>OV725083.1:89762561-90450743 GCA_928085145.1 Nezara viridula | reverse complement strand
ACGAAATTTACAACTGTAATTAATAATAAATACAGCAAGTAAATATGAACAGGTAATATGACATGTACAACATGAGGAGAAACTACCCATTGGTAGCACTCCAATTATATTTCTATATTAGAAGGTCCCGAGGCCATCTTCTTTTCAGACGCCTCGGAGGGTTATCAGGAATAGAAGAGGAAGCAAGGTTGGAAACGAGAGGGTTCGGATGGTTCAGAAGTTTATTATGAAAGGACAGGTATCTGGATTGAGCTAAATCGGAAACATATGGTACATTAAGGTCATTATGGATGATTTTATTTGTGACAAAGTAGGGAGCATTAAGATTTTACGAAGGATTTTGGATTGTAGGGATTGGATACGAGAGGAATTTGATAGTTTAGTAGAGCCCCAAAGCTCGATCCCGTAAGTCCAAATAGGCCTTATTATAGTAATATATATGAGTCTTTTGTAAATAGTTGGCAGTTTAGAGCGTTTGTCTAGTAAGTGCTGCAGTAGTCGAAAACGTCGGGCGGTTTCTAGTCGTTTCAGTCTGGTATGGGGGTTCCAAGTGAGTCGTTTGTCAAGGTGGAGTCCTAGGTATCGGATTTGGTCAACAGGGATAAGTGGGGTATTGTTAAAGGATACTGTAGGACAGGAAGTCATAGGTTTACGACGAAGAGTAAAGGTAATTTGATGGGATTTATTGGAGTTTAAAAAAATACAATTTAAATATTGAAAATTACAAGAAGACAAATTGAAAAAACATGATAACAGGTATATTCACAATTTAAAGAGGAACCTACAAACTAGAAAGGTATATTTACAATTACAAGATGTGATTAAATTTTGTACAAATTTGTCGATGTGATTACAATTTTGTGAAATATTTTGATTTATTTAAGGAACAATATCAGGTTTTTAATAGCATTGGAGTGATTCTTCAAGGCTATTTCTGAGAAGACGTTGATCCCTAGAAGATTGGAATGCATAACATTTGGTTAAGATATGGTTCACTGTGAGAGCTACCCTGCAGGAAATACATTGAGTAGGAGAGTCTTTCCTCATTAAATACTCGTGGGTAAGGCTAGTATGTCCGATCCTTAGCCGGGTCAGTACCCGTTGCAATATCATTTCCGATTAATAACAATAAAAAGAGCAATAAGTAAATATATCGAAAAATGAAAACTTATTGACAATATAAAATAACTAGTTGGCCCGTGTGAATAATTCGCAGACAATTTTATTTAGTGAAGAAATAGCAAAACAATATGAAATAATTAGTTCCTATGTATTATGTAAGGAATCGATTAATATTTTTTCCTTGGTCGATTACAATATTCCATTGTTAGAGCCTATTTTTAAACGCTGACTGGAAAGATAATAAAAGTAATAAAGACAAAATAATGCCCCGATCATAGGATTTTTTAAATTATTATACAAAATAAAATGTAAGAACAACCAAATGTCTTTAAGAAATAATAATTTTAATATATCAGCCAGGAATAAAAGTGCAGTAGACTATTCTACTCCTAAATGCAATACCTTTTTGAGGTATTCGCAAATAAAGTTTCTTTTCCTTCATAACTTTTTACCAGAAATTTTGGGGATTAAGCTCATATTTGAAGACAAAAAAATTATTTTACGATTGCAATGAAATTGCGTATTCGAGGGCCTTTCGAGCTGCGAAATACAAATCTCAACTCTCCTTTAAAAAATATTTCAACACACTTTACTCCTTCCGTCAATACAAATTGTTTTAATTATACATATTTCTAATCGACTTTCACGATTTTTTTTTTTGTATGTAATTTAGTAATTTCTAATTATCATGGGTACAATCAAGAAAAAAATGCATACTTTTTGAGTTATTCGCAAATAAAGTTCCTTTTCCTTCATAACTTTTTTCCAGAAATTTCGAGGGAATAGGACTATTTTTCGCATGTGAAGGAGAAGAATATCTTCAAAATGAGTGGTCAATCATTGGATTTGATGAAGAATTGACGAAGTTATGGCGTACCGACAAAAAAAAACCTTTTAGAAATAATATATAAGATAGAAGAGCTGTACTGAGATAGTCGTCATGGTAACTTTTCATTATGATTTTTTCCACTGCTGTTAACTAAAACATCCATAACTCCTCAGGATTTTATCCTAATTCAATGTTTCTACAACCGTTGGAAAGCTGAATTATCGCTCTTCAAGACCGTATAAATAACTTTTTGATTTAACACGTCTATAAAGAGTAAATAAATAAAAACTCCTAACAGGTTTTTATTTTATAACTTGAGTTCTAAATTATTTAGAAGGTGTATCATTTCGTGTATTATATTAGGTCCTATATCCCTGTAAAATTTCGTGTGAATATGTGAAAGAATATTGAAGTTATAACACTTTTTGTGTTCAAATTTGTCAGTAGAAAAAATAATTATTTTTCGATCGCAATGAAAATTCGTATTCGAGGTTTTTCGAGCTGCGAAATACAAATCTCAACGCTGTTTCTCCTTAAAAAAATATTTCAACACACTTTACTTCTTCCATCAATACAAATTGTTTAAATTATACATATCTCTAATCGATTTTTACGTTGTTTTTTTTTTTTTTTTTGTTTTTAGTTAATTTAGTAATTTTTCTAACTATCATGGGTACAAGAAAAAAAAGCATACTTTTTGAGCTATTCACAAATAAAGTTTCTTTTCTCTTCATAATTTTTTTCCAGAAATTTTGGGGGGATAGGACTATTTTTCGCATGTGAAAGAGAAGAATATCTTCAAAATGAGTGGTCAATGATTGAATTTGATGAAGAATTGTCTATGGCGTATTCTTGAGAAGCTATAAGTTATAGCGTACCAAAAAAAAAAAAAAAACTCCTTTTAAAAATAATATATAGGATAATACCCGTAACGTGAGGAAATAAGATAGTGTGAGATACTTTTGAACTAAGATATGCTATTCCATAAAGTCGGCATATAAGGCATAAAAGGTCGGAGTTAACAACTGGTCATAGACAAGGGACAGCGCTGAAACGTGAAATGGAAGCACTCATTTCAAATTATTTTCAAAGATTAATATATGATTTTACAAGTACAGATTTATATATAAATGCTGGGTTCGCTTTCAAGTTATATATATATTATATTGCGCTGAACATATAAAGATGTACTTTAATTAGGACGATAGCATGGTGCATGCTGAGTGCTAAGTGAGCTGTGCTAAAGAAATAGCGAGCGGGAGATCCTTGACCGAAAGGGCAGACTCGTGCTATTGGTTGAGCTCCTTAACCTATTGCCACAGCCGCATCTTGTGTCGGAGCGCTCTCACGGGTTCGAGACCCGCGGCCTAAGGCGAAAAACGTTTACACCCGAAGAATAATTGAGTGCAGCGTTAGTACAGCTACAGTGAACATCTATAAATATGTATCCTATCTTCAGAAATAGATTTAGATTTAGAACCGTCGGCTCTCTGGAGTGATGAATGAATTATCAAACAAAAGTTAATTTCTTCATATTTTTTAATAATAATAATAATAATAATACTTTATTTATTCTAAGACGAGTCCCTTTAGAATAATACAGGAAGACAGAAATGAGGGCTAAGGAGCCTCAGAGATATATAAATAAAAATACAGAGTAATTGAACAGTCTTGGTTAAAAAAATAATATATATATATATACACATATACATATAAGTTGCTTTCCAATTTTGATCAGTTGATAATAAAAGAGAAAAAAAAATAGATAAACAAAAATTAGAGAACAAATAATGAAGAACGAGCTAATAACTTATGTACATATTTTCAGTAGTATCTATTTACGATTTTATGGGGACTGGATGGATAAGAAATGATTGAACAGGCGGGATTTAAAGGTAGGAAGGGTATTAGATTGACGGATATGGGAAGGGATGGAGTTCCATAGAGATGAGGATCGGATAATGAACGATTTGTCGAAAGCAGCGGTTCGGTGGGCCCTTATGTATAAATCAGAAGACCGGGAACGAGTATTGCGGGAACGAACAGAGGATTTGAATTGAAGGAGCTCGGAGATGTATGAGGGACGGTGGGATTGGATGACTTGAAAGAGGAAGGATGCCAGGAAATACTTACGACGGTAGGAAGGATAAAGCCAATTTAACTCCGCGTAAAGATGGGAAACAGAGGCGTCCCTTGGGATCCCGAAGATGAATCGTACAAAGCAATTTATCAAACGTTTTAGTTTCGCCTCGAGATCCCCAGAGAGGCCCCCATATACCGTACAGCAATAGTCAAAGTGGGGAAAAATTAAGGAAGTGACTAGGAGCCTACGGGTTTCAAAAGGAAATAGGTGACGGGAGTAGTTAAGACGTTTTAGGATGGAAATGGTACGGCGGGAAATATTGGATATATGATTTTTCCAAGAAAGCGTTTGATCAATGGTTATTCCAAGATTTTTGATGGTGGGGTGAAATTTGATGGGGTTATTATGTAGGAACAGAGTTGGAATAGTAGGGACAGTTTTAAGGAGGTGATTGGAGCCTATTAAGATTGCCTTTGTCTTATCCACATTCAACTTTAGCTTGTTTGTTCTTGAAGTTTTTCTGTGGCAGATAATAGGTCGGAGGGCGGAAAGGAAAGGTATATTTGGAAATCATCTGCATAGATGTGGTATCGGGAGTGACAGATCTGGAGGGGAAGATCATTTATGTAAATAGCAAACAGAGTAGGAGAGAGAGAGGAACCCTGAGGGACACCACAGGAGAGGGGAAGTGTGTTTGAAGGAGGTTGATCAGGGACTACTACATACTGAGATCGATTGGAAAGGAAGGATTTGAACCAATGCAGGACACTGTTGGATAGAGGAAGGTTTTGCAATTTGGTAAGAAGGATGTTATGGTCAACTGTATCAAACGCTTTGGAAAAATCTAGAAGGATGAGGATAGTAAGGTTTTGGTGTTCAATGGAGTTTTGTAGGTCATGGATTATTTTAAGGAGAGCAGATTGCGTTGAATAGCCGGGTCGGTTTAATTTCTTCATATTTTAGGCAATAAAACTTCCAATTTTCTTAATATTTTTTTATTTATGCTTGTTGTCTTTTCCCATCATCAGAGTATTATTTTTATTTTTACAATCATTTTTTTTTATGTGGCATCATTTGTCAAAAATTAAATATTTGTCACATTTTTTAAAAATTATTTGGTTTTACACATATTCACTGATACACTATGAAAAAATAGGCAGATGTTGATTTGTGTATCAGTGAATATGTGTAACACCAAATAATTTTTAAGAAATGTGACAAATATTTAATTTATATAAATATTTAAAATTTGACAACAAGCATAAATAAAAAAATATGAAGAAAATTGGAAGTTTTATTGCCTAAAATATGAAGAAATTATAAACGTAAGCTTCCTAATAAGAAAAGAAAAATAAGAAGATAAGTTAATTTCATTGAGAAGTAACGAATCTCGATTTCGATCCTTGAATTTCTACTACAACATTAATAAAAATCATTGAAAAAAAGTACAAGTTTTCAAAATCCCATGATTAGTAATTCGATGGATCGATATATGAAAAATTACGTAATAAAGAGTTGACGCAGTCAACAAGAACCAGTTAAGTTCTTTTGGGCTCTGCGTTTCAAGGTCCAAAAAAATACCATTTTCAAGAAAAACCATAATTCATTCCGAAATCCTCATAGGTGCTATATGGGTCATTCTTATATTATTTGACCATTAAGCATTCCTGAATCTAGCAACAGAACAATTATAAAAAAAATATCAACTTTTTAAAGAAAAATTGATCTCAAATATTAGTTTTGAAATTCTGGATAACAAACTTGAGCTTCGATTATTCGTTTTCTTTTTTTAATTAATAAGGATTTAAGGCTTAATAAACGAGGATGTTTTTTTCAAACGGTTCAAATAAACAAACTTTATTATTATATTGGAAAGATATAATGGCTATAAGTTGGTATAATAAAGATAAAAATAAACCATAAATATTTCAAGGCAAGATGAGAAAAATAAAAATGATGATTTTTGTTTCTTTCATCAATACCTATTAGAAAAACAACCGAAATCCTCCTCCTACTATCTAAATGTTTATAATAAAAATACTAATATGATCAATTGGTAGTAGATAAAATTAAAATAAATTACATTAAACAACTTGCGATTGGTGGTGTCGGCATCGAAACTTCGGGTTCGCTAAGCCTTTTATTATTATTATTATATTACATTAAACAATAGAGATATCTCTGACTATGAAGATCAAACTCCACAAACATTCCAACATATCCTATTCAACTATAACATACATAAACACAACATATAATGAAAGTTGTCTTAATGTATAGGAACACTTATCCGAACCCAGAACATATTATTATCAACCAATACAAGAAGGAGGTATTCCAATTTGTAAATAAAAAAATTTTCTTAAAACAATAACCTGTTAAAAAAACACAAACAATAAAATTGTTAATACAAAGAAAAATGAAAAATAAGAGAAGAGAAAAACAAATTTTCAAAAACATCAACTCCCTGCATCTTTTGTTTGTGGTGGTTTCGGTTTTCTTGTTACTTTCAGTTACCTATTTATATGTAATATATAATAAGGGTAAATATTGCGATCGTGAAAATTTTCGAATCTGAGTTTTCAACGGAAATAGACGAGGTCTCCTGAGCAGCATTTCCTTTAAGTGTTAAATTGTTGTTGCTAATCATAATGTCGGACAAGTTGAAGGAGTTTTCACGGACTCTGTTTATATTGGAGCTGTTGAGTGAGTTAGACATATTTTTTTTATAAGCCAGAGAGTGGTATTTATATAAGGATATCTTTAAATATCTTGGTCCCATTTGCTCCTTTTTTCCTCCTCGAGTAAGATTAATATCCTGGCGAATGCGGAGAGAAAGCCTGGGGAGGTTTTAAAGATAGCATTCTATGTCGTCCTTGCACAGTTTAAGGTTACACCGTCTCTTCTAGCAAATCCTTCGCAGAGCTATTATAATTATCATATTATCTTATTCTAAAAAATATATAAGTTTAAAATAATAAGTTTTTTGTTCTTGATATATTTTTATATCAGAAGGAGGGTAGCTCAGTGGTAGGGCACTGATCTTACCAGGGGTGCCCATCCCCCCCCCTAGATCAATGGCTCAAGAACCTAGTTCCCCTTCAAAGATATTTTATTGCTCACTTTGTCTTAAAAACAGAGCAAGCTAGGTTGGATTATAAAAATCGTAGATCATATACAATTACATTTGTTTCATAACCCTGTCGAAATTTGCCTGTCTCCTCCCCTCTCAAAAATTCAAAATATGCCCCCCTTAAAAATTTTGATGGCGCCATGAAACCCCCTTCTAATGCTTAAGATCACGAGTTCGAATCCCGGCTCATGGCAGAAAAAATATTTATTCTGTTTCATTAGCGTTGGGATTAGGAGACCCTCTCGGGGCTCACCCAGTCTCTATAGAGTGGGCACCCTTAATTAACTAATTTATTAAGGAGGGATACCTGGCGGTTGAGCGTGATCTCAGTCAAATCACCTCCTTGCACAACCGCTGACTAAGAAATATTGGTTTCCCTAAACATTACTGAACCCAAGACCCTTCATGGGTTCCTGTAGTACAGCTTTATGTTTTTATATCACCATAATTCTCTGGCTCCTAATTTCTTCTCTTATTTTCCTCTATTTCTGTTATGTGCTCCTTAGTGGACCTCTCTGGTAGACTTAAAATCAGATAGATGAAACTAATTCATTATTTCATTAGATTAATCTTTGGAGTCCAAAGAAGTTACCATTTCTCATGTTGGTATGCCGAGTTGAAGTGGATCTATTCATTTTTCCTACGATAATATTACCTAGATGTATTCTTTTTCCGAACCTTTACAACCAAACTATCTTACCTTCTTGAGTTTTTTATTCCATGTTCCTATGTCCATTCGTTCAACACAAAATCTAGTTACTACTGTAAATATGAATATAAATTATTAGATAGTTCTTCATTATTTTTACTTCATGTTTCTTTTCAATTTTTTATTTTATATTTTATAATAATTATTATTATTTGATTTTAACTTTTTATATTTAACTGATTTAAATTAGAAAGTAACTTATAATTTCTTTTATTATTTTTTTTTATTTTGACTATTTAAGTAAACTATATTCTTGTGTATGTATCTCTTGAAACTCTTTAGCCCACATTTTTGTCTTTCTGTATTTTTCTAATGGGATCCGTCCCAGAATAAATAAAGCACTATTATTAAAAAAAAAAATCTCAGCACACAAATCTGTTTATTCTTAAATCTTAAATCTGTTTATCCCTTCTTATAGAACTGTTTCCTTTAAAAAATCCTTTTTCATGTCTGATACCTTTTTTTGGAATTATTATTGAACCCAAGAACCTTAATTTATTTTTTCTTGGTCGTATGGCTTTCGGAAACAACTTTCGTACAAGTATCTAACATTTTTCGACCTAATATCAACAAAAAAAAGATTATTTGAAATCTGTGATCCTACGTTTGTAACCTACACCTGTTGTAAAATTTACCTAAGAAAAATTGTATTTATATATATATATATATACATATATATATATATATATATATATATATTTTTTTTTTTTTATTGAGTATTACAACAATCTGTCTCTTTGACATTAGTTATGGTGAGGCAGGATAACATTCATACTACAAAAAATATAAAATAAATAGAAGCAAAATAACAATAAATAATAATCAAAAAGTATATACCAAAAATAAAATAACCTAAAAATAAGAAAATTAAAACTAAGCAAAAAATACGTGCATACCTATATACACTAATTATATATTTTAGAAGCATCTATATTTTAAAAATATTTAAATTATTTATTATTTGTAATTGATATATTTTATTGTTTTGTTTCAGGTGAGCCAATCAAAGTTTTAAGATGAAAGACTATGATTGTGTCCGTATGTAATAAACTATTTTATGTAATTGTCTTTATCGAAATTGATAATATATAGTTTTAAATTATTTTGATTGGTGATTGATTATAGTGTGATGTTTCTGATTGGTTCTGCCTTGTCTCTTTAAAAAGACATGTCGACCCCCTCCCCCCCCCCCGCTGTTAATGATGTTGCTTTTCCTCTCCCTAATACGGCCTGTCTTAAGAGAAAGATATTTCCCACACTTTCTAGCATTACGTTCTTTTTTTTTTTTCTTTCTCTCTTTTCCCGTTGCATAATTATTAATTTCTATCACCTTTGCGAAATTACATGCAGTGAGAATAAGTCTGGCGGAAGTGTCTGAGAATGAGTGGACAACTCTGTCTTTTCCCAGGCTGGTGATTAATTCATATTGGCTTGCATTTTTCGACTTACTTTTTGTTTGGTCGCTGGAACAAGTCAGTAGAAAACTATCAATTAAATTAAAAAATATATTTGTATATGGCGTATGGTTAAGACCACACGATAGAAGTGAAAACATAAACAGGGAAAAATTGATAATATGAAACTTAAATTTTAGAAGTGAAAACTCTTCTAGGCACGCTTTTCTTTTTTCTGTGTGGAGAGTGAATTTGATTGAGTCGACAGATCTTCGATGTGTAATGCTCGGGTAAAGTCGTATGGAGTCGACTAAATGATTTATTTTTTTTAAAGTATGGATTAAAATATCTCAAAAACTAAAAATCGGGCCTGCATACTGTAAGCGAGGAAATTATTCAGCATTTTATCCTTTTTGTAATGAGCTATTATTAAAAATTCTATATTAACGCGACGTTGTGTTAGAGAGGCGAAAAGGCAAAAAATAGTGTCGAAAACCAAATGATAATGATTGTAGAAATGGATTAAGATATCTCAGAAACTAAAAACCGGACCTGCTAACTTTAAGCGAGGGAAATCATTCATCATTTCATCCACTTTAGAACCAGCTATTATTTATAATTTATATTTCATATTATTAATGTCGCTTTGTTGATGTTTTTATTTCTATCGTGTGGTCTAAAGCACACACCTTAGTCTCTGAATAAAGTTATATTATATCTATCTAAACTTTTTTTTCTCGGCTTCTATTAGAAAGAAAGCTGAGATATGTATCTAATATATTTCGATGTAGTATCACCCAAAAAAAAATTGGTTAAAATCAGTGACCAACAAACTGCATTCTCTCCTTGTCTTTGACTTTTTGCAATAAACGAACGGTATATGAACTATATTTACATATATATATATATATATATATATATATATATATATATATATATTATATATATATAATATATATATATATATATATATATATATATTGACTGAACGGTACATAGCCGAACGTGAAGGTTCAGTGACATTCAATACTCATGAAATAAAGTGCTAAAGAAGTTGTCACTTAACAATAACAAAACTATAAATGCTAAACGTGATCATTTGTTATTATTTTGTTTTTTTTCGACTGTCAAATTCGGCGTCACGTCATAATACGATTTTGAATAATAGCTCATTATAAAGAGGATGTATGGTTGAACATTTCCTACGCTTACAGTATGCAGTTCCAAATATTACTGTTCTAGATATTTTAATCCAAATTCAAAATTTAGTCCATTCGACTCGTCTTTATCCGAATGAGCATTACATGACCGAGCTTGAGGGCTTAGTTCGATTCAATACCCACAAAATAAAGATCTAAGTGCGTCTAAAGAGGTTTCGGTTTAAAAAGAAAGCTAAATAACAAAACTGTCACCAAGGAGATATTTCACCTTTGAAGTGAATTGATTGATTACTGCTTAATTAATGAAATTAGATAGAATTTTAAAACTAAATTAAACTGCTGGCTACTTTATTTAAAATACAGTCTCTTATATACTTCTAAACAAAAGCACCGTCGATTGTCGCAAAGATACCAGAAGGTTCAACAACCTTATAAGGGCTTCACCTTATAAGGAAAGAACTGTGTCACGTATCTTTCCCCATACTGTCTCAACGTGAGACTTGTGGTATCCATGGCAACTGTTTTGTTTTCAGGAATCCGTTTTTGTTTTGTTTTTTTTTTGTTGAGGATTTATTAATCTTTTTTTATTATTGATACTTTTACAATTCAAATGATTTAATAATCAGTTTTACGTTCAATACAAAGAAACGTTTGATATTAAAATTATCAAAATTATTATAAGACTCTAAATTTCTCTTTTATTTTGTTGGAGACCGGTAGAAGGCGAGTATTTCTGTCCCGTACTAAAGATTTTCAAGGCCCCCCAGGTCACTATAAATATCCCCGACCCTTAAAAGCTAACCCAGGTTGTGTCAGGCCAATTAATCCGCATGACATCTTCTATCTGAGAGGTCTTGAGCAAAAGGGAGAGGGTTCGCAAAATAAATAATATATGAAATTGGAACCGTAATATATATATATATATATATATATATATATATATATATTGTTTACCGTGACGAAACCAAATGTCAATATGTCAATCCTTAAATTACTAACGTAGTAGGAGATTTTATTTTATAATCTATTGTATATACTTTTGATTATTATTTTGTTTCTATTTATTTTTTATTTATTTTTTTTTTGAACATATAGTGTGAATGTCATCCTACCTCACTATAGCCAATGTCCAAGAGACAGATTGTTGTAATACTCAATAAAGAAAATTTAAAAAAATAAAAAACTATTTAGTATAAAAAATTACTAACATGGTAGGAGATTAAAAATCTTCGATTATGGTAAATAGATAGATCAAGATGGAACAATTTGCGTTTTAAAGATTTCGATTAAAGCCCAAAAATATATCGTTTTCGAGATAAACTGGAATTTATTCTAAAAACCTCCTAAGTGATACAATTGCCTTGGAATACTTCCACGCTCTTTACGACAAACTATTGAAAATTACGTCAAATGTATTGAAAAGCTATAAGATGGAGAACATTTATTAATAATTGGAGACCTAATACTTTTTTTTTTTTTTTTTTGTTAAAAGTGGAGAATGGATTACATTGAGCCGTCAGATTTCCGATGATTAACGCTCGGATAAAATTGGCTGGAGTCGACTAATTGAAATGTTTTTGTTGTGTTAAAAATCAGACCTGCGAGGGAAATATTGTTAGACAGAGAAATATTGAGCATTTCATCCTCTTTGTAATGAGCTACTATTCAAAATTCACGCGATGAAGAGGTGAAAAGGGAAAAATATTGTCGAAAACCAGATCATAACCAGTTTTTTAGAAGATATGAATTAAAATATCTCAGAAACTAAAAATTGGACCTGTATATTGTAAGCGATGGAAATGTTCATCATTTCATCCTCTTTATAATGAGCTATTATATATAATTTATATTTCATATTATTAATCTTTTCTTTTTGATGTTTTCACTTATATTTTGTGATCTAAAGCAAGCACCTTAGTTGTTTTTTTTTTAGTTGTATAGTAAATTTAACCTTTCAAATAATCAAGGGTGAAATTGGTTCGGTTGATGTTATTTCCTGTAGCTCATGTGGCCCGAAATTCCTGCTGGTGTTTGTGTGTTTAGGAGGAATCATGTTAAAGTTACCACACTTTTTGTGATAATCGAAAAAAAACCCAAGGATAAATTTGATATTTTTCGACTGTGAAAAATGAAAATTCGTATTTGAGAGTTTTCATAACAGTCGAAGAGTGAAATTAATAAAATATTTCTACCTAACTTGCTTCTTTGGTCGATACTAGATATTTTAAATGAATAAATTTCAAGTTGATTTTTATTTTAATGGAATTTAGTAATGTTTTAAATAATCATAGGTGCAAAAATGTATACTTTTTGTAGGTATTCTCAAATTTATTTTCTTTCATAACGTTTTTCCTGATATTTCGGGAGGATGTGATTATAATTCTCTATCAAATCTTTCGTTTGATACGTCATTTATCAAAATCCATCGTTTCTGAAATGCGAGAAAGAAATCTTCACTGCAGTATTTTCAGTTTAAAATTTTCAGGAAAGCTATATTAGACAATTGAAGTATCCTGTAACTGCAATATTACAGGTGTAAAGCTTTTGATTATTTGCAAACTAATAAAATATGAACTGGTTGGAAGCCACCTAAACATCTCACTTTCTTTATATATTCTCAAAAGTGTTTTTTTGTCAGTGTGCCATATCTTCGTTAATTTTTTAATAAATCAAATGATTAGGCCATAGTTTTCTTCCTTGGGCTCGAAAAATTTATCATCAGAAAAAATAAAATAAAAATTATGAAGAAAATGAAACTTTATCCGTGCATTTCAAAATTCCTTACAAAAAAATCAGATCAGTAATACAGCCAATCGTAATCGATACACATATTTTGGTATATTATTGTGAAGGAAAATTAATTCCCTAATCTTATAATACATTGCATTAACTAATTTCCATATCATATAATGAATATTTGCCAAGGAAAAAAAAGCTCCTTGTAACGATAAAATAAGGTTGAGAGTGAATTAATTGGTATTTTTATATATTTCAAGAATAATATACACAGCCTGCCTATTATATGTAGACAAAAGAGCATTGTCTACACGATTAATAAATCAATCACTACCCTTATTGGCTTCAAGGCTTGGGAAAGTACCACAAGGCACTGACGCGTGCTTCGGTAAACAATCACAAACTCACGTGCAAGATCAAGGTACACACCTCGGATACGTCAAGGATATCCTGTTTCCTTCTTCGACACTGTTCCCTCCAGAGGCAGTGGATCTAGGTGGCAGTGTGTTGACTCGGAAATGGCACGCGGTTGACATTGCCAATTCCCCGCTCAGCTGTCACCGCTCACGAGGAATTCAGCGAGGTATAAATTGAGATTTAGGACAGGCTTTAAAAATATTTCAATGAAAATAAACAAGATACTTTGACGAATATTTAATATTTGACCGTTGCATTATTAAGGAAGGAGATGGTTTCCGGGGTGGCGGTCATAATTAGAATAAATAGTGGCAAAACTAGTTTATTAAAAGCTCACGTTGCGACCCGACTTTGCAAGTCTTCAGGACCAGAAAGGACAAGATACAAAAAGATATATCTTTTTTATATCATGTCCTTTCTAGCCTTGAAGAAGACCTACAAAGTCGGGTCGAAACGTTGGTTTTTAATAAAATAGTTTTGTCACTAGTCTATTTATGACCGCCACTCCGGACCATCTCCTTCCTTAAAATACAATAACATTATAGCTAATGTAAATATAGAATGATAATTATTTCTATGATTAGTAACTTTATTTTAGTTGTTCATTATTTTTTTTATATTCAATAAGAAATAAATTAAGGTTTAAATACTCAGAAAGAATCTTAGTTCCAGTACAGTGTATAAAGTACTATTTCACTGCCAATGGTTGTACAGAAAGGTTAATGTGCCGATATCACGTTTTACTGCTGGATTTTTTTTCCCGTCCCACTTTGGCTAGAATAGATTAGGTTGTATCTCTAGAAAAACCCCTAATTTCAATACATAATGCATGAGTGCATTATGCAGGAGAAAATAATTTTATTTTTCTCAGTCAAATCACATTATTTGATTCATAATATTAAATAAAAACATGTGTACATGCTGTATCTTTGTAAATAATGGTCCGATATCGATTTTTTTTTAAGTGAAAATTTCTTTAGGCGCGTTTTGCACTTTTTTGGAGAGAAAATTAGATTGAGCGTCAGATTTTAAAGTTTAAAGTTTAAGTTTAAAGTTTAAAGTTTAAAGTTCGGGTAAAGTCGGCTAGCGTCGAATAATTGAAGTGTTTTTGTATATCGATTAAAATATCTCGGACCTGCATATTGTTAGCGAAGGAAATGTTCATCATTTCATCCTCTTTGTAATGAGCTATTATTAAAAATTGTATCTTAACGCGTCGCCGTGTTAGAGAGGCGAAAAGAAAAAATAGTGTCGAAAAACCAATGATAACGAGTTTTATTGAAGATATGGATTAAAATATCTCAGAAACTAAAAATCGGACCTGCATACTGTAAGCGAGGGAAATGTTCATCATTTCATCCTCTTTATAATGAGCTATTATTTATAATTTATATTTCATATTATTAATCTCGCCTTGTTGATGTTTTCTTTTCTTCCCTGTGGTCTAAAGCACACACCTTATTTGTTTTGTTTTTTTTATTTTTATATTGAATTTAACCTTTAAAATAATCAAGGGTGTAATTGGTTAGGTTGATGTTATTTCCTGTAGTTTATGTGGCCCCAAATTCCTGCTGATTTTCGTTTGTTTAGGAGGAGTCATATTAAAACTACAACACTTTTTTGTGATATTTGAAAAACAATTCCAAGGAAAAATTTGATATTTTTCGACTGTTATGTAAATTCGTATGTGATAGTTTTCAAGGTGTGAAACACAAATCTTCTGTTTCTCCTTAATAATATATTTGAATTTAACTTGCTTCTTCGGTTCATACAAATTGTTTTAAAGTATAAATTTCAAGATGATTTTTTTTTTTATCGGATTTAGTAATGTTTCAAATAAACATAGGTGCGAAAATGTGCAAAAATACTTTTTGCAGGCATTCCCAAATAAATTTTATTTTCCAAATAACTTTTTTCCTGATATTTCGGGAGGATGTGATTATAATTCCCTATGAAATCTTTCGTTTGATATCTCATTTATCAAAACCCATCGTTTCTGAAATGCGGAAAAGAAATCTTCACTGCGAAAAACTATTTTATTATATATTTCTACTCCGGAGGTAAACATGTCCATTTTTGTATTTCTTTGAGGCTCTAATTTTTCATGAATTTTAGCTACTAAAGTTTATTTCTTCGTTACTAAACTGTTTAATGAAAACAAAAAATGGATATGATGTTATTTACCTCCTACGCAAAAAAATGATATAGTTAGAATTTTTCATTAGAATTAAATAGAAACAAAAGAATAAAATACTGTTTACCTCTTATTTACTGATCAGCTGTTTAATATAACCTTGTATTACGTCACCTCCTGCTATCTTCAATATGTGTTGGATAGCTTCGTGCGATGTCCAACCTCTATTAAATTATTTCGATTGTATTTAATATATTATTTGTTGGTTAACAGATAATAAAGATTTTTAAACGAATATTCTAGGACTTTTCGTCCTGGATATTCTAGACGAAGTTGCCAACTAAAAGTCGCACGTTGAAATAGTATGGAGAAACTCACGTGACACAGTTGTTTCCTAACAAGGAGAAGCCCGTATAAGGTTGGGTGAGTCTTCTGACATCTTGATGACAATCGGCGGTGCTTTTGTTTAGAAGTATATAAGGAACCGTGATTTAAATAAGGTAGCTTGAAGTATATTAAATAAGGCAGAGTTGTTGCATATTACATATCAAATCATTTATTAATTAACATGGTTACGCTTATATTTTATTAAACATTAAACGAATATAAATATGTATAGAACAATACCCATTATGAAATAAAAGGGATAAAGAGAAAATTTTGATTACTATATAAATATATTGCGTTGTTATTAACGGAGAGAGTGATTAATAAGATCGAAAACTTACAAATTAAGTTAATTTCAATATGTTATCTATTATTGTAGAATATTTGAACGACAATAAATTTAAAAAAAATATTAATTAAATATTTTTAAAAGTAAAACTGTTATAATTCTTCGAATCTTGTGCCCTGATGATCAAGGACGCCATATACATTTTTTAATTAATTAATTTAGTAGCTAAGAAATAAATTTTGATAGCTCAAAGCTCTAACGGATCCAGGATTTAATTTTTTTTTGGGGGGGGGAGAGAGGCTTTAGCCCGAAAGATTGTGTCTTTGTATGTATATATTAGGATGATTTCCCTATCTTGGAATCCCAAGAAATAACAGCTTTGCAACAAATATTTTTAATCATTTCTGCTGAACACAGGGGCACTTTTACTTGACAAGATAAAAAATAACATCATTTTTTATACAACTTGAGGTGAATCTCAATTTTTTCCCCTAATAATACTCAACTTAATAATTACAGACTTATTTTTATTTATTTTTTTTTTAAGTTATTAATTGAAAAATAATACAATCTGTCTCAAAAGACATTTATAATAGTGTTCAGAGATCGCATTCAGACAATAAATAAAATAAATTATACAGAAAAATAATATATATACAATAAATAAGAATAAAATAACCTAAAAATAAATAAATAAAAGAACACATACATACCTATATACACTAAAACCTTATTTAACGAAAAGATTTATATAAAAGTGGGGTATCTTTAGTATAGTTGATAAAAAAAAATCACGAATAATTTGTTTTTTTGTAAACAGAACTTAGCTTAGTTTAGACGCTCAAAAGTTTTCTTTAAATGCTTTAAACAACGATATCAATTTTTATTTAAAGTAAATTTTATCTAGTTTACAGTTTAGCAATTTTTAATTACTTAAATTAAATCTTTCTTTTGTTATCACTTCCTATTAAAAAAAAAATACGACTTTCTTAAAAAAAAAAAAAATTGATTTTTTTACTCCTCTGCTGAAAATTGACCCATTGTTTATATGAACTTTTTTGTAGCTCTTAAGGTGTGTTATCACTCCTACAAATCTCGCTACAAAATTTCGCTCTACTTATAGGATACCCGGTATAATAAAAATTCGAAATATTGCGTCCTTTACATCTTGGGGAAAAGAAATAATACAGCAAGAAAGTTTTGAATGAATTAAATAGAAAAAAAAAATGAATAAAATACTTTGTTTTCTATATTTCATTCTGATCAGCTGTTTAATATAACCTTCCTCAACTTATGTAACCTCCCGTTTTCTTCAGTATGTGTTGAATAGCTTGGTGTGATGTCCAACTTCTAGTAAATGATTTTTATTTTTTTTCTGTATATCTAGTTTTTCTTCCATGAGATAATATCCAAATTGACGAAACTTTTTATTTGTACAACGGTGACTAAAGGCTTTAAAGGATTTTTCCATTTCCTTCCTAATTATCTTTTAAATAAAACCTTTCTGTCTTCCACCATTTGCTGGCGTTGCAATCCTCGTGCACCGTTACTCTCACATGTGGCGTTGATAGACAGCTCGGTGCAGTTCGCATGAAATGAATTCACAGTTCGTTAAACTTCGAGTTCGGTCGAGCACTGTCGGGCTCAGAATCATCGAGCATAATAAGGACTTCAGCGTAGAAATATTTCCTAGGGCTTCGTAATCGCCTGGGAGAAACCTTAGCTCTGCTCGATACCTCCCTCTGCCAATTCTTACCTCAGTTCAGCCAACATCTTGAGAAAAAAATATATCGATGTATAAGAAGTGATACTCGTAACTAGGAAAGAGGAGCACATTTTAAGAGGTTTAGTATTTTTAAGGAGTGTACATTTTAAGGGGGTTATAACTGTTGGAAGGGACTTCAAGGGAGTTCAATTCGGAAGAAATTTTAAATCATTAAACAAGAAGAATGGCAAAGAAAAAGGATGGCAGGCTATAGATCGTTTTGAACTTGAGTTAGAAATTTAAAATATAAATGGTAACGATGAAATCATAGAGAAGTCACGACGCAATTTATTGTTAAAATGTGTGGGAGCAGAGTTATATAAACTGGTAGTGGATTATTTCCATTCTACAAAAATTACTCAATTACGTTCTTCTGAAATAAAAACATTTTTAGATACATATCTAAAACCGACCCCAAGTTATCTTGCAGAAAGAGTAAAATTTGGGAAAATATTCCGTGACAAAAATCAGTCAATAGCATCATTTTTGATGAAATTGTGATCGGCAGCAAAATATTGCAAATTTGGGTAAAACGTAAGGACATAGAAAGATGGGTAAAAGGCATCGTGATTAAAAAAAAAATGGGCCTCTCTCTTATGACATAGAAACGAGCGGGAAGCTAATGCAATGCCATGCTGATTATATGAGGAAGCGATCAGAAAGAAGGGGGGAATAATGTAATATGGATTATTATTATTATTGTTTGATATTTTTTTTTTTTGAAATTGAAAAATATTACAATTTGTCTCTAGGACATTTATAATAGAGTTCACAGATCACATTCACACTCTATTTACAATAATTAAAATAAATTATACAGAAAAATAATAATGCAAAAACACGTGATGTTGTACATTGTTGAAAAATATATAGATTGATTAATTTGGGAACTTACTCAACCTTTGTTTTTGTCAATACACAATCATTACAAAGGCATATCGACTGAAATTGTTTATATCTACAATTTTATCAATTCTACTTTAGCTCGCATTGTTTTTAAGAAGAAGAGAGCAACAAAATTCTTTGTGTGTGGGGGAGGGAGCTCGTACTAGCGAAAAATAAATATTTTAATATTTGTATGCCCTTTCGACTAGGCATGGCTGGCATGTATGACCAATATTTAACAATAAATTATAAACGTTTATGTTTGCCACAGTGAACTAATAAATTTCACACCTTTAAGTTTAGATTAGTTTTAAAATATCGGTTTGAAACATAAACCTTTTTAAAATGTTTGAATTGAAATGAAAAATAGTTGTAGTCAATTTATAAATAATAATATTTAAAAGTTGAAAATAATATTGCCTGATAAAATTTAAAAAATCTACAACTTTCATCTTATATATATTCACCATTTAGTCAATAGTCATGTATTTTACATATTTATCTAAATATTTCGATTCAATAACTTTTCCATGAAAATCATTTATATTTTATAATATTTTTTATTTCAATTGCAAAATATGTGACTAAAATATGTGTCCACTTAATATTTACTAAAAATACCAAATATTAATTATTAGAAATAATCAAGAATTCCATGAAAAATAATAAATTAGAAATAAACGTAATCTTGAGGAATAGGCATGGAGTCTTGAATCTGAGAACAATAAGAAAGCTCATTTGTCAATATTAATGTTTTTATCCGTTATCAATATATATATTCGATATTCAGAGTGCATTGAAAAAATATTCTATCAGGTGTTTTGAGTGATATTGGTTCAGGTGTTGTAACAACAAACAATCAACGGTTACTTTACACTGCATGACGTTTTCAATTGCAAGTGATTCGATGATAAACGTCATTTGGTGTTATCTTAATTGTTTAATATTTCAGAAATAAAAAAAAATGTGCTCAAAATCGAAAATCGCGTTTAGCGTTTTAGATATGATGGAACAAAATTGGTTTCATGTCTACCTGTGGAAACTCCATGTGACGGACACATCTCCTGCCGTCAATACATTTTTCCATTCCACCCACTACTTTTGACTACGCATGCGCAAACAAATTTTTCCTTCCACGTTTTCTATCGAAAAAGGCTTGGCTTTTTGGCTTATAGCTAGAGGGATGTTCTCAAATTCCATCCGCCACGTTTCCTTACGCTTATGTTTCTTCCTTAACGATTGTCCCGCAGATTTTAAATGAAAGGAATACATTAATTTATTAAATGTTAAACAAATATTTACCATGAAGTACCACCTTCGATTTGGACTACCAGTTGGACGCTTACTAGCTGATCTAGTTCATATAAACTTTTTAGAAATTCTTTTGATATTTAGCCCAGCAATTTTACATGTCCATTTTATTTGTCTCGACATAATCATCTCAATTATATTAATTGGGTACATTTCACGCAATTCAGCGTAGTGTAACCGTCTAAATTCTACGGTTGACTCATCCTTCTCCAATCCGGATATTTTACGCAATACTTTATTTTCAAAAACCTTAAGATGTTGCTCATCCCTTAAAGGTTCTTTAAATTATTATTATTATTTATGAAATTCACAACTGCACAAATTAATATAAATTCAGAAAATGTGATACTAAGAAATATATGACACGACAAGGCTTGTAGAGAATCTACCCATTGGTAGCATTCTAATAAAAAATCTAAATTAGGAGATCACGAGTCCATTTTCTATTCAGACGCCTTGGAGGGTTATCAGCACTAGCGGATCCAGGATTTAATTTTTTTTGGGGGGGGGAGTGGCTTCAGCCCGAAAGATTTTTTTTATTTATATATTTATATATTTGGCAATGATTACTTCCAATTAACAACAATTGAATATATTTGTTGTATTATCAAAATTTCATATTTACAAGTTTACGTTTCGAGATATTTATTCCCATCTTCAGAACCACAATCCCAATGATCTTGTGGATACAAGGCTTAAAACTAGTGTGCTCTATCGTCAGTTTCTAATTCATGTTATAATATAACATGAATCTAATCTAGGTATATAACATCTAGAGCAACATTTTGCTTTAAGACTGTAACCAATATTAAGAAATCACTGGAAACAAAACAAACTCTACTCTCTTTTGTTTCCTAAAAAGATGACTAATTGATATTTTAGCATGTGCATGTGCTCTTACATCTTATTGTATCTTGAATATCTTTTCTAGATGTTTGGATGTGGCATGCCATAATATTGTATATAGAATAAGTATCTTCTTTTTGTTATTTGTATTATCTTTATTATCTTTAATATCTTCCTTTTTATCTTTAATTGTATTTAGTAATTAAGTTTGAATTCCCTCTTTTTCCTTGTATTTTATTTCTTTTTATTGTACATAGTATTAATTCTTTAAATATTTCTTTTATAAATAGAACTGTTAACCTTTTTTTGCTCCTTTATAATCAAATATCCAACCTAACCCCTTCTCACCTGAGCTAGCATGGTAGAATAAATGATTAATCGTGGCCAAATCATGGGTAAGTAACTTATATTCTCTATAATTATCTCTTTAGAGATGAAAGGCTAGTAAAGCCAGGCGCCCAACAAATAAAAATTCCGATGGAAAATTATATTTATTAAAAATTATTTTATTAACTTTTATTTATCCTTTATTTTGGTCATAAGACTAATTATTATTATTCGTTATTTCTTGTTATCGTAGACGTTCATCACCTAAACTTCTCTAACGTTCAAATGGATTTCCTTCAATATCTTTAACACCAAACTTGTCGCTGATTTTGCTGCTAACTATATATTTTATGTTGTCAGTATTTATTTCCACTCCAAGTTCTTTTCCTGCCTTCATAAACGTTATTGTTTCCATGTTTCATCAATTTTATTGTTTCCATGTCTAGCTTAGATGAACAGTTGTAAATCATTAGCATACACTATTTTATTGGAATTTTTTTATTCAAATATTTAATATAATTAATTTATATATTTGGGATATCATACGAAATGCTGGAATCCAGCCCAGAGGCCGATCAACTTTTCCCTACAGCTGGGAGGCTAGAAAGTGAACTGGCCGATGAAAGTGAAGGAGGCAGCTCCCAGCTCCTTTCTCTACGAGGAGTGTCTTCGTCCTTTATTATATAGTTCTCCAGGTTCAGTTCCAAGAGGTCCTGGAGGCAGGAGAAAATGTAATAAAAAACGTGTTTTTTTAATATACCACCCAAGGTTTGGGTTTGCGGAGCACCGAATTAGACCTGCAGAGCCGAAAAAGTCGTAGTATTTTAAGCAAATTTTCTACCTTACAGTCTGATAGTACTTCTAGGTATTACGAAAATGCTCGCCTGCCAGCTCAGACAGGTCAATGTAAGGTTTAGAGGCATTTTAAGAAAATTTTGGTCGAGTTAAGAAAGTTACCGATAGACCACCTTGGAATGTATGTTGTAGAGCAAACACAATTTATACAATGTCATTCTTTCTTTTTTTTATTATTGAAATTTACAACTGTATTAAACGATAAATACAACAAGTAACATGACGTTTACAACATGAAGGGAAACTACCCATTGGTTGCACTCCAATTATATTTCTATATTAGAAGATTTCGAGGCCATCTTCTTTTCAGAGGCCTCGAAGTGTTATCAGGAATAGAAGAGGAAGCCAGGTTGGAAACAAGAGGGTTCGGATGATTCAGAAGTTTATTATGGAAGGATAGGTATGTATATAATGATAATGAACAGTTGCGTGAGATTTGTAATTGGTGCCCCGAGATACTACCATGTCTCTTACCACTACACTGAGTTAGAGTGGCTCTTCCCCTCCATTCGAAGACAATATTTCCTAGGTACATTCCTCATACCAAATCATCAACAATCATCGTCCTTCCTACGCCTACAACCTTCTCCGATTCAAGTCCTCAGTCCACTCCCTCTCCACAAGATCTCGACCTTCCGACCTTTACATTCCTTCTCACAGATCTGCCTCGTTCCAAAACTCCTTTATTGTACGTTCTGTTAGTTTCTGGAATTCCCTTCCTATCAAAATTCGACATTCTTCATCCTTACCTACATTCAAAACCCTCCTATTCCAATTCCTGTCCCAAAAACAGTCAGGCACCAGCTAACCTTTTATGTAAAATTACATATTATCTATAAGACCATATTCACATATAGCTCATAACCCAAATACTTATTATAGATTCGACTTTCTTTTTTTTTTTTTTTTCTTTCAACAGAAACAGATTTTACTGTTAAGAAGAATATACATTTATTTTTTCTGTATTTTTTATTTTTTCTAAAAGGGTTTATTTATATTTTAACATTGTACATAGTTTTAAGTATCTTAGTATGGTTTCAAGAGTTTTTTATATAGATTTTTTTATTTTATTTTGTATATAGTATGTATAACCAATATTTTTTTCTTTTCTTTTTTTTAATAACCTATCTTTATCTTAATTTGTTATGTTTGTTTTTATCAGGCCAGATGTAAAATTTTAATTTCTGTACTTTTTTGTTATTCTGAAGGGACTTCGTCCCAGAATAAAATTATTTTTCTATTCTATTCTATTCTATATTGAGCTAAATCGGAAACATATGGTACATTGATGTCGTTATAAAGTAAGAAGCATTGAGGATTTTACGAAGGATTTTGGATTATAAGGATTGGATACAAGTGGAATGTAATAGTTTAGTAGAGCCCGAAAGCTCGATCCCGTAAATCCAAATAGGCCTTATTATGGTCATGTATATGAGTCTTTTGTAAATAGTTGCAAGTTTAGAACGTTTGTCTAGTAAGTTTTGGAGTAGTCGAAAACGTCGGGCTGTTTCTTGTCGTTTCAATCTAGTATGAGGGTTCCAAGTGAGTCGTTTGTCCAGATTTGTTCAACAGGAATAAGTGGGATATTGTTAAAGGATACTGTAGGACAGGAAGTCATAGGTTTACGACGAAAAGTAAAGGTAATTTGTTGGAATATATTGGAATTTATTTTAATCCTCCAGTTTTGACTCAATTTTTCAACAGTTTATATGTGTTATTGAAGAGTTCGGGATGCGATAGATGGATCGTTATTAACTGATAGGATACACGTGTCATCGGCACAGGTGGTGACGCCAGTGTTAGACCGATTATTTAAATAAAAAATCTGGTATCTCTACTCACATTACTTTCTACCAATTTTAAACAATTTTTTTTTTACAATTTTAAATATATTCATTAAAAGTAATATAATTGAGTTAGACTAATTTTCCTGATAATCGATCAGAGAACTCATTAGAGTAATATTTTTTTATATAACTAAATCAATGTAAAAGGACAAGTAAACAATTATTAAAATTAATATATAAAATTCATTTAGACGAAATGTTTTAATAGTTTTGTTGTAAATTTAATAACCTTTGAAAAATATTACCACTACATACTATAGAGATACCATTATTCAGAAGTGGGAAACCTAACTAAACTCCAAATGAAAAACCGAAAGAGTTATTTTTCAAGTATATTGGTTTTACCAATTCTTTACATCTAGTAAATAATGATAAATAAAAAGTATTAGTAGCTATACCAGTCTTGGTCTTTTGGGTTTTGCCGATTTTGGGCAGCGCTATACAGCATATTCTGTATACATTTTAATACATTATTAAATAATTATTTATTTGATATAATAATATAAGCATTATTACTTTTATAAAATAGACACCTACTATTATGAGTTAAAAGTATTCTACTTTATTATTATTAAAAATACTATAAATATAATGGAAAATCTAGGGAAAAAAGAAATAAATTCGGCCTCGCTTGACTATTAATCAATATATGTGCCTTTAAGTATAAAAAGAATGAGTACTCCTGGCCTATGTTATCATTGAAAATAAAATGGAACAATTCTATTTTTAAATAGATATGTAATATAATATAGAACACAAAAGTCCGTTAGAACACACTTAAATAAATGATCTATTTAATATTTACTGCTTGAAATATAATAGAGAATACCTTCTGCTGGAGCCTCCATGATATCTGGAGCGACTCCGAGGGATATTACTTGAAGAGGAAGAGATGAGGAAGAAACCTATTGTTTATGCTCTGTTTGCCACCGATGGCTCCCTTTGTTAGTACAATAAAGGACCTCCCAGGACACCATTGTTCAGGATATAGAAGGAGCCTCTTACAGAGATAATTTTATTGTCTTATTTATCTTTTCTCAGCCATGAAAAATTTATAAGTCCCACTACTTAGCAATGATAAAGTGGAAAGAAATACATTACATACCACTACGAGTGTCATCATCAATAAGATTGTTTATATTCCCATTTACGGGATGGCGCTTGTAAGTTTATATATCATCTTTAGGTTCGTCATATCTTCGTTAACTCTTTATCAAATCTAATGATTGAGCAATCATTTTGAAGCATATCTTCTCCTTCAGTGCTGAAAAATAAGCACAGTTCTCAGAAATGTCAGGAAAAAAACAATAACACTGTTAAGAAGGAAATATTCCCGCCAGAAATAGTAGGAAAAGATATTTAAATTCAGTCTTTATGCACTTCATTTTTTATATTCAAATATTTAATATACTTCATAAACAACAAATATGTACATTTATTATTAATTATTTAAATAATCATTAAATCTTTGGATATCCGGATGATATACCTGTCAGCAATCACGAAGGTATAGAGAGACTGGCTAAGACTCTGATAAGTGGAGCAGAGCAAATCCGACTACAAGTAAATAAAGAAAAACAAAATATATAATCTAGCCATACTAGCGGAGACAGAAGAGGAAGCCATAAACACCCGGAAACAAATATCCGAGAAAACGGTACTACATATCTCTTATGAACAAATAGAAATTATGACAACAGATACCAACTTCACAAAGAAAATATTGGACACAAAATATGGGAAAATAAAAGTGACCAAAAAGTTTAAATACCTAGGGGAGATAATATGTAGTAACGGAACGGATAAGGCATCGATCGAAGGAAGAATAACCAAACTGGAAAGACTGAACTCGGCCACCATGAATGTTTACAACAAGAAATAATTGTTCTTAAATTCAAAAATAAGCCATTAATGTACAGTAGCAAGACCTGTAATATTATATGGTACGGAAACAGTCAGCTTTCCGAGCCTAGAGAAAATCATGAAGATTGAGAGGAAGATTCTGAGGAGGATTCACGAACCCAAGGCAACGCAAGAGGGATGCAGCATAAAATCCAATAAGATTTGGAAACAGCCTTCAGGACCAGTAGACTGAGGATGAATAGTGAAAGACAGAACAAGAAAATTGTTGACAAAGTTTGCAACAAAAGTATGGGGGATATGTAGAACAAATAAAAGAGGAACTTGCTGGCCGGTTTGTGAAAAAAAAAAAAAAAAAAAAAATATATATATATATATATATATATATATATATATATATAATAAACCAAAAATTCCACCACAATAAGAGGTCCATTCCACCACAATGGAATCTGCCTAGAAGGAAATAGTTCCCGAAAGTAGACAAATGGACTAGCGGTATAACAAGCGCAAACAGAGCCATCATCTGTCTTTCAAAGGTATTAAAATCCCGGAAAATCTGGTCAATCAATTTCACATGATATGAAGGCAAGGAGGTTAAGACGGGCGGAGCATGTAGCACACAGCAATCCAACAGGAAGCCTCTACATAATAATGAATATTTCAATACAAAAAAAAAAAAGACATAAAGAGCCAAAGATCAGATGGATGCATCGAATCAGAAAAGATGCAATAGAGCATCATGCTGCTTGCAACACTACAGCACTAGCTGATCCAGGAATTAATTTTGGGAAGGGGAGCTTCAGCCCGAAAGCGTTTGTTTATATATATATCCCTGTCAAATTTCAAATACCTCCTTTTCCAATATCTCCTTACATCTCAAACAGAAGATTTACCACATTAAATTCCATTTTATGAACTGAATTTGCGTGAAGTAAATAGTGGTGCCTACTGTTTAAGTTTTAACATAAAACAGCAATGATCTTTGTCACCTAGTTTGACTATTATTTTTACTATTTATTTATTTTTCTCTTCTCCTCAGGTTGTGCTTTTTTTTTTCGGGTATATATGTTCATATTTTATATCTTTGTCTTTATGTGTGCCAATATGAGAATGTACGTATAAATAGTTCCTTTTAGTTTTTTTTTTTTTTTTTTTTTTTTCGTTACACCACAAGTATCGTAAGACTTTATTTTATCTTATTGTCTGCATATTATTATATAAACCACTGTAGATATTATTTCATTTTGTATTAAGTTAGTTTTCTATTAGATAGCCTATTGTTTATAAATTGTGTAGTTATGTATATATAAATATGTAATTTCTCTTCTTTTTTTTTTTTTCATCACAATTAAGTAATTTTGAGAAGATTTTATGTTCATTTGTATATATATTAAAATTTTTTATGTTTTACTGGTTAAATACTTTTTAAATAATGTATATAATATTAAAATTTTTAGAAGTTAGTTTTTGGCCAAATTTGTACTTTACTTTGTACTAACTCATCATTGTTATTCTAAAGGGACTTAGTCCCAGAATAAAGTTTAATTTTCTATTCTATTTCTATTCTGTATATATATATATAACCTATAATTAATTTAAAAAAAAAAGAAACTAACTACCTATGGTGTTTAAGTGATTCTTTAAGTTCTATTAAATCTAATTACACGAACAATAATACTTTAAGAGATAGTTTTAAATATTTTTTTCTATAAAGCATGGTTATATTTTACCATTTTGGAGGGGGAGCATCAACCCCAAAGCCTCCCCCCCCCCGTAGATCCGCCTGTGCAATACAGGCAGAGGTGGCTGATTAAGTCGGTAAAAGATCTACATGATCTGTAATGCCAATATAAAAAAAATGTACATTTTGTTAATTTCTAATCAATACGCTTGCATTACAATTATCTTTTATTTTCACGTACGATTATGTATATTTATTTAATTATTTTTGAATTACAGAAGATTTTCATCTTCATTTTTGTAAATATTTTTTGTTGATCAAATGTTTTTGGGCAGAAATCATTTTTATTATTCTCTGCACAACTATTATTCTTAAAAGATATTGTCTAGAATAAAGTTAATTTTCTATTCTATACTAACTAAAGAAATGGGGTCACCTGGGAATTTCAAATATGAATTTTATTAAATAATTAAAGTCTCTTAAATATCATTATATAGACACCAGACCGTCCAAAGTATGCAGGTTCATCGGTGACAAAGTGAATGAAAACGAAAGAGGAAATTAAGAGTTGAAGGGCTCGAAAGAGTATTAATACGAAAGTTGAACTCTCTAAAAAATGACTCTCACTGAGGAAGATGATATCGATATTCAACAAGACAATGAAACCTAGGACCCGTGTGATGGACGAAAGTAGCGCCATTGGAGACCGGATGGTTCTTAGCCGCTCGGGAAAGTGGGTAACCCGACACCACAAGAGATCGCCGAGCTGGGATGCGCTGGTTAGTGTACTCCTCAAGATGAAAAAAGAAAAAAAGGCGTGGGAGCTAACAGGAAAGATATCAAAGAAGAAGAAAAATAAAATGAAATCTGTTCAAAATACTTCTATATCACATAATTGGATCGATCCAGATCGATATTTTCCTTCCTATATACGATATTTTACTTTTTTTTACTTTTTAATATCGATAGACCGAAATATCGATATTTTCCTCTATTCCGCACTCCATTCTATATGAAACAGGCAAGATGAGTATAATTTTTTTCTAACAATCAGATTCTCATATGATTTCTTAAGTTTTTCCGAAAACGATAGTTTTATTTTTAATTTTTAAATTAAAATTTACTCCCATATCAGATTAGAAACCGCCCGACGTTTTCGACTACTTCAGCACTTACTAGACAAACGCTCTAAGCTCACAATCAATTACAAACGACTCATATATATGACAATAATAAGACCTATTTGGACTTACGGAATTGAGCTTTGGGGCTCTACTAAACCATCGAATTCCTCTCGTAACCAATCCTTACAATTCAAAATCCTTCGTAAAATCCTCAATTCTCCTTACTTTGTCACAAATAAAATCATCCATAAACACCTGAATGTTCAATATGTTTCCGATTTGGCCCAATCCAGATACCTATCCTTCCATAACAAACTTGCTTCCTCCTCGATCCCTGATAACCCTCCGAGGCGTCTGAAAAGAAGATGGCCTCGGAACCTTCTACTATAGAAATATAATTGGAGTTACACCAATGGGTAGTTTCTCTTAATGTTATACATCTCATGTTACCAATGTCACATTTACTTGTTGTATTTTTCATTAAAATAAAAATTAAAATTAAAATTTCGAAGGTACGATATCGATAGTCCCAAATATCGAAGTAGTTACTATTTTTTTTTTTTTTTTTATTGAATATTAATACATTCTGCCACATTAAAGGGCATTAATATTAAGGCTAAATGAATTATTCACACAATATGTACATAGAAATAATAACTAAGGTAGAAATAATAAAGAAATATAAAATAAGTAAATTAATATGCCTGCGTACAAAAAAAATGAAATAATAGATAAAAGGTAAATGAAATTAAAGTAAATTAAACGCATTCACACCTATGTACAATATTTACATTCACCCAGGGGACTCTGAGTTTTGCTTTATTCCCCGACGTGGAAGCCAAGGCAGGACTCCAGGAGATCCCAGTGCTTCTCTCCCAGCCGCGTCACTGTTATTAGAAACCAGTGGAAACTGATGAAGGGCGCTACAGTCTATCGATTGTTTCAAGGCCAACGGTTCTGCAGAAACGTGATCGGGCCAGGATCACGCAAAACCGGCAGGTTTTCTCCCTTAATTAATTGTTTAATTAAGAGTACTCACTTTATAGAGGATGGGTTTGGCCCAGGAGGATCTCTCGACCGCATGGTCGACTCAACGCTTATGTAAAATTACTTGACATCAATCGGATTTGAACTCAGGGCTCTGAGCTTATCAGCCCAGTGCCTAATTCATTGAGCTACTCCATTCCCTCATATATAAATAAGATAATATTATATATAGCATCCTTAATGAACTGTTCCAGCGATGTAACGCTGGAGCCAAAGGTTAAGCTGGCATTGGGACTTGCCCTATTAGTAGTCAGCTTTATTTTTAGTTACTGCAGCTCTGGCCTTCGAGCTATAATTGTATTCCTATAATTCCATTGTTACAGGTTATTTATTATATCGCTCTAGTTCCGATAAAGAATCTATCCTTGTTAAGCTCATAATTGAAATGTTATATTATGTTATTTTTATATTTAATTAAACGTTACACAACATATAATTCTTACTTTCTTACAAACGAAATACATAACTATGAAAGATATGGTTATTATATCAAACTTGCTAGTTTAAAAATTAAATAGTCGCAAATATGTTTTACTGTAGAGGCATAAATCAAAATGGCTGTCAGAATTTCGATGAAAAATTCCTAAAGGACTAGGTTCCTAATCCTCTTTAATAGTTATTTTTCAGTAATGGTACGAGTTTAGGTTATTTTTACTGGTACTGCTTATTTCTTACTACTAGGTTATTTTTGAAGAAGACATTTCCCAGTATTAGAATTGTTCGTTTGAAAAGTAATTAAAACGACTTCAAAGCTATACTAAAAAAAATTCTATTGAACTATTAATCCATAGGAAAGTCATATGAATGATATTTATTTTTATATAACTGTTATTTTTTATATCACTCATACTTTCTATCTATTTATTTTATAGTTTTGTGTTTGTCGTGGTAGCCATGGAGACGACCATTAAATAAAAAAAAAAATTAATAGTCCGCAGAAAGTACCTCTTTTTATCAAATTCTTAACATTCTTATAAAACTTCGTGAATGACCTCATTTTATCGTAACGGATTCACGAAATTTCTCGAGGATTAGGCGGTTTAAATCTAAATACTAATAAACTTTAACAATTTAATTAGAAAATAAAAACTTATAAACACCTATTTGCTTTCCACTTGATTCGATAGAAAATTCGATCACAAAATCAGAAATAAATGTGGCCTACAAAAATATTGGACTGTTTGGCATATCTAATATATCAAAATAGAGACGTTATATAGGCCGTACGGGTCAATGTTATGATAGGCCACATTTTTTCTCCATTTCGTGATCAAATTACCTTACGATTAAAATAGAAAGCGAATGGGTGATTTAATTTTTGAGTACCTGATTAAATCGAATAATTTAATGAGTAAACGCTCCATTTCTGAGAGTTTTTAAGAATAAAAATGTTTTAGCCTACGATAAGATTATGCCATTCAACGAGTTTTAATCGGATGTTAATAATTCCATAAGAAGCTTACTATAAGCCAAAATATCAGAATTTGTATAATATTTTTATGTTTATTAATAATAGCCACCCTGATTCAAAAAGTTAATTTTCATATAATAATAATAATATAATCATGTAATAATAAATAGAAAAAAACTAAGGTGTATGCTTTAAATCACATCGACAAGGCGAGATAATAATATTAAATATAAATAATAAATAATAGCTCACTACTATTTATTTATTTATTACTATCTGATTTTGGGTTATTGGGTGTGGAATTGATATATTTAGCCTAATTTTTTCAGTTTCCCCATTGAAATTACTGATGATAGGACTAAGTGGAGCGTCACTTTTATGTAACTTTACTAATCCATGTATTATAGGTGTATTGTAGTCAGTGTTAATTAGTTTAATAAGTACTTTTTAAGGTTAATAACAAACTTTTTTACATAAAATATAGGCATCAAAGCAAGGTCAATCTAAAAATGTCTTTAATAAATATTAATGAATTGAATAATAGCTCATTACAAAGGGAATGAAATGCTGAACATTTCCCTCGCTTACAGTACACAGGTCTGATTTTTAGTTGTAGAGATATTTTAATCCACATCTTCCATAAAACTCGTTATCATTTAGTTTTCGACATTATTTTTTCTCTTTTCGCCTCTCTAACACGGCGTCGCGTTAAGGTACAATTTTGAATTACAGCCTATTACAGAGAGAAGGAAATTCTTAACAATTTCCTCGCATACAGTATACAGGCCCGATTTTTAGTTTCTGTGATAATTTAATCCATTTGTAAAAACATTACAATTAGTCGACTCTAGCCGACTTTACCCGAGCGTTAGCACTTCGGAAATCTGACGGATCAATGTTATTCCGTATACGTATATCAAAAAAGTTTAAAACGCTACTAAAGATGTTTTAAAATAAAACATCTTAAAAATAAATGAACAAAATAAACATCTTCAAAATAAATGAATTTTTATTTAGCAGTAATTCTTGAGCTATGTTCCAGCTCAGAGAAGTTCAGCCTTACACCGTTCAGACAAGAAAACGTTTATCGAAATTAGGACGGAGTTAAGCCTTTCGCTCAATTTCGACCGCATTGTCCTTCGTGTAACAATTTCATCTAGGCACGTCAGTAATTTGAAAATTATGGTACGCACGGGTGTAATGGTACCCGGCGAGGTACTTTCTAAAAATATGAAATGATCTGGCTCCGTATCGTGGCTTGAGGTCGGGAAATCGGTCTACTGTAACCCACCTTGTTCACAACTTGTGAACATTCATTGTGATGAAATAGTGAACACTGGCTCGTAAAATTAGTTTCATGTCTTAATTTAGCTAATAATATATAGATTTTTATAATTAAATAGGAGAGTGGGATAGCTCAGAGGTAGGGCGCTGACTTCCAATGCTCAAGGTCTCAGATTCGAGTCTATCTGATGAAAAATAAATTATTTATTCTGTTTCGTTGAATGCCTCTATCGAATACTCTTAAATAATTAATAGAGGGGGAAATTTGGGAATGGAGCGTGATCTCGATCAAATCACCTTCCTGCACAATCGTTTACCAAGAAACATTACCTTTCCTAAATAGTACTAAACTCAAGACCCTTCATGGGCTATAGTAGTACAGTTTTTTTTTGTTTGTTTTTTTCATGAAATGGATTTATAATGAAACGCATTAGTCCATGAAAGAAAAAGTAAATAAAAATGTAAAATAATTTGTAGTAAACACCCAAGTATAATTTACCAACAGTAGACAGGACGTGGCGGAACTCGTGTGGCAGTAATTGCAAGTTGGAACTATATATGCATATACATTTGTATCAAATTAGCTTCTTTTTTTAACTTTCGATATTAATCGATATTTTTTAAACTGACATGAGGAAGTATAAGACCCAGCAGTACCTCTTTCCTGGCTTAAATCAATTACCATGGTTTGTTAAGGAAGGAGGTCTCTCATCCAGTGCCTTTTTAATCTCCTCCTCGTACTTAGTCTCCTCCTCGTATTGATGGACATGTCAGCTGAAGCCATATCTCTGATTAGTATGTTAGTATGTCCGTGTAAATTATTGTGAAATCGTTTGTAAAGAGTTCTTATGTGTTCATCAACTGTGGGCAGGAGGAAGTCGGTATGTAACGTTTTTGTTTGTCTCTAGTGTTGCCCAAATGCGAGACCAAGACAAGTCTTGGTCTTGCAAGCTCAGTCTTAGTCATGATTTTGGTTTTGCGCAAGAATCTTGCAGTTACTTATTAGCTTATTATTATAGAGATATTACTGTATTTTTTTAGATAGGAGAAAAATAACTAAGCCCGAATGAAAAATTAGAGGAGTTAAATCCAAAATTATATTGGTTATACCAATTATTAACATATAATATCTAAAATTGTAGAGTATTAGTAACTATTTTGCCTTGATTTTTATTTAAAAAATCGATTTTTTTTACCAGTCCTTGTCTTGGTCTTGCAACAGTTAGGCGGCCTTGGTCTTGGTCTCGCAAAGTGCAAGACCAAGACCGATTTTGGGCAACACTATTTGTCACTTATCAAGATGGTTTAGTTATATATCGTAATATTTTTTATTGGAAAGTTTGAAGTTTGTGTAAGTGGGTCTTTTTAGCAATACCGCATATTTGTGAGGATTAAGTCCATATTGGTGTTATATTGGTCCATATTGGTACAGTGTCCGTCTGAGGAATTTGGTTGTTTTCTATATAAATTGGATGACAGGTATAAATATCGATATAAATTATCTTAAATTCGATATGTAGTCCCAGAATAATGTTATTTTTCTATTTCTATTTCTATTTCTATTTCTATATGTAGGATTATTTCAAGGCAGAACAATATCATTGAAATGGGTGTAAATTTCAATATAAATTTCTGCCTTAATAAAACATTAATGTAAGAAAAATGTTTGAGTTGTATTTTTATAGAAATTAGAAGAATATATTTTCAAGAAAAAAACAATTGAGTGTTGTTTGTTGAATTCGAAGGTTAATGAGTTCTTTAAGTGATAAGATTAGTCAAAAGGCGCTTTACTTTGTATATTATTTTTATCATTTTTTCTTTATGTTCTTCATGTAACATGTAAACTGAGAGGAAAATAATATATAGTTGAAAACACCTATCAATTACGGATTTTAGTATTATTGAAGAATTGTTTTTTTTTTTTTTAGATTTGTCACGATAAAATCTAATGTTTAAGAACTTGTCTGAAAGAAGACGGAACTTTTCACCGAAAATGTACTTGCATATTTCGAATCTGTATGTATATATACATTTATACATCATTACAGACCATGGAGATCTTTTTCCGCCTTCATTCAACAATCTTACTTCATTTCTGCCTGTGTTGGGCTATTTCTTTCTATTTATCTGCACGTAGCTCTATTGTATCTTTCTGATACTATCTATCCTTCTGCTTTTTGGTCTTCCATGTGGTCTTTGCTTTCTGTTGAGGCATTCATTGTTACGTAAAGACTTCCAGATGGATTGCTACGAGCTACTTCTTAACCTCCTTACCTTCATATCAAGGAATATTGATTGATCAGTTTCTGTAAGCAGTTCTTTATTGGTCTTTCTTCTCCATATGTTACTACTCTGATTCCAGATCGCTTCCGTTATTGTACGAAGGATTTTTCTCTCAAATCTTTCAACAATTTTTTCTAAGTGCAGGTTAGCGTCCAGATCTCACATCCATGTATTATAACTGGCTTTATCATAGCAATTTACACCCTTAATTTGAGATTTTTCGGGATTTCAATAACTTTGAAAGGGAGCGTATAATTAACGTAAACAGAGGTTTGGTTACATTAGTTGTACGCTGGTCTATTTCTGCCCGTTGGCAATTCATTAAGGTAATTGTAGAGCCGTTAAAATGTTGCAAAACCAAGACCATGACTGAAAAGAATCTATTTTTTAAATAAAAATTAAGACAAAATAGTTACTAATACTCCACAATTTTAGTTATTATATGTTAATAATTGGTATAACCAATATACTTTTGCATTTAACTCCTCTAATTTTTCATTAGGGCTTAGTTGAGTTTCTCCTACCTAAAAAATTACAGTAATATCGCTATAATAATAAGCTAATAAGTAACTGCTAGACTCTTGCGCAAGACCAAGACCATGACCAAGACCGAGTTTGCAAGACTAATATTTGGGCAACACTAGTTTCATATGAAACCACTCAATATGACAGATCGGTATTAAATATTGGTTTTATTATCAAATCGCTCCCTTACGCAAAATCATTACCATGTTGAATTGAGATTCAAATGGCATAGTCTGCCTCAACAGGTGAGTCCCATTTTATTTATGATATCAAATTATACATAATGTAATTTATACCTCTTTGGCTTGCCATTATTTCTTCTCCAGGAGGTTGGGTTAAGGCCAGCGATGACGCCATAGTCACCTTCCTAACTGAGGTCATGGTTATGAACAAGTTTATCTCCTTATACAACTTGTTCGTTGTTATTATTATTATTATCTACTATTTATATATATATATATATATATATATATTAAAAAATAAATAATATATATATAATAAAAATCTGGCGTAGGTACGAGCGTGTCCTACCTAAATCGTTATCAATTCATAGCCTTAGTTACAAGTTAACTTAAAAAACTTTTAATAATTGTGAAATTATATTAAGAAAGCCTGATATTTTTTTAGTAAAATCGAAGGAAAAAAATATCAAATATCGGGAGATTTTTCTTGAAAAAAATCCTAGTCTGTTTCAATTAAGTAACATAACGACGAACCCTCACGTTTCGTTGTATTGCAACACAATAATCGATCTAATAGCTTACATAAATAATGCATAGTTCTTACATAATTACATTTTTCTCTATACATTTTGAGGCATTACTGTGTAAACTGTTGTTTCTACATTGATTTATAACATCAACGTTACGTTTGAACATGTATTGCTCAATGTAGGATGTCGGTGTGAGATGGTATGTCAGGGATGGGATAACATCCAAGTAGAATCTTCCCCAGAGCAATAAGGAAACTAGACAGTGCCATTTCGATCCTAAGCAATGTCAAAAGGCCAAGTCGTTGCATTACGAAGCAGTCGTAAAGAAAAATTTTATTTGCATGTAAGGGCGTTTCCTACTTCGTGTGCGAACAGGGAAGAATAATTCATATTTTCGAAGCGGAAACATTAACACAAGAGTGCATATTCTTGGCGAATTTAAACTCTCGCATTAGAGTAAACTCACCAGTGATGGACATGTTGGACTTGTAAATAATAAGCTTCCTTGTAAGTTTAAAGATTGAAGTACAATGCACTCTATTAACAGCTGTATGAATGATGTTTACAAAAGAAAATTTTAAAATGTCTGTCAATGTTGTTTAGATAGTCCTCTTAAGATGAATGTGTTTCATACCTTCCCACTAATAGTTTTGCGAAAAGTAAGTTGAACATTTATGTTATCTTTATAGTTAAACAAACATTTTTGAATTTTTCTCTGGGCTGTCTATTGCTGTTATCGACCCTCTGGCCATTACTAAAACTATAAAATTTCGGAGTGTCCATGACTAGTGCAATGAGGTGTTGTTTTTTTTTTAAATGGAGATTGTACTTGCATAACTGAATATTTTTTTTTTTAATTCCAAGTGTTCAATAGAAAGAGGATATCCCCTAAAGATTCTAAATGTCCAACGGGGAAGTTTATAACTATAATAATTACAACGGCATAAGCCAAAACAGAAAAAAATTCACTAGCTAACTCCTTAGCCATCTCCATACGTCAAACCACGTCCATAAACTCCTTCAAACAACTCCTATTCCACTTACTACAAATTCAAACAGGTTAAATAGTAACCATATTCATAGTAATATAACAAATTTAATAATTAATTTTACAAAAACAAATGTTTTGAATTTCTTGTAGATATCTAAAAGCGTATTGAAGTTTTAACATTTATTGTGATTTCCAGAAAAAAATTAAAAGGGTCCCCCTTCTTTTAGTTTTCGGAGGAAAAAAATACATTATTTGTTTGCTATGTAAATCCGTATTTGGTGGTTTTCTGAGATGCGAAATACATATCTCAACTTGTTTTCTCCTTAAAAATATTTGAATCCACTTTGCTCCTTGGATCGGTACGAATTATCCCATTTCAACATTTTATCCATACTATAAAAATATGCAAAATATAAATTTGATGAAATAGAGCTCTCATGAGTAATATAAATTGAATATAAGTGTAAAAAAAAAGAAAAAAGAAAGAAAATATTTATATCAGACACAACTGTTATCGGTTTCGATGATTTTTTTTTACATTTTGGGCCAAAAATTTTGTCCTTTCCGAGTTATTCCCAAATTATGACCCCATTTGTAAATCTCGTTTCGTTGAGACGGCACCATCATACCGTTTGAAACCTCCCACTTTTACATTCACTTTTATTTAAGTCCTGGTATGAAATTAGGAATCAAAATTACGATTGGTGCACTCTACGTGATATTCCCTTTCTATTGATACCTCATTCGTCAAAATCCATCTCTCCCGAGAGTCCGAAAAGGAATATATATTTGAGAAATAATATATAAGATGCTATGTTTTTAATTTTTCTGAGTGATTAAAACTAGCCTTTTTCTCTTCAAACTTTAACAAAATATAACTTAAAAAAATATTGTATTTTTCATTCAACTTCACAGTACTTGCGAAGACAGATGACCACAAACATTGGTACTGTAACGATAACAGTTACTAGGAACAATGTAGTTACTACAGTAGTAACAGGTGACAGTAACTGAAAGAATTGTTTACATTACGTAACTACAGTTACTATCACTCCCCCACCAGGTTGAAGCGCTCAGTCTTGTCTAGGCTATGGTCAGTGTTGTGTCGTAGTGGTGCCTGTCTCTCTACGCTATACTTTCGTCTCTTCTTGTATACTTCTTCTAACTATGGTCAGTTAATATTATTATATATCATAAATATTATTAATAATTATAATTTATCTATGAGTCGTTTATTTCCAAATTTAACCCTAATCATCATTGATAAATTTTCATTAAACGCGAAAAACTATATTTTCTATTCCAGTTGTAATATCAAAACCTAGACCAAATTAATTTTTATTATTTGTAGCAAATATTTCCGAAAATCACCTATTATTTGTATATTACTACAAAACAAGAAAACTTAAATCGTACGAACCGCTTGAGCATTGAGATTTGGTTTAGAGAGAAATAATAATAATAATAATAATAATAATAATAAGGCTTAGCGAACCCGAAGGTTCGATGCCGACACCACCAATCGCCTGTTACACACCTCCCTCCACCGTTCGCCGTCCAAACCCAGTCCCTTCAGATCAGCCTTAATGCAATCTTCCCACCTTCGCTTCGGTCTACCCCTCCGACGCTTACCATTCGGCACAGCAAATATTAACCTTTTAGGAATTCTCTCGTTACTAAGCCCAACAACTTTACAAGCCCATTTGATTCGCCGCGATGAAATTACCTCAATTATATTACCTGGATATAGCTCACGCAATTCGGCGTTGTGTAACCGTCTGAACTCTCCGGTTAACTCATCCTTCTTCGGTCCGAATATTCTACGCAATACTTTATTTTCAAAAACCTTAAGACGCTGTTCATCCCTTAATGTAAGCGGCCAAGTTTCGCATCCATAAAGAACTGTAGGCAAGATAATTGTTTTATAGATTCTAATTTTTAAGTTTCGGGACAAGAGGCGCGAACTGAGTAGTTTTGTCACAGAAAAATAACAAGCATTCCCCGCCTTCAGTCTAACTTTAATCTCTTCTTCAATTTCGTTTTTTCTAGTTATCGTAGAACCTAGATACCTAAATTTATCTACCTGTTCAAACATATTAACATTAGAGAGAAATAATATTAATAAAAATTATTAAAATTGCACTATAAAAATTTAACTCCTTGTTTATAATAATGGTACGGATAAACTAAATTTAGGTTTAATTTTCATTAGAATTAAAAGCGTATGATGAATTATTTTTAAAATAATATTTTAGAAATATATTTATCATTTTTTTGAAAAAAAATAAAGTTAATTTTAATCTCATTTCTTTAGATATTTAGTTTCATTTATGAAATAAAATACAGACATAGAGATCTCTACTTTCAAAAAAAATTTATTAGGTTTCAATTTGGAAATAAACGACTAGTATATACTCCTATAGAATTTGAATCGAATAGAAGATGAAATATTCTCAATTTCTTTTAAATAAATTTAAAAAATCATGCATTATTATTATTGTTGTTTAATATTGAATATTTTATGCCTTATTTAATACATAAGATTCATAAATTAATATTCTTCTAAGATTCCAATAACAATCTCTTTCATATGTATAATATTTCATGCTCATATATTACACTAAATATTCATACAATTAAATACTTTTACCCAATGTAATTCATTGAAAAGAACAAGGTTTCAGAATATTTAAAATCAATCATTTATATTAGCGAAACTGTTTTAACTTGTTAACTATGAAGTAGACAATTTTAAAAAACCTTAAATCGAATTAAATAAATTTAAAATTAAAATTAGAAAACAAATAATAATAGTTTCTAATTTCTATATAAATATTACGTTTTGTTATTCCCAACGAAAAATGAAGGAATGTTTTTAAATTATTTTCTATATCTTTTAGGGTATCTTTCAGGGTTATTGATAAATGTTAAAATGTTTACTTTTAAATAGAACTCTATATATACGTTAAACGCTACAAAATTACATGTTCCATTGATTAAGAATATGTAATTTGAAGAAAAACCGGGAAAAGCATAAATCGTCAGCTCTTTTAGACTTCGATATAGAAGCGATCAATAAACACTGAATTCATTGTAAACATCATGAAATATTCGATATAATTTCAATTTTTATGTTTTGTTTTTATATACTGCCATGTATTTATTATATATTTTATAACTTATATATTTATGTATTTTTAGTTTTTATATGTTAATGATTAGTTTTATATAAAATAATACTTTTGCGCTTTTATGTCTCAGTTACCTAAAAACTAATGTTAGAGAGAAAATACACCAAGAATCAAAAAGGTTTCTACTTAACAATTGATATTTTTAAAATTGAGAAATAATTGAATTTATTAATTTTTTTTCTTTCATATGTTGGGCGGAATTATTTAATTTTCTCCTGAAAATTACCGAAATTTAATAGACAAGAAGCTATGTATGAAGGTGTATTTAAAATATAGTTTCAATCAAAATCCCTATTTTTTTTTTATAAAATATCACGTAATTTGTTCTTCAATTAACTCTTCAATTGTGAAGAAGGAAAAAATAAAATAATAAATAAATAAAACCGATTAAACTTTAATCAACAGGTTATGTAAAAAGAGAAAAAAATATATTTTTATCTGTTTATTATTTGAATTGCCGGTAGTAATCAAACTTTATATATTTTAATTGAAATAATTTCATTTAGAGTTTATCTTCAATTTATATTTACTTTCTGACTATTAATTCTCTTTCTTATCACCAATAAATATGAGATAATTTATATTAGTGATGATAACTCAAATGTTTGTCATCAATATAATGCATTAAATTGTTTGTTATATGGTTAAATTGTTTTATAGCATCACTTCCAATTTATCTATTGCTTCAATTGAGTGGATTATTGTTTGACCATTGATGATTATTGTTTTTTCCTGATGGAATTTATGGATGATTAGATTAAATAGCATTAAAAAAAAACTTAAATATACAATTACTAAATTTATTTTTTATTTATTCGAAATTTTACACCAATGTAACAATTGTATTTCATTCTTCTTTAAATATTCTCGGTTAAGGAATCCACTGTTTTTATCAAAAATCATAAATAAAAAAAGCTCGTTTAGTTCAATTATTATTTAAAGCTTTACGTGATATAAATACTATTAATTTAAAAAAATTATAATAATAATACAAGCATAAATAAATAAAAAAATACTGTCATTATAGAATATGCGAAAATACTGGTATAAATTCCTAGTTTCGTTTATTAGATAAATCGATTTATAATCCATAATATAGACAAAGATTGACGTTTCAATCTAAAATCTATCGTCCCAACGTAAGGTTGTAGACAAATCGATTTTCCCTTATCAACTGGCGCCCAAGCGACTACTGAAATGTCTGCAGCTGACGATAACCAATACCTCAAACCCCAGGTACAATTGTTTCAGAAACCTTTTGTATTTTGCTCAACTTTTAATTTCAGCCTTGTTTAATTTTAAATACATCCCATACACATCAAAAGAATCCTCCTGGTGCGTAATATATATATATTATAATAATATAAATATGTATATATATATATATATATATATATATACATGAGTTTAAACATTATATAACACAATTATTACCGTTTAAACCCCGGTACACAATTCGCCCTTTTCAAGATCTTAATACCTGCTCTTACTATATATGGGTAAATCAATGTAAAAAAAATTAATATTATATAATTTTTTCCGATCCCTGTGTAACAGAAAACATGAAATCAGTGTTATTTTCGAATCATTATTTAGGAACGGAACGATACTCAGATTTAGCATATTCTTTTTCAATCTATGATATTTGAAGGTGCGTTGTATTGATTTAAAATGATATCCCTTCCTGTATTCCTGTCAATGAACAGTTGTTTAATTTGTAAGATGGGGGTTGGTTCGCGGTCAGGCGGACAGAAGGTACCCCCTAGTATATATGAATTAATTTAAAAATATTTTTTTTTACAAATTTGTTAAATTTTAACTGTTTGCAAAAAAAAAAAAAGTTTATCAGTAAGAGAATAAAGGGTATTAAAAATAATAATTTAATACTGTGAGATAATATTAAAAAATATTTGTTTAATAAAATTAATTGATTTTTCAAAATTTGTTTTCATGTCATAATCTGCCAAATACATAATATGAAGTCTTAAACATAAATTCTGAACTTAAATGCTGATGTTTTACAAGTTAAATTTTATGAAAACCTATTTTTAAGGATGAAATAACTCAGAAACGCAGTTTCTTATTAATCCTAAGTACTTAACAACATAGGTAAAAATATCACTCTTGTATCGATTATATAATCGCAGATAAGGCAAAATCGATTCTAAAGAAGCGAGTAGGCAATTATAATTCCTTTTCTCTACAAACCGCAGCAAATTTGTTTGATTGGAATCCTGATGCAGCGAAGGTCAGGGTTGATTATGTAATATTTATTTTATAATGTTTCCTTATCTATTTATTATTTTTTTATTATTGATTTTGATTGAAAGTGGTGAAAATTATCAAATGTTATACGATTTTCATGAAAACAGATAAATAAATCCTTCTCGAAACAATAAGGAATAAAATAAGATTTATTGTATCGACAAGAGTTTTCTGACTGCTTTGGATGCAGAATGCAATATGAAATTCCTTGCTATATGGATAAGTTCCTAAACTCAGCGCAGAGCTCATTGATGGGTATGGGGAATTACGAAGTTCGTAAACTTATTTATGAATGGATCCCTAAATGGAATTCGTTGATTTAATTTCCTACGTATGAATCAAATAGAAGCTGCAAAATTCTCCATTTCTTTTAAATAAATTTAAAAAATCATGCATTATTATTATTTTCAAGTTAATCCACTATCAGCCATATTTACACCAATTTAAAAAAATTTGTTGTCACTTAATGACTACTCATCAAAATGACGACGTTTCGGCTCGTCGAGCCATTTTCAAGTCTAAAAAAATTTTTTCATTTACAATCATATATTAAATTTTAACATATTTCAAATTATAAAGATACTTATTATGTACCTAAAATACCCATCATGTACCTGTCATATTCACTTATGCGAATTGCAAGCGTCTACAATATAATAAAATTCATTATTATTGTCATGTTCACCTTTAATTATTTAACAACATTATTATTACTCATCTTTACTATTACATGATTCAAAATAAGTTAAATTTACCATGTTTCTGAGTCACCCACATGTCATCCATCTCATTTCTATTCAGTGACTGGTTATTCTTATAGGAGTAGGGGAAGACTATTTATTATGAACATATACAATGCTGTTACTCAATATTACATGTGGATCTATTTTTGGTGTAAATATGGCTGATAGTGGATTAACTTGAAAATAATAGTATGCACCGAAGAAGAATTGAGTAATATTGTGATTATTATTATTTTTTAATGTTGAATATTGTATGTCTTATTTAATACATAAGCTTCATAAATATTCATCTTCTAGGATGCCAATAACTACCTCTTTCCTATTTATAATATTTTATGCTCATATATTAAACTAAATCTTCAAACAATTAAGTACTTTTAACCAATATAATTCATTGAAAAAAAAAACAAGTTTTCAGAAAATTTAAAATCAATCATTTATAACAGCGAATTAGTTTTATTATCAGTTTACTTTCTATCTATATTCATCTCTTATTTAAAATTCACTAATTTATTAAGTGAATATTTCCATATACAATTATTTTTCATGAATTTTGTAACCATCCACAATTGTTAACTTCCCGCTAACTCGTTTCCTAATATTAATGGCGTCAGAATTTGCTTTTTTGTATGGTTAAAGGGTATCACTTCTTTTGTATTAATTTATAAATCCATTAAGGTTCACTGTCTGGCAAAACTGTTATTGAAAAAGCTGTTATTATTTTCCACTGATATCTTGAGTGCTATCGGATCGTTGATAACAGCTGCGAAGTATTGAAGCGATAACAAGCCACTTGATAAAGTTCATAACGTCAAAGAGAGGAAAACCTTTTTTCCGTATTATTTTTTTTTTATTTCTATTATTTATCAATAATTTTAATCAGAAAATGAAAAAAAAATAAAGCTCTTTAGGTTAGTGATGATAAGTATGATACACGACTCAGTTGTAACCTACCAAATTTAATTTAAGCTTATTTAATTCTTTTTCAAATTTATATACGAAAGAATGGTTCCTTGAAGATCAAATCGTAAAATAAATTCAAAACCATTTTTAACAATAAAAATTGATTTTTATAAGAAGTATTGTGAATCAAAAGGTGGATAAACTGGTTCATAATGTCTAGCCAGAGGTCAGCACTAAATATTTAATGACAGCTGTCCTGAACGAAATTAATTTTTGATGCTTTCTCTGTAGCAATCGATCAAGGGAAAGAGAACGTGGTATCTATCAATACAGAAGATAAAACATAAACATTTTAGAAATGGGTAATTAGTCGATCAGTTGACTAATTATAATGATGGAAATACTTTTCAAGAATTTCAGTCGATATTCTAGATAATAAGGCCATATAAGCCAATAAAAATATCTACTGAAATCCTGGCGTTTTTTTTCATCTCTAAAACATAAAAATAACACATGGAGTAAAAACATAAAAGTTAAATACTTTTAACATGTAGATTTTTAAACCTTGGTTTAGGCATACACATAACATAAAAATATTTTTTTTATTTTTGAGTATTACAACAATCTGTCACATGGACACTAGTTATAGTGAGATAGGATAACATTCATACTATATGTACAAAAAATATAAAATAAATAGAAGTAAAATAACAATAAATAATAATCAAAAAGTATATACAATAAATAAAATAAAATGACCTAAAAATAAGAAAATTAAAACTAAGCAAAAACATATAAACATGCAACATGCATAACATATAAATAAAATTAAATTAAAAATGTAGAAGGAGCGAGAATATCTTTTCTTATAATTTCAGGTAACAAAAATTAAAATCAATAATAAATAAGCTACATGAATGAATAAAGTGTTTAATCTAAAATCGATTAAGAAAAATCGACTAGTTGTCTAGGCGAAGTTCTGTAATTAGGTATGTAACAATTTTATCGATACCAAAATGCTACCTTTATTTAAATTGTCATTTATATTAAAATATAATAGTATATATCAAGATATCATAGGATCGTATTATTAAATCATCCCCTCAATTTTCACGTGACATTATCACATTTTCCAAAACAAATTAGTCGGACAGTGAAAAAAAAATGTATTTTTATTTGATGTTGTTCACATTTAAAATAAGAAATTAAATATAGTTGTCAATTTTTTACATTATTCATTTTTAGCTGAAAAAGTTCAAGAAATGTAGCAATATTTTGAAGGCTGTCTCCCCTCTTCCCAATGTTTATTCTAAACAAATGCATTATATATCCAATTGTATTTTTTTAATAGATATTTTTAAGTATATATAATAAGAAAAACAAAAGAAATAAATACAAATCCTTAAAATTATATAAATTAATTAATTTCAAATATTTAATATTATATTTGTTCGTTTCACAAAAATTATGTTGAATTTATATACCTAATTAAAACTCCCTCCATTTTTTTTTGTTCCATTCCCCAATCAAAATCTAAAGTCTGTGCCTATGTTTGTAACATAATTAATTTACTTTAATTATTTATAATATCTTGTTATGACGAAGAATACACTAAAAATCGATATCAGCAATCGAGTGATACAGGTTTCTCACTTCTAAAGATGTTACATAACCTCTTCTTCACTCGCTGTAGTGGATAAAAAGATATAATATATTAAGTTAAAGCTCGATAATACTAATAATTATATCAACTATAATTTATTTATTTTTCAGCTATTAATGAATTTATCAAGCTTGTAATGAGTAATTTATTCGAGATTGGCAAATAATTTAATCACGGCGGGTTATGAATTACTATTTTTTCACCAAATGTTAAACAAGAAGAAATTGCAACATTCCTTATAGTCTCTCAAGATTAACTATTTTATTGGTGCTAAATGCGTTGTAAAAGGATCTCTTGACCCCAGAATCAATTTTGGATTGATCAAATAATAATTTCTTTACTACACCCGGATTCGAATCTACACCGAAGAAGTGAAGAGTCTTAGTTACTTAACTAACTACTTTATATATAAAAAAAAATAGGATACTAATATTTGGCTTCTTCGCTGTAAGAAAAAAAAAAACCTTTACATTCATTTTGTTCATAAACAATTTACCTGAAAAATCATTATTTTAATTTTTTTCTAAATACGCAAAAAATGTATATAGGTAATTATGTATATTATAATGCATCCATGATCAAGAAAAACATGAAATTAAAGCTGTGTAATCACTACTTATAGTCATTTTTGCTAAAGGCAGGATAACAAATCGCATAATATTTTTACACAACTTGAGATGAATTTCAATTTTTCCCAAATAAACCTCTACTTAATTAATATGTTCTTAAAGCTAATTAAACGATTTTTTAAAAGTGGCTATTGTAAACATGTAGTATTATTAGATGATGATAAAAAAAAATCTTTAATAACTTTTTATTTATTTTTTTAACAGAACTTATATTCTTCTTATTGCTCGGAAGCTGTATCATATTCTCTGTTTTTGGCAATGATAACTTCCAAATATACAACAATTGATTTATTTATTGAATTTACATATTAACGTTTCGGGAAATTTACTCCCATCTTCAGAACTTACAGTCCCATATTTTCTTATCGATTCATGGCTGAAGTCCGATGTGCTGCTTTGTCATGTTATAAATTTATGTAGATAAATAACAGTTAAATATCTAGAGCACCAACATTCGTATAGACCAATAATTGGGTGTCTGCTATGGGCGAGTATCCCGCAATTGATAAACCATTATAATTTTATAATTTAAATAAAAATGGGATTATAATTCTACGCTAGTATTCAATGGCTTTAAACTAGTTTTCACAGTTATAGCGGTTGAGTTGCTTTATTTAATGTTCTTCTCAAGCCCGTATCTCTGTCGAAGAGAGCATTCAACTTCCTCTTGAGTCATACCTTTAATTTCTGTTTACCTATCTGGACTGGTGATAAGCAACAATTCGCTATCAAACAATGGCGAAATTATAAGTCGATTTTATAAGGTCAGCTATTTTTGTTAGTAAGAAAGAGCCAAGAAAGTTTTCGATGTTCGTTAGTTTTCGTTGCTAAAAGCATGAGTCGACCACAATATGAAGATATCCAAAGAATTTTAATTCAGAGAAACCTCTAATTAAGAAAGTTACTCCTTATATGTCGTTAGAAGTACGAAAAAAAAAATGCATTCTAGAACTTTCTAAAACACACTCAAAGAAGTGTAATTAAAAAAGATATACCCAATATGTACTGATGTACTCAGCGGTACATCGAGAGATTTCACCAATCGATTGAACAGAGATAGACAGCGAATTATCTGAGTTTATGAACGATCTGACTTATTATAACCGAAGGTCAACACTCCTAGAAGGTTAATAAATACATAAAAAATATATTTGAATATGACTACCTGCTGAATTATTGATAGATAGAAAGTAAACTGAATATAAATATGTAAAGTAAATTGAAAAAAACAACACTGAAATTTTAATGAGGTTACATCCAGCCCAAGAACCGCTGAACCATCTTGATTCAATCAGTGAAGAAAAGAACGTGCTAAATTCAATTACTGGTTTCTATCGATAAGTTTAGGAACAATCAGATGTATTTCCGATACCATAGATAAACTGAGCGCTGAGTTAGGAACTTGCATCAAATTCCATACAGTACTTTCGCTTCCTCGTGCGCAAAAAGGGAAGTATTATAAGTTTTTTTTTATAATAAAAAATTTTTGATATGCGTTCCTTGACGGATCTATACGTTTCAGAGCCCTTTGAATCCTTGAATTGGTCTGTCTGTGCCAAGATTATCGTGGAAACTAGTAGACCGATTTTGTTGCTTCTTTTTATATTTTTTAGAGTTTTGACTACTGATACCAGTTACTTAAATTGGGTACTCCCTACGCAATAAGTGAAAAACATATTTTTTCTGTAGACTGTAGCGCAAAAACGGCTTTAACGATTTCCTATAATTTTCTAATTAATGTCCTGTCATTTTTCGTACATAGACTAAATTACCGTGAAAATTTAAGAATTATATTTATAAAGAAAAGGAAAATGTTTTGGGGCCTAACTTGCTAAATATATATTATATGGTTAAATTGATATAAAACTTTTGAAAGGTAATTAACTAACCAACAAAAAAAAAATCATCGAAATCGAACCAGTATTAACGATGATACAGCTTATTCTAATTTCTACACATGTTTTAATTAATTACTTCACTATTTCCTTTACTTTTAACAGAAATTATTGTTTGGCAAAATTAAGCTATGGCAAAAAATATTTGATCAATATTTTTTTCAATATTGATTTTTGATCAATAATATTTGAGGTTATTGAAATTTTTTCACTGATCTACCTTAAGCTGGTTTACATTGCTTTAGTTTATCAAATAAATCGTAATCAAATCTTTCCTTTGATCAATTTTCAGGAAAATAAATCTAATTCAATTTTTTTTATAATATACATATTTTAAGATATAAATTTTTTTCTGAAATCTCTAGGAAAGTTGTGTTAGTGGACACACCATATTTTTTGGGGGTATATTCTATTCAATTCTCTTATAATATTATTGAAGTCTATACATATAATATGTATCCATATTTTTTATATCATTTTAGGAGTTTCTATTGAATGTAGAAAAATAAGAGGATACAAATGTATCCTAGATATATTGAAGAATAGTGATGCAAAAAATAGTAAATAAGAGAATAAATGTTACTAAAGATATCGAAATAATTTAAAAAAAAAAATTAATTTTTCCTCGTTTGCTCGATAGAAATTATGAGAAAGATATACTTACATACCCAGTAAATTTTCTTCTTTTTTTTCATGCTTAATACCTCATCTTTTTTTATTCCAAACCTAAACTATTACTCACCTTGCTCCAATTTACCTGTTTTCAATTTATTCCTAGGAGATAACTTTGTCCGATATCGAACCATACGCTTCGATGAGCACGTATTCGATTCTTCGGTCTGTAGACATATTCATTGGTCTGATTGACGTCAATAATAAAATTGCTCTGGTTCATTTGATCGTCAAATCACACGACAAAGCACAAGGAAGTGCTTTTAAGTGGTCTCCTCTATGTATTCTCATATCAACAATAACCACTTCTTATGCTATCTACAACAAATAAAAAATTCTTTATTTATTTTAAAACGCTTTAATAACAAAATTTCATTATTATTTATCATCCTCTTCAAATATAATGTATCATAATTAACCATTATTTTTTGTGTTGAAATTATCATACTGCTTCAACTAAGATGCTTTGAAAATGTATAAAGATTGTATGTCTGTAGTGTGAAAAAAATTAGAAGAATTACTCACTATTATGTGTATTTTCCCCCTCTTAATATACGTTTTTATAGATAGTTTGCATTACTATTTAATAGTTTACATTACCATTGTGAATATTCATTCCAAGCTCTTAAGTAACTCATGTAATTAATTAATTTTCTTTACTTACCTTTCTTTACTTTTTTCGCTACAATGGTTTTCTCATAAAAGTAATTTATTGTCCCTTTACAATTTTATTTTTCTTAAACAGTGATATTGCAATATTATGATCCTATTGCTTACCGGCTTTCACTAACAGATCTTTAACCTATGTATATACCTATTTTGTTACTTATGTCTAAGTTATTATTTTATGTATTAGATCTTTTGGCCAGATGTAACGCTAATTTGTATGTACAATATTGTTATTCTTAAGGGACTTTCTCCCATAATAAAGTTGATATTTATATTTATATTAGGAAAACCCATTTATTCTTATAAGCAATACAACAACAAGAAAATTCATTCAATACATATATTTTATGTATAAAATATTGGAGTAACAGTTTATTTATTTAAGTAATTGGCTTGTCTGTTCGTTGATTTAATTAATTAATTTCGTTGATTTTTCATCGCTCGCTAGAAAAGGAATGAATTAGGGATGTGACATCGAAGGCCCAATATCGATATTTATATTGGCCTACAACTATCGATACCATACAAATAACGGACTTGAAATATCGATAGTTGATATTTTTATCGATATAATAAACATTTTCTAAATATGAATATCAATATAAATATTGATTCTCAAGCACACAGTTGCATCAAAAGGAATGTTATTTTCCTCTTTAAATTAATTAATGGAAATATCAATTCTTCTACTCTCGTTAGTAAAATTAATTTTCTAATTTTTGTCCATCTTCTTCATCCTCAGATCTTTTGTTCAGGAATTTCCATTCAACCCACTAGCGGATCCAGGATTTAATTTTGGGGAGGCCTCAGCCCGAAAGCTTTTTTTTCTATAAAAATGATGATAATTACTTTGGAAAAAAAGAAAGAAACTAACTAACTATATGAAATGGTGTTTAAGTGATTCCTTAAGTACTTTTAAATGTAATTACATGAATAATAATACTTTAAGAGATAATTTTTTAATATTTTTTTCCATAAAACATGGTTATATTTAACCATTTTGGGGGGGGGCTTCGGCCCAAAACTCCTCCTCCCCTCCCCCCCCTCGATCCGCCCGTGATTCATCTAATTATGCCTTCTATTCACTAATAGATCGAATTCAGCGAAACGCTAATTTATTTGTAACCTACATAGATTTTTTTGACAATTCGTGTCCTTGGTTTGATAAGGTTCTTACTAACAAATTTGGACAAATTGAGAAGGTTCCCACGCGCGTTATCGAACTCTATGTCGGAATGCGATAGTCGATATTACCGAAATATCGATATTTTCCTCTATTATTCGCTGCAATCTATAAGAAACAGGCGAGATGAGTATAATTTTCTTTCTAACGATCAGATTCATTTACGTTTCCTTGGGCTTTCGGAAAACGATAGTTTTAATTTTTGCTTTAAAATTTAAATATTAAAATACCGAAGAGACGATGGTAGATAATAACGAAGTAGATATTATTGATGATAAAATATCGAATATCGGGGGAAAAAATTTATATTTCTATAATATCGACTATCTAGCGCCATCTCCTAAATGAGTACTACTTGAACTATATATGCTGTAGATCCTGAGAAACAACATCAATGATTTTTTTTTTTTTTTTAATTTTATTATGATATTTACAACTATATTAGTATGAATACATCTAGTAACTTTGTACAGAGAAATATTATTACATGAAACACTCTTGTTGAGAAACTACCCACTGGTAGCACTCTAATAATTTGTCTACATGAGAAGATCACGAGGCCATCTTCTTTTCAGACGCCTCGGAGGGTAATGATTTAATACCAAAAAAAAAAAGTATTAAATAGCAAAGAATACACCTCATAGCAACTAGAATTGTATGTGATATAGTTACTCTGGACACTACGTATAAGGATTCAGACAAAATACTCAAGACAGGTGTAGTCGTGATCAGCAGACTGTGACTTCAGACATCTGCTACATGAGAGTTCAGACAGGCAGGCAACGATAAGGGTGGGAAACATACATCGACATTATCATTCAAAACTCTTTCTTGGGTTTTTGATTAATTGTTACAATAGATGTGTGATTAAAGCAACAGAAAATCACAATGGTATCCAACAAATTTTATTATTAATTTATGTTTATTTCCTCTTCAATCACACATCACAAGTCTTAAAAAAATGGTGTCAAAACTGGAGAATTAAAATAAACTCCAATAAATCCCGTCAAATTACCTTTAATCTTCGTCGTAAACCTATGACTTCCTGTCATACAGTATACTTTAACAATACCCCACTTATCCCTGTTGACTAAATCCGATACCTAGGACTCCACCTTGACAAACGACTCACTTGGAACCCCCATACCATATTGAAACGACAAGAAACCGCTCGACATTTCCGATTACTTCAGCACTTACTAGACAAACGCTCTAAACTGCCAACTATTTACAAAAGACTCATATGTATTACTATAATAAGGCCTATTTGGACTTACGGGATCGAGCTTTGGGGCTCTACTAAACCATCAAATTCCTCTCGTATCCAATCTCTACAATCCAAAATCCTTCGTAAAATCCTTAATGCTCCCTACTTTGTCACAAATAAAATCATCCATAATGACCTTAATGTACCATATGTTTCCGATTTAGCTCAATCCATATACCTGTCCTTTCATAATAAACTTCTGAACCATCCGAATCCTCTCGTTTCCAACCTTGCTTCCTCTTCTATTCCTGTTAACCCTCCGAGGCGTCTAAAAAGAAGATGGCCTCGGGACCTTCTAATATAGAAATATAATTGGAGTGCTACCAACGGGTAGTTTCTCCTCATGTTGTACATGTCATATTACTTGTTCATATTTACTTGTTGTATTTATTATTAATTACAGTTGTAAATTTCGTTAATAAAATAAAATAAAAAAACGTTTATTTTCATTTTCCGTTAACATAAGAGCGATAAAATAAACTAATTATAATAATAGATATATAATATAGGATATCATTCGAAATGTCTCTCAACACAAGTAAATAAATAAATAGTCATTATGTCAAAAATTGAGGAATCGTCTCAGAAAAAATGGTTATTATCTTTTTTTTTTTCTCCTATCATTCTATGTCATAGTATATAGATTTTAAGACTTTTATAATTTTTACAATACCATTATAAGTACTCATTTGAATATATTAAGGAACAGATGTAAATAATTTATTGTAAATATTTAACTATTGTTTTTATTATTACTATATGGTATGCCTACAAAAGTAATTTATCGTTCTTTTCCAATTTCACTTTTTTTTACTTTATTGTTTTTAGCAGTTAATTAATAGTTAATTAATTTGAGATGTGCTCAATTTGGCCCACTTAAAGCAAAACAGAATAGAATTTGTAGAATCAAATTTATTCTGGAACTAAGTTTCTCAAAAATAACAATATCGCTCATAAAAATTAATAGTCCGTGGCACATGCCACTTTATATCAAATATATTAACATACGCCTGCAACTTCGCAAATAACATCATCTCATCGTAAACTACAAATATTTTATTTACGAAAATTCTAGGAATTGGGGCGTTATCAATCTGAAGGTCGGCAAGCTTTGTCTCTTTAATTGGGTATTAAAAACTCGTAAATATTCATTTGTTTTCTACTTGGATTGTAAGATAATTTGATCAGAAAATCGATCATAAAGGTGGCATACAAAAATATTGGGTCTTTGGGTCTATATAACCTCGTTATTTTGACATTTTGGGGGTGTAGGTCACGCCCAACGGTTCAATATTCTTGAAGGCCGCCTTTCTTCTTACTAGGAAAGCAAATGTGTATTTATGAGTTTTTAGTACCTTATTAAATAGACAAAGTTTGCCGACCTCCAGATTGAAAACGCTCCAATTCCAATAATTTTCGTAAATAAAATATTTGTAAGTGACGATGAGATGAAGCTATTTACAAATTTTCAGGTGGATCTTAATAATTTGATAAAAAGAGGTCTATACCAAGGACTACAACATTACATCTGGCCAAAATACATATTACAATAAACTAATAACTAAAACATGAGAAATTAGAGAATTATTTATATAGATATACAAATATATTAAAGAAAAAGGTTACAATACTGTAAAATAGCTGCTACAAACAATAAATTAACAAATAACTAAATGAAATTATAAAAGAACTATAAATTACTTTTGTAGGTAAACCATTGTAACAATGAAAAAGATAAATCTTTACTTGAATATTTATTATTTGACCGTTGCATTACAAAGGAAGGAGATGGTCCGGGGTGGCGGTTGAGTTCTAAGTGAAACTCCTAGCTGAACACAGCTCCCTGAAGAAGACCTGCAAAGTCGGGTCGAAACGTTGGCCTTTAATAAAATATTTTTGCCACTATTTGGTCTATTTATGACCGCCACCCCGGACCATCTCCTTCCTTTAAAAATATTTACTATAAATGATTTACATCTGTTCTTTAATATATTCAATTGAGTACTTATAATGGTATTGCAAAAATTATAAAAGTCTTATAATCTATATACTAAGACATAGATTGATACGAGAAAAAAAAAAAAGATAATGTACATTTTTTTTTTTTACAGTTTTTCTGTCACAATTTCTGAATTGTTAACATATTGACTATTTATTTATTTACTTGGTTGAGACACATAAGACTTTGTTTAGGATTTTTCGAATGATATCCTATATTATATGTCTATTATTATAATCTGTTTATTTTACCGCTCTTATGATAACGGAAAATGGAAATACAATTAAATCAATAGTAAAATTTGTTGGGATCATCATGATTTTCTGTCGTTTTAATCATACACCTATTGTAAGAGTCGCTGTATCGAAGGCTTCCTCGGGATCGAGAGTAAGAATACCGTTAGTTGAATAACAGCGAGAGTCTGCTTGGATATGCGAGGTGGACATTCGGCATTTCCTGGCTCTGCAGTCATTGGCCGAGCGACGTGATCTCATGTTTTTAAGCATGCAGCTATATATAGCTTTTGCAAAGACTATGGAATTAAATTCGACAGGGTTAGTTAAAATAATTGTCAAAATAAGTATATCACTTAGGACTCCACCTGGACAAACGTCTAACTAGGAATCCTCATACCAGATTGAAACGACAAGAAACCGCTCGAAGTTTCCGCCTACTTCAGCACTTACTAGACAAACACTCTAAACTTCCAATTAATTGCAAAAGAGTTACATATAACACTATAATAAGGCCTATTTGGACATATGAAGTTGAGCTATGGGGGTTACAATCCAAAATCCTTCATAAAATCCTGAATGCTCTTTACTTTGTTACAAATAAAACTATCCATAATGACCTTAATGTTCCTAATGTTTCAGATCTGGCCCAATCCAGATACCTATCCTTCCATAATAAACTTCAGAATCATCCAAACCCTCTCCTTTCTAATCTTGCTTCCTATTCGATTCCTGATAACCCTCCGAGGCGTCTGAAAAGAAGATGGCCCCTTGATCTCCTAATGTAGAAATATTATTAGAGTGCTACCATTGGGTAGTTTCTCAACAAGTGCTTTCACGTCATTAAATTCATATGTTCAAATTTACTAAATGTATTTCTTTAATATAGTTGTAGATATGAGGCTACATTAGTGAAATCCTTCCATGTAATATATACTATGTATAATTTAATATAAAATATATATATATATATATATATATATATATATATATATATACACACTAAGAGTAAATACCAGGAGATACTTTAATATCCCCCTTCTAACCCTGTTGATATTTATGCTTAGCTTTGGTATGTCTGATGTATTTTCTAATAAAAAAAAATGTTTTTGGTCCTTTTCTTTTTGGATTTCCAAAATACATGCGTTAGTGTATACCCGGCTCAAACTCCAGGAATGCATTGCACAAATAAAATTATTAAAAAAACTCATATGTTCTTATCCAATTTTAATTTGTTAAAATTTTATTGGACAATTTACAAACAAATAAATTTTATTATTTCAAATAAACAATATTGCATGCGTATATTATGGTCCGTGGTACAGACCCCTTTACCAAATTATTAACATCCACCTGAAACTTCGTAAATACCTTCATCTAATCGTAACCTGCTAATATATTATTTACGAAAATTTCCGTAATTAGGGCGTTTTCCAATTTGGAGATCGTCAAAATTTGTTTAATTAGGTAATAAAAAATCGTAAATATTGGTTTGCTTTCCTATTCATATGTAAGATAATTTCAGCATTAAAACGAGATAAAAAGTGACCTTCAAAAATATTGAGCTGTTTGCCGGACCTACCAAATGTCAAAATAGCAAGGTTATACAGGCCAAATGGCCCAATATTTTTGTAGGCCTCTTTTCTCGATTTTGTGATAAAATTATCTTACGATCCAAGTGGAAAGAAAATGAGTGTATACGAGTTTTTAGAATCTTATTAAACAGACAAAGTTTGCCGACCTCCAGATTGAAAATAACTCATTTCTAAGAGTTTTCGTAAATAAAATAGTTGTAGGTTATGATAAGATGAGGCTGTTCACGAAGTTTAAGGCGGATGTTGATAATTTGATGGTTTGCAGGTAGCTCTTTATTTACTTTATTTTAAGCAGAAGAGATCTGTTAAGACTGTATAAGTTCCAATAGGAAACGCAATTCAAGTCGTTTCGAATAGTCCTTCGTCGCTCATTGCTATACAATACTTGCAAATAACAAACGATCCCGACAGCCAATGAAAGAAGGTTTTGGTTGGCAATGAATAGCCTGCCCTAGAAACCTAGATCTTGATTGGTCCCCATTGACCAAACAGGATTACGTCAGTCTAGATTGTTATTGCTCTTTGTGAACCTGACCTAAGGAACAATTCCAAGGAAATGCACATTTAGGAGGCTTCAGCCCGAAAGGAATATGCAATTTTCACTCTTGTTATCGTATAAAATGCAACATTGAAGTCACAGAGCTGACCTGTTATCTATTTACTTCTGATAAAAATCCGTCATTTTCTGCACTGTTTGTATTATTTACAAAGAAATTTCACAATAACTGATAAGAGTCGATTGATCGCAATAATAGAACCAAAAGAAAGCTGATATGTTTTTTTTTTTCATAAATGAGTTCATCGGAGTTGGTGGGGTCCTTTTTTTAACCATCTACATCACCATTTCTGGTTTATGGAGAGTGGAAAGGATTTTTCTAGAGGTGGAGTCCGCAACGAAATAAATTTTAATTTTTCCAGGCCGGATTCGAACCAGCGACGGTAAAATATAAAAGATTGGCAATGATTTAACACGATAAGCCACCATGGCCTTTTTTGCATGTTGTATACGTGTTAGAACTCGTAGAACACAATAATAAAGTTTCGAAGATGTCTGATAAATATCCTATATATTTCGTCGTCTTTAGAGTATCTCTTTGATTCAAATGACTTGAAAATGGGAAAGTAGAGTTGTTTTTAAGGTAGAACAATATTATAAAATTTTGAGAGAATTTCGCTAAAATTTCGGCATTACTTCTACAACCTCTACAAATTACGTTAGATGGTAAATATTTTTCAAACTGTTTTAAAATATTTTCAAATTGTTGCTGGTTTTCGAGGTTTCACGCAAATCTATATCCCCTCCAGTTAGGGGATTAAAATTAGTAATGAGTTTTTATAAGAGTTTTTTGAGAGTCTCAACCTTTTTCTCTCCCCCGCCATTTCTTTATATTAAATTAGGAACAAATTATAAAAAACTAGATAAAAGAATTCTTTAATTCAAATGATTTTGAATTTCAATTTATTTCCTCGGGTAACTTTTAATAAAACAATTGAATGCTATTTTTTTTTCTTTTAAAAAAATCAATAATAAAACGGAAATCAGCTGATCCCATGACCTAGCTCCAGTCTCTCAATAAAGTTTATTGCTCTCCTCTTCTTAAAAACGGCGGCAGTCTGTACGTCCACGCAATATTGACAAAGATATATACGTATATTATATTGTGTTCTCTGATTTAAAAGTCTCTCCAAATTGAAACCCTTCCTAAATATAATCCTATATATTATTTCTATAAGGTGTTTTTTTTTTTTTTTTTGTTTTGTCGGTACGCCATAACTTCGTCAATTCTTCATCAAATCTAATGATTCACCACTAATTTCGAAGATATTCTTCTCCTTCACATGCGTAGTGGAAAGTAGTCCTATCCTACCGAAATTTCTAGAAAAGAAACTTTATTCGCGAATAACTCAAAAAGTATGCATTTGTTTTATTTTTATTTTTTGTACCCATGATAATATAATAAGAAAGATAACTAAATTACCTACAAAACAAAACAAAAATTGGAAAATTATTAACAAAGATACAGTCCATTAGTTTTGGTATGCTTAATAATGTCTTCCTCTTTAAAGATATTGCATTTAGGAGTAGAATAGTCTACTACACTTTTTTTCCTGACTGACGTATTAACTTTATTGTTTCTTGAAGGTATTTCTTTGTTCTTACATTATATTTTGTTTAAAAATTTAGAAAATCCTATGGTTGGGACATTATTTGGTTTTATTATCTTTCTTGTCAGCGTTTAAAAATAGGTCCTAGCAAAGCAATTTGTACAAATATTTTGGTCTATAAAGTTAAATAAAATATTGTAATCGGCAAGGAAAAAATATTAATTCCTTGCTCACATAATACATAGGATCTACTTATTTCCATATTGTTTTTCTATTTCTTAACTCAACAAAATTTTCTGCGAATTATTCACACGGGTCAACTAGTGTATAATATTGATAATGTGCCAGTAAGATGGTTTGATTGTAACCAATAACGAATTCAACAATAATAACCAATTGTTATCGGTGCCCCGAGATACTACCATGTCTCTCACCACTACACTGAGTTAGAGTGGCTCTTCCCCTCCTTTCGAAGACAATATTTCCTAGGTATATTCCTCTATCAAATCATCAACAATCATCGTCCTTCTTACGCCTACAACCTTAAGCAATTCAAGTCCTCAGTCCACTCCCTTTCCACAAGATCTCGACCTTCCGACCTTTACATTCCTTCTCACAGATCTGCCTCGTTCCAAAACTCCTTTATTGCTCGCTCTGTTAATTTCTGGAATTCCCTTCCTATCAAATTCGGCATTCTCCCTCCCTATCTACATTTAAAACTCTCCAATTCTAATTTCTGTTCCAAAAAAACAGTCAGATACCCCCCCCCCCCAAACCTTCCATGTAAATTTACATATTATTCAAAATGATTCACATAATGATATATATATATATACATATAATTCATCACTTAAATAATTATTATCAGATTCGCCTTCTTTTTTTCTTTTTTTTATTATTATTCAGAAACACAGAGTTTATTGATAAAAAGAATGTAATGTATTTTTTTTTAAAGTGTATACTTATATTTTACCACTGTACATATTTTTAAGTGTCTTGACATGGTTTCAAGTGTTTTGTATATAGATTTTATTTCTTTTTACTTTTTATGTTTGTTTTTAATTAGGCCAGATATCATACTTTAATTTTGTACTTTTTTGTTATTCAAAAGGGACTTCGTCCCAGAATAAAATTATTTTCTATTCTATTCTATTCTAAGAATATTCGGACTAGTAGGAAATTCCACAAGAAGTGCTAAGAGTGCTAAAACTACTAAGAGGAGATAGACCTTGTTAGAGTCCTTCCCACCGACAATGCCCTGACCTCTCGGCGAGGTTAGATCTGATGCTATCTGAGCACGCTAACCTTTTACTATGTTATAGTCTGTTATTGATAACCAAACCCAAAAATGAAAATGATATCATCCGTATATGCTAATATTTTTTCTTTATTAAAAAAAATATAAACAGATTCATTTCTGGATACGATTTCTCGCCATGTTGAAAATGATACTTTGTACAAATATCAAAGATCTATTTCATACTCACACCGCCTGAAGATTTAGATAGATAGATAGATTGATAGAAAATTACTTTATTCTGGGATACAGTCCCTTGAGAATAACAAAATAGAACAAAATTAAAAGATTACATCTGGCCAAAATAAATCGAAAAAAAGAAATAATGTAAAGAAAATATAAGATAAACATTCTATATACAAAACAAACGAAACTATATACAAAACAATTAACACTATGACAAGGCACTTACAGCTATTTACAGTGATAGACCAGTATACACTTTTAAGAAAACAATAAAGAATTAAAAAATAAAAATATATTAAATTCTTTATTGATATCAGTTTTGTGTTTCTGTTGAGAAAACAGAAAGCTGAATCTGACAATATAACGAGCCTGATTAATATATAAATACATTATCATTTAGCATTGATATTTGACAATGATTGGCATGAAATAAATGTATGTTATCGAATGGTTAGCAACTATCTGACTGTTTTTGGAATAGAAGGGTTTTGAATGTGGATATGGATGGGGAATGTCGAATTTTGATAGGGAGGGAATTTCAGAAATTGACAGAGCGAGCAATAAAGGAGTTTTTGAATGAGACAGATTTGTGAGAAGGCATGTAAAGGTTAGAAGGTCGAGATCTAGTGGACAGGGAGTTGTCTGAGTATTTGAACTGGAGAAGGTTGTAGGCGTAAGAAGGATGATGGTAGTTGATGATTTGGTAGAGGAACGTACCTAGGAAATATTGTCTTCGGAAGGAGATTTACTAGTAACATTTTTATCAACTGATTACTAATTTTCCTAAACTACTCAATACTCTTATAGTCTCAGTCTGATTGGACTATAGAGCATATCGAGAGTGCAAAACTATGAAATTGATTTCGATATGATTGTTCAGGACTTCATCCCATCCGAAGCTTTTACAATAAATCAAAGACTTTATGTCCAAAAAGTTACTTAAAAATTTTATTTTAAATATTTTTTTTCATAAAACATTCCATGGAAATTGTTAAATAGAGCTTTTTAAAAAAGTTTTGTAATTTTTTCACATTTATTCATCAGAGATTACATAAATATATTATTATTTTTATTATGATTGTGTTTAAGCTGGAAGGACGTAATTTATTAGGGATTTTCGAGATATTAAAATTAAATTCATCACTTCACTTTTTTCATTACGTTCGGCTGTTCTGCCATAATTAGGTGATTTGGTGATGTTAAGGAGAGCTTTTCTTAAGAATTAATCTTAAATTTTGTATTAAATTTATCTACTGTTTTCCAAATGCGAGACCAAGACGAGTCGGACTCAGTCTTGGTCTTGGTCTTACTCAAGAGTTTTGCAGCAGACTTGAAGTTACCTATTACTATACATATATTACTGTAATTTTTCAGATAGGAGAAACCTAACTGAGCCTGAATGAAAAATTGTGGAAGAGTTAAATTCAAAAGTATATTGGTTATACGAATTCTTTACATACAGTAACTAAAATTATCAAGTATTAGTAACTATTTACAAAAACGATTTGTTATTTTTTTTAAACAGTCTTGGTCTTGGTCTTGCAACAGTTAGGCGGTCTTGGTCTTGGACCGATTTTTTATCTATTTATCTAATTTATCTACATTCAGTAACAATGTGGAGATCGGTAAACTTTTTGTATTTAATAAGGTATTAAACACTCGTTAAAATTCATTTGTTTTCGTCTTAAATCAGCTGATAATTTGATTACAATATCGTAGGGGCGGGCTGGCCAAGCTGGAGAACAGAAAAAAAAATCAAAATCAAATAAAAAGGTGGCCTACAAAAATATTGGGCCATTTGACGTGGGCCTCAGCCCTAACATGTTAAAATAACGAGGTTTTTAAGGCCACCTTTTTTCTCCATTTTGTGATCAAATACGAAGATTACGATTCAAGTGGAAAGGAAATGAGTATTCATGAGTTTTTAGTACATCATTAAATTAATTAACTTCAGAGAATTCCCTTTGATAAAAAAGTTATAGGTTACGAACAAATGAAGCACATTCATATACAACAATTATTTATTTACGTAGCCTTACAGCTGAAACATCATATAAAAAGAATATCAACTGGTGAGGTTATTTTTTCAAACTCATGAATCAGTAATTAATTATTTTTAAACCATATGATTTGTAATTAATTTACTTTATAATATAGATGTAAAATGACACAATATTATTTTATTCTTGTTTATTTCCTTCTTCATATGATAAGGACAAACGATTTTTAAACAAACAGCGGAAGTCGTGTGGGCGACCTATTGCCCATGGCATTTCCTCAAGATATCAAACCGACTCATTTTTTTTTTTTTTTTTTTTATTCACTCTTATTTTCTTCTTGAAAAGAGTAATATATTCGAATTGAGCTATATAAGTTGCTATACCTGTCTTCGAATTATTTTATATTCTAAGGACGAATATTAAGAGTTGATAAAATCAAATATCAGATAAAATCGTCCAGAATTAGTTCTAAATTGGCCCTGAACTTTCCAGTATAGTCAAAACAGATCCCTCATTTGTTGCAACGTCGCCATAACTCCAAAATCGTGATTTTTTAGTGAATACTAAATATATAACTGTAATGATTTGTACTTTTAACTAATAGAATGTCATTAATTTAGTCCCAAGGCGAATTGTGCAGTATTTTTATTTTGTGTAATACATTTACTACATTTTTCTTTCACTATTGTATCCATAAAATAAAACAAATAAATGCCTAGAAATAATATAAATGATGAAAGCAAATTGTGAAAGAAAAAAACATTGGTAGCACTTCAATTGACTAAAATCAAAGCAGAATTTAAAGCAATGAATGTATCTCTCGAAAAGTCTTGAATTTTGAGCAAATAAGTGATATTATATCATTTTTATTTTTTTTAAATAAATAAAAAATTGAGTGCACTCATCGCACAATTTTCACTTAGTTCGAGACTAATTATTTAAAATATGGTGAATATCGTAAAACTTTTTTTCCTTGCCTTTTATGCTATACGGGTTTTCTCCTGGGTCAAGGGGGAGGATGGGAGATTATTGCTAGAGTTAAAAAGTCACCTCAGTACCGGAAACTCATCATGTTGCCTTAAGTTTATCAGGTTGGCGGTAAAGTGTGTTTTGCACATAGGTCCATTCCCCCCGCTTTAAATATTAACTATAACAATTTTTTTAATTATTTGACATAAATATTACATTACGTAACATAAAAATTGAATTTCTACTACATTCTCCACTTTATTTTTAAAAAAATAAAATGAAAACGTGGTAAATTTTTTTTCTTATTTGAATTAGCTTGACTTTTCAAGCTTATTTTTATCCTTTTTTAAAAGCTTATTATTTAATAATTCTTACTCCATATCATTGAATTAATCCGGAAGAAACTTCGTAAATAGCTTCATCTAATCATAACCTACAAATAATTTATTTACGAAAATTCTTGGAACTAGAACGTTTTCAATCTGGAGATCAGCAAACTTTGTCATTCAAGTTGAGAAAAAAAGGTGGCCTTCAGAAAAAATGAGCCGTTTGGCGTGACTTACACTCCAAAATTGTCAAAATAATGAGGTTATTTAGGTCAAACGGCCCAATATTTTAGTAGGCCATCTTTTTTATCGATTTTGTGTTCAGATTATATTACGGTCCAAGTAGAAAGAAAATGTGAATTTACGAGTTTTTATTACCTAATTAAATAAACAAAGTTTACCGACCTTCAGATTGAAAACGACCTAATTCCGAGAATTTCGTAAATAAAATAGTTGTAGTTTGCGACGATATGAAGCTATTTACAAAGTTCCAGGCGTATGTTAATTATCTGATAAAAATGGGTCTGTACCACGGATTAAGAATCATGGACTATTTCTTAAAACAAAAAAATCTCTTCAAAAAGGTTTTAGACCGACCATAAGTAAATATTAAATTTATGGTAAATTCATTCAAATTTGAAAACATTTTTCATCTGATATTAACACATCCTTCAGGTAGCGAGGTAAAAAAATAAATATAATTAGGTCAAACTGGAGGCCTGTATACAAATGAAACATCGAGCATATCTTATGAGTGATGTACGTAATGTTTATCTTCGATAGATGGGTCTGTTGAATATCATTATCAATTCGTGACACATTGTGTTATCGTATCAGTTTCTTCTTGGATATTATGACTAAGCAATGAATCTTCCATCTTTCGTTAGAAAATATGTACATTTTTTTTTTTTTGTAATATTGAGTTGATATTATAGCATAAAATATATATGAAATTAATTAATTATTGAGATCTTGGTAGTCTCAATTAATCAAATAATTTATTATAAAATTATCCAAATTTTCGCCACTTCAGACACCTTCAGGGATGTAATCGTATTTTACAATATTTTGTTAATTTTCATTTGCATAAAGCGGTACATAGTCTTGCACACTTAGTCTTATACACACAGAATAAGAATTGGCACAACTTTATACAAATTACAATAAATTATAATTAATTGAGACTCTCTAAAACTTCGTGAATGATTTTATCTTATTGTAGCCTACAATTTTCTTATCATAGAACATTCTCAGAAATAGGGTGTTTTCTGATTACATTAATTAATTTAACGAGGTACTAAAAACTCATAAATACCCATTTTTACACTTGAATCGTAAGATAATTTGTTCACAAAATCAAGAAAAATTGTAGCCTACAAAAACATTGGGCCGTTTAGCCTTTATAATCTCGTTATGTTGTCATTTTAAGTGTGTAGGTCTCGCCTCCTGTCCCGAAACTTAAATATTAGAATTTACAAGACCATTATCCTTCTTATGGTCCTTTATGGATGCGAAACGTGGCTGCTTACATCAAGGAGTGAGTAACGTCTTAAGGCTTTTGAAAATAAAGTATTGCGCAAAATATTCGGACCGAAAAAGGACGAGTCAACCGGAAAATTTAGGCGGTTACACAACGCTGAATTGCGTGAACTGTATCTAGTTTATATAATTCAGATGATTAACTTAGGGCGAATAAAATGGGCATGTAAAATCACTGGGCTTAGTGACGAAAGAATTCCTAAAAAATTAATATGCGCTGTACCGCCTGGCAAGCGTCCGAGGGGTAGACCAAAGTTAAGCTGGGAAGATTGCGTTAAGGCTTATTTGGCGGGGTTGGGTTTAGATGGATTCCAGTGGATGGAAGAATGTGGACATCGATTAGTGGTATCGGCATCGAACCTTCGGGTTCGCTAAGCCTTATTATTATTACCTTTTTTTCTCGACTTTGGATACAGTTGGCATAGACCACATACAAAATATTTACTCCTTACTGTTGGTGACGTGTTATTAGACAGATTATTTATTATGTATGATAATCAAGCATAATAGAGACTTTATTAATTGAGACTAATCAAGTGGGCCTTTGTTATACATGTATCAATACAAGGTTAGATCCATATCTCTCTATATAAGGCAATGAAACACCTGCCCCATCTATGCAACTTAAAGAATCGTTTGAGAACTAATTCATTTCTACATCATCATGCACCACATTCTATCTCGTAAGGGTCGAAATTATTTTTAATAATTTTTATTTCTAAAGCCTCTTGTTGAAAATGTATTAAAAATACGTATTTTTTCATTATCATATTTCATATCGATTTTGTTTCAAACTGATTATGACATCGATAAATGACTAGAGAGGGGTTCTGAAATAAATAAGTAATAAAAAAAAAATAGCTTAGATAATCTAAACAAATTCTGTATTTTTTCATTCTATAATACCGAGTTAATTAAAAGATATTTTAAAGAAGTGAAAAATAAAATACATTATAACTGTGTCATCCTAACGCAAATTTATCGTCAATAACTTTACAAATTTCTTGAAAAATTATATAAATCAGGAACTTTTGACTTAATAAGCTGAAACTGAAGCTTGTCTCGACATTAACTCTTAAATCATCAGATAATTTTATCACAATATTGTCAAAAAAAAGGTGGCCTACAAAAAAATTGAAGCATTTGGCGTGAGCTCCAGCCCTAAAATGTTAAAATAACGAGATTATATAGGTGAAACGGCCCAATATTTTCCAAGGCCACCTTTTTTTCTGGATTTTGTGATCAAATAATCTTAAGATCCAAGTGGAAAGCAAATGGGTATTTATAAGTTTTTATTACCTAATTAAATAGACAAAGTTTACCGATCTCCAGATTGAAAACACCACAATTCCAAGAATTTTCTTAAACAAAATGTTTCTAGGTCACGATGAGTTGAAGCTTTTCACGGAGTTTCAGACGGATGTTAATAATTTGATAAAAAGGGTCTGTACCACGGACTATTTGGTTATAAGTCTTGGAAATAATAAAATAAACTACACAATGAGCCATTAAGTCTAGTCCACGCTTGTAGACACATTGTGCAATTTGTTTATTGACGCATTATAAAGCGTCACGAAACATTGCCTGTCGAACTTCTTCTGAGATCTCGAAGTCAGTTATTTCGATCTAACTTCCACACCTTAGTTTTTGTCAAGTTTTTCTCGTCTCTTCATCACATTGATACGTCTGAGATAAGTGACTGCGTGTTCCTCGTTGTAATTTTAAGAGTTGTGAAACAAGCCATTGCTTCTTTTATTGCTAGGTCGTTTGGGAGTTTAAGTTGTATGAGAGATTTATATATGTTTTCTCTCAATCTTAGCTTTTAGTGTTTTTTGTTCCTCGGTTTTAACAATTGTCTTTATCATACGTTGTTCAGATGTGTAAGGTACAGTTGGATCTAGTCGGATTCAGGATTTAGTTTTGGATGGGGCTTCAACTCGAAAGATTTTAAAAAAATATATATAACGACAATTACTTTGGAAGTAAAAGAGAGAAACTAACTACCTATAATTTTATTTTTATTTTTTATTATATTGTAGCACTAAAATTGGTTACCTATAAAACTTATTTAGCATTTCTTTCCAATTTTATATAGTTATAAGTATGTTGTTGTTTTTTTTACCAATATTATAATATTGTAACCCTTGTACCCATCTGCTTTCCTTAATATACCCTCCAAAACTATGTATATATTCATTTTATTACTTAGATTGTAGTTACTCTTTATTATAATAGGTCATCTGGCCAGGTTTATTGTCAATTGGTTTAAACAATATTGTTATTCTCAAGGGACCTCGTCCCAGAATAAAGATTATTTTCTATTTCTATGTGAAATAGAGTTTTAAGTGATTCTTTAAGTACTATTAAATGTAATTACACCAACAGTAATACTTTTAGAGGTAATTATTAATTTTTTTTTTCATATGACATGGTTATATTTTACCGTTTTGGGGGGCCCCTGAAGCCCTCCCCTCTTCCGTAGATCCGCCTGTGGGTCTAGTTGTAGCAATAGAGGATCATCCTCTTCTAGAACATCACCTTCATCCTTACCAGCAAGATCACAATGACAGGGTGTACAATGAACATTGACATGTATACCCTTTGAATGAAGATCTTGAAGAAGTCTTCAACAAGCAAGTATAGCTGAAGATGAGCTATCTTTTTCATTGGTTACTGCTTGTATTATTGCTTGCGAATCCTCAAATATTTTTAAAGCAAGGAGAAAACATTAATTTTGATGAACGGGCGAGTCTTTCGCAGAAGAATATATTTTGAGGTATCATATATTACAGACAATAAATCTGGAAGATGTCATGGGTTTTCTGAATTTCAACTGACACACACGTCACCTGACTTTGAAGAATTACATCAAATGTTTATTAATATTATAAATGTATATAAAACAATAGATACTCAATTCAACAGACCATAAATTCTTTTAATTATAATTTTAGCTCTAAAAATTGAAGAATATTGAAAAAGCTGAAGTCATCCCAAAAAATGTTCAAACTATAAACACGATTCTTCTTAATAACAGGGAACCGAAATCATTAATTGATATGTTCGAAGTCACAGAACTTTCGCTAACTTATTTTATACAGTAGGTTTAAAGTTATAAAGACGATTCTACACATTTCACAAAAAAAAAAATGTTTGTGGGTGAAGCACAGACGGATTTATCCGTATTTATCGGGTTGAAGCTCCTCCCTCCCCCCTCCAAAAACAAATTGATAAAATATAACCATGTTTTATGGAAAAAAAACATCTCTTAAAGTATTATTGTTCGTGTAATAACATTTAATAGGACTTCAAGAATCACTCAAACGCCATTTTATATACTAGGTAATTACTTTCTTCTTTTTTTTCCAAAGTAATTATCGTTATATATATGAAATAAAAGCTTTTGGCCTAAAGCCGTTCCCATCCCCCCCCCCTCAAAAAAAATTAAATGCTGGATGCTCTAGTGGGATGAAGTGTTAATCTACTAGATTTACATCAGAATATTTTGATTTAAAATTTGATTTTAATTTAACTTTTATTTACTTCTTCTCTTAATTGGCTCGATCAGGGGCTAACTTGACGGATTCAGCAGTCTTTCTAAGGCTTCCGTAAGCTTTCTTTGCAACCTTACTTTCTTTCAAACTTGCTCTTATATGAAATATATTGTAAAGGAAAGTATTGCTATTTTCAATTTAATTTAGTTTTGTAAAATGATTCTAAAGAAATTGATTAGAAAAGCAAAATAAATTGAAATTTCGAACAAAACCATCCTGCAAGTTTTCGTTCTGTCTTGAAAAACCGACAACAGATAGATTGGTCACTATCCTTAGCTTAAAGAATTACTGTAAATGCGTCTAAAACATCAATTAATTATAAGAATTAGATTAAAGAATCATCCTAAAATAATAAACATAAAAATAATAATTATATTCTGTAAATGAAAATCATATACCATAGGAAAACATCTTAAGTATACAATTGAATGAAAATGTACTTTATGTTTCTAATACATTTTATGTATTTTTTTTCGACATTTTTATTCTTTAAATTAAAAAAAAAAATCAGTTTTCAGATTATATGAATTTCTGCAGAACTCCTTTCTTCTCGTTTATATCTCAGATAATTTAGGTTCCAATTTATAATATGTTTATTAAAATACTGTTCTAGAATTATTTTTCCTCACACCTGTTTAATAAGATAATTCTAATCATGAACATATAAAACAATTTAGTTTGCTTTTACACTAAACACGAGATAAAACAATCAATTTTTTAACCCACATTTCAAATTATCAATAGTTAACCTTTCCCCCGCCAGGTGCACCACCGGTCTTTGCTGAATTTCACTCGCTTCCAGTTAAAAGTGGGCGTGTTGCTGCCCAGTGAACTCTCTGTGGATCTGTTTACGTTGGGTTTCTCTCTATAACAAGTCGAATTTATTCATTATATTTACAAATGTCGTGCCTTAAATTATTCAGTTGAGTTTAAATTATACGTGGGCCGAATTTCGAACGAGTTACTATTAATCAAGGCTGGATAGAAAAACTTTGAAACTGTGAGTACAAGGTTATATTGATCTTATAGTTAAATTGTCCGAAATTGAGGTCATAAGATGTTCTCCTTATAAATTGCCTAAAGATCAAAAAAATATTATTATCTCTAATGAACTATTTTCGAGTTATCGTAATCTTGTCAATAAAATCAATTTTATCGATTTAAGAGTTTACGATCCCCGGCGCCTTGTTTCTGTTTCTGTCTGGCCTATGAGTCATTGGTATTATTAAATTGTTGAAATGCATTATGCATTCGTCTAATGATTTGCATTTTTTACATATGTTACAAAGTCCCATTACTGACTTTTCGCACATAATTTATAGTTCAAATGAATATTTCTTCTGTCTCATGTTTACTTCTGTATGATTAAGTAAATAAACCTAAGAATTACTTTTTAAATATATATTTAATTTTTTTATAATATATTAATTGTATTTTATGTTTTTGTTAACAGACCTCTTCAACTACTAAAACTTCAACCATGACTACGGCTGCGAAGCTATATGGAAAAGATCTCACTGAATATGATGAAATTGACGTAGACCAATTACTATCCCAGCTCTCTCCAGAAGAGATCAGTATGCTAGTCAAAGAAGTCGATCCTGACGTAAGTATTGTGTATCAGCTAGTGTTATATTTTTTTTAAATCAATATTTAATGAAAACAGAAAGTAAGATATCCATATTCTAAAATCAAAAATGTATTTAACTTATTATTGGAGTTCTGGCAATGGCCAGATTCTCCACTCACGACATGAGTGTATGTGGCTAAAGCACTCTTGCTCAATCTCCACTGGGTTTAGCCCTAGTGACCCGGTTGAGAGAGGAGTGCAGGGAACTCCTGGAGTCATACTTTTCCCTCCAAAGTTGGAGGGATAAGTCTGGTTTGAAGTTCTCTTGCCAAATTGTAGATATTGTATATAGGTGTTCTTTTTATTTATTTATTTTTAGGTTATTTTATTCTTATTTATTGTATATGTATTATTTTTCTGTATAATTTATTTTATTTATTGTACATATAGTGTGAATGTGATCTGTGAACTCTATTATAAATGTCCTATAGACAGATTGTAATATTTTTCAATAAATAAGTTTAAAAAAACAAAAAAATTATTACAATTTATGTTAGCTTTATATTATTAAATTGTATATTTAACTTTTTTTTTCAATGACCAGAAGTCAAAAAAGTTTTAGTATTACTTTACGTTTTGTAGTTTAGTGGGTCTTCAATTAATTGTCGACGACACAATTTTCACACAAATATATATTTTAAAATAGTGATTTTACAGTAATTTTTGTAAAATGTTATGCTCATCAAAGAAATGTATGATTTTTAAAAATTAAAGCTTAGACGTAAAACTTGAAAAATTTCGCAAAAAAACAATATTACTAATATTTGTGGTATTTTGTCTCAAACAGGCCGAAAACTTTAATGAATGAATGATAAAATAATTTTCTTCTAGGACTAAAGTCCCTTAAGAATAATGATAATATGGTACAAAACATTGGTCCATTATTCTGGTTTAACAGAATACAAAGACGTCAATTGAATGTTAATTTCAGTTGCTATCACAATCATACCTGAACAACAATAGTAAACACTTTAGCACTAGTGCATTCTATATAGTTTACATCTATACAAAGAAAATGTAAATAAATATAATGAAACGTGTCGATTAATTGTTAGTGAACAGCAGTAATTACAGAATCCAATAAGTATTACATAGATACGGAAGTTTGAAAATGAAGTAGGCGGTGGAATAGGAGTTGTTTGAAGAAATTTAAGGAGGAGGATTGCCGTATGGTGATAGGTAAAGAATTCCAGAGGGAGTTAGTACAAATGACAAAGGATTTGCCTGAAGGATGTAGTTTTATGAGAAGAGATATATAAATCAATAGGTTGAAATTTGGTATTAAGAGAGTGGATAGAGGAATGTAGAGTGAGGAGTTCTATGATATAGGGAGGATTTTTGGTTCTTAGGACCTGGAAAATGAAAACACCAAGAAGGGAATTGTTGTCAGGAAGTAGCAGAGAGCCAATTCAGCTCGAAATACCACTGAGGAACACGAGAACACCTGGGAATTCCACAGATGAATCCTATGAAACAGTTCATAAGTCTCTTCAATTTCACCTCCAGTCCTTCAGGCAGCCCTTCATACGCTAAGCAACCGTAGTCGAAGTGGGTGGAAGTGGTGAGAGAGGTTACAAGGAGCTGCCTCGTTTTTTGAGGAATAGAATCACTTCGATTTGTAATATGTATGTCTAAGATTTAGACCTTGATCCTAGAAAGAATTATTTAAAAATTTGCCAGGAAAAAAATGTTCTACACGATAATCAAAATGATTTGAGATAAGATTATTAACACTTAAAGGAAAAGGACTAATAAAGAACTACTAACTGAAACTGGTAAGTTAATATCTCATGATATGAAGGCAAGGAGATGAAGATGGGCAGGCTATTCGTCAGGAAGCCTCTACACAACAATGAATGCCTCAAGAGTTACAAGAGACCAAGTGGGAGGCCAAAAACCAGACGGATAGATAAACTCAACAAAAATACTGCAGAGATTCAAACTGGAAAGCAATAGCTAAAGTGGAGAAGGCTGGTTCAAGCGGTTAAATATCTTAACAATCCTAAAAAATCGTTCAACCCAACATATATGTACTGTTGCCTACCTTATCAGATTTCTTCACTTCATGTAACGCCATGATGTTTTTTGACGAGTACAGTTTTTTATACAGGTGATAAGTACAGCTTTTCTCCTGGCATTAGTTAATACTGAACTGAGAAATACCGTTAAAGTTTTCTTGTAACCGTAATAAGTAAAGAAAAACATTCAATAGAATAATGTTATCAATATAAGAATCAAAAGAAATAGGTGTTGCTATTTCTATGACAGCGACATGGGTCCATATACTCAATAGTAAAATTGTCAGTGGTAATTTGTATTTTAGAAAATTCCAGGTCATTTTCTTTTGAACATTTAATCTGTGTTAAGTGATTTTCTTGTTCTAAACAATTTTATTATGTTAATCCTGACATTCGTAACTATTTCTTCATTAATGTTTTGCTACTTTCTCACCAAAATTGTGCCAATGAATCGAAAACTTGTGTGGATTTTATTTTTCTCATTTATTTTATATATTTTTATTTTATTTTTTTTAAGGATACCCTTCTCCCACCATCCCAAAGATGTTCCTACGAATGTCAGAAATCTCCAACTGGACCTTTGGATAGAAAAAAGTTAATAGAGCACATTAACAAACAAGCTTTGGAAACGCCTGACGAACCAGAATTGAAACCATACGTCCCTGGAACCATTCGTGGGAAAAAGGTAGTAAATCTTGATATAAACCTATTCAAGTTTATAATAAAAGTTAAATTTTCTGGTTTGATATGTTTATTTATTTAAATTGATATATATATTTATACAATTTCAGTGGATTCCACCCCCACCTCCGCTCAAAATGCAAGAAGCTGAAGAGCAAATAGCCATTGACCTCGGTGATGAATACGAGCAGGCTCTAAGCGATGCTACACAAGAGGAGATTATTGATCTCGCAGGTGTTTACTGAAATTTGAGATAATATAATATTTATTATAGCTTTATATCATATCTATCTATATCTATATATCACTTAGCCTATTGAAAATAACACATATAATGAAAAATGAATACACTGAGATATCACTGATTAACCTTTTTCACAATATCTTTCCTCTATGAAATCTCTTCTTTATTTATAATTACAGTCCATGTCGAGACTTTTCCAGAATGTTCTCCATTTCTCTCAATTATTTTTTAATGATATTTATATGTTTTGTACATTCATTATTTCTATAACTTAACATTATAAAAAACTATTATAAAATTTAATTAAGTGTTATAAACAATTTTGGAAGCGAAGTTGGTTGCGGCGTTCTGTCAAATAAATAACAAAGTAAAAATAAATATATTATATTTATTTGTGTCGACATTTCAGGGCTGTTCTCACGAAATGTGCTGTAATACTGACCTACGGTCTATGACAGTCAATTATTACTCCACTTTAAAATAAATGTTACAAACAATTAAATTTCATTAAACATAGGTAAGGCATTGAGCTCCTATTCTCAAGGACCCAGTTTCGACTCTGCTTGAGACAGATAATTATTTATTATGTTTCATTAGCCTTGGATCAATCCTGTGGTCAGGAGATCTTCCTTGCTCATACCTAGCCTCCGTAAAGTGTGTATCCTTAATTAATCGATTGATTAAAGTGAAAAAACCTGGCTGTCAAGTATTATCCTGGCCCTATCTCCTCCCTGCATAACCCAAGGCCTAAAAACAGTACTTTCTTACAAAATATTGAACCCAAGGGTTATAATCAAGTACAGATTTTTATTTTTTTTACAAATATAATGTCATCACAATATATTGTAACATCCCTCTTATATTTTAATAATAATAATATAACTCAGAAGATCACTTAATACCGTTGGGATACTTCCTAAATAAATAAGAGGTTATTAAATAATAAACAAAATTATAAGACTATAATATATTTATTTATCTCGGGTGTGGGTTACTGACAATCAGATCAACTCAGATAAACTAAAATTAACTATACTAAACACTGTTTGATTTTAAAATAAAATCAAATATGGATTGGCAATCTAATCTTTTTCTATGTTATATGTTTCTTCCTTTGTGACACTGAACTCATTTGTCTTCAAACACTTTCCCATGTTCTGCCAAACAACTCTTCCAAATTGCTAAACACTATTCTATTACTGGGTTTTTTCCCACTGGAGCCAGGATCACTTCTTCTATCCTCTCTTCATTGCGGCCACACAACAACTGTTTGCCAAAACCAAAAGCTTTTTCCCTCTCTTTGGGATTTTCCTTCTTGGGAAACTACAGAGCAGCCATTTTTTTCCCTTGCACTTTTAGGACTAGGTTAGCTTGCCTTTTAATTGTTCAACATTGATTTATTAAACCCTTTTTACTCATTCCAATAAAAGTGTACATTACAATATAGATGTTCGACTCTATTATCAATCCTTTTTATAAACCTATCGCTCAAGATAAAAACTAGACCTAGTTTTAATTTTATATTAATTCATTCTATTGATCTGTTATTTTGCGACAGCAATCCTCGGATTCCACTCGATGATGAACCAGGATCAGTACCACGCCTCCTTGCTGAACAAGGGCCAGCCCGTAGGCTTGGGCTGGGACGGTATTACGAAGGCCACCCAGCCTAAAGTTTTCCCGGCTGACCCGCCAAATGACACAGACGTCGACAAGACTCTGCAAATGGTCAAAGATAACAGCCATGAGCTTACCACCCTCAACTGGAACAACATCAAGGTAGTTAATTATCCAGAATCTATTTTTATAAATAGTAATTGTATCTTAAGTTTTATTATTTTCTTTAGTTTTTCAAGAATTTTTGATGAATAAAAACAGCATTAAATTTCCCAGCAGATAGATTAAAAAATCTGGTCACTTAGATCAAAAAATCATCACGCAACTTTCACTTACCACCCTCTTAACAAAAATAAGTATTTTCAGACAAAGCGGAAGTGAAAGTAAAAATTAATGACACTCTATTTATTTATATTTCATTGTTGGTGTTTTTATTTGTATAAGTACCCTTATATATATAAATTTTAATATTTATATCGTTTTAACCTATACAATTAAATATTAAATAATGCCAACACTTGCATTTATGAAAACCGCATATGTATATTTACATAATATTGTCGGAGTCTGTATTATATTAAGCTCATGTTACGTATGGAAGCCTATTCTAATCTTCGCGCTCTCATATCCCATTGGTTCCTTCATTACAATTATTCTTTGTTACAATCTTATTGCTCCTTTAGTTAATTATCAAATCCTTTCATATTTTATATTTAACTATTTTTTGTATTAGAGTTAAATGTGAAATGGTCAATTGTTTCAAAAAAAAAAAAATTGAAGGTACTTTAGAGGTAGCTAATATGAAAAATTAGCCATTTAAGCCCTTTTAGAAAACATCAATGAGAATAAAACCCACATTTTATTTAAAACTGCTTAAATTTACACTGATATAATGAATTTAATTATAATCGTTAGAGCTGTTTTTGAGAAAATAGTAAAAATTTGTTTAGTCCATGATATAATATAAAGTGCCACTTCCGGTTAGCCGATTTTGAAGAAAAAGTTGCTGTAACATATCAAGCATATAAAAACCTTAAATATGCAATTTCAGTTTTGTACGACTTTTCGTTTTTAAACTAGATTGTTAAAACATACACAAACACAGACCATTTTGCAGAACTTGATTGTTTCAGCTCAGGGGACCTCAAAGCATGTATTTCTGTTGAAAACTCAGATTCGAAAATTTTCACGATCGCAATACTTTCTCTTGCTATATATTTCATATATAGGTAAGCGAAAGTAAAAAATCTGTATAATATCTGTTACCTAAAATATTCAATTATTTTATCATAACTCATAATTTTTATGTCTACTAAATATTTTTGGTTTTGGCTCTTAATAGACCAGCTTAGCTGTTGCTAGGTTATTTAATCAATAATATATTTATGTAATTTGTTTATGTTTTTAGAACATATCTGATGAAAAATTCACTACGCTGTTTAGCGCTCTGAAAGAAAATAATCACTTGGAAACTTTAAATCTAGTAAATGTTGGCCTCGCCGATCGACATGGTATCAAACTCGCGGAAGCGTTGGAGAAGAACAGTACTCTCAAAGTCCTCAAGTGAGTTTTTATTGATAATTGATTTATATTATTCTTGTAGAATATTGCCAGTAATCATGGGATGGATCAGGTATCCTGACCACACCTGGATGACACTGCCACACCGATATAGTCCTGTATATACAATATATCCTGATCAGCTGCTTTGTAAAGTTGTACTCATATTATCTTTATTTCATTAATGTTTCTATCTGATAAAAATTATTATAATTTTTTAGTTAATGTAATACTAGGGGTCGAATGAAACAGTTAACTCTTACAATTAAAAGAAAAAATTTAACTTCCACTTAAATTTTTACGTAGTCTTTCCAAGTCATCCAATCACGCTATCCTTCATACATTTCCGAGCTCCTTCAATTCAAATCCTCTATCTATTTCCGCAAAAACCATTCCTGGTCTTCAGATTTGTTCACAAGGGCCCACCAAACCGCTGCTTTTGACAGATCTTTTATTATCCAATCCTCATCCCTATCGAATTCTATCCCTCCCTGTATCCGTCGCTCCAATACCCTCCTCACCTTTTCAACCACCTCTTATCTTAACCGAAGAACTGCCGCAGCCAATTGTAGCTATTTTGGGCTAGCAAAATACTTCAAAAGCAGACACCTCTCCAACAAGACCAAGATTGGCCTATATAAGACCCTGATTCGTCCGGTACTTACGTATGGGTCAGAGACCTGGGCCTTCACTAGAGCCAGTGAGAACCTCCTTCTGGTGTTTGAACAGAAGATATTGAAAAGAATTTTTGGCCCGGTTCGAGAGGGAGACACCTGGTTAACCCTTATCCTGGCAGGTGTCTCTCAGGACACCAGTTTTCTACAAGCCGATTTTCTCAATTTTTCAGCTTCAACACCAATGCTCTGTGGTTTTTTACTATATTTATCATGTTGGCAAAATATCATGCGCTTGGCAACTGTGTTTTATACGGTTTACTTATGGAAAGGCTATTCCTCCTCATGGTGTTCACCAAGATGCCTTTTCACGGAAAGAAGGAAAGTTTACACTATTTTTAGCTAGTTTTTATTTGTTTTGGGGGGTTCTAGGTAGCAAATTCGAATTTCACATATGGTTTTCTATAGAAAATGTCTATTGGAATTGAAAAACAGCTGAAAATGTGTTTACACCAGAAAAAAAAAAAAGGGTGAACTGTAGTTCACCGTGCCAGGTTCATGAGTTGCCATGTAGGGTGAATGAGGTTCACCTTGCCAGGTTTATGTAGAACATAGTAAGTTGACTGTAGTTCACCTTGCCTGGTTCATGTAGAGCATAGTAAGTTGACTGTAGTTCACCTTGCCTGGTTCATGTACTACTGTATTACATGGTGACTTTTATTATTTGGTTAATATTGGTTATTTTTTCTGAAGAATGCTTCGATCTTATCGTTCACGAAACCAATCTATATAGCATGCAGCTATCTGGGACGCCATTGAATGTTGATAAAAATGCCATAAAAGGTTTTATTAGCATTCAATTCCTGATGGGCACAATCGATTTACCAGCCATCACTGATTTCTGGAGTAGACGCTTGAGGCAGCAAACTAGCGCGGACGTTATATCTCTCAAAAAGTTCTTGAAAATTAGACGTTTCATTCATTTCGCCAACAATGAAGATCAGGATGACGACCCTTTCTTCAAAATCCGTCCCATCGCCGAACTTGTCCGTCAAAACTGTATAAACGTACCTCCTGAAAAGAAATATAGTGTGGACGAAATGATGGTGCCTTATAAAGGGTCAAAGGCAGGCAGCAAAAAACAATACATGCCAAAGAAGCCCTGCAAGTGGGGATTTAAGTTATTTGTACGTTCAGGCATCTCCGGCATCGTGTATGATTTCTTTCCATACTGTGGGAGCTCATCTTTCAGGGGAATTGATTTCACGCCAAAAGAAGAAGCAATGTCCTTCTCTGCCCAGATCGTTTTGGCTTTGTGCAAATCTATTCAGGATCCACCATTGAGCACTGTCTTCTGTGATAATTTTTTCACCTCTCTCAGTATGATGGTTTACCTCCGTGAAGAGTTCGGGATTCTGGCATTGGGTACAATAAGAGCCAATCGAACTAGTAAGGCACCTTTATTATCGGGGAAGGAGATAAAGAAGAAGGGAAGGGGATGGTAAGAGGAGTACAGCGACAATAAGAAGACCATTGCACTTATCCAGTGGATGGACTCGAAACCAGTACTACTGACGAGCACCTTCGTTTCAGCCGACCCTGTGGAGAAAATCCTGAGATGGTCAAAAGCAGATCGTGCTAAGGTTGAAGTTGATTGCCCACAGATTGTCAAAGAATACAATAGGCATATGGGAGGTGTGGATCTCTCGGACATGTTGATTTCTCTGTATAATACGCCCTTCAGGTCTCATCGGTGGTACTTGCCACTCTTCGCCCAGCTGTTGGATATCTGCATGGACAATGCGTGGTTGATGTACAGGAGAAACAAGAATGTCCAGAAAGGCTCTGACATGGAGACAAATGATGATACTGGATCCAGCCAAAAAAAAGAACACCAGTACGCTGTCTTTGAAGGATTTCAGAGCTGACATTGCGGAACAGCTCATAAGGAACACCAGAAGGAAAAAAGGTGGTTCCAAATCGCTTTTCATCAAGTCCCTAAAGTTAACAATTAGGTTTGAGAGTTCTTTTACTTATTTAACTACCTAGCAAAGAAACGTTATAGTAACCTGGCATGGTGTACCTCAGTCACTCTGCTGGGTAATTCATGAACCTGGCATGGGTGATTAAAGTACACCAGTTTTTGTTACGACCATAGAAACCATAGAAATGGGCGGATGCCCTATTCAAGTGTTTTTTCAGCATAAGGGAGGGCTAGAATTTGAATTCTGAAAAAAGATTGAGAAAAAAATCATTATTTCTACTTTTGCCTGAAAAAGGGTTAAGGAGGAAGAATCAGGAACTCTCAAGACTGTACTCAGATCCTGATATCATCAAGTGGATCAAGATTGGAAAACTTCGATGAAGGATGAAGGAGGACGAGATCCCTAAGAGAACATTGGCTGAAGAGCTTCATAGCAAGGGAAGAGTGGGTAGGCCAAATGTGAGGTGAAATAACTCCGTCACAGCGGACGCACACAATCTCCTCGGCGGTTAACGGGTTGTTGCGCCAACTATGTATGTTTGTCTTATCCGTTCAGTCTCCATAAAATTGTAAATAGATGTTGTAAATATGTACCTAAATTATTATTAATTGATTTTAAATTTTTTGTCACTTTTTTTTCTTAATTGATAAATTTAGAAGATAACTTATACTTTTTGTATTTATTATGTCTATTTTTTTATTATTCTCTGAGGCTACAAAGCCAACATCTCTATCTCTGTATATTATTCTAAAGGGACCTATCCCAGAATAAATAAAGTAATATTATTATTATTATAAAAGATTTTGTTCAACTTTTACTTTTATTGACACATGCCGTTTCAAAACAGTTATTTTCTTCACTTTTATTTTCAAACCTTATTAATAAAACTTTTTATAAACCATTTACTTCAATAGGTTTTAATGAAAAAAGTAATATACATTTACGTTTTTATTAACAGAAAATATAATCATCAGTATATGTACATAGTTATATAAAACATTATAATATTTTTGTCTATGGATTTAACATAGCAAATATTTACTAGGTATAGAACGAGATATTATGTATTACGTTAATTCAAAAACATTAAAGCTTATAATTTACTAATTAAACAATTCTTATTAACAAATAAAACTTTGTATAATGTTCTCTAAATTAACATTGAAGTATTTTCCAGAATCATTGGAATTTATTAGTTTTCCGCTCTGAGTACTGAGCAGTGTATTAACTATAAAGTTCTATTATTATTAGTAATTTTTTAACTTAAAACTGTTTCAGTAATCTCTGGGTACTATATAATACTATTATTGAACGTAATTTTTACTAATTTTATTTATTTATTTCAGTGTTGAAACCAACTTCTTAACTCCTCAGGTGATACTAAGACTGGTCAAATCACTCCTTGTTCAAAGAAGTTTAGAAGAATTCAGAGGGGCGAACCAAGTAAGAACTGTTTTTTGTTTTTTTTTAAGAAAAATTTGTGGATCACTACTTAATACTTAAAGAATCTCAGTTCAACATTGATCGGTTAACTTCCATTATAGAATACATGACAACTTTCTACAACAGATAGCCATCGATCTGATGGATTGTCTATTATATAGAGGTGTCAACTGAAGAGGTTTATACAGTATATTTTAAAATATCAATTAGTGTCGATGATAATAATTTTGATAAATATGTTTATTAATAGAGTTTCAATGTTAAAAAAGGGATTCATTGGATATTTTTCTAGTTCATGCTGCTATTCTTATTTCTCAAACAACGTCTTCAAATTTCTTTTGCTTTGTGAAACAGTAAAAACATGTTTTTTTCTAATATTGATTATCCATGCTTATGTGTGTAAACAAAAGCATCTTTTTTTGATCACTAGTACATTTCATATTTTTTTACCATGATTTTTTTCTGATAGTCTTATGTTGTGATAATAAAAAACAAGAATAAACTTAAAAATTAATTAATTATTGATATTAATACGTTGTTTTAAATTACAAATCTTAAAAAAGGTCTTACTGTACATTTTAAAATTGTCCCAAGGGAGAGGGGTTCGTATCCGTTAGAAAACAGTGTCCATTTGGGGGAATTTCACTGTATTGTGATACTTATTAAAATTAATATATAATAATGCTATTAATCGCCCTTAACTATTTTAGAGGAGATACGTTCTCGGTAACAAGATAGAAATGGAAATAACAAAATTGGTGGAAGAGAACCCTACGTTGCTCCGCTTGGGGCTCCACTTAGAGTACAATGACGCCAGGCAGAGGATCGCGACTCACCTTCAAAGGAACATCGATAGGAGTAAGTATTCCATGCGTTGTCAAATTTTAATTTATAATGTTAATTAATGCTTCTTTTATTTACACAATTATCTGATTTATATTATCTATTTGATGTTTATGTAACTATAGTTTTTTTTTTTTTTAATTTTTATTATTATATGTAATTTACATTATTACAAGAAATGGGGAAGTAAAATAGTAATAAACTCTTATTATTTTGATGAAAGAGTTGTATTCGTAGGCAATGGACGACAGTAATTGCTGTAATATCGCTTCTTTGAATTCATAGACGATTTTTGAAATATTATTGTTATTATTGGCTGGTGATACAGTACAGTTGATTCTTGACAATTTCATGACAAATAGGAATTGTATGAAGTTTGTTTTGAGATCGTTTATGCAACAAAATCTTTAGAAAAAATTAAGCTTTTCAGTTGACGGAATGACTAAATCCAATTTCAACATTTTTGAGTAGTCCAGAGATAATTCTGGTTGGAACATTTATATTATCTGTACAGACAGTGTGTAAGTTGATTCCAGAGTAGATAATTACAATGTTGAAATATAAAACTGTGAATAAAGGTATACATTTTCCCTCTAGAAATATTATTAAAATTAATAGTCAAAAATGTTGAAATTGGAGTTAGTCATTCTTTCAACTGAAAGGCTCATTTAAAAAAACAAAAAACTTTCATCTTTTCATTATTGTTGTGAAATTATAAAACATTACTTTATTATCATTAATTGTAGATCATATTATAATTGATACATCAAATAATAATTAAAAATAAATGTTATCGCTGATTGAATGTGTTCATATGATATTTTATCCATGTCTTTTTGTTTTTTGGTTTATTATTTTTAATAATAAACTTTTATAATCAACCCAAAAAAAAAATATATCTAAACGCCTGAAACATTTTTTTCTTGTTCTTCTACGATCAGGAAAGTTCTTGTGTACCACAGCTGTAGAACTCGTGAGCAATTTTATTGCATACAACGTATTTCAAAAAGAAAGAATTATTTTGAATCTTCTGTACTAAAATATATGTATAATCATTTTTTTATGTATATTTAATTTAATTATTAATTACCTCCTCATTTTCTTCTAGGTTTGTTTTTTTTTAGTCTGAAGAATAATAGAAATTAAATTTTCGTTATTGTTAGCTATATTTTCATTTTTTTTTTTTAGCTTTTCTTTTTTATTTGCTATAGCCTGTCTAATTTTAATAATAGCTTTATAATTTATACTTTTTATTTGCATACAATTTTTTTTTTTTTTTTTTTTTTTTGTTTTACACTATAACCAGTATTACACCATCATGAAAAGCCTCCCAAGGAATTTCATCCAGAATACATTGAACTACCACCAGCAGATAGCGTATTAGAGCAACTCCTTGCAAAAAAGAAACCTCTTACAGAGAAAACAAAACAGAAAGTAATTGAAAAACTACAGGATATACCTGACGAAGTGGCCGAAGCCTTTGCTGAAGAGGGTATCGGCAATATCCGTAGACGATCTAACGTGTTTCATCCAACTGAAATGAAATCAGAATAACTCTAGAGAGAGGGGAAAAAAGTAGATAAATCAAAAGTAATAATGAAATTTTTCAAAAATTTCGTCCAAAAGTCCTTGTGTATGCGCCTGCGATTCAAATGAATGCTTTGAATCTCGAAATAAGTTTGGCAATGCATTAGTCTTTAGATTAGAGAAGCATAAAACAATCTTTTTTAAAAAAATATGTATTAAAAAAAATAATTTGTTTAAATATTTATAAAGTATGCCAATGATATGATCATAACGAGGGTCTTAGTTCAACTAACTTACCTAATAACTAAGTCCTGAACTTTTGCATGGTTATAAACCTGCTTAAAAGCATGTGATGATTTTTTTGCTTTTGCATTCTTTTGTCCACTTTTTTTTTAGGTTAAGTTTTAAGTGATTTACAAGCCTTTATTTATAGGATAGATTTTTGCACCTTAAAAAGAACAAAATATTATCCTCTTTTATAAATAATTCTAATATAAGTTTTTTTTTTAATTTTATTTATTCTTAAAATTTAGGAGTAATAGTATACATATACAAAGAATGAACTAAAACTAAAATTGTGTAAGAAGGTTTTTTTTTTTCAAAGATTCCAAAATCATAGCCTAGTCACTCGAGTCATAGTTATTCACTGTCAATGTTTTTCCGAATTCCGATTGTGAATGAGTTTGATTTCAAAGACTTGGGGCATTAGTTTCGGAATTTTTCAAAAAAAATATATACTTTATATATATATTATATATCATTATTAGTTGGTTATATTGTTTTGAGTTTCTCCTTCATATGTTATCTATAGAAAACTTTTAGATACTTTGCTAGATGATAAATTAAGCATTATATAGTTCTGAGATAAAATTTATGATTCTATAAAAATAATAATCGATGCACTAAACAAACTTATTGAACAATTTTTTTAATAGTTAAAAATTTTCGTAGCAATCTTTATTTATTAAATTTGACATTTCTTTTAGCCGTTGAGCAAATCGTGAATAAATGATAAGAAATCATGTACAGGTTTATTATGAATTCAGATTTGCCAATTTTTTTTTTTTTTATTAAGAATTTTTTTTTATTATGATGTACATGTTATATAAAATAGGATTGAAGACCTGGAAATAATAGTTAAAATACAAATACTGAAATTCTATAGATATATAGTCCGAATGAACCTATCATGATATAATGAACAGATTTTTGATAAATTTTGGGACTATAAAAAGTCAAGATGGCTATATTAAACTTATGAAGGAAAAGCTCAAAATATTCAATATTACAGAAGAAAATTGTTTAGATGTGGTAATGTAGAGAAAGAAAATTTTTGAATGGAAGATGCTTTGAGTAAAAGGAAAAAATAGAGCAGACAAAATTGGACCGAGCAAAGACAAATCAAGCAATCCGGAAGTATGATCCTTCAAGGCCTGCTAAAAAAAAAATAACTTTTAATAAGATAATTTAATTTTATAATTAATTAAGGCTGCTCACTACAAGAATCGTAACATATTTAAAGATCACAGTGTTCAACAGAAATGACAAAGCTCAATATAATGTTAACATTTTTAGTTATTAAATTTATAAATGAAAAGTACCAAAATATCTGTTGATTAGAGAGGAATTTACATGTATACAAAGTTTAATAAGATAATTACCGTTTGGTTTTTACGGATAAGTTGAAAAGGATTGTTAACTGTGCGGTAAAAGCTATAATAGCTTTTAAACAAATTTATAAATGGACAAAGAGGAATTATAAACAAAAAAAATCAAAATATGTGCCTCATGTAAGTACTAAACATTAGTTGTATTTTCTTAATATGTTGACTGCCGATGACTTAATCAAATTTGAAGGATTTAAATAGTTTCTGATTTCAAAACTTTCAAATGTTTTAATTACCAAGTCATGGTTATTGTTCAAAGTGAAACTTTTTTTTTCAATATATAGAGGTTCAAATGTATAAGGACAAGCAGCACTATCTGTTGGTAAAATAAACAAACAATCTTAACCTTTGCTATGTTACCTCTGCCACACAAATACCAAAACAATTATTGTTAGTTTGAAAGGAGATAGTTAAATTGTGACTTGTTAGGTCGTGGCGGTCGTGAGGCTAGAGCCAGCCTAAGCGTGAAGCGAACAAAGGATGGTTTCAGTATAGCTGGAAGGTCGTAACGGTCTGTTGCTTTATTTTATCTCAGTTGTATGATGAGAATGTTCAACAAACACTCTATGTTGTGTGATTAGAAAATAGTGTTTAAACTCTCTCAAGACAGGACCGATGCTCGCTCAGTGTGTTTCTTCATATTTTTTTTAAATAAACAGCTTGAATTTTTTTATTGTTTTCATTTTTTTTTTTCTGTTTGTGGTAAATGTAAAATTCTCAATAATTGCAGGTCATTCTTAGTTTAGATCAATGTAAATATTTTTCAGCTTTTTTTTTTTGTGTTAAAATCGCTGACACATTTCCACATTACACATATCACTACTCTTTTTTTTCTATATAAGTGAAAGTGATTATTGACAGATGGATATATTGTTGACTGTTATTTTAAAATTATGAGGGTAACAAATAGTCAGGGTTTGTTGTCTATATATGATCTATTAGCCTTGCTGACGTTTCAGCGCAAACATGATGGGTCATCATCAAGGCTAAAAATTAATAAATGACATCAGGATATAAGATATAGATATAAATAAGATAAGATATTGATGGAATGGAAACGAGTAAAGATGGAGTGTGCACATAAGATAAAGGTAATATAAACATAACACTACACTAAGAAATAAAACTAAATAAATAAATAAGAAGTACGCATAAAACAAGGTGAATTTTTTATAATACAAAAAATCTGATTGAGTAGGCACATCACACAACTTATCATACTACTTTAGGTAGAAAAAGTTATTATTGTATAAAGGGGAGTAAAATGAAAAATTATAAAAGGTACAGCATGTTCATTTAAGGGTGTTGCAAACAATTTTTAGTTCAATAAGGGTGTCATGGTAAAAAGAGGTAAGAGAATGGAAAAAAGCTAGTCTAAGAGTTCCCAACCTATTTCTACTTGAGGGCACATTTTTAGGTTACATGGCGAGGGTTACATTCTTTAGGGGCGAGATAGCGGAGGGTTATGCAAAACATGCATTGTCCAGCAACCTGACAAACCTTTATATGATAAAATAATTATGAGTGCGCGTGCCGTTGGTGCGGGACTTTTAACTGTGGCATTAATCCCCCTGGCCTGGAAAAACCCCATATAGGCTAAAAGCTATGGGAAGAGTTGAAAAAAAGAAAAAAGTTATCAAGCAGCGAACACCAATTTGTTTGCGTTTTTCCTCGAGGTTTCATTGTTTGATATTCTTAATAGTGACAAAACAGATACTTATATTTTTTTGTAATATATTTGCATTAGAAATGTATAAAAAATATTTTTAAGAATTATAAATACTAAATATAATGTGATATTTGCACTGAATTTCTTTTGTAAGTTTTTCATCATTTGCAGATAATGATTATAATATGACATTGTGAAACAATAAAATAAAAGACATGCATAAGAACACCTATCTAGTGATTAGATAGGTATCTGAATGTGACGTTACCAACTATGTAACTTTGTTGTCATTCTTGTAAAAAAAAAAACGCTGCAAATTATTTCACAATGGTTTATTATTTCCAAATAATTATACATCTAAAGTAACATTACCTTCCGAGTTACAAAGAAAAAAAAAACAACTATCTCTACTAATAGTGCTTTGATTTCAATGAAACTTCCTTCATTTTTTAGGAAATTTAAATACCTTTGAAATATCTTATCACAATATCAACAAAAAAGTATAAACTTTTCAAGTTATTCGGATTAATTTTACCATCCCTCTTAACTTTTTTTCCAGTTTATTTTCGTTGAAGTATGTTATATAGATAAATTTAAAGGGCTTCGAGAAAATGGCTTTAACGAAGTTTCATTGAAATCTGTACATTCATTTAGGAGCTACAGTCTATAGCAACGCAGGTTTTTCGGCCGCCATTTTGAAAGTAAAATGCGGCTAGTGATGTCAATAAGGAGGATCATCTTTGGGTGACCTCTGATTTTATATCCAAATTTGAAAATAAAAATCGGTCCAGTAGTTTCGGAGAAAATGCGCGGACGGCGGACAGACAAAAAAATGTTTATTCGTTTTTCGAATTCTACGCATCCTGAAACGTGAAACCTCAAATTTTGAGAGGGAGTCAAGTTTTTGGTCGATCACAATGGTTGATTGTTGAAAATAATAAACCAAAATTAATGAAAATAATGATTATTTACAGAAAAAATCATGATTATATTTGCAACTATCATTTAGGTATGTTATTTTAAAAAACTCAAATAACACTACAGAATACAGTTACCGGTAGCCTTGGTGATGGCATATAGGATATGGCGGGGTCAATTTAGCTCCTGGGAGCGTGACTTCACGTGGACATACTGGTATATTTAGACTAAAAATTGTTGGCAACATTCTTAAATAAATATGCCGTAACTTCTATTATTTTCACTCCCTTTATACAAAAATCCTTTTTTATACTGAAAGTAGGATGGCGAGTTGTGTGATGTGCGCACTGCATTTTTTGTATCATAAAAAATTCAATTCATTTATTCTTAAACTTGTTTTATGCGCACTTCTTATTTATATATTTGTCCTATTATGTTTATATTACCGTTATCTTATATGTACATTCCATCTTGTCTTGACTTATTTATATACTTCTATCTATATCTTATATTTCTGATATAATTTTTTTTTAATTTAGCCCTAAGGATGACCGACACAGTTGACTCGGAATGTCGACAAGTCCAATAAATCATATATAGAATGCAAATGTTGACTATTTTTCATTCTCATAAATATAAACAATTATTCTTAATGTTTTCTGTTATCTGAGTTGGAAATATTACTTATACTACGCTAGCAATAATGTAATTGTTGTTGTGATTGTTGTTATATAGTAAGGAAGGACCTCTCGCTGAGACTTCAGTTCAGGTTCTTTAACAATCCCCTGCGACAGCGAGAACAGATCAAGTAGTGTTCTAAGTGTCCTCGTCGCGGCAATTATATTTTTATACATTTAAGGTACTTTACTTGTCGCGTGTTCATCTTACTTGTATCTCATTAATAAAAACTTAAAATCATAATTACTTCATCATCCGATTTTTTTGCCTTTCCTACTTTTATTTGCTTCAACAGCAATAGTCCTCGGTACAGAACCCTTTTTATCAAATTATCAACATCCGCCTGAAACTTCGTTGATGGCTTCATCTTATAATAAATTACAAATTTTTATCTACGAATATTTTCAGAAATGGGGAATTTTCTTATTAAATTGATTAATTTAATGAGATATTAACAACTTATAAGTACCCATTTGCTTTCCACTTGAATTGTAAGATAATTTTATCACAAAATCGATAAAAAAAGGTGTCCTACTAAAATTTGGCCTATATAACCTGGTTATTTTGACATGCTAAACAGCCCAATATATAGGCCACCTTTTTTCTTGATTTTATGACCAAATTATCTTACGATGCAAATGGATGTTCATGAGTTTTTGCAATTAAATAGACAAAGTTTACCAATCTCCAGATTCAAAATACCCCGATTCTGAGAATTATCCTAAATAATAAAGTTATAGGTTAGGATGAGATGAAGCTATTCTCCAAGTTTTAGCTGGATTTTAATAATTTGATAAAAAAAAAAAGTCTGTATCAAGAACTATAAAGTTGTTTTGTTTTTCTTATTAACCACTCATAAATTTAACAAAAATAATTTGTTAACGCTAGCTTTCTTGGTTATTTTGTTGTAATATATTAAAATCATTATTATTTTATATAATGACAGTTATCTAAAATTTAAATCCTGCTTTTGAGTATTGCTTAAAGTTTATTAACATTACTTTTTATTAAATAATATCTTAGGACTTACTTGCTTCTTCGTAAACTTTTCAATAATTACAAATGTTGACGACGTTTGCTCAGTTTTGATTCTTTTTTTTTTAGTGATGTTATTCTTTCTTTCGGCTTTCTTTTCTTATTTCTTGTTTACCGAAGTATTTAACCTCAAAGGAAAATACTAGATATCATGCAGAATTTAATATAGCTTAAATGGCTTGGGTTTCTTGGTTCTTTGGGTATTTATGATTTTCAGGGATATTCTTATTCTTTCTTAATACTTTTATTTATTTAATTTTTTTTATTGAATATCTTCAAATTAGTATTTAAAACAAATAAAACACTTATAACATATTCAAACTCAAAACACCTAGTTTAGGTGAGTGCTTTTTTGAGTACTCTTTTAATATTACATTTTTTTGGACAAATAATAATCTACTTCGTACTACTCAGACAAGAAAAATAAAAAATGGGATACTCCAGATATTTGAAAATGGTTCAAAAAATTGACTTAGCTAAAAAATTATATTGAAAAATAGTTTACCTTATTTGATCGAGGTGTCTATCAGTCAGAAAATCCAGAGATTTTGTAATGACAGGAATTCATAGTAAATTTTGCGGAAGTTGTCATGTAGTTTCTGCTTTATTAGATTACTTAAATTTTACTTGTGGTATAGCAAAAAAAAAATTCCCTCCTTTCCTCAAAATTTTAGTCCTTATGTTTCAAGGTACATAACGTTCGTAATTCAAAATAAACTTTATATGTATCTGTAGCTTTTCTCCGAAAATACTAGGAAATTTTTTGTTTAGTTTATTATTTCATTTTTGTCAAAATGGTGCTATTCTGAAATTTAAATTACCGAAATTGGTAGACACTATGTTATGTTTCACTGTAATATAAAATAAAATAAATCAGAATATTGCTTTAATATTCAACTGTTAATATTGAGGTAATTTTTTGGCTTGAAAGAAAATATTGTTAATTGTATATAATTATATGACCATATCCATGATAATTACATAAGACTGCTCTTCCTCGGTTTGCTATTGATAAATCTTTCTCCCTAGAGAGTGAAAGACATATAAACATATGTGTAAAAACAAATACTCTTTAAAATTGAAGGGAAGAAGGTTTATCAAAAGAAATTTCAGTGTCCCATTTTTTATATCTGAGTATATCTGTAAATATGTAATAAAGCATTGTTTTATGAACGGAAACAACAAATACTCATGAAGCACTTTCCCATGTTCATTACTAATATGTTGATTTAATTTCTATTTAACATTTTTACTGATTTTTTTTTTTTTAACATAAAGTTTTGCAGGTAATAATATAATAATGTGCATATCCTTTCGAGCATGAGAGTGAATATAAACATTATATAGTATAAATTACCAAAATAATTAATAGCATTATATTTAATTGTGTGTGTTTAAATATTAATTATTAACTGTTTAATTTTAATTTTTATATAATTTATTAATTCATGCATGTTATTATCCTTCTATTGATATATTGTTATGCTGACAGACGATTACATAAAAAAATATTAAATGTATATATTTAATTTTTGAAACATGTTTAGTTTTCAAATATCTTGAGCTTTAGTTTTGCATTATATATTTATTTAATATTTTTAAAATATTTATTGTTGTCATATTAAGTCTAGTCATTTGCCTAAAAAATCAATCTATAGTAGGGAGCAGGGTTGCTTAGTAATCCATTGTTCTCCTATTCTCCCGTACCTGGATTAGAATCCATCTATAACAAATAATTGTTTTTATATCAGCTCTGGGTTAATCATGTAATTCTCAAGAAGCTCATACATTCTCTATAAAGTTTGCACTCTTCTTGTAAAAAGTTGGAGATTTAAAACCACCAACGTTCTTAAGTCGGTGGATGGATATGCAACAAATTTTGTTTTAAAGATTTTATATGGGGATCAAGGTCCAGTTACATCATTCGGAACAAACTGGCAATTGTATTTTAAAGTCTAAAAATGTCAAGACAATTTAAATTTAGCTCAAGACAATTTAAATACAAAACATATTTGAAACTTTTGTTAACCTATCAAACTTGTTTCAATTAGTCGTCAGCATGACAATCCTTTTGTGACCAGTTCTAAACGTGTGTTGTGTTTGCAGTTAGGCAATCGAGGGCGAGTGCCCAGAACTCGTAGGCAATCCTTGGGCAATAGGTACAGTCTTTTTACCTTGTTTTTTTATCTTGTCATTCAATTTGAACGCAAGGTGATGTTCACAAAGTAAGATTATATTTTAATTTAAGCCAATATTAAATTGAAACTGCTGGGAAAAAAAATGTATAAAAAAAAAGAAGTAAATGTGTTATTTTTTTTTCTAGCAACATTTTGTTTATCCCTCATGTTACGTCAGTAAATATAAAGTTATGCAATCTTTCACAATCTCCTTTTTTTAATAAAATATATAAAGATCTAAAAAGGAATATCCGTCGTCATAGTATCTGATTTTATCAAATAAAATGTCTGTTTTTACATTTATTGTAAACTTATGATAAAATCTGATAAGTATTAGGATGAATCCAATATAAACAAGATTTTATATTTTCCCATAGTTTCCTGCTTCGGAGATTCGTGCGAGGTGTTCTGCCCACCTTAACCTCCCCTCTTTGATATTTGAAACTATATCAGGCTTGTTATAGATTTCTCTATTTATACACTTGTCCGTTCTCACATAGATTTGGAAAAGGATTTTCCTTTCAAAAGTAAGGAATTCTCTTTCATTTGCTTTTGCTGTAATCCCTGTCTCATAACCATGAGTAAAAACAGAGCAGATCACAGTTTTGTAGAGGAAGACCTTGGTTTGTTGCAAGATACATGTGAGTGGAGTTCATAATAACAACGATTTACTGAGATTTTGTTGTCGCACATCACTCGTGCACCTGGCTATGTGAAGTCCGACACTTGTTCAAATGTAAAAACTGAACCCACACAGGGTCAATAATAGTCTGAATTCCTGATTCTCTGGTAGCTTTTTCAATGTGGAAATTAAAGAGAGAGTACGCATGCCAAAGCATCTCCATACATCACTTCTGTTCCTGTCGAGGAAATCCCTTCCTCTTCTCTCCAACTTAAAGTAAAAATGACATTTTATTTTTTAAAACTGGATAATTCCAATTTGTTTTAAAATGGTAAAATAAAAATGAAATTTGACTTTGTCAACTAATGAAATTTAATGTCACTATTGGAGATCATCAATTTGTTATGGTATTTATATTTTTTTTTCAGCAGTTATTTAATTTAATATTTTTGATTTTCTTTTCTGAACATCATCTTGTGTCTTATATATAAATTTTAATCGCATGATACCATCTTGAGTTATGCATTTTCTAATATTTCACATTCCTTTTTTTTCTCTTTAATCCATTCAATTTTAGTTTCTGCTCATCTAAAATAAAATAAACAAATTTTTAGGGCTCTCATTAAAAATGTCTTTCATAATGCTTCTCACTAATAATCAGTTCATCTGTTTATAAATGCCATGTTATTCATTTTTTTAAAAAACCATTTATCATTTTAGTATAATTTTGTACATTTAATTAAAATATCATAAATAGAAAATGTAATGGATCATGTATGAACTTACTAATGCTTATGTATTTTATATTTTAATTTAATTATATATTTTTTTGTATAAAGGCACATCCTCACTATGCCTGGAAAAGCAGTCGGTTTCCCCCAAAACCACGCACACCAGGTTTAATAAGATTTTCAAATAACGAGAAATGAAAATTGTATTAAAGATATTATATAACGCTGAGTGCAAGTAAATTATTTGTTTCTTTGACAGTTTTCACAAAAATAATTTGTAATTTATTCTTTTAAAATTTTATTTCAAATAAACATTTCTGGAAGAGAAATTCCTTTTCTAGAAATAACATAAGATGTTGATTTTCCTTGGCAGCGGCTTCTATTCTACTCATTTGTACTTTTTTTTCTAAATTTCACTTTCCGTATTTGCTGTAAATAATTAAATAAATTTTCAAAAAAATAAATAATTATTACACAAAGTAACTAAATATATCCTCTTAAAACTAGACATTAATTTCCAAAATTCCTTATCATTGAAATCTTTCAGATTAATACTGCTTGGTTTTATTCTGTTTCTGAAATTTTACACCGGGCATATTGAGGATGTGACTTCATGTTTCTTCACACAGTCAGTGGGGGAAAAAAAACAGCCTATGGAATCGAATAACCCCTGAAGGCTGACTTAGTCAACTAATTTATGAATGTCATAAGTACTTCTATTAATGATTAGAATTAACTGCAAGTAGGCGGCATGTGGCTATGTAATATTGTAATGTGGTATATATATGTTTCGATCTGGCTTATAAAACTGGCGTAATAGTATGCAAAATAACGATTTTCTTTTAACTTTCAGCAAAACAAATCATATTGATTGGTTTTATTTTTTTTCATTTTGATATTATGCCTTTTTTATAATGCCAAAAACACACAGGATATATTTAATGTATATTCGTATGTATATTGCCTGAGGTTGATCAGTCTATTTCATACTCGGTAAGTCAGTGGAACGACTACATATTCCCTAAAGGGTCTTTCATGTTGGGTTCAGTACTTTGTAAAGAAGTACTATTTCAAGACCAATGGTTGTGCTAGGAGGTGATTAGGCAAATATCATGCTCAATCGTCATGTTTCTCAGTTAATTAAGAGTACTCACTTTATAGGGGCTGGGTGTGTCCTATGAAGATGTCCCCATCCCAGGATCGATCCACCACTGATATTACAGAATAAATAATTACCTACCACAGCCGGACTGGAACCTGAGAAATTGAGCATATGAAGTCAGTGCCTTATCCACTGTGCTACTCCACACCCCACATTGTCTTTTGATAATATGTTTAATAAAAAAAAAAAGCTTGTTTGGCCATTATGCCCAGGAGAACAGTGGAACTATTATAATTATTTCTTAATGTCTGAAAATAATTTTGATTAAAGTTAAAACATATAAGCTCAACTATTTAAAAACTTACAGAAAAAATATTATTATTGGCGCTTCTGCCTCAACGTCGTTCAGCCGTCTCATCCTAGGACATCCATGTCTTCAGGTACCTCCTGGCTTTCCATTCATTAATTTTTTTAAGAGGCGATTTTCCCCCACATGCTCCACATAGCCAAGTCACCTCAGCTTTACCGTTTTAATTTAGGCCACAATATCAGGCTGGTAATATTATGCTCTCCATTCATTGTTTTTTTATTTCCCATTCTCCTCCAGAGCAGACTTATACGTATATTGTAGAGAGAAAATATTGTTTACATCATGAATATGTTGAAAATAAAGAGTAACTTCTTGTTCGTTCTTCCCTCTATATGGCTACTTCAGGAAGTAAAAAAACAAAATTAGTGGTCCTCCAGAGTTCCGAACAGCTTGGTCCCAAGGTATGTAGATTGGAGCCATATCTGCCTCCGTACACCCTCCAAATGCTCGGAGTTCTGCAGAACATGTGGTTTGTTAGTTTTGGCGACATTCACACCGTACAGGGGACTGGGTCCTGTCTTGAATTACCTGAAGAGGTGTGATTTTTGGCGGTTATTTCCAGTTCTGAGGTAAAAAATGGCTAGTTCCCTTCTGGTTAGCTTGAAGCAATCCTCGAGGGGATTATGATTTGGGTGATTTGCTTTCCACTTCTGGCTTATGGCTGCTTTATTAATAGTTTTGCACTCCTCCAATCTAGTGATGCGGGAGCAATGTTCCTCCTTGTCAAAAAATAACTAATAAATATCATACGCCACCGTTAATGATTCAATTTTTCATGAGTAAAATGAAAAGTTTCCATTTTTTCAAAAAAAGAAACAATCTCAGGCAATTAAACATTTTTAATTTCTTTTCTATTTTTTAATAAATTTTGATTAATTTTATATTTTTTTTTTCAGTTGGACGCATGAGACGAATGGGTCATTTTTCTCGGTCCCATACTGCTGGATTTTTCCGCCACATTTGAATTCATATAGAATCAATGCCATCAGTGTTGTTAGCTTTTTTTTACCACATTATTACTGTGTGTTTTAATTTATATTTTGGTGTACTTTATTATTATTAATTTTTTTTTTCTATGGATTATTTACTATTATGTCCATTTTTCCTGAATATTTCTATGAAAAATTTAAACTTTTAGGGCACAGAGTAATATATAGAGCTAATTTAAAAATAATATGGGACGTCTCGCAATCCCGTAAGTTTTGACTGTTGTATTATTATAAGTTTTATTATGAAATCACAATGTCAAATCTTATAAGCTGGTTAATTATAACTGATCGCTTGTATACAGTTAATATATTTATATTGTTTGTTCATAAATATTGAAAAATATTGTAAAAAAAATATATAAATAAATAAATATGTATTCTAATGCTTTATATATATAAATATATTTAAAAAATGACATTAGGGTGGCCTACGAGAGAAAAATATTGAAGTGTTTTGTGTTCTAGATTTTCTATATTGATGTATATACTGAAAATTATATTATTTGTTGTATATTTGGATATTGTCCTCGATGGAACTTGACAAATGGAGTGTACCATCCGTTAAACAAAAAAATATATATAAAAAAAACCTTTGTGATTTATAATTTGTTACTAAATGTTCAACTTAACTATCCTACCAAAATAATGGTAAATATGAATTATAAATGGTACTTTTCTATTTTAGTTACCATTATGTTACCTTAACTACAAGTTTTCTATACTGTACTAAGCTCTGTATTTAACAGAATAGTTTAGTAGGAGTAAACAAAAGAAATTGTTAATATTCATGAAACCAATTTGTAAGTTACATGCAGCTATAAATTCTTCTTTTCCTATCACTTTCGTATTCTAGTGATAACAGTGGAGTTTAAAATTATGAAAAAAAAAATTTTTGTTTCAATATTGTCAAAAAAGTGTTGTTGTTTTTTTTAATTTTTTGTATAAATTATTATATACAGTAATACCATAAATATAATTTTTTTTTTGTTTTTATGTGAAATTAATCAAATACAAGATTTTTAAATGTAACATCCTTCTACATTTTTGTATTATTGGATGTCAAAGGATTACTGTATTCAATATATTTAATGATATTGAACCAAATCATTTATTTTTCCAGAAGAATTTGATAATAGATCCAAAAAAAAAAATTATTTCCATCTTTCCTTTGCTCTGAATAACAGGCATTAAGACTTAATACTGAAGTCACTATGGATAAAAAGTGTTATCGGTAAAACAAAGAAACCTAACTAAAATAGAACAGTACCTATGAAATTATTATTATTATTATTTAATTTGCGATTGTCATATGTTAATGGAGTGCTTTGCTTGTAGGGTGGCTATTCGCTTTGAGCATTACGTAGGTATTCCGTGTCGTCTTTCATTCTTCTAAGAAACCTTACATAAATTTGTAATTATTAAGATTAATTTTTCTGTTTTTGATTTTATTTTTACATCTCGTGGAGCATTTTCATTTTCTCCTGTAAATACCATTAACTTATCAATGAAATAAATAAAGTTAAGAAATTCATCAGAGCTTTTTTTTATTGTATCTTTTACAAACTTTATTTCATTTTTCATAATTAATTTTTTTTTAATGAAAAAACTTTCTAACTATATAAAATGCTCCAAAATCCACATCTGTGTTAATGATATCAACTAAAAGTTGGTTTATGTTTCACTGTTTTAAACTTTCTTTCTTGTAAGCACCATCTTTTTATTGTCTTATTTGTGAAGTTCTTGTACTCAGGATATTTAATAAATATTAAATATTATTGTATTTGTTTTATTAATTTCCTTTGAATGGATTTTATTGGACATATATTCAGAATAATTATAAATGTGTATACAGGGCATAATGGAAATGTCAGAAACTGTGTAATAGGCCTTAAATGCAGCGAAAAGTACATCTAAGGAGTAAATTTGAATTTTTATCATGAAGAATGTCATTTTGGTTTTTTCATTATACAGCGATACCTATCTTGTTAGGTTATTTCCCTCAAAAACAAGAATTAAATTTTCTGTATTTTAAGTTTAAGGTATAATCATTTTTTGAAATATTAAAATCATAGGCAGTATCATATTTTCATCATATATTTTATTTTATGTTGTTTTCTTTGTATCTACCACATTAAATGTCGTTAAATCTTCAGTCACATCTGGATAGTCTTCATAAAAATTAAAATTTACATATTAAAGTATTAACTTAAATATTTTAATAGATGTTGATCAAAAGTGTGATTGTCATAATCCTTATTTTAGTACTGTGGGCTTATAAACTTTGTATACAAACAATATTTACATTAAATAAAATTACATCAGAAACCATAGAATAAGAATAGATCAAATTCAGCTCTCATTAGTAGAATTTGTTTTACCTTATTTTATTTCATATCTGGCTTAAAATTTTGATACTGTTTATGTTATGTCATCAAGCTGCATGATTTGATTCAAATTGTTCAAGTAACATTAATAATACTTGTGTTTTGGGAATTGGTAGTTTTTGTACAAATAACTACAAGAATAAACTAAAGAGGTTCATAATAAAATGTACAATTTATTTTTAAATAGTTACATAAATAAAGAAATAGTGATTATGTGTGGAGTTTTTTTGGTGACTAGTTTGGACTAGGATTAAGATAAATGTAAGTACCGGTAATAGACACTTTTAAATGAAATTGTCAACATGAATGTGAACCACAGCTTTAGTTCTGACGATGGATCTTTGCAAATGGATTTAATAATCAGTAAAATTAGTCTTTTATTGATTTATTTTTTCTATTCAGTTAATTATTCAGGAGAAACTTATGAAATTTTGACAGTGAATACTGCCCCAGTATAGACACTCTGGTTTTTGAGGTTAATCGATTTTTTATATAATTAAAATAACCCAAAATAAATGCTGCACAGTTTCAAACTATGAAAAGATAAGCCGCAGATGAATGAATCTAAATTTCAAACTTATTTCCTAAATAAAAATGATAAGGAATCTACTCTGAAACAAATCCTAGCCTTGCTGCTTCATTGAAAAATCAACTACGTCTGCAATTGTGGCATGATATCACTTGAGGTTCAGGAATCACCCTCCTAAGTATTTAAAGTAAGTAACAAAAACACTTCCTTGTTGCAAATCTACTCATATTTACACTCTCTTTTGGGTATAATCTGTTAATGAGTTGAAAACTGTCTATTGGTACATTTGCCTTAGTTATAATTATGCACAATTGATTTAGGCTTTAATAAATGATTTTAATTTCATTTATTAATGTTAATCTTGTCAAATGATTTCAGTTGGACAAATTTCTGTTTAAAATGCACCAATTTCAACATTGGTCAACGTCAACATCAACATCAAATTGATTTAGGCTTTAATAAATGATTTTAATTTCATTTATTAATGCTAATCTTGTCAAATGATTTAAATTGGACAAATTGCTGTTTAAAATGCACCAATTTCAACATGATGCACATAATTGACATTTAATTTCAACATGATGCACACAATTGACATTTAATTCCTAAGCATCACAACATTTTTGAAAAATAGAGAATCATTTTTGTAATTCTACAAGGTAAGCATTTTCCCTTCCCTTACCTGTACTATTTTTTAAAAGGAAAAAATAACAAATAAAAAAAGGAAATGCCAAAAAATATACATTTATTATTTCCATAATTTGTGTTTAAGATGAATGAAAAATATGGAAACCTTAATTTTTGAGTGTATGTGTGTTGTTAAAGGACTTGAAAATAAATTTCCTGAAAATAGTACATCCAGTGTGCCTCACAAAGGTATTAAAGTACAGAAAGACAAAAAAATCAGCACCTACTTTCATTAAACAAAATAAATAAATAACTATGTTCTTGTTTAAAATTGTTTTCATAATACATATTATTTCCACAGTTTCATAAGTCAATAACTAATTGTTTAATTCCTTAATCACACTCAGAAATAAATTTAATTAAAAACGTAAATTTTCACTCATATTTTTAAAACACAGAATATATTATTGATAAACAAAGCAGAATTTACAATTATATATCAAATATCTATCACTAGATAGCAGCACCTATCGAGAAAACGAAAAAAAAATATTTTAATAATATAGTTTTAATAAACGCCGCAAGAGGACAGCACTATACAGACAGGGATTCCGAAGAGAAATCCAGCTCGAAAAATTTTATTTTGTATTAGGACAGTGGGAGGTCAAAGGAGCTAACTACCAGGAGGGGCAGCAGCTAACAGGAGCTCAACTATCAGGAGACAGGAGCTATGGTCCGATGGTGCTGCTGCCTCGTGGCAGCTGCTAGAAGCTCAAGTGCACGTGCACTTAACCCTACCTACTAGTTAAGCTCCTTTGACCTCCCACTATCCTAATACAAAATAAAAATTTCGAGCTGGATTCCTCCTCGGAATCCTTGTCTGTATAGTGCTGGCATCTTGCGCTAATAATTACAACTATTATTTTTTTTCAGCTTTCTCGATAGGTGCTGCTATCTTTAGGCATTGATTTCAACTATTATTTTTAAATACCTGGATTATCAATTATTTTCGGTATTATTTATTGTTTTAACGATCAGTGGATAACAATGGATAATTTTTCAAACATAATAATTTATGCATATTCGAAATTATTCATTAATTAGTATTATAAATGTTTTCTTATTAATTTAATAAATTGTGCAGATAAAATGTAAAATAATTAACTTGTGATATTTTGTTAAACCAAATCAATTTCATCTTTTTAAAATGATAAAAATAAATCATTTTATATCAATAAATATTATATTGTGTTGTGCTTTTATACATTGTGAATTAAACACTATCTTGATTGAGTTATTCTTTCCAATAAATATTTAGTTTGTTGTTTTTTATTTTTCAATTACATAAATCAAATGCAATCCTATAAAAAAAAATACCTTTTTTTCACATTGAAATGATTGCAATTAGTACATTTATTTATTATCTGAATTTGCCTCTACCCGATAGGGTCATTGGCAATTCTTTCTTCACTTCAGTTTCCTATATTCTATTATAGAATCCGTTTTTTTTTTCAAAAAGCTCATCAGAACTTCTACATCTTTCTCAGTATCTTTTAATATTTCCTGAAGAGTACTGTGTAGGTTGAGGTTTAACTTGTGGCTGCATAGTATTCACAATCTAAGAGTATGTGGTTCACGGTTCTAGGGAAACCGTATAAATTAGTATAAAATTGAATAATATATAATTTATTACTCCATATTGAACAAAACTAATTTTTTCCTTCCTTTAATGTCAAATCTATATAAATTCACACATTACATAATGAAAATGAACGGTGTAAGACAGTGGTTTTAACTTTTTTTATGGTGACTCACAGACAAAATTATGGTAAGAGAAAATTCATAATTCTACAGAAAATAACTTTTAATTCACTACATAATAATATTTATGAGTTAATGAATAATTCACGAAGTACATTGGTCAGAGAACAAATGGTAAAACATCCAAATAAGTAAATGTAATGTATTATGAGAGGAAGAAATTAATTTACACTCTAAATAATATGCTAAAACGAACCATTGGCTTTATCTTTGCCAAAAATGGTCCAACTTTGATAATTTATTTTTCATTTTGAAGGGAATTTGGAAACCTTTTTAATTATAGTGAGTTTAATCTAGTATAAATTGTATATATTTTTAATTACGCGTTCATAATATTTCTTTAAGTAAAGCTTTATTGATTTCACCATGTTTATTTTCCTCTTTCTACATCGACTAAGTTTTGACTATGATGCCATTTTCAAGCCATCTGTAAGACCTGATTCACAATTAGTTTAAAGCAAAACTACGTTTAACATGATATGATAGTGATGTTAGTCAACTCTTTAAAACAAACATTGTATAAATTATACTCTAATGGGGTTGAGTCAATAAGTTAATTTAAAAATCAATTTAATTAAAATAAAAGATAGAATAAGAATATTCTATAAATAAAATTACATATATTAAGGCAATGTCAAATAGATATCAGCTCTTAATGAATTTTATTATTCTTACTTAATTTAATAATACTCCTTATGTTCAGACCATAATTGAACTATAGTCTCTATGGGAGTGTGTAGTTGGGAGGTTACAAATTATCATTTCTACTGTGTACAATTGCTTCAACTATTAAATATATTGTTTAATTAAAATGTCCTAACAATATAGTTAATAAAATGTCATGAATCTATTGTATATATTAACAGATACGTGCAATCTGTTGACAGCTTGGATGCGTAAATTTACATGTAGGCTCAAGTTAAATACAAACCAAGGTTGTTTTCCCAAATAGTTTTTAAATATTAATTTTACCATGGAAACAAGAACTGAAACATGAGTAATAATAAAGGATATTGTGATTGTGAGACCTTTTAATAAATTTAGTATTTCATATTTTTGTTTAGATATAGCTTCAATTGGACACAGATCAAGTTTCTTACCACTTCTAAGTATGAATCTATGAGAAGTAGCAAACAGGTGACCTTCTCATAGCATCTGACTTGAAGGCGGTGTGATACAATGTTGCTCGTATTATATAATTTTGTAAAGAAATGTAAACTAATAAGATTAATAATGAGGATTATTTTGAATCTTAAGAAACTTAAATCAAACTAACATTTTGCACCATTAATTTTTTTATAAACAAATACAGAATTATCAAAGCAATAAAGAGTGTTTTCTTTTAGATATAGAGGAAAGAGATGGTCCGTGGTGGCGGTAATAAATAGACTAAAATAGTGACAAAACTATTTACTTTTAAGCCAACGTTTCGACCAGACTTTGCAGGTTTTCTTCAGGGCTAGAACAGACAAGATACAAAAGAATATAGAAAATTGTGGAAGTTACATAATATTTAGATAAAAATTATAAACAGTAAGTACATTGAAATATTAAGAACAATAAGCTATACAAACAGAGAAAGCTAAGTAACAAGATCTTAAACTGAAGTAAATAGATGGTAACAATTGTTGTAGTATAATATATAATATAATATATGCAATTATGAATATACTCCTACAGATCTCAAGGAGAGATTGGAAAAAAAGGAAAAATAATATGAAATAATGGACATAAAGGGATTTGAAGAAAGAAAAGAATAAAAATAGAGACTTACAGGTGTATTCAACAAGGAGTTTCAAATAAAACTGAGAAAATTTGCGATGGTGGAGTACCCTTGAGGAATTTTGCTGATCTGATTGGGGTTGAATAAGTTTATTTACCTTGTTTATAATTTTTATTTAAATATTATGTAACTTCCACAATTTTCTATATCCTTTTGTATCTTTTCCATTCTAGCCCTGAAGAAGACCTGCAAAGTCGGGTCGAAACGTTGGCTTAAATATAAAAATAAAATAGTTTTGCCACTATTTTAGTCTATTTATGACCGCCTCCGCGGACCATCTCCTTCCTCTATAATACAACGGTCAACTATTAAGTATTCAATTTAAGAGATATAGATAAACAACTTAACAGAGGCTCTTATAGAATAATTTATTTTTTTTTATTGAAATAACAATCAACTTACAAATTAGTGTACATTATTGAAAGAGTTCAAAACAAATCAAAATGTTAAAAAATAGTCAATAAGATAAATATTTCAGGATTGGAAAAGTAATCTTGCATCCTAAACTCCACCCAGAAGACTCTTTAACTTATTTGATTATACCTTAATTAAAATAATATTTTACAGTTTTTTTTTTCAAGAAGAAATGCTGAATTGTATAAAAAGCAATACAAGATATATACATAATTATCATAATGATAAAACAATACTAAATTGGTTAGTTATTCTTATTTTCAAATTGATTAGGAAATTTGTTTTAATATCAAGTAGATGAACAAAAAGTATCTTCCATTATATTATTAATAATGGCATCATCTTAAAATAACAGTACAAAAGTCAGTAATATCGAATACAGTAGTACAAAAATCATTTTTTTCACTCTCATTTGGATTTCTTCCCTTTCAACTTGGGAAAAGTTTCATTGTGATATAGCCCAAATGGAGAAGAGATAGCGATGAATGCAATGAGAAGATGCTTGTGCTGACTACTGTTGAACACTGATAAACACTATAAAAGAAAAAAATATACACATTAAATAGGCATAAAGTTATATTATGTTCACAATTAAATATTATTATTCACAATAAAATAAATAAATAAATGAATGCTATTTCAGTTTTTTTCAAAAACAGCCTTCATTTTCTCACAAAAAGGTTCCAGATAACATTTCTCGGACTTCAGATTCGATCTAAGCACACTTGTAAATATAAAATCAGGAAAAATTTCTCAAGAGAGTGAAAAAAATGTATGTTTTTTTAGAACAGTGTAATTAATGTTTATAATACAATAAATATTAATCAATAGCAATTACAAGCAGTACAATATATCACAGTACAATATTTTTTATGGATTCTTTGATATACATATCGTAAGATGGGCTATTTTGGGACTGGGTATCTAACTTTGGAATAGCAGGTAAAATTTAGTTTGTGGTGAGTCCTTGGTGGATAAGCTATGTTTAATCAGTCTATGTATAACTTATTATGTATTCCATTTGTTCATCTTATGTATCATCCATCACTATTTACTGTTTTTAACTATTATCTGTTTTTATAATATTATATCGCTGATCTTATACAATTTTTCAGCCCTGATGCTTGGGTTGAAACGTTGGCAACAGTAAAAATCTTAAAGTGACTACATACTGACTATTTATCACCCTTGATAAATTTTAAGAAAAATAATAAAACAAACATAAAATTATAATAATCAACAAATAAATAATGTATGTACATAATTACAGATGTGAAAAACAAAAAACTAAGTTAAAGTTTTTATCCTTTTACAAATTTTAATTTAAGACCATAAACATCTACTAATAATTATTTGACAATCAAATAGAAAGGAAGAGATTGAATAGATGGGGATGAAAGATCTTTTTACATTTTCTCTGTAAATAAAGACATTTTTAATCAATAATAAGGAAGTTATTTTCTGTACCCGATTTAAACAAAGCTTTTAAATATGTAAATCAATAGTGTTCTGGATCAAAAATCTGATACATGAAAATATAGATGAAATACCGTAAAACAGAGAAATATATACACTTGGTAGTTGAATTACTCCAAAACTAAAATAATCTTTCAATGATTTAAGCAAAAACTAATGCAATGATAAGACTTGGGAATGACTTATCTATGAAATAACGTGTTAGTTCTATATGAAACAGAAATTGTACCTGGAAGTTCAAAACAAAGGAATGATTCTAATTTTAAAATAATGTCGCTGGGTCAAGGTGGTAAGTTCTTCAGTTTGACAGTACTATTAAAATGAATAAACAAAACACAATTACATAGATGAAAATAATATGTTTGAAGTATATAAAAAACATTCAAATGAGACAATAATAATAATACAGAATAATTATAATTAGAAGTTAATACAATAACATTGGGTTGTCTGGAAAATAAAGCAGGAATTTAGTTTAACAAGAAAAAAGAAAAATTTACAACTATTTCATTTAATCAAAATAGTCTCCACTACTATCAATACATTTCTGCCAACGTGTTGGCAACTTTTCCATTGCCTCGGAATAGAATTTCCCATCTTTAGAATTGCTTAACTCCAAAAATGCATTTTCTGATTCTCTTTGTCCATTAAATTTTTTGTCACGTAATGGCCCATGTGTCTATAAAAATGATAATCGGTAGGCAATAAGTCAGCAGAGTAGGGCAGATGTGGCAGTTCATCCAGGCTCCCAACAGTTTTTGTGATGTTACACCTGAGACATGTGGCCCGGCATTGTCATGCAACAAAATGGGCCCCTTTTGATTGACCAAAGATGGCTTCATTATTGCCAATTTCTGATGCATTGGATTAATTGGTTACAATATGATTCGGCATTGATAGTTTCTCCAGGATTTAAGAAGCTGTAGCGTATCAAACCAAATTAAGTCTACCAAACCGTAACCATCACCTTTTTTAGATGATTTGGGGCTTCAGAAAATGTTCAGCTGCATCTCACGGTCCAGAACATCTACTGTTATCATAAAGTATCCACTTTTCATCACAAGTAATAATTCTGAACAGATAAGGGTTGTTTTTGTTTTGGCAAAGAAGTGTAGCACAAACTTTATAATGCTGGTTTTTCTGGCAGTCAATTAACGTGTGTGGAACCCAACTTCCAAGCGTTTTTAATTTTCCAATCGTTTGCTATTGTCTAGATGAACCATCAAAAATTGAGGAACTACCAAAAAAGAACAAAAAGGCGGGCAACGGCGTACTACCAACAATAGTCCCTCTCATAATAGATATTATTAGTTTGAAAAGTAATAGTAATTATTACATAATTGATTAGTAATAAATATCATATATTTGTAATTAAATCACTGCAGACGATGTTTTATCAATAGTAATCAGTAAATCCCCACTTTAATTAAAAAATACAAATCAATTTTTCAATGAGTGGATTTTAATATTTACCTGATGTTAAAATTTGTTCGATTCTTTAATTTATTTAATATTGTTTGGATTTAGGTATATTTGAATTTTGCAGTAAAATATTGTTGGTGGAATAAATAAATAAATAATCTTGTTACTTCAACCTTAAAAAAATAATTTACTATTGCATTGTTTAAATTTTAAACAATATTTCTTATAATTTTAATTGAAAGAAACATAGGAAATAAAACGTATCAACGTGACTGTTATCATCAAAACAATTCTCTGATATGATAACATAACCTAGAACCACCAACAGCTCCACTGCTAGGAGCAGCTTAGATATGACGCCATACCTAGACTGCCGAGCAGCGCCAGCGAAATAAGTTCCTTTCTATTCTACTAAATCAGTGGTCAACCACAAGCAGTTGCGGTCGTGGACCGCGCCAGCGAAATAATACCTCAAGCCTGCAGAATATCAAGAGAGGAAGTCCTTCCACGACCTTCTTTGTCTTCAAGACTGAAGTCTCCCACCTGAAATATTTTGAACCACCATTGAACAGTGCACACTCGCCCCAGACTAGATTGATGTTACTGGCCGTCTGGGTCCCATTCCGGCCAAGTTTAGACTCGTAAAACAAAATTATACAAAAATCACGAATTGAGATCTTAATAAAGACTGGATTATTTCTAAGCAGGGAAATGTTACAGAGGTAAAACAACAAAATCATTTGGAAGAGAATTAATAAGTATTGACATTCATACAAATGAATAATATTAAAGTATTTTAAAGAAAACTCAAAATTCTGCATTATTTTCCGGACAACTCAATATTATTTAAAATCAATGAAATAATAATTAGTAAAATTATTAAAAACAGTAGGCTTAATGAGAAGGGGCGGATGGAGATGCGTCTCTGGGACCCAGTCTAGCCTACAAAAGGTTTAATTTTTTAATTTCTAAATTTAAAATTCAATAAAATATAGAGAAAATTACACATCATCTTATTTTTATTACATAAATTATTAAGTTAATTTTCAATTTCAAGTTTCAAGTATATTTTTACAAATTTCGACCTTATTTATCGATACATAATGTAAGTGGATGAAAATGATACAAACACTTTATATATCAAATTTAGTTACATTAAGTGCACAATGTTCTGATTTCACAGAGTGAAAACTCATCAAAGTACACGTTTATTTAATTTTATGGAATCTTACTTTGTCAGTTTATGTAATAAATTCGTAATATGTTATATAATATATTCAGATAGTATTTTTGTTGCATACATTATAAAAGGCTTGGTTAGGCTTTAGTCTAACGGCACCAACAGCCAGAGCTCTCCATCTTCTAACTCTCAGTTACTGCATGTCGTCCAACTATGACTTATTTTTATCACGAATCTATCACAGATAGGTTTTAGTGATAAATCTCATATTTGATGTTGGGTCCAGAAAAATTATTATAGCTGTTTCTCTCCATAGCTCTGAAAACAGAAATACTAAATATTATACAATATCTACAAGATACAACAAGATACAAGTAATATAAAAGAAGATACAAAATTAAATAATAATAGAGGTATATAATGATAATAAAAACAATGCAGTGTTAGGACTATAAAAAATTGGTGTAAGATAATAAACAAAATTGTCATTTAACAGAAAAAGAGATTACTAAAAGTATAATAAAATTTATTATCACTAGATGATTTCAGTTTTAAGAGGATAAACATAGATGAATAAACCATATAAGTTATAAAGAATTGTAGAAAAATAAATAACACATTGATAATAACAAAATTTCAGCATGGAAGATAATGTCACCATTTCCTTTTATCACAAGAAAATTCTTTGAGATAGTTTATACTTTAATTTTCATTTGATAAGCTACAGTTATTTCTCTGTTCAGTAACTGAACTGTGTTTTTAATATTTACAAAGTCATTTGAAAGTAAAAATCAAGTTTCACTCATATTTTGAACCTAGTAAATTTGCCACAGAATATTGAGCTGAATATTGAGCCTTCCATCAAAATCAAATTGCATATTCATCTTGATATTTACATTCAGTAAATAAAGATATTTCCAGCATATTATGAATCTGTTTGAGCTGGAAGATTTGACTTCCTACAAAAATTGTCGAGTAAGGAGATGGTCAATCAATACACTTTGTATACCTGTCGCTTTACACTGTGAAGCAACAGACCCAACACCATTAAAGTATTCTTTGTACATATCTCCTCTGATAGATGTAGTCTTTAAAGAACTGTGACAAGTTTCTGTCGGTTTTAGGTTGTGTACAACAAAGCCTTCTTTCCTCCAAGACCCAATTATTGTTTCCCCAGTTAGTGGTTCTTCAGTACCCACAGATCCTCTTGGCATGTAGTTATTCACTTGCTTTTTCCATATGTAAGTATGTAAATAACAACACCCTAGTACAATTTTCCGAACTTTGATAGGAGATAAGTGAGTAGCTTTATGAAATATCCTGAATCTGGATCAAGAATCCCAAATGCGTTTTCAGCGACGCCTCTGGCTCTACTACAACGGTAGTTAAATATTCGTCCTTGAATATGGAAAGTTTATTGACTTTGTATGGTTTAATTAGATTTTCACTTAATGTGAAGGCGTCATCAGCAACAAAAATGAACAGCATTTTTATGTGATAATCAGGTAATAGGATAAGGAAGTTCAAGTATGCCTCCAAACAACTTTTTCCCAAATTTTGTATTGGCAATAACACCACCATCAGAAACATGACTATTCGTGCCACAGTCCGCCATAATAAATTCATAATTGGCATTTATTACAGCCATCAGTACTACACTAAAGTCCCTTTTATAGTTGTAATAAAATGAACCTGAGTTGACAGGCTTGATATATGTTTGCCATCAATAGCGCCTACAAAATTAACTAAGTTTCATCCCGTACTGAAATCTTCAGAAACAGTCTTCCATTCTTCAGGGCACTGGAACATCTGAAATAATAACAATTTGGTTATACAATATAAAATTAACATATTTTTGTAACATGTTTTGTTATTTATTTTTACAGGAGTTTGAGCAGAGATAACCAAATAATGTAAACAAAATTTACCCCACTTCTTTTGCTGAAAATAGGTAACCTTGAAAAAGAAGAAACAGTGAAAATAAAAATGATGCAACTAATGAATTAATAAAATTGCCCTGTGCACGGCTACAACACCCACCATTTTTTAAGCTCCCTCTGGGTTTAAATTCAACTTGGAATGAAGCCTAATGAAGATACTTGTTTACAACAAATTATAATAAAAAGTTAACTGTAACGATACTTAGATTAAAAATTTATTTTTCTATATTTATACATAATGAAAGAAATAAAAATGAAATCAATTTTGCAAATTTCCTGAATGAAATAAAACTTGATACAAAATAAAAGAAAAAAAAACTTTTTATGAATGAGAATAAAGATGAATAAAAAAACAATATAAATAAAAACAGCTCTGAAACATGAATAAAATAATATATAACTGTCCCACTATAACATATTACTGTAATTTTCACTCAATGATAAAGAAAAGAAAAAACAAACAAATATATTCCTTACACTGCTAAGTGTTATACAATACAATTTTCTGCTGGTTTTATTTCCAAATTGCTTTGTACTGTTGTCTTCCTGATTTTGTCCTGAAGAAATTTCTTCCTGAATCCTCTTTCCAGAGCCATCCATCTTTCCACTGTAGAGAGCATCTGAAATTATCATTAATCAGTATTATTTTAATTGTCGCTATATAAATTAATAGGTATTCTACCCATTCATAGTTGTTGCTTGAGTGATTAACAAAATTCTAATTTTATTAATGAATCAAACAAAAACTCTTTGGAGTAAAGGAAATGACATCTTAAACATTTATGGGTGATAAATAATCATGAAAACGTTTCTAAGGTTTTTGAAGTGAAAACATCTTTAGGCGCTTTTTGTACCTGTTTTGTGGAGAGTGAATTAAACTGAGCTGTCAGATCTGTTATGTGTAATGCTCGAGTAAATTCAGCTGGAATCGACTAATTGAAGTGCTTTTACATATAGATTAAAATGTCTCAAAAACTAAAAATCAGACCTGCATACTGATAGGGAGGGAAATTTTTATCATTGCATCCTCTTTGTAATGAGCTATTATTTATAATGTTTATTTCATATTATTAACCTCGCCTTGTTTTATGTTTTCACTTCTATCGTGTGATCTAAAGCGCACAGCTTAGTTTTTTTAATTAGTGCTGATGTATCAACCCAAGCATGTGTCTCATCATCAGGGCTGAAAATTGTTAAATACAATCAGAAATATGTATCATCCATCACTACTTTTCATTATTCACCATTATCCTTCTTATATTATATCTCTGATTGTATTTTTTTTAATTCAAAAATTCATTATTGAGGTATATTATATTACAATCTGTCACATCTAAGGACAATAGTAATAGTGATAGAAAAGTAGCTCATCCACACTATGAACAATAAATAAATAGCAAAATAATAATACTAAAAGGAAATGTTGTAAATAACCTGTTGAAAGTTAGTTGTAAATAATTTGTTTTGGCGGGAATTGGCGAATAGCCTTCCGTTTATATGGGGGACTAGGTTATTTACACTCGTGATTATTAAAACAAATCCCCGGCACTGGATATAGACTTCTTTGAGGGTGTTTAACTGTTGTTGGGAATTCGGGAATCTAATACCTTTTGTGACACTGAGTGAGAAGAAACAATAAGAATATATATATGAAATGTGGGACTTAGTAAACACACTTTGAATGAATTGACTCACCTGGTTTATTATTCTTCAATTGTGAGGCCTATAGGACAACTAAATAAAATGACTTTTCACTCCTGTATAATAAAACAATTTATTTTACAACTGTAATAAATGAATGTATAAATGTCTTATAACTGTAGGCTTGATTTCTTAGTCTTCAATGTAGTATCTCTCTCTTCTGACAACCTCCTTTCTTCCTGTCCAGGCCTAGCGTCCTCTTGCCTCCGTGTCCTAGCCTCAAGTGTCTCTTCAGCTGTTGCTAGCTACCTACTCTCCTTTTTCTAGTGTCCTCCTTTTTCTTCAGATTATTTGTCGATATGAGACTTTTCCATGAATAACTTCTCCACTGCATAATTGAGTACAATTCACAGTGCAACCTCACATTCCTATATATTCCTTGACATTCACACAATGTCCCATAAAGGAGTAAATACAGGGGGCTGTCTACTACAATGTATATAAACTAAAATAATCAAAATAATTATTTAAATACACACATGCTTTTATACAATATTTACAAAATTCATTCACTCAAGATCTCCAAGCCCACTCTAGAAGATCCCAGCACCTCTCACTCTGCTGTATTACTGGCATCAAGAAAAATTAATTGTATTGTATTTTCAGCCCTAATGATGACCCACATGGTTGGGTTGAACATTGGCACAAATAAAAAATCTTGAAAATGACTGCATCATGACTATTTATCATCGATGATATATAGAACAGTCGACTTCCTTCAATAATTCCTTAAACATTTAGGGTGAACGCACCAGTTATGGACAGAGGGTCCAGTGATGGACAGCTTGGACCTTAATTGTAAATAATAAGCTCCTTTGTTGATTTAAAGGTTCCAGTTTTTTCTATAATGAAGAACAATACCCTGCATTGACAACTGTATGAACAAAGTTCCCAAAACAAAATTTTGAAATGTCAATCATTGTTGTTTCTACAGTGCTCTTGAGATCAATTTTTCATACCTTCCTAATAACAGTTTTGCTAAGAGTAAGTTGAACATTTACCTTATCTTATCTTTATAGTTAAATAAAGATTTTAGAATTTTTCTGAGGTATGTCAATTACTGGTAACGACCCCCTGTCCATTACTAGAATAATTAAATTTCGTGGTGTCCATCACTTGTGCAAAAAGACATTTTTTTAAAATGGAGATTATCCCTGCATAACTGAATATTTTTTCTATATTAAAATATTAAAGAGCAAAAGGAGGCTCTAGAAATTCTAAATATCCAAAAGAGAAGTTTATAATTATAATTATTACGGTGGCATAAGACAAAAATTTCCTTATAATAAGTATTATTTTAAGTATGTATTATAAAATATCATTATATTATAGTAAGTAATATATATTATAATATATATAATATTATCGGTCTAGAAGAGTTTGTTTTATACACGAGGGTTGCCAGAAGGGGATTACATGGCACAAATTACCTCATTAACATTTTTGGGGGTGAAAATTTTTACAGGGCTTTGTATTTTTGAGTGGAACTCATTTTATTAAAATATTACAACTCGAAATTAGAAAAATTATATAATAGCTGCATAAACTTTTTTAACTATTATTGATATGGATGAAACTGAGACTTTAAACAGGTAATGAAGACTTGCGTAGCTATCTCCAGATGCTAAAAATCTTAAAGTAACTGCAGTTCTGTATTTTGTGGGAATGGCTTTCCTAAAATAGTTGTCTTATTTTGAAATCATAGGCAGTACAGAACAATAGCTCAAAATCACTTAAGGACATATGACAGAAGTAATGGAATTGTTCTGATGGCTCATGTAAAAGCTCATTTAATTTTTCTTCCATTGATTCTCTGCAACAAAAAACAAAAGGATATATTAATAATGACATAAGTGCAATGGACTGCAAATATACATAGATCCCTTCCTCCACAACTGATTCACAAGCTTACTAATTATAAATCAATAGGCTAAAAATTAAACATTGACAAGATCAAAATATAATTAATTAATTCACTAGGAAATATGGCCAATTTTACACCTTGGAAAGTATACATAATTCCAAAACTAGAATCAGTTCTTTTTTCGAGTAATGGTAAACCGAATAATGATATATTTATTTTTCTTAATGGAAAAAAAAATCTTTATTGGTAATACAAGTAAATTAGGTAATATTTATGCTTCCTATAAAAAAGGGTTCAGAAATTGATGGTTTAATTAATGTAAATAAATAAGTGTATATATATATATATATATATATATAGAGAGAGAGAGAGAGAGAGAGAGAAAAAATAGTCTAATTTTTTTTATAAAGATTACAGAGGATACTTTAGAATATAAATATTTCTTGTGTAAAATGAATCAATCTGAAGAATGTTTTTCCATACTAAACAAAGTTTTAATAATAATAAATATCAGACAAGTGCCAGCACATTCAAGTCTAGTCAGCACATAACTGGAGAGTGCGGAGCGCTAGCTGGTACAGAATACCTCAAGAGGCATGATGATGTTGCAAACATTTATCACCAGGCAATTGGTCTAAAAAGAAAGTTAGTGAATGATTTGATTCCTTTTTATAAATACAATCCTAAAGAACTTATCCAGAAAGAAGAAATAAAATTGAACTGGAATCGATCTTTCATAAAAGACCATACTGTGATCCATAACAGACCTGATATTTTCATATTTTTAATAGTAATATGTCATGTATCAAATAGTAACAACTGAGATAATAAATATTGCTGTGCCAAATGATGGGAACAGATGGGAAATAACTCAGCCTGCGCCAGAAAAAATTTGGAAATATATAACTCTTGCAGTCAAATTAAAAGATTTGTACAGACTGAACAAAGTGACAGTAAGGACTTTAGTGATCTCCAGCAATGGGCTGATTCCAAAATGCACTGTAGAAGCTACCGAGAAGTTGGGCCTCTCAACAGCTATGATAAATGAAGCCCAGAAAGCTGTGTTGCTGAACACAGAATTGTAAGGACTGAACTACGAGAATCGTAAGGAGCTTTCTAAATATCCAATAGATTATTTAACTAAAAAAATTGATATGAACAGGTTGAAATTGATTGTTCTCTACTCCATGAGAACTCTCTTTTTTTTAAGTGTTATAAAATAAAAAATAAAATAAGAATAACATACTTGCAAATATGTTTCCCAATTTAAATCTTTGCAAAAATAATAACAGAAATCGTGTAACTCTCTGAATATAATCTCATGATTATAAATTGACTGTTGAAAACTATTTATGAATAAAATATTAATAAATTGTTTAAAATCTTGTAAATTAACTTTTGATAGGTATAATTAAATGACTAACTTTTGAAAAATAGGTATTTCACTGTTTCTCAGCATTTTAAAATTTGTTAAGTATATGATCGAAGAAAATTGATATTAATGGTTACCTGGAACGATTTTGATGAATTTTTATCATTCATTATCTTCTTTGACGCGTTTTAGGCCTTTTTAAATTTTCTCTTACCATTTGCTGTTTTATTTTATAATTCTAGTAAGTTAAGGCAAATGCGATAATTAAAGCAGCTTTCAAGTCCGCCATGTTTCTTTCTTTGGGAAAAGTTTGCGTGTTTACTGTTTTATTTGTTCCACAAATGTCTAAATCCACCATTAAATAATTTAATCACAAAATCGAAAGAAAAGGTGGCCTACAAAAATATTTGATCATTTGACCTATATAATCTCGTTATTGTGACATTTTGGGATGGTTTTAAAATGGATTTTTCACCATCACAATACTTCACACTATTTTATAAATAGGTAAGTGAAAATAAAAATTTAATTGAATTGATTTCATTTGATTTTAATAGAAGATTTTAACAAAAAAATTTTTTTGTTACAAAAAACGATCACTGTTCTGAGAATCATCTATACGTAAATGTTTTCTCCATTTCTCGAACCGAATCGTTTAGAAACTTAACATCACGCTTATTTCTAAGGAAAAGCAATTGAATGCAAACTATGGAAATGACGAACGGTTGACAACGTCATAGCAGTGTGAAATCGGCAGAGCTAATGATATTAGAGTCAGGCAAGGTGCAAGATATTAGGAACGCTCATATATAAAAATAATGTCCCAGATTATGTCAAGGTATTTGTAAGTCATATCCTGTCAATAATGGTTGTCAAACGTAATAAATGGATATTTGTTGTTTTGCTCAAAACGTTATAGACCATGGTACAAATCACTTTTTATCAAATTATTAACATCCGGCTGAAACTTCGTAAATAGTTTCATCTCACCCTAACCTACAAATATTTTATTTATGAAAATTCTCGGAATTGGGACGTTTTCAATATGGAGGTAGACAAAATTTCTCTATTTAATTAGATTTTAGTTAGTTAGACCCCCGGAATTGGGTTGTTTTCAATATAATTAGGTACTAAAATCTCGTAAATACCCATTTGCTTTCTATTTAAATCGTAAGATAACTTGAGCACAAAGTCTAGTAAAAAGGTGGCCTTCAAAAATATTGAGCCATTTGGCCTATATAACCTCGTTATTTTAACGATTTGGGATTGTAGGTCACGCCAAACTGCTCAATATGTTTGAAGTTTTTAGTACCTAATTATATTGAAAACACCCTCGTAACAAACCATTTGCTTTCCACTTGTATCGTAAGATAACTTGAGCACAAAGTCGAGACAAAAGGTATCCTTCAAAAATATTGAGCAGTTTGGCGTGACCTACAATCCCAAATCGCCAAAATAACGAGGTTATATAGGCCAAATGGCTCAATATTTCTGACGGCCACCTTTTTACTAGACTTTGTGCTCAAGTTATCTTACAATTTAAGTAGAAAGCAAGTGGGTATTTACGAGATTTTAGTACCTAATTATAATGAAAACACCCCAATTCCGGGGGTCTAACTAACTAAAATCTAATTAAATAGAGACATTTTGTCGACCTCCATATTGAAAACGTCCCAATTCCGAGAATTTTCGTAAATAAAATATTTGTAGGTTACGATGAGATGAAGCTATTTACGAGGTTTCAGCCGAATGTTAATAATTTGATAAAAAGGGGCCTGTAGCACGGACTATTAATATATTCACTCTTGGTTTAATAATAATTATAATCAAACTTCATAATCGACCAAGAAAAAAATAAAGTTAACCCTCCCTCCATTGAAATTTAATGTTTTACGTCCCAAGATACGTAGAATCCGAAAATCGAATAAAAACAAAAATACGTCCACAGTTTTTCTCCGAGATTACTGGACGGATTGTTTTGATATTTGGCAGCAATGTCAAAGGGCATCCGAGGATGATCCTCGAAACTTTAATATTCTCCCTTTCCTTCCATGATGATGTCCAAAAAACCTGTACCACTATAGATTGTAGCGCCTACAGGGGATTTACTAATTTTAATGAAACTTGCAGTCCAGTCATTTATTAGTTTGAACAGAAACAAAGTGCTGAAGAATTTTTCTTGACGACTCTGTATGTTTTTTGGGACGCTGAATCTGAAAATTCAGTAATCTATTAGATTCGGAAATGGCTTCACTATAAACAAACAAAATGGCAAAAAAACATAAAATTTCGAAAGTTATTTCAGTTTTTCCGAAACAAAGCATCATGAAACGAAGGCAGGTGCCAATTTCAGAAGAACATCCTCGGGTAGGTGTCATTTGACAAAAAAAAAAAAAAAAAAAAAAAAAAAAAAAAAAAAAAAAAAAAATGAAAATTCATTTTTTATCAAACTATTAACACCCGTCTAAAACTTAATAAATAGCTTCATCTCATTGTAAACTACAAATATTTTATTTACGAAAATTATCGGAATTGGATCGTTTTCAAACAGGACATTGGCAAACTTTGATTATTTGATAATACTAAAAACTCATTAATACCCATTTTACTTTCTACTTGAATCCTAACATATTATGATCACAAAATCGAAAAAAAAAGGTGACCTACAAAAATATTGGTCCGTTTGGCGTGACTTCCCCCTACTGTCAAAATAACGAGTAAAATATATAGGCCAAACGGCCTAATATTTTTGTATGCCACTTCCCTCCCCCCCCCCCCCCGATTTTGTTCTTATATTATCTTACGATTAAATTCGAAAAGCAAATGCGTATTCGTTAGTTTTTAGTAGCTAATTAAATAGACAAAGTTCGCCCCCCTCCAGATTGAAAACGCCCCAAATTCCGAGAATTTTCGTAAATAAAATATTTGTAAGTTACGATGAGATGAAGCTACTTACGGAGTTTAAGGCGCATGTTAATAATTTCATAAAAAGGGGTCTGTACCACGGACTCATTGTTATTGTTCTCTCTCTCTCTCTCTCTCTCTCTCTCTCTATATATATATATATATATATATATATATATATATATATATATATATATAAAATAGTGAGATGAGGGAAACTTGACATATTCAATAAATAACTGTAGGGTCTAATAAATCCTCTTTTCACCTTATCTTCTATATGTTTTTCCATGAAATCCATCAATCAGCTTCACCTCTTCGTTATTATAGCTGACACTTGCTTGATACTCGTCTGAACTTCCTGGTCCAGATCCGGCATTTTCAAAAAAGGCTCGCTTATTTTTATTTATTTTATTTTTTTCAAGACAGTATATCTGAAATATCGACATCTTCTTAACTTGTTTTATACACATTAGCGAAAGTATTTAACTCTTTGACGATTAATTCTTTATCTAAAACATAATATTCACTGTGTTCTTGAATTGAGGATGAATTAAGATCCAGTCCAACTTTCGTTTCATTCAAAAAAATTTTTTTTTTTTTTTATTGACGATATTTACAACTGTAGTACAAGTAAAAATACATTCAGTAAATGTGAACAAAGGAATATAATAGCATGAAATCATTTGTTAAAAACTACCCACTGGTAGCACTCTAAAAATGTATTTACAAAAGGAGATCTCGAGGCCATCTTCTTTTCAGACGCCTCGGAGGGTTGTCAGGGATCGAAAAGGAAGCAAGGTTAGAAACGAGAGGGTTAGGATGGTTCTGAAATTTGTTATGGAAGGAAAGGTATCTGGATTGGGCCAGGTCAGAAACAAAAGGAACATTAAGGTCGTTATGGATGATTTTGTTCGTGACAAAGTAAGGAGCATTGAGGATTTTACGAAGGATTTTGGATTGTAAGGATTGGATGCGAGAGGAATTCGATGGTTTAGTGGAGTCCCAGAGCTCAATTCCGTAAGTCCAAATAGGTCTTATTGTAGTCATGTATATTAGTCTTTTGTAATTGACTGGGAGCTTAGAGCATTTGTCTAGTAAGTGCTGGAGTAGTCGGAAACGTCGAGCTGTTTCTTGTCGTTTCAGTCTGGTATGAGGATTCCAAGTTAGACGTTTGTCTAAGTGGAGTCCAAGGTATCGAATTTGTTCAACAGGGATAAGTGAGGTATTATTAAAGGATACTGTAGGACAAGAGGACATAGGTTTACGACGAAAGGTAAAGGTGATTTGATGGGATTTATTGGAATTTATTTTTATTCTCCAGTTTTGACACCAAAATGACTTTAAAATTCCCTCATGAGAAACGATTTCCATTCGTGGAACCATAGTAAGCGAACTGTCGGGAAATCTGTCATTCAGTTGATTAGAGAGTGATTCAATTACCTTCAAATACACTTCAATTTTCATTCTTGTATAAGGGTCTTTTATCTTTCCATAGATAGCTCATTCACCCATAAACCTCTCACGCTTCCTAAGTCTTTGGTTGGGCAAAGGAACATTGCGCTCATCAGCAACTGTATAATAACTTTCTAATAAGATTTTCTCCTACGATTCACTCGTAGGAGATCAATACATATTCATTGTATTAATAAAGTAAAAAACATTACGATAACTCAAAAAATTTAAACCTGATTTTAAATTATCTTCTCTAATCTTATCAATTTTTTGTATGTAGGTTCAATCATCTGAGCTGCATTTGCCAATGAGTCTAAAGAACCCTTACCTTCTAAGTCATCATTATATAGGAGTTCACTCAAGTACCGACAACAATCTTTCACTACTGCTGCAAATAACTACTCTAAGAACAAAAGTCCTCTCCTGTAGAAGAAAATATTATCGATTTCAAGCCTCGATTTTCCAATTCAAGTATTAGGTTAATCACATTATCCCAGATCATCAATTTGGATTCCGCAGATCCCATTCCACTATCCAGCAATGCCATCGTGTAGTGGATGTTGTCTCCTCTGCATTGGAGCGCGGAATGTACTGCACGGGAGTCTTTCTCGATGTTCGATGTTCTCGAAACAGGCGTTTGATAGAGTTTGGCACCCAGGACTGCTTTACAAACTCCATAAATTCCTAAACCCTACATACTTCCTCATTATCCGTTCCTATCTAACTGATAGATCCTTCAAAGCAAATCATAATAATGCCTATTCATCCCTTTTTTCCCAGTCCGCTGGTGTTCCTCAAGGTAGTATCCTATGTCATATCCTTTACACAGTTTATACAGCTGATATCCCAACCCATCCTAACACTGTCATTACCACGTATGCCGATGATACATGTGTCCTATCAATTAATAACGATCCAACAATTGCATCCCAAACCCTTCAATCACACATCACAAACCTTGAAGAATGGTTTCAAAACTGATGAATCAAAATAAATTCCAATAAATCCCATCAAATCACCTTTACCCTTCGTCGTAAACCTATGTCCTCTTGTCCTACAGTATCCTTTAATAATACCCCACTTATCCTTTATCGTTGAACAAATTCGATACCTTGGACTCCACTTAGACAGACGTCTAACTTGGAATCCTCATACCAGACTGAAACGACAAGAAACAGCTCGACGTTTCCGACTACTCCAGCACTTACAAGACAAACACTCTAAACTTCCCATTTATTACAAAAGACTCATATACTTGACTATAATAAGACCTATTTGGACTTACAGAGTTGAGCTATGGGGCTCTACTAAACCATCGAATTCCTCTCGCATCCAATCCTTACAATCCAAAATCCTTCGTAAAATCCTCACAGCTCCTTACTTTGTCACAAACAAAATCATCCATAACGACCTTAATGTTCCTTATGTTTCTGACCTGGCCCAATCCAGATACCTTTCCTTCTATAACAAACTTCAGAACCATCCTAACCCTCTCGTTTCTAACCTTGCTTCCTTTTCGATCCCTGACAACCCTCCGAGGCGTCTGAAAAGAAGATGGCCTCGAGATCTCCTTTTGTAAATACATTTTTAGAGTGCTACCAGTGGATAGTTTCTCAACAAATGATTTCATGCTATTATATTCTTTTATTCACATTTACTAAATGTATTTTTACTTGTAATACAGTTGTAAATATCATCAATAAATAAATAAAGTATTAGGTTAATGACTTCAGGATAGAGCTTCAAATTAGCGAATGAAGGTGGATCACTTGTTAGCATTTCATCGTTTTAAGAACAGTGATTTATACCTTGTCTTACGGTGGTAACATTGCAACTAGGCGCATTTTAAAATTGTAGGAATTCATTCTGATCCTCCTCGAAGTTCTCATCGGGAACTCGGGAGACCTATCCACTTCCAAAGTGTTTGAGTGCTCGTTCCTGGTGGTACTCTCCTCCCTAGTAACAATAATAATTATTAAATAATTTGAATGGGATATAAAATATGCCTCGCGCGGGCTCATTACCGCGTATGGGGAGCGTCCCACGGGTGGCGGATGTGGGGATGGTCGGTGGAAATTTCTTGGAAGTTCCTCCCGGCTAAGTCCGATGGACTCGCTGACCAACAATGAGAGGGGCCCTCCAGACTTGCTGGAGGGAGGGGACCTCCAGACTTGCTGGAGGTAGGGGCCCACCAGACTTGCTGGAGGGTGTGACGTAGGATTGAACGCCCTACTCACATATCTTTAGTTCACCAAACACCACAAAAAGTCATGGATCTCCATAAGGTAAAACGCTCATTATCCGGAAGTAAACTAGTCCCCCGTTCGGGTCTCCGGGTGGGGACTGCTTTAGGGGATTCATGGCGCAAGTTGAAATATAGGGATTTAAATATTGGTACGTGGAACGTAAGGAGTTTAAACACAGCAGGGGGCTAAAATCGGTCGCGAATGAGGTAAATGGGTACAATTTGGATGTCGTGGCTCTGCAAGAGGTTCGCTGGCCAGGGGAGGGCTCGATGAGGGAAGGGAAGTACACTAATTGGTACGGAGGAAGCGAGAATCATTGTTTAGGTACCGGGTTTCTAATTAGGCGTAGATTACTATCCGCTTTGAGGGACGTACAATTCTTTAGTGATAGAATTTCGGTAGCTACATTTCAGGGACGTTGGTTTAAAATCGCATTAATAAACATACATTGTCCGACCGAAGACAGTGACGATGAAGTCAAAAGTGAATTTTACGATAAACTCGAATGGATTTATGATAAACTACCACGAAACTACATGAAAATAATTGTAGGTGACGCGAACGCAAAGGTAGGAAGGGAAGAAGTTTATATTCCGACGATTGGTAAAGAAAGTTTGCACGAATATAGTAATGATAATGGGATCCGTCTGATAAACTTTGCCATCTCGAAAAACCTGATAATTAAAAGTACGACGTTTAAACATAAGGATATTCATAAATATACTTGGACATCACCGGATTCGCAAACACGAAATCAAATCGATCATGTCTTGATACAACACAGCTGGCAAAGCAGTATAATTAATGTACGGTCTTATCGCGGAGCAGAATGTGGGTCGGATCATGAATTAGTAATCGCGAAACTTCGACAAAAACTTAATATAAAAAAGAGAAAAGAAAACCGTTTCGATTTTGAGAATTTTAATTTGGAAAAATTAAAAAATCCATCAATTAGAAACCAATTCGAGCTAGAAGTTAAGAATAGGTTTGAAGCTTTAGAGCTTCCTGACGAGGACCACGAGGATATTGACAAGTTATGGATAGAGATCAGAGATAATATTAAAGCGGTCGGTAACTCGTGTCTAGGAAAAAAGGAAAATAAGAATAACAAATCGTGGTTTGATGAAGATTGCTTAAACATGTGTGAAAAAAGAAAAGCCGCTAAATTAAAAGCTCTAAATAATCCTAGCGAAGACAATCTGGAATACTTCCGAATCTCAAAGAACGAAACGACAAAATTGCTCAAAAATAAAAAAAGGGAGTATCTTAAAAATAAAATAATTGAAATAGAAACTAACAGAATCGAAAATAACGTAAGAGACATGTACAAAGGTATAAACAGATCACGAAAATATGTAGGGCCCGTAACGTCTGGAATTAGGGATGATAATAACAATATTCTGACCGATCCGGCTGACATATTGAATAAGTTTAAGGACCACTTTGACAATATTTTAAATACGGGAAATTATGATCTGTGTCCTCCTTCTGAGTACCAGAGTGCTGAACCGTTAATAGAAGGACCAAGTAAAGAGGAAGTTGAAGTAGCTATCGGAAAATTAAAATCATATAAAGCAGCGGGAATCGATAATATTCCTACTGAACTAATTAAGGCATGCGGAGAAGCTGGAGTTTCTAAAATACATCGGTTGGTTAAAAAGATCTGGGTGAACGAGAAATTACCTGAAGAATGGAAAGAATCTATTCTTATTCCGATTCACAAAAAGGGTCCGAGGACGGATTGTAATAACTATCGAGGAATTTCACTCCTTCCGGTATGTTATAAAATATTCACTTTAATCTTAACCAGTCGAATCACGGAATACGCCGAGGAAATTATCGGAGACTACCAATGCGGATTTAGACGGAATCGTTCGACTATTGATCAAATATTTTCTTTACGGCAAATATTAGAGAAAAAATTGGAGTATAACGGTATTGTTCACCAGCTGTATATAGATTTTAAAAAGGCTTACGATTCTATTGACCGCCAGAAACTGTATAATATTCTAATCGAGCAGGGGATTCCAAAAAAACTAGTAAATCTAGTCAGGATGTGCTTGACGGAGACACTCAATAAAGTTAGAATCGGTAATAATTTGTCCGAAAAATTTGAGGTTCGTTCGGGCTTAAAACAGGGGGATTCTCTTTCGCCTGTCCTGTTCAATTTGGCATTAGAATATGCCATTAGGGAGGTAATGCGAACCGAGAAAGGGTTGGATCTGGGAGGGACAACATCCGTGCTGGGCTATGCTGATGATCTGGTACTGTTAAGCGAAGACGTTGAAACTATAAAACTAAATACGACAACGTTAATGAAAGCCGGGAAAGAACTAGGACTCGAAATAAACGTGGATAAAACAAAATATATGGTTAGCTGCAAAAATGGCAATACTACTGGTGATATCGATATAGATGGTAATATGTTTGAACAGGTAGATAAATTTAGGTATCTAGGTTCTACGATAACTAGAAAAAACGAAATTGAAGAAGAGATTAAGGTTAGACTGAAGGCGGGGAATGCTTGTTATTTTTCTGTGACAAAACTACTTAGTTCGCGCCTCTTGTCCCGAAACTTAAAAATTAGAATCTATAAAACAATTATCTTACCTACAGTTCTTTATGGATGCGAAACTTGGCCGCTTACATTAAGGGATGAGCAGCGTCTTAAGGTTTTTGAAAATAAAGTATTGCGTAGAATATTCGGACCGAAAAAGGATGAGTTAACCGGAGAGTTCAGACGGTTACACAACGCCGAATTGCGTGAGATGTATCCGGGTAATATAATTGATGTAATTTCATCGCGGCGAATCAAATGGGCTTGTAAAGTTGTTGGGCTTAGTAACGAGAGAATTCCTAAAAGGTTAATATTTGCTGTGCCGAATGGTAAGCGTCCGAGGGGTAGACCGAAGCGAAGATGGGAAGATTGCATTAAAGCCGATCTGAAGGGACTGGGTTTGGACGGCGAACGGTGGAGGGAGGTGTGTAACAAGCGATTGGTGGTGTCGGCATCGAACCTTCGGGTTCGCTAAGCCTTATTATTATTATTATTATTATTATAAAATATGAATAGCCTTAACATACTTTGTGGCGTTTCAAGTTATTATCAGATTAATTCTTTAAAGTAAATTTAGCTAAAACATTTAAAAGATTTACGTGACAAAAGAATAATTAATCGATAAAATAAACTATGCGCACTTTTTTCGTATGTAAAAATGTTCCAAGTTATTGATTTTTTTCCGATATCTTCAACTCTATCCGATATTAGGGTTTATTATAATGAATAATAAATAATAATTATTTATTGTGTTTCGTCAGACGCTGGGCGACCCTGGCATCAGGAGACCTTCCAGGGGTCACCCAGCCTCTACAAAATGGGTATCCTTAATTAAATAATCAATTAAGTGAGAAAACCTGGTAGTTGAGAGTGATATCAGTCAAATCACATCATTGCACAACCGTTCACAAAGAAACTGTATTTTTCCTAAATAGTATTGAACCCAAGACCGTTCATGGATTGTAGAGGTACAATCCAAAGCCGGGGAAGGGGGAGGGAGGACTTTCGGGCTCCCCCAAAAATGGTAAAATATAACCATATCTTATGAAAAAAAAATTTAATAATTACCTCAAAAACTATTCAAACCTTACGGACTGAAGCCCCCAAAACTATTCAAACCTTACGGACTGAAGCCCCCAAAACTAAATCTTAGATCCGATAGTGGTACAATCAGGAAATTAATTTTACAAAGGAAGGTAGACGAATTGATATTTCCATAAATTACCTAAAGAGGAAAATAATATCTTTTCTGGTGCGCTTATGTGCTGGAATACCAATATTTATATTCAAATTTGTACAGCGGATCACAAATTGTTATGTACCTTTGTTTAGACTTTTTTTTTTTAATGAATTTCATCCATTAGCTCATACTACTTAGCAAGTCGGTCAACTGATAATAACAACACTTTTACTAATTCTCACCTTTCTTGTAACTTTGAGCCAAATCGAACGAGCCCTTTATGAAATTATGGCATATCTTCATGGCATATGGCATAAGTGCTGTAAAGAATGAAATAAAATGGATATAGCTTCATTATTTTACCAATAACTAGCTTTCATTCAACGTTGAGCCACATAAATCGAGCCGTTTCTGAAATATTGGCATATTTCAATGCATTTGTGCTTGCCTAACCGGAATTTGCATACATCTGTGCAATCCCTGAAAATTTCATGAAAATCAGATAAACGGTGGCAGGTGATAAGCTCGGCACATCGATTTGTTTACAGACAGACCGGCACCGAACCAAATTTGATGCTAGATGTATGAAACGTAAAACGCGAGAGGAATTTTGCGATCCTGAGCACATTTTTTTTAACCTCTCGCACGACTACAAAGTTTCTCTACCTTTATTCCTCAATGAACCAAATTTATTCCTCGATGACCAAAACGTAATATATGGTTGGAATTTTTTTATTCTGAGCACAAAATTTTGTTAACCTTCTCTCCCCTCCCCACGAATACTAACTTTCGCTACTTTGGGCAGTTAGCAAAAATACGATGCTTTCCCTATTTCTGTAAAGTTGATTTATTTAAGAAACCTCATAATTGAGGAAAATTTAAATTTTAATGCTATAATTACTTCGACTGTCTTAATTGGTAACCATTACAGTACAATGAGTTACATTCTAATTATCAGTAGTGTTGGGTTACCTTGAATCTTTTCGCTTTGTTTTGTTGTTGTTGTTGTTTACGGTAAACTTTGTCTTTATGACTTATGGGGTTTCTAATATTACCGATTCAGATTTTTCTGGTATAGAACATAGGATTGTTACCAAAGTGATAATATAATATAGTCTCACGTCTGAATGACACATAGACAAACGTCTCATCGCTCACACTGGACGTACGGCGTATCTAGAAACCTTATTAGTAAATACATAAATAAATACCTGAACCGATTTACCGATAACATTAAGGTAATATTAAAATAAATATAAATTTATGTTTCCGACGGACGATACTTACAACCTCGTGTACTATTTCTTAGAAACATTCCTTAACCAGATTATCAGCTATCATCCCCCCTCGTTTGCCTTTAATATTCTCCAATTCAAGTCCTCTATTAGGGATGGGAAATCCAAAGTCCAATATAGATATTGTCAACGATAGAAATATCGACCTATAACTATCGATACCATCACAATATAAGACTTGAAATATTTTGATTGATATTATAAACGTTTTTGAAAACAGTGATTCTCAAATTTGAATATAAATATTGGTATTCCAGCACATAAGCACACCAAAAATTATTTTCCTCTTTAGATTAATTTATGGAAATATCAATTATTTCACCTTCCTTAGTAAAATTAATTTCCTGATTGTACCACTAACGGATCCAAGATTTAGTTTTGGGAGGCTTCAGTCCGAAAGATTAAAAATATATATATATATATATTGATAATTAAGAGAAGAATAGTTGGGGAGGTCAGTCAAAAAAGAAGGCAAAAATTAATGATAATATTTATTTTTACATATGCCGACGTTTCGACCTGAAGTTCAGGCCATCATCAGGGCTAAGAAAAGAACCAGATAACAAGGTATGAGAAACATAAAAATTACAAATACCCTAACGAGAACAAAATAAACCAGCATAATAAATAATGATAATAACAATGATAATAAAAGGCTTAGCGAACCCGAAGGTTCGATGGCGACACCACCATCGCACACCACATGGACACACCATCGCTTATTACACGCCTCCCTCCACCGTTTGCCGTCCAAACCTAGTCCCTTCAGATCGCAATTTAACGCAATCTTCCCACCTTCGTTTCGGTCTACCCCTCGGACGTTTACCATTCGGTACAGCAAATAGTAAGTTTTTAGGAATTCTCTCGTTACTAAGCCCAGAAATTTTACAAGCCCATTTAATTCGCCGCGATGAAATTACCTCAATTATATTACCAGGATACAGTTCACGCAAATCGGCGTTGTGTAACCGTCCGAACTCTCCGGTTAACTTATCCTTCTTCGGTCCGAATATTCTACGCAATACTTTATTTTCAAAAACCTTAAGACGCTGCCCATCCCTTAATGTAAGCGGCCAAGTTTCGCATCCATAAATAACTGATAATTGTTTTATAGATTCTAATTTTTTAGTTCCGGGACAAGAGGCGCGAACTAAGTAGATTTGTCACAGAAAAATAACAAGCATTTTCCGCTTTCAGTGTAACCTTAATCTCTTCTTCAATTTCGTTTTTTCTACTTATCATAGAGCCTAGATACCTAAATTTCTCTACCTGTTCAAACATAATACCATAAATATCGATATCGCCATTTTTGCAGCTAACCATATATTTTGTTTTATCCGCGTTTATTTCGAGCTCTCGTTCTTTACCGGCTTTCATTAAAGTTGTCGTATTTAGTTTTATAATTTCCACGTCTTCGCTTAACAGTACCAGATCATCAGCATAGCCCAGCACGGATGTTGTCCCGCCCAGATCCAACCCTTTCTCGGTACGAATTACCTCCCTAATGGCATGTTCTAATGCCAAATTGAACAGGACAGGCGAAAGGGAATCCCCCTGTTTTAAACCCGAACGAACCTCAAATTTTTCGGACAGATTATTACCGATTCTAACTTAATTCAGTGTCTCCGTCAAGCACATCCTGACTAGATTTACTAGTTTTTTTTTGGAATTCCCTGCTCGATTAGAATATTATACAGTTTCTGGCGGTCAATAGAATCGTAAGCCTTTTTAAAATCTATATACAGCTGGTGAACAATACCGTTGTACTCCAATTTTTTCTCTAATATTTGCCGTAAAGAAAATATTTGATCAATAGTCGAACGATTCCGTCTAAATCCGCATTGGTAGTCTCCGATAATTTCCTCGGCGTATTCCGTGATTCGACTGGTTAAGATTAAAGTGAATATTTTATAACATACCGGAAGGAGTGAAATTTCTCGATAGTTATTACAATCCGTCCTCGGACCCTTTTTGTGAATCGAAATAAGAATAGATTCTTTCCATTCCTCAGGTAATTTCTCCTTCACCCAGATCTTTTCAACCAACTGATGTATTTTAGAAACTCCAGCATCCCCGCATGCCTTAATTAGTTCAGTAGGAATATTATCGGTTCCCACTGCTTTATAAGATTTTAATTTTCCGATAGCTAATTCAACTTCCTCTTTACTCGGTCCTTCTATTAACGGTTCAGCACTCTGGTACTCAGAAGGAGGACATAGATCATAATTTACCTTATTTAAAATATTGTCAAAGTGGTCGTTAAACTTATTCAATATGTCAACCGGATCGGTCAGAATATTGTTATTATCATCCCTAATTCCAGACGTTACGGACTCTACATATTTACGTGATCTGTGTATACCTTTGTACATGTCTCTTACGTTATTTTCGATTCTATTAGTTTCTATTTCAATTATTTTATTTTTAAGATACTCCTTTTTTTTATTTTAGAGCAATTTTGTCGTTTCGTTCTTTGAAGTTCGGAAGTATTCCAGATTGTCTTCGCTAGAATTATTTAGAGCTTTTGATTCAGCGGCTTTTCTGTTTTCGCATATGTTTAAGCAATCTTCATCAAAACACCGTTTGTTATTCTTATTTTCCTTTTTTATTAGACACGAGTTACCGACCGCTTTAATATTATCCCTGTTTTCTACCCATAGCTTGTCAATATCCTCGTGGTTCTCGCCAGGAAGCTCTAAAGCTATTCTTAACACAAAATAATGACAATAACAAAACAAATTGAATAAATATCGTCAAATTATTGTACAAGTTCACTTTGACTACTCCAACATGGCGGACAGTTCCCTGCTTCTTAGTAACATTATTCTTCTATTCTTACATTTTGGGAGCGAACTTTGACGAAAACAAAGGGACGAAGCGGTGAAGATGAAAGGGACGCCTAGGGGGGTGCGCAGGCGCAGTACGTCCCCGCTTCTACTCCAGCGGCAGTCCGCTCCAGTCTGTGTCGTCCTCTTCGACGGTGAGGTCTGTCTGATCTTGAGCTGTGTATCGACTGTCGTGTCTGCAAGGTATGTCGTATCAAAATAATATATTATAATTATATATATACACAACTCATCCTTACAATTATATATCCATTCAATTTTATTGTAATATTAATATATTTGTTCTTATCTTAAAGGTATTTTTTTAACTTTTAATATAATACAAGAAACTTAAGAAATTATCAAAAAAGAAAAACATTAATTCCATTATGAAGGAGATGTAGGCATCCCCACTCCTCCCTCGTGCACGACACGCCAATTTACTACACTTACGTCTCATTCATTCATTCGTTCAATTGAATGACAGCCGTAAATTGATAATTTAAAAAGGAAAAAACAACAAATTATGAATGGATTAAAATACCCATTATTAAAACTAATTTTAATTTGAATTATTTAAAAATGTATTCATTGTATTAGGATGTTATTCTAAAAGGTGTATTGTTTTAAATTTCAAGAAAAAAAAATATAAGAAATCGTTTTCTTACAATGTTTATTTACTTCACATAAATATATAAAATAATAGGTATACATATAGAAGGTTATTTTAAAATTATAAGGATTTGTAGTCCACATCTGATTTAATAGGATTTTCGAAGTTTTGACCTAAATATGTAGGTCATTATCAGGGCTAAAAATAAAAAATAAAAATACATTAGAAAAAATAGATATAAATAGAATTATATAAAATAAGCCAAGTTGAAAAATACACAAGGTAATAATAATAAAAACAAAATATTAATATAACGGTACACCAAGAATAAAATTATATAAACAAAAATAAATAAGTATATTTATCTAATTTCATTTAAAATTCCATAATTTATTGTTTATAGCAACTACTTTGCAGTATTAGGACCTTATTGCTCATATTATGTCTTTAACATATCTATATAGTTATTTAAATACTTCTTTCATTTTTTTTTTTTTAGTTTTTTTTTTTTTGTAATATGCATTTTGGCCAGATGTTATGTTAATTTTTATGTACAATATTATTATAATCAAGGGACTTTGTCCCAGACTAAAGTTGATTCTTCTATTCTTTCTATATGAATAGGTAATATAAATTTTGGTAAAACTATTTTATTTAGTAAAATAACACTCTTTCACAATTATGATAATAGCAATAGTGAGGTATAATGCATTTGTACCAACTTATTATTTATTTCTATTGAGCATTTAGCTAATTGAATTGTAATATTTATAACATTAATTTATTTATTTTTCTTGGCTAGTTAAGTTTTTATTACTATCATTTTTATATAATCTACCTAATCTTATTGTATGATGTATTAATTTTTTTTTAGCCCTGATAAATTAGATATAGTCTACAAATCATGATTATTTATGGTATTATTTTTGTTGAATAAAGATAACATTTCTTAGTAGTAATCAGGATTTTATTTTGTTGTTTCTTGTATAATTATCTATATAAATAAAATAAACTTTTTGATTGTACATTGAATAGAATCAACCAATTCATGACACCTTTCCGTTTATCATACATTACAGACACCAAATCCACTTTTAAAAAAAATTGTGTCTGTATGTCCGCATTGTACAACGAAATTTTGTCAGAGGTAAGCTCAGCAATAACTAATGATAGACTTTTGAAATTTTGACATTATATTTAGGTTTGATTGACTTAAAACATAGGCTTTAAATGAAAACAAAATATTGAGTAGAAGCAAAGTTATGAATTCTTGAGTAATTTGTCTAGAGATCCCGGTTAGGCAGTTACTTCGATTCTCATCCCAACCTACTCTGCTCCGAGCCACATTCAAAAGTTGTACTACTCAATTATCGCAACTCAACGGGAAAAATCCGAAATACCGAGCATCTGTAACGCGTTATCGCTTAAAACATAATCATTTTGAATATTTGTATCGACTCCACAATATCCTCGCTTCATAATAAATAGCCTAAACAAATAGCCGAATAACAAAGTTTTTATTATGACTATTGCGAAACCTTGACTTTCATAAGCCCCCATAAAAAAATTCAAAACAACCCCCTCCATCTAATTTTATGAAATTAAATTTGGATCCCTCCCCTATAATACAAAATCCATCTCAAAAAAATATTCTCAAATTTTAAATATACACCCGTAAACGAGGAGTACATCAGCTAGTTGATATATAAAATATTTCATTCTACTTTATGTATTTTAAATATGACAATACATTAAATAAAACATTTAATATTTAACTAAATTTCAATGAATCTATATTTGTTGCGATACCATCTTTAGATAAATAATAATTTTATAGCTCGATCACAAGATGTCAGCACGAGAGCGAATATATCCTTTTGATTTTATTTATAAAAGATTTACAAACATATACATTATACAACCAGATTGCAATGTCATATTTTATATATCTTTATGCCGACAGCCACACTGTAAAAGCTTATAATAAAAAAAACTAAAAATTTTCAGGAGACCAAAAAAACTGTGTAATTTTTGTTCTATGAGCGTTATATTTTCGGTTTTATATTGTTTTTTTTTTTGCAAGCCTAAAACAAAGATGTAACTTTTTTGATCGTACTTCTGCCAAATAATGTTTTAGAGCCATTACTTCTAACTTATAGCTTTTTAATTACTTTGAAAACAGGTATTACTATAATTTAGATATTACTTAAACAGGTAAAATCAATCAAATTTATTGTAGCAACATTCATAACTTTGTTAATAACGATCAAATCATATTAGGAACAAAGCCAGTTTCCAAATTGTAAGGAAACGATACTTCAAATGAAAATTAATAAAACATTTGACTAGAAAGCGAGCATTTGATCACAGGGGTTATTCACTTTTTATCTCCCACTGTAGGGGCGTCTCGAACTGAGTGCATGCGTTCCATTTTGAAGTATTTTATGAAAGATTCGTTAATGCTTGGTAAATTCTAGGTAACCTGGTAATCTATAGATTACTTCGTTTCTGAGCTTTTTGCGATTTCGAAAATTCATTTGTTCGAAATGATCCACCTACAATGAAAATGACTAGTTATTTTTTTCGTCTCGAGTTAAATTTTCTTATTAACGAATCAATTCTCCGTCTCTCACTGTCTAGAATTCGACAGAATTGTAGCTTTTTTTCCAGTCAAGCTCATTTTGCAGTGTGTGGGAGATTTCGAAGTCCATTTAATATTAAATTCCCAATTACCACAGGCGTATCCAGGAGGGGGGGGGAGGCTTTCGGGCTGAAGTCCCCCCACCCAAATGGTATAATGTAACCATGTTTTATGGTAAAAAATATCTCTTAAAGTATTATTACTCGTTTAATTACATATAATAGGACCTCAAGAATCACTTAAACACCATTTCATATAGGTAGTTAGTATCTTTCTTTTTTTCTTTTAGAGTAGTTATCGTTATATATATGAAAAAAAAAACCATTCGGGCTGAAGCCCCCCTCCCCCAAAATGAAATCCTGGATCCGCTAGTGCCACTCACCACTCTCTTCTTTACTTAGTCTAGTTCCATGGTAAGCAGTGGCGACCTAAGAGCAGGAAAACCCGGGCATTTGCCCAGAGTCGCCGACATGGAAGTGCCCGTCACTTATTAGAAATTTAAAAAAAAAATACGTTAAAGCATATATGAAAACATAATTTTAGCCGATTAATAAAACTAATTGATACTGTAGTCTATGCGCAAAACGCTTTATGAACTCTTTATTTACATGACCACCTTTCATCACAGGCAGATCTACAGAGGGGAGGGAGGAGTTTTATGAAAAACATTATCTCTCAAATTATTATTGTTCAACATTTAATAGGATTTCAAGAATCACTTAACACACAATCTCATATAGAAAGTTAGTTTATTTCTTTCTTCCGAAGTAATTATCCTAATATATACATATAAAAAAAATCTTTCGTGCTGAAGCCCTCCCCCCTCCAAAAATGAATTTCTAGATCCGTTAGTTCCTTTCATTATGTTTTGTCGATAATGATACAATCTCTATAACCTTCACGGTAACTTACAGTTTTTTACATAACAATTTGCTGGTTTTTAAACTACAAGTTTTTACAAAAGGCCAAAGAGAAGAAATAAAACATCGTAGATTTCATTTTGTGGGATCAGAATATGTGCCAGGACAAGATCGAATAGAAAATCAAAAAAACTTAATATTCCAAAAACATTGTCCTTACAGGTTTTTGTAGTGTGGCTGTCGATATTGTAAATTTTATTAATTTGTGAATATAGAACAAAAACAAATTTATATTTCATAATGAAGAGAAGAATAGTTGGGGTGCTCAGTCAAAAAAAGAAGGCAAAAATAAATTATAATATTTATTTTTTACATATGCCGACGTTTCGACCTGAAGTTCAGGCCATCATCAGGGCTTTCTCCTTAAGTGTCAAAGTGAGAATGGTCCTGACGTTTGGACCTGAACTTCAGGTCGAAACGTCGGCATATGTAAAAAATAAATATTATAATTTATTTTTGCCTTCCTTTTTTGACTGAGCACCCCAACTATTCTTCTCTTCATCATCCACGACAGTCAACCAATTACCAATTATATATTTCATAATGATGTAGAGATGGTTGACCGTGATATAATATGAGGAGTTGTTTGGAGGATGGTTTCAAATAAATACTAAATGTTTATGAACTATTTTTTAAACATTTATTTGACTGTATCCTCCGATCAAATTCTTCTCAAATTTATATTTCATATTAATAATCTCCTCTTCAATTTTGTTTTTACTAGAAAAAGCGAAATTGGAGAGGAGATTAAGGTTAAGCTGAAGGCTAGAAATGCTTGTTATTTTTCTCAGACAAAACAATTTATCTCGCGCCTCTTGTTTCGGAACTTAAAAATTAGAATCTATAAAACCATTATCTTACCTACAGTTCTTTATAGATGTAAAACGTCATCGCTTATATTAAGGGATGAGCAACATCTTAAGGTTTTTGAAAATAAAGTATTGCATTAAAGCCGATCTGAAGTGACTGGATTTGGAAGGCGAACGGTGGAGGGAGGTGTGTAATAAGCGATTGGTGATGTCGGCATCGAACCTTCGGGTTCGCTAAGCCTTTTATTATTATTTATTATTAAATAATAGTGTTGGTGTTTTCACTTTTATCGTATGGTCTAAAGCACATACCGTTATTGTTTTTTTCTACTTTTCTTCTATTAACTGGATTCAATGAGTTTCAAATTTATTTATAATTTCTTCCTTATTTTTCTGAAGATATGGTTATTAATCGTACATGAACGAGAAAATAATCTTCAAAATGATAACTCAATATTTGGATTTGATGCAGTATTAATGAAGATAAGTCGTATCGAAAAAAAAAACCTTCGAGAAATGATTTATTAATTATATTACAGGTAATAAACTGATAACTGAGCTACACCTTAGATTAAGAAATTTTCCTCTCCCCCCCCCTTCTCCGTTACTGTTATCATTTGAGCCTTTCAGTTGAAAGAATGACTATCTCCAATTTCAACATTTTTTATTATTAATTTTAGTGATATTTCTAGAGAGAACTTTTAACCTATCCATACCAGGCATTGAAAACCTCGTAATTTCATTTTAGTAAACTTTACAATGGAAAAACAGTTTAATAAGTAATAGTCCTATAATCCATAATCATTTATAGATTAAATATTCAGATGAATTTTGAAATCTCTCTAGGTATATATGAGCCTTTCGCTTGACAGAATGACTAACTCCTATTTCAACATTCTATATTATTAATTTCAGTGATCTTTCTAGTTGTAAAATATATAACTTTATTCACAGTTATTCAACACTGCAATCACCTACTCTGGAATCAACTTACTCACTGTATGTACGTACAAACATTATAAATTTTCCAACTTGAAATATCACTAAAATAACTTTACTAAAATTTTTTTGAAATTAGAGTTAGTTATTTAATGAACTGAAAGGCTCATATTACACTAAGCGTACCACTTCTCCAATATTTTCTTAATGATGGCGTTTAAATTTGTTCTAGATAAAATTATTTTTCAAGAATTTGTAAAAAAAAGAAGGAAAAAAAAAAAAGATTGTATTAGACAGTAAAATCAGACAATCCTTACAAACTGAGACAGTGATAACGAAGGATTACTATTGTACTACTGAACCTTGAAAAATGGAGGAAAAAATCAGAACGAAATGAATCTTAAAAGTTTTTTTTTTCTACTTCTCTGCTGTCAACTGGATTTAAAGGGTTGTGAAATGAGATTATTCCCCCTTTCTCCCAAAATGGCGAGGACCCCCCCTTCCAGAATAACGTTTTGACGGTTGTTCGTCTTTTAAAATTATAATGGGACAATTTCCTATCGCCTCAACGTTGTACTTCACATAATAAAACTTTTATAAGATTTATTTTTTTTGTAAACATCGTTCTTATGTTATTGTTACTTTTACCTATAATAATATAACCTGTATAAAATTCTTCATGATAGTTATTCAAGTTTATTTATCAGTTGTATTATAATAGACCAGGAGTATCCGACCCTTTTTTTACTCGAGCGCACATTTCCAAATGGCAGCCACAAATTTGTTTTTTTTTAATTTTTTTTTTACTGCTAACAACATGAACATAAAATCTTCTCAAAATTACTTAAATATTTATGATAATTTTCGTATATAAAAAAAGTGTAGGTAACGATCAGATGAAGCGATTTTTAAATGGATTTTAATAATTTTATAAAGAGTCTGTACCGCGAATCTGTTTCCTTAAAATGATTAAGATAAAATAAGACTTTAATAATTTTCCGGTTGTTTAAATATCACTATATAGAGATCCGGGATTTAATTCGGGATAAATAAAAAAAAAGAAAAAAAGAAAATAGCTTGGTGATCTCTCTGATCTAGATAGCTGTGGAACTTGCGGTTTCTAAGCCGCAATCACTAGGTTGGCTATGATTATCAACAGATGGCCACTTCTTGAAGTAAAACAAAATAATTACACGCAATTATCTAACACCATCTAACATGTAATTATCAATGTTTCATTCTATTTTTTTTTCTTATTTTTGTTTTTTGATAAATGGGTACAAAATTGTTGGTTTTAGTTTTTAAGAAAGAATATGGTCCCGTATTTTCCTAATGTAGATATATCATTGGAATGCTACCAATCGGTAGTTTCTTAAGAAGTTTTTTTCATATCATCATATGCATTTCTTCACATTTACTGAACGTAAGTATGATTTTTTTAATACGTGAAAAAACTTGAAAAAATCTCACGTTACTAGCACCTGATTACTAGTAGCGGATCCAGGATTTAATTTTGGGAACCTATATATATATATATATATATATATATATATATATATATATATATATATATATATATATATATATATATATATATATATATATATATATATATATATAGGTTCCCAAAATCAAATCCTGGATATATATATTACTTGGAAAGAAAAAGAAAAAAAAATAACTAAGTACCAACAAGAAATACTCTTAAAGATAACTTAACCTAACCTGTACCTCTACAACCCATGAAGGATCCTGAGTTCAGTAATATGTAAGGAAGGACGGTTTCTTGTTCAACGGTTGTGCTAGAGGTGATTTGACTAAGATCACGCTTGTCCGCCAGGTTTTCCCCCTTAATTAATTATTCAATTAAGGATAGAATAGAATAGAATAGAAAATTGAACTTTATTCGGTTACTAAGTCCCCTTAGAATAACAATAACGAATTAATATAAAATAAAATACAAATCTGGCCAAAAACTAATTTATAAAAATTATAACATTAAATAAATTACTTAAAAAATAGTATGTAATCACTAAAAAATAAACAGAAAAAAAAAATTAAATGAACATAAGATCTTCTCAAAATTACTTATTATAGTGATGAAAAAAAAAGGAAAGAAATTACATATTTATATATATACATAACTACACAATTTATAAAAAAACTAGTTGGCCCGTGCGAAAAGTTCTTAGAAATTTTTTTTTAGTGAAGAAATACCAAAATAATATGAAAATAAGTAGTTCCTATGTATTATGTAAGAAAGGAATTAATATTTTTTCCTTAGTCGATTACAATATTCCATTAAACATAATAGACCAAAATATTTGTACAAATTGCTTTGCTAGGACCCATTTTTAAACGCTACTGGAAAGATAATAAAAGTAAAAAAGACAAAATAATGACCCGATCATGGAATATTCTAAATTAGTTAAAAAAATAAAATATAAGAACAACCAAATGTCTTTAATAAATAATAAAGTTAATATATCAGCAAGTAAAAAAATGAAGTAGACTATTCTACTCCTAAATGCAATATCTTTAAAATGGAAGACAGTATTAAGTAAACCAAAACTAATGGACAGTATCTTTGTTAATAATTTCCGATTTTTACGGTTTATTTGTTTTTGTAGAAAAAAATGCATACTTTTTGAGTTTTTCAAAAATAAAGTTTCTTTTCCTCCATAAATTTTCCAGAAATTTCAGGGGGATAGGACTATTTTTCGCATGTGAAGGAGAAGAATATCTTCAAAATGAGTGGTTAATCATTGGATTTGATGAAAAATTGACGAAGTTATGGCCTTCTAACAAAAAAAAATACATTTTAGAAATAATATATAGGATTGGCTAACTATTAAAGAAAGTAATTTAATACAATATATAATAATATCTATCAGTGATTTATATAATAATATGCAAACACTAAGAGAAATAAAAATAAAACTCAGGATTACTTGTAGTGTTATGGATAAAAAAGAACTATATACACATACAAACTAACTTTATAGGATACCCACTTTATACAGGTTGGGTGAGCCCCAGAAGGATCTCCAGACCCCAAAATCCAAAATCGAGCCAGACTCGAATCTTGAGCATTGGAAGTCAGGGCCCTACCAATTAGCTACCCCGCTCTCACTTTTAGAGTTAGTAGTAGTTGTATATGCATTATAATTTAAAAAATATGACATATTGTTATTTCTTAAGTGTTTACTTCGATCACTCGTGGTAACCAATACGGAACAAGGAAAATAACATTTCCATTGAGTGGAAGGTTGGGTGGGAGTGGGCTTTAGGCAGAAAGCCTTCCTCTACCCTCCCCGTGGATCCACCAGTACTCGCCTACAATCCTGAGATAAATAAGATTACAGTCCGATGAATAATACATAATACAATAAATGATAAATATTTCAGGCAGGTCGGTCCGGATCTGATTAGGAATGTAGATTGGGTTGTGTTGGTCTGGGCCTCTGGAGATAGACCGATCGCCTAGGGGTAAACTTGATTAAATATGATTTATTGACGGATTTTAATAATTTTCTTGATTAATATAATTAATATTCAATGGCGTAATAACAATTATTATAGTTTTCCCATGAACCTCTTCTCCATCTTACAGAAAAAAATAAACTTTATGATTACTCAGTAGGTACTACATTAACTCGTAACATTTTTCGAATTCTCTCATTAAAATAGTAAACAGAGTATAAATAACAACACCCAAAGCCTCACGCTAAATGAATAAATGTTATCTTTAGTTTAAAAAAAAACTCTTATTCTAAGTTTTAAATTTTATTAGAAACCGCCCCACGTTTCCGACTACTCCAGCACTTACTAGACAAACGCTCTAAACTGCCAACTATTTACAAAAGACTCATATATATTACTATAATAAGGCCTATTTGGACTTACGGGATCGAGCTTTGAAGCTGTACTAAACCATCAAATTCCTCTCGTATCCAATCCCTACAATCCAAAATCCTTCGTAAAATCTTTAATGCTCCCTACTTTGTCACAAATAAAATCATCCATAATGATCTTAATGTACCATATGTTTCCGATTTAGCTCAATCCAGATACCTGTCCTTTCATAATAAACTTCTGAACCATCCGAATAATCTCGTTTCCAACCTTGCTTCCTCTTCTATTCCTGATAACCCTCCGAGGCGTCTGAAAAGAAGATGGCCTCGGGACCTTCTAATAAAGAAATATAATTGGAGTGCTACCAATGGGTAGTTTCTCCTCATGTTGTACATGTCGTATTACTTGTTCATATTTACTTGTTGTATTTATTATTAATTACAGTTGTAAATTTGGTTAATAAAAAAAAAAAAATTATTAGGAACTTTGGTTGAAGCAAGAAGTTTTTACGTCTGTTTTACATTAATAGCTCTTTTAAGAACTTCTTGGTGGTATTTTTTTTAGTAGGAATTTATATGATGAAAGTTTATTTGAGATCCACTTAGCGTGTGTGTTTGATTATTTATCCTCCAACAGTATAGATAACAAAAACTTATTACTTTTTTTTTTTTTTTAAAGACTAGAGAAGGTAAAAAGGCTTTGCATTTGTACGGGAAGTTAAAAATGTTTGTCCTAAGAACCAAAAATTTTCTTTAGCATTTTAGATTGTAGACATTAAGGAACGAATTTGGTCCCGTGTGTGTCTTTTTGTAACCTAATAGTTTTTTTCTACCATACCCTACCTTAACGTTTTTTTTTTCTGGACCAGTGGAGAGGGCAGGGAATTATATTAAAATTAAAAGTCCCCTGATCCCCGGGATTTGAACACGTAATCATCGGTTTATCAGGTTTTTCAAATGTCTGTAGTGAAATCTATTCCTATCACCTATTATCACTTCCGATTTTCATGAAATTTCAAGTAATTGTACGATATGCTATCTAGATGGTCCTATTTAAATTTCATCAAATTCCATCTAATACATTCACTCATGTTGATGTAAATGAATTTTCTGAAACTTCTTTCCATTTAATAATTCAAATCAATATAACATGTGAAATAATATCAGTAACATATGGTAGGAGGTAAGCATGCGGAAAAGGTGGCTAAATTTATTTTATGAGGTTTAAGTTCAGTACCATTTACTTGTATTTGTTTGTTAATTAATACAGTTGTAAATTTCAATAAATATATTAATAAAAACTATATATTATTATATTTAATCTCTCTCTCTCTCTCTCTCTCTCTCTCTCTCTCTATATATATATATATATATATATATATATATATATATATATATATATATATATATATATATTTAACTAGTGTTGCCCAAATGCGAGACCAAGACGAGTCTTGATCTTGCGCACTCCATCTTCCTCTTGATCTTGGTCTTGCGTAAGAGTCTCGCAACAGTCTTGCAGTTACCTATTAGCTTAGTACTATAGGGATATTACAGTAATTTTTTTGATAGGAGATACGTAACCAAGCCTGAATGAAAAATTAGAAGAGTTTAATGCAAAAGTATATTGGTTATACCAATTCTTTACATATAGTAACGAAAATTGTCAAGTATTAGTAACTATTTTGCCTTAATTATTATTCTAAAAATCGATTTTTTTTCTAAAAGTCTTCATCTTGGTCTTGCAACAGTCAGGCGGTCTTTGCACTTTGCAAGACCAAGACCAATTTTGGGCAACACTAATCAAAATTCTTTTTGTATAATAAAATCTCACAGTTATTTATTATACATTTAAAACATTTTTAGTAAATTTAAAAATTATTAATTTTTAACGTTTCAGTTCCAAGAGCCATTTTCGAAAAATTCTTTTTCTTTTAAAAAACCAGAAATAGTATGTTAAGCGAGTCAGTCTAGATTACAGCTCAGAGATTTTTATTGGGATTTTGGAAGAAAACTAAAACAAAACATTTTATATTTAAGAAGAAAAGTACTGCCATAAAGTAGTATTCTATATACGGATATGTTTTAAGAAATGTTTAAATTGGACTAATTTTTTTTTTTAGAAGAAAAAGAATTTTTGAAAATATTTCTTGGAACCGAAATGTTAAAAAATAATAATTGTTAGATATTGTAAAAATTATTTAAATCTATAATGAATGGCAGTGAGATTAAAAAGGGTTTTGATAAAAAATATTCATATATAGATTAAATATAATAATTATTAAAAAAATCTCACAATATGAAATAATCTAAAGAAGGTTGTTTATGATAAAAAATAAAAGGTTATTACCTTACTTTGATAAGATTGTATCTGACATTCTCTATAGAAATGAAATTAAAAAATTCCTTGATATTGAAAGATTGAATAATTTTTTTTTAATTAGTTATAACTTCATTTACACCTTCTTTTCACTTTCATGTTTGCTGGACGATGTCAGTGACGATGTTTTAACCGCATTTCGATATATTTTATGTAAAATCAAACGTTTTTATTTTTTTTTTATTTTAATGAAATTTACAACTGTATTACATTAAAAATACAAAAAGTAAATGTGACATTGGTAACATGACATGTACAACATGAAGAGAAACTATCAATTGGTAGAACTCAAATTTAAGTTCTATATTAGAAGGTCCCGAGGCCATCTTCTTTTCAGACGCCTCGGAGGGTAAATCAAAGGTAAATTATATTTTTAATAAACCATCTTCAAAAGTTAAATTACTAGTTACCAATAGAAATGTTGAGGAATCTAAATTTTCCATAGATAGTTCATAAATAATAACAAACAAATAAAATTTCGATTCAGTAGCATCTATTCCATAACTTCTAAATGAAATATGTCAGACTTTCTTTTCTTTTTTGAGGACTAAGTTTTCTCCGTGAATCTTAAAACTTAAAAGTTTTCTCGAGAAAAAGTTTTTTTCTGGAAAATAATGAGAAGTGTACTATCTGAAGCCAGAACGGATTATAAACTTCTTCTTTGAAGATCGCTTTTCAGTTCATGATTGGTTTTAACGGCTTTATCGACTGTCTTGCTTGATGGAGAATCTCAATTGCAACTTGGTTATCTTGCTTCCTCACAATCTAAGGTAGGGAAGTTTTGGATCAGTGTGGAAGGTTATAAGATCATTTTTTCTGCGCAGAATCAAAAAAAAAAAGGTAAGAAAAGAAAAAAATGTCTAATTCAAAAACGGTTTTACTCATTTGATTTAAAAAAAAAAAAATGATGCTCATCAGAGATACATTTTATTTATTTATATATTTCTGTCGAGATAAATTTGCTTTCTACAAGAATAATGATGTTAAGGAGTACATATGATATCAAGAACAGAACAAAACAAAAAAAAAATTATATAATATAATAAGAAAAAACCTAATAAAAATAAATAGTATTTATTTATTTAATCTTTGTTTGTTTTAAGGGAAGAACCCTATACAAATGGAGTCTATCACAAAATAACGAACATTATTATCTTTAAGGAAATACAAATTCATTCCTTTTAATACTACATTACAGATATTACAACTCTCTTGAGGATAAATTAATAATCATATTCGGTAAAGATCAGATAGATAAAATAGTTCCAATTATCAAATTAATCTAAAATTGTCAACAATATATATATATATATATATATATATATATATATATATATATATATATTGTTATATAATAATTGGTTTCTAATTTGGTCAGCCAAATAATCATGAATTTCTAAATTATTAATAGAGTCTAGTAGGATTTGGTTGTCTGTATTTATAGTAACGAGTGTGTTCGTTTGTAGGGGGTAGTTATATATGTATTCGGTCAATTTTAAAACAGCGAATTTTTCTGTCTGGTTATTCGAGCAATATGATTCTAATTTATATTGATGTTCTATATTCCAACCATCTTGAGCTCTGAATAACCATGCACATCCAACCTTCTCACTGTTTTTACTACCGTCAGTAAAAACATCAGTATTTTCAAAGTTAATTTTTGGTCCAGTACATAAACTTGTATGTATATATACATATACATATACGCTTATTGTATATATATATATATATATATATATATATATATATATATATATATATATATATATATATATATACAATAACAATAAATACATTTTTTTAAATATTAATGTCAAACTGTTTAAAAATTAAATCAAAAGATTACCACTATACCTAAGAGAACATTCAAGAAAAATACGAGGACAGATTACATGCCGATGTACAATATGGAATTTTTGCCATAATATGCAGAGGATAATATTCCAGATTACCCTATCAATTCTCTATAATTTGATATATTTGAGATTAAAAAATATAATTTTCTCATATCTTCTGTAGTAGTTGGCTCAAATATTTCTATCTCACTGAGATTCCCCATACTCTGGTAAATTCTTAACCTTAAACTACTGCAAATAGAGTATTTAAAGAATATATGATGAAGTGTCTCGTTTTCTTAAGAGTTGCACATTTTTCAATCAAGTTGTGAAGTAATTTTCACAATTTTATTATCAACAGTAATCAGTTATAATTTCATTTACAGCTTTTCACTTTCATGTTTGCTATTTTTTTCTGTGACGATGTTTTAACCGCATTTCAATATATGCCATGTTGAATCTAAGGTAAATTATCTAAATGAAGGAAGTAAATAACGACCAAGAAGAGGTTCTGCTGGGTTCTATCCTTCCTATACTATCAATCCTTATTTTATCACAATACTTCAGCTGATTGTCAATACCATGACAGGCACTAGCGGATCCAGGATTTATTTTTGGGGGGGGGGCTTCAGCCCGAAAGGTTTTTTTTTCATAAAAATAACGATAATTACTTTGGAAAAAAAGAAAGAAACTAACTACCTGTATGAAATGGTGTTTAAGTTATTCCTAAAGCCCTTTTAAATGTAATTACACGAATAATAATACTTTAAGAGATACTTTTTAAATATTTTTTTCGATAAAACATGGTTATATTTTACCATTTTGGGGGGGGCTTCAGCCCGAAAGCCCCTCCCCTCCGTAGATCCGCCCGTGATGACAGGTGTGGATGCGTACTTAAAGAGAGAAAAATAAAAATTATAATATTATTATTTTGCTGTTTATTTATTTTGATTTATTTTACATTGTCCTATCTCTATTACTATTGTCCATAGATGTGACAGATTGTGATATTTCTCAATGAAGAAAATATATATATATATATATATATATATATATATATATATATATATATATATATATATATATATATATATATATATATATATATATATATATACATATATCACAATTATAGGATATATGTATCTTTATATAAAACGTTTAAACTTTTTTCCTTAGTCGATTACAATACAAAGTTGAAAATAATAAGTTAATAAGTAAGCAAGTTTCGAATTTGATATCCGCAAATAGAAACACTTAAATAAAGACTTCTCTGTTTTCTTATCGAAGTTTTCTATAAATCATTCCAATCACTTCCTGGAGGTTCAGCACAATTCCACAATCTAGAATGTAAGACTTCTTCCACATATTGTGGTTACGGAGGTTCCAGCGACAGTTTTGAACAAAAACCTGGAGGACGAAAGAAGGGAAACTACGAACGAATCGTCAGCGATCGGCTGCGATCAGTACAATGCTTCCTAGATTTTTTTTTCTTTTATATTTTCCTGTAGCTTTCTAATCGACTTTTACCATATTCATCGAATCTGAGAAGGCAAAATAGATACATGAGTAGAAGTCTTCAGGAAATGATGAATGATGTAGGTTGAAGAAGGAGTGTGAAAAAAACTGAAGACAGAACATTTGTATATTCGAAAGCCGAATATCGATGTTTGTTATCAGATATCGAAACAAACAAGAAGAAAAAAATCGAGTTTATCAGCCTCCTGATGAGCATCTCATCAATATTCAATACGGCCTCGAGCCTGAATCGATTTTTCATTCAAGAGGCATTCTACCAGTAGCTCTCCGCTTATTAGATGTAAATTGGCAATCAATAATGTGTAATATAATTAGCAAGATGGATGCGACAATTAATGCTAATCTGTCAGTTGATTAACAACAGTCGGAAGCCGCCTACTTATAGAAGTGCATTGCCTTTCTAAATATCTATTTTTTGTATATATATATCTAGTTTTAGAAATTAATTATGCATTAAAATCTTTCTAATTAAATATATAAAACGCTTCAGACTATTATATAATAAATAGTTCATTATTTCCTTATATTATGGCATGCCATGCTACGTTATTGCTTAGCAATTCTCCGTAAAATTAAAACAAAAAAAAAGAAATGTAGCCTCCTCAGACGTTTTTATCATCGCCTGTTTTTGAAGATAAAACTTCTTTAGGCGAGTTTTGAACTTTTTTTGTGGAGAGTGAATTAGTATGAGCCGTCAGATCGCCGATGTGTAGGGTAAAATTTAAAATTCGGACTTGCATATTGTCAGCGAGGAAAATGTTCGTCATTCCATCCTCTATTTTTTTTATTGAGTTTTTTTTTAAATGTTAATATATTTATTGAGAGATATTACAATCTGTCACAATTATAAGACAATTATAATAGTGTTCAAATCGCACATACACATTCCATTCACAATAAATAAAAATAATAATACTAAAAGCAAATGTATATAAACTAAACTAAACAAAAAGAAACTAAGCTAATGAAAGTAACTACCTAAATACATACATGCTTCTATAAAGTATCTTAATAATTCATTCATTCAAGATCTCCCGGCCAAGCCTTTCTCCCCACTGGTGGAAGGAAAGGCAGGAGTCTAGGAGATCCCAACACCCCTCACTCTGCCGCATTACTGGTATTAAAGACTAGAGACTAGCCATAGTTTTTGTAATCAGCAATTTTTCAAAATTGTATCATGACGCGACGCCGTGTTAAGGAAACGAAAAAAAAGTTTTGGAAGAGATATAGATTAAAAATCTCAGAAACTAAAAATTGGACGTGCTTACTGTAAGCATGGGATATGTTCTCTTTATAATGAGTTATTATTTTTAATTCATGTTTCATATTATTTATCTCGCCTGGGTTGATGTTTTCACTTCTGCCGTGTGTTCTAAAGCGCTGTGTTGTATTTTTAAATTAAAAAATCAACTTATTGTTCAAATAACAATTTCAATTTCTTAAGTAGAAAAACATTATTCCAGTTTAAAATAAAAGGAATCTACTTATGCAAAATGTTAAAATTCAAGATCCTCTGCACTAAGTAAATTCTATTTCCATGATTTTGAAAACGTTTTTAAATTAATTTAATTATCTTTTAAATAAACATCAAACAAAAAGTATGTACTTGAGTAATTCGCTAAATCTAATTCTTCATTAGTCATAACTTTTTACCAGCTTCTTTTCGGGAAAGTATGGTATCCAAATTCATTTATAATGGTTCAAGAAGAAGATAGGCAAGTTTCATTAAAATCATTACTGGCGCAGTCTTTAGTCGTATAGTTTCATCGAGCACCATTTTGAAACGTAAAGGCGGGTGGTAATGTCTTCCGGTGATACTTGAAATGAATGATCATCCTCCGGTGATCCTTGAAATCCTCCGTGATGATCCATATTTCAAAACAATACGTCCAGTAGCTTTGGAAAAAAAAACGCGAACGTAGGTGACAAAATTATTTTTTATTGCATTTTCTTATTCACTTATTCAAAATTTCGAGGAGGTTAACTTTTTGCGTTTCTTGACCGATTATAATGGTTCATTAATTAATATTATATTTTTTTTTGTTTTCTGAAAAATTAAAATTTCAAATGTAACACAAATCATCTAAATTTAATATTAAAAATATTAAAGGAAAATTATTAATTATTTATCACTTATGTTTTAGAATTAATCATAATAATAAAGGTTAAAATAGAAATAATAATAAAATAAATATAGCCCCCTCTAAAAACACATGATCATTACAAGAAGAATATGCGTTAAAAACTTTATAAAACGAGATACTGTTTGAAATGAACCCTCCCCCCCCTCCCTCTGGTGAAATATGGTGATTGAATTTTTGCTTGGAGGCGCTTGAGATACTCGAATACACTTACCTAAAATTGCTTCTAATCTTAATAAATTTGACTCCGTTGCTCTTAAATGCTAAACGTTTTCTTCTGTATATAGCCTGCACTGATTTAATTAAATATTAAGATGCCCACATACATAGTAATTCTTACATAGATTTTTTTTATTGAATCAACTTCCTTTTATTAAAAATCTACCAAGAATTCTTGATTAAACTTATGTTGACAAAAACAAAAAAGAAAGATGTTAAATTAAAAACGACTACATAATTATTCCGATCCATCCTAAAGAAAAGTACTTCCATATCTACTTGAACATCTTATGGTTATGGAAATTGACATCTACAAATATTATTTTTTATTTATTTATTTTTATTGAAGTTTTAACGTGTTTATTGAACAATATTACAATCTGTCTCAAAGGCATTTATAATAGTGTTCAGAGATCACATTCACACTGTAAGTACAATAAATAAAATAAATTATACAGAAAAATAATATATATATTCAATAAATAAGAATAAAATAATAAAAAATCAATAAATAAAAAAGAACACATACATACATATATACACCATTTACAATCAGGCGAGAGAATTTCGAGGCAGGCCTTTCCCTCCAACTGTGGAGGGAAAAGCATGAATTCAGGATATCTCTGCACTTCTCTCTCAACCGCGTCACTGGGTCCTAAACCCACTGGAGATTGAGCGAGAGTCCTTTAGCCACATACAAGCTTCATCTCATCGTAACCTACTAATATTTTATTTAAGAAAATTCTCGGAATTGGAGCGTTTTCAACATGAAGGTCGACAAACTTTGTCTATTTAATTAGGTGCCAAAAACTCGTAAATACCCATTCGCTTTCCACTTGGATTGTAAGATGGTATGATAGCAAAATCGATAAAAAAAGGTGGCCGACAAAAACATTGGGCCGTTTGGTCTATATAACATCGTTATTTTTAAAATTTGGGTGTGTAGATCACGCTTTTGCGCTCAAGTTATCTTGCGATTCAAGTGGAAAACAAAAGGGTATTTCAGAGTTAAAAGCCCCAATGCCAAGAATTTTTGTAAATAAAATATTTGTAAGTTACAATGAGAAAAAGCTATTTACGACCTTTCAGCTGGATGTTAATAATTCGATAAAAAAGGGTCTATACCATAGACTAATTATTTTGCCATAAAATTATATTTATTATAAAATGGAAAAAGAAACACATTATAACGTTGAATGAAAATATTATAAATAAAAGGCTGAAATTGATGTTAGGCTTATATGAACCTGGACAAGTTGAATATATATTATAGTACCAAATTGGCAATAAGCCGCGATGTATAATATTGATTTAAAAAAATATATTAAATTTTTTCAGAATCGTGGTTTTGTTCAATTTACTTTATTTTGACGAAAAATAATACAATCTGAACTACAGAATACATGTTTTTTTTTATTGAGAAAAAAAAATACATTTTGCCTCAATTAAGGGCATTGAGTATTTATGATGCATGAAATACAATCATACCATATATACAATAAAAGAACAACAAGATTATAAGAAAATAAAATAAAATAAAACTTGCAGTAACAGAATAAATCAAACTGATATAACATTAAATAAAAACTAAAATAAAAATAAATAAATAAATAAAAAATAATAAATAAAAACAAATTCAAACTTATTTACAATATTTAGTCAGCCGAGGGAGCTCCGAGTCGGGCCTTTTCCCCCACGTGTGGAGGACAAGGCAAGACTCCTACAGAATTACATTACATGTAAATTACATTATTATACAATTTTAGCAACCAGTAGTATTATTATATGAACAACTGTAAAATGGGAGTTGTTCCGCCGTAGGGCTTCTCCCCCCAATATATATATATATATATAAAGGGTAGTGTTGCCCAAATAGTATTGCGTAGAATATTCGGACCGAAGAAGGATGAGTTAACCGGAGAGTTCAGACGGTTACACAACGCCGAATTGCGTGAGCTGTATCCGGGTAATATAATTGAGGTAATTTCATCGCGGCGAATCAAATGGGCTTGTAAAGTTGTAGGGCTTAGTAACGAGAGAATTCCTAAAAGGTTAATATTTGCTATGCCGAATGGTAAGCGTCCGAGGGGTAGACCGTAGCGAAGGTGGGAAGATTGCATTAAAGCCGATCTGAAGGGACTGGGTTTGGACGGCGAACGGTGGAGGGAGGTGTGTAACAAGCGATTGGTGGTGTCGGCATCGAACCTTCGGGTTCGCTAAGCCTTATTATTATTATTATTATTAGTGTTGCCCAAATGCGAGACCGAGACGAGTCTTGGTCTTGCACAAGAGTCTGGCAACAGTCTTGCGGTTACTAATTAGCTTATTAGCCCTCTCTCAGTCTCCATCGGACTAGTAATGCCGGCGATGCGGTTGAGAGAGAAGCGCTGGGATCTCTTAGAGTCTCGCTTTGTCCTTCACACGTGGGGGAAAGGGCTGGGACTCGGAGATCTCTTACCTTATTGTAAATATTGTATTTAAGTATGAATGTTTTTCTATTTATTTCTATTACTTATAATTTATTTAATTTTGCTACGAATTTCTGTATTTCATTTAATTTTAACTCTAAGTTACATTTCCCTTGGTTTATTATAGTTTGTTATATAGATTTTTATATTTTTTTATATTATTTTTTTATTTATTTATTTATTTTTTTTTTTTTTTGTATTGTATATATGGTATGAATGTGCCTCACTCAGCCTTAGTACTCAGTGCCCTCAAGTGTGGCAAAATGTATTATTGCTCAATAAACAGATAGATAAAAAATAAATAAATAATAAAAAAATTAGCTTATTACTATAATTTTTTAGATGTGAGAAACCTAACTAAGCCCGAATGAAAAAAATAAACGAGTTAAATGCTTTACAAATAATAACTAAGATCGTCAAGTTTTAGTAACTATTTTGTCTTAATTTTTATTTAAAAAATCGTTTTTTTTTTTATTACCAGTCCTGGTTTTGGTCTTGCAACAGCTACGCGGCCTTGGTCTTGGTCTTGGTCTAGTGGAGGACCAAGACCGATTTTGGGCAACACTGATAAAGGGAGTGAATGAGTGTTGTTAGGTACTCTTATTATTGTATATATGAATAAAATATATGTTATTCGGGAGTTTAGAACGGACGGCGGAAACAAGCAAGTGCTCTTCAGTAATAACATAACGGCGGCGAAATTAGTAGGTTCTCTGTGGCCCGGAAGCGCGACGATTCGCTCAAATCATGCCATTTTCCTTCCCAGTTGAGGCGGTTTAACTCGCTAAAAGACCATAGCGTAAACAAGGATAAGGACAGTTGAGTGGAGCCCCCCCCCTCCCTCCCAGGGGCCAGTTATGGCAATTAAGATGTGAAGAGTTCTTTCTGAGTTCTCAGTTAGCGAGACAAAGCCTTCATCTAATTAGCTTGTTTAAAGAACAGTTCGTGGGAACAGGGGCAGTATGTCCACAGCTTCATCGTCCATATTTTTTTTACCTTGTCAAATAACAACAATTATATTTGTAAGCTTTAATAATTATATCCTAAATGACTATATATAAATAGAAACCCTAATCTAGTATGCCCAGGACGGAGGCGAACTAGATTAGAGTTTTCAAATTATTGTGAGTATAATCAACCAAAACCGATTTATGTCTAAATAATCTTTTTCTTCATCACAATGTCTACTTTTATTTACATACATATGTAATATGTACAGTTAATGAACAGTTGCGTGAGATTTGTAATTGGTTCCCCGAGATACTACCATGTCTCTCACCACTACACTGAGTTAGAGTGGCTCTTCCCCTCCGTTCGAAGACAATATTTCCTAGGTACGTTCCTCTATCATATCATCAACAACCATCGTCCTTCCTACGCCTACAACCTTCTCCAATTCAAGTCCTCAGTCCACTCCCTCTCCACAAGATCTCGACCTTCCGACCTTTACATTCCTTCTCACAGATCTGCCTCGTTCCAAAACTCCTTTATTGCACGTTCTGTTAGTTTCTGTAATTTCCTTCCTATCAAAATTCGACATTCTTCATCCTTATCTACATTCAAAACCCTCCTATTCCAATTCCTGTCCCAAAAACAGTCAGGCACCAGCTAACCTTTTATGTAAAATTACATATTATCTATAAGACCATATTCACATACAGCTCATACATGAATACTTATTATAGATTCGACTTTCTTTTTTTTTTCAACAGAAACAGATTTTACTGTTAAGAAGAATATACATTTATTTTTTCTGTATTTTTTTATTTTTTTAAAAAGGGTTTATTTATATTTTAACATTGTACATAGCTTTAAGTATCTTAGTATGGTTTCAAGAGTTTTTTATATAGATTTTTTTTATTTTATTTTGTATATAGTATGTATAACCAATATTTTTTTCCTTTTCTTTTTTTTAATGACCTATCTTAATCTTAATTTGTTATGTTTGTTTTTATCTGGCCAGATGTAAAATTTTAATTTGTAATTTTTTGTTATTCTGAAGGGACCTCGTCCCAGAATAAAATTATTTTTCTATTCTATTCTATTCTAATATGTCAATAGCAGAGCAATATGTCCAATACAGAAGCAAGGAGACAAGCTAGTATGTGAAAATTATAGAGGCATTGCTCTACAAATAAGTACAACCTACAAAATATTGGCAGCACTCCTACTTAAAATACTGACTGATTTTACTGAAAAAATCATAGAAGAATATCAGGGAGGCTTTAGGTCTGTAAGATCAACAGTTGACCAGATGTTCTCTCTGAGGCAGATAATGGAAAAATATTATGAATTTAACATCCTCTTTCCGGACTTCAAACAGGCATACGACAGTGTAGACCGAAAGGGACTTTTGAAATCTATGATAGATGTAGGCATACCCAAGAAGTTTCTTGGGTAGTTTCGTCAAAATCGGTAAACCAGAAGTGGTACTTCATTTAATTTTTTATATTTTCTTTATTTTTACGATTTTCTCAAAAACGGCTCCAACGATTTTGATTAAACTCAGAATATCAGAGTATTATTAAGCAGTTTTTAATATAATGTAGGTTTTATTCTCATTGATGTTCACTGACACAAGGCTTAAATGGCTAACTTTCAATATTAGCTTCTTCTAAAGCACCTTTTTTTTTTTTTAAATAATTAACCATTTCACATTAATCTTTAATATAAGAAATTATTGAATATAAAATATGAAAGAATTCGATAATTAACTTAAGGAGAAAAAAATATTGTAATAGATAATAGTTGTAATGGTAGAAACAAAGGAATACGAGCGCGATTAATAATATGAAATATGAATTATAAATAATAGCTCATTATAAAGAGAATGAAATGCTGACCATTTATCTCGCTAACAGTAAGCAGGTACGATTTTTAGTTTTTTGAGATTTTATAATCCATATACATACCAGTTGGTGAGACTTACAAAAATGACCCTAAGGAAGACTACCTGTCGAGTGAAACTTGCAAAGTCGCTGTCCGAAGAATGTAAGGTGGATAACGGATTGATACAGGCTGATCCTCTATCTCCCCATCTTTTCAATCTCGTCTTGGAAGTGCCTATTCGTTCTATTCGAACAAATCCAGGAGGAACAATCTACAATCGTCTGTCTCAACATCTGGCATATGCCGATGATGTTGCCATTATCTATAAAACCCAAGCATCATTATCAGGAACATTCTAGGAATTCGAAGAAGCAGTAGCTAAACTGGGCCTTAGAGTTAACGAAAATAAGACGGTGTATATCAAAAATTCAGAAATGGAGAAGGAAATCAGTACAGAAATAGCATTAAGGGATGACAACTTTCGGTCTGTTGATCAGTTGAAGTACCTTGGAAGCCTGGTCACATGCAATAATAAAATAGAGAGTGAAATAAAGGCCAGGATAGCAGCAGGAAATAGATGCTATTTCTCACTGCAAAGAGACTTGAAGTTCAGATCACTCTCTAAAAAAAATAAAATTCTCATATACAAAACCATAGTCAGACAAGTGGTTAAGTATGGGTGTGAGACTAGGACCTTGACCAAAAACTCAGAACGCACACTCAACTCCTGGGAGAGGAAAGTATTGAGAAGAATATAGGGCGGGATCTTTGAAAACCGAATTTGGAGAAGAAGAAAGAATGAGGAGCTGCGGGAACTCTATGGTGAACCTGATCTTGTGTCATTGATAAAAAGAGCCAGAATTAGATGTGGAAAGAATGCCAAAGAGGATGCTGCATGAGAAGCCGGATGACAAAAGAAGTAGAGGGCGTCTTGGGATCAGATGGCTGGAGGATGTTGAGGACGATCTGAGGCGGTTGGCCGTTCGAAGATGGAAGGAAGTAGCACACCGTGGAGATTGGGTTCTTGCATATTACGACCGTGAAATTTTTCGAATCTGAGTTTTGAACGGGAATATACGTTTTGAAGTTCCCTTAGTCCAAATAACCAAGTCCCGCAAAATAGTCTGTGTGTGTGTGTATGTATGTGAACAGCCTAGTTTAAAAAACAAAAAATAGTACGAAAGTGAAATTGCGTATTTAAGGATTTTATAAGCCTTGGGTGTTACAGCAATATTTTCGTCAAAATCGGTAAACCGGAAGTGGTACTTTATTTAATTGTTTATATGTTACCTCACTATAACCAATGTCCAAGAGAGAGATTGTTATAATACTCAATAAAGAAAAAAAAATTCTAGATTTTTACGATTTTCTCAAAAACGGCTCTAACGATTTTGATTAAACTCAGAATATCAGAGTATTAATTAAGCAGTTTTTAATATAATGTAGGTTTTCTTCTCACTGATGTTCTCTGACAGGGCTTAAGTGGCTAATTTACAATATTAGCTTCTTCTAAAGAACCATTTTTTTTTATTTCAAATAAGTAACCATTTCACATTAATCTTTAATATAAAAAATATTATAAAATTTAAAATATGAAAGAATTTGATAATTAACTTAAGGAGAAATAAAAGATCGTAATAGATAATAGTTTTAATGAAAGAACCAAAGAAATACGACCGCGGCCGAGCTCGCCCGAAAGATTACAAAAGGGTTCCCATAAGTAACATTAGCTTAATATAATATGGACTTCGACAATATTATATATATATGTGTGTGTGGGTATTTTTACATATGTATATATATATATATATATATATACATATGTAAAAATACCTACAATGAAATACAAATCAAAATAGCATTTATAATTTTTACTTTCCCTTCCCATTTGTCTGAAAATACTTATTTCTGCTAACAAGAGGGTGGTAAGTAAAAGCCATGTGATGCGCGCAGCAGATTTTTTTTCTATGTTTATCTTTCGGCACGTAAGAGAAGATATTGTTCAAAATGATGGCTCAAAGGATTTTTAAAAAACTATGGTTTTTGCTTTAGATCACATGATAGAAGTGAAAACATCAACATGGCGAGATTAATAATATGGAATATGAATTATAAATAACAGCTCATAATAAAGTGGATGAAATGCTAAACATATCTTTCGCTTACAGTATTTAGGTCTTATTGCCGTTTCTGAAATATTTTCATTCATATCTTTCATAAAATTCGTTATCATTTGGTTTTCGGCACTATTTTTACCTTTTTCGTCTCTCTAACATAGCGTCGCGTTAAGATATAATTTTGAATAATAGATTATTAAAAAGAGGATGAAATGACGAACATTTCGCTCACTGCAGGTACGATTTTTAGTTTTTGAGATATTGAAATCCAGCCGACATTACTCGAGCCGTTACACATCAAAAATGTGACGGTGCAATCTAATACATTCTCCAAAATAAGAGCAAAGAAGTTTTCACTTTTCGTACCAATGAACATCTTCAAGAAATAATATTATAATATTGATATTATTTCTTGTTTTGTCTAAAAAAAAAATCTACTTTCTAATATTTTCAATCTGTTTCAAATCGTACAATACCAGGACGTAAAAAAGTAGTTGTAGTGTTCAGTCGCCTGTAAAATGACTGTATTTCTGCATTTTCGTCACTGAGAACAGCCATGTCCACATCCTGTGTTAAGAAAAAACTAAATGTAGTTTTACCTCTTAGGAAAATTGATTTTTAAAGAAGTAAATTTTAGAAAATAATAAAAAATTATTCCACGTAAATTACGAAGTATAGTAGCAAAACGTGTGATTATAGCGCCTCTACTGGTTCTTAATAGCGGCTCAGTGCGAGGCGCTGGGATCTCCTTGAGTCCTGCCTTTCCTTACGCGAATGAGGAGAAAGGCTTTGCTCTGAGTTCTTCTGAGTGAATGGATTCTGTAAATATTGTATATTATGCATGTGTTTTAGTTGTTATTTTGAATAGTTTAGTTCTTATATTTATATACATTTACTTTTTATTAGTTTCTGTATTATTTATTTTTATTTATTGTAAATATAAATGCGCTCTCTGAACGCTATTATAAATGTCCTTAATTATGACAGATTGTAATGTTTCTGAATAAATACATTTTTTAAAAAAGTAGCAAACATCTTGTACAGAAAATTATAATAACCGTATAATCAAATACTTTGATCATGAAAATGGTGGTGTATTCTGTAAGTTCAAAATCAAATTATGAACTGTTCAAGATGATTTGTTAGTCAGAGGAAAAATGAATGTTGCACTACGTATTTTTATTTTTTTTTAATAATATAACATTCTGTCACATGGACAATGGTTATTGTGAGAAAAAATTGCATTCACACCATATATTCAGAAAATACAAATAAATAAAATAAACAGAAACAAAATACCAACTAAATAAATATACAATAAAAAACTATATACAATAAATAAAATAATTTTTTTAAAACCTGGCGCGGTGCGCGCATCACACAACTTTCACTTACCACCCTGTTCCTAGAGGAAATAACTTTTTTCAGAGCAACGGAAAGTGAAAGCAAAAATTGTAAACGCTATATTGATTTATATTTCATTTTAGATATTTTTATTTGTTTAAGTAAATAAGTAAATTTAACCCTTAGATATATATATATACAATAATATCTATATCGTTGTAATAAAAGCCTTCTTTTATAATATTAGAAAATTTTCACCTAAAACGAGCACATGTGGATTTGAACATGACCAATCAGAGGCTGAATGGGTCAAAGATGAAAGAGGGTTGGAAGTTATTTAGAGAAGAATTAAACGTTATTAGTGGAATACACAATAATGTAGTTAGAACTTTTATTAATTTAAGTGACAAATATGTAAAAGATAGCTTACCGGCCGAAACGTAGCTATGTAAATTGAAATAAATATGGTGAAAAAATAATTAATACTATTTCTTAATATTAATATTATTTCTTTGAAGGCTAATTTTATAATATTAGAACATTTTCACCTGAAACAAGCACATATGGATTTCAACTATTATCTGTTAAGATCTCTTATTTCTCATTTAGTTAATTCTTTCATACTTTATATTCAACATGTTTTCTGTATCAAAGATTAATTCACATTAATCACATTTCACAATGGTTAATTATTTCAAATAAAAAAAATCAAAGGAACTTTAGAGGACGCTAATATTGAAAATTATCCATTTAAGTTCTGTTAACATGGCTTGAAAATATATTGTTTGATTAATGTTGTTTACACAAGTAATATTAATCTTCATCCTGACTTATCAGTCTGTTTATATTCCTGATTGGTTGTATTCGATATTTGACTAATATTATTTGATACTAATCTTGTTTTAATTTACAGGTTTATATTGAGCAAGCTCTTCGCTCCTATAACAAAAGTAAGTACTCATATTTATTTATATAATCCAGTGAGATCCAATAATTATCCAGGATCACCTTCACGCAGTGATCCGAAATATATTTTATGTATTTGTTTTGTTTTAATAAACAAATAAAAAAAAATAAATAAAGCTATAGACCACACAATAGAAGTGAAAACATCAACAAAGCGAAAATAATAATATGAAATATAAAGTATAAATGATAGCTCATTATAAAGAGAATGAAATGCTGAACATTTCCCTCGCTTACAGTATGCAGGTCCGATTTTTAGTTTCTGAGATATTTTTTTTTTTTTTTTTTTTTTTTTATTTCAATGGAATTTACAACTGTATTACATAGAGAATACAATAAGTAAATGAGAAATACAATAAGTAAATGAGAAAGAGATATTTGATTCCATATATTTCATAAACATCGTTATTATTTGGTTTTCCTTTTCGCCTCTCTAACACGGTATCGCGTTAAAATACTTTTTTTTTTTTTTTTTATTATTTCAATGGAATTTACAACTGTATTACATAGAGAATACAATAAGTAAATGAGAAATTTGTAACATGGCATGTACAACATGAAGAGAAACTACCCATTGGTAGAACTCAAATTAAAGTTCTATATTAGAAGATCCCGAGGCCATCTTCTTTTCAGACGCCTCGGAGGGTTATCAGGGATCGAGGAGGAAGCAAGGTTTGAAACGAGAGGATTCGGATGATTCTGCAGTTTGTTATGGAAAGAAAGGTATCTGGATTGGGCCAGATCGGAAACATATGGAACATTAAGGTCTAGTTAAAATACTATTTTGAATTATACCTTATTACAGAGGGGATGAAATTTTGAACAATTCCCTCGCTCATAGTATGCAGGTCCGTTTTTTAAACATTTAGTTTATTTAGCTTTAGATTATCAAAGAAACCGTACTGAAATATTCCTTTGATCAATTTTCAGAAAAATAAATCTAAGTCAAGTGTGTTTTTTTACTTTCACTTACGTATATATGTAATATATAGTAAGGGTAAGTATTGCGATCAAGAAAATTTTTGAATCTGAGTTTTCAACTGAAATAGACGTTTTGAGGTACCCTGAGTCGAAATAACCAAGTCCCGAAAAATGGTCTGTGTGTTTGTATGTTAGCAGTCTAGCTCAAAAACGAAAAGTCGTACGAAACTGATATTACGTATTTAAGATAGGTATGTGCCTTAGATGTGACAGCAACTTTTTCCTCAAAATCGGCTACCCAGAATTGCCACTTTATATCAACGCTAGAACACATTTTTATAATTTTCTCACTCGGTGTATCATTGTATAATGAAGTAATCTTTAATACCAATTAGGTCTTATCCACATTGATGTCACTTTACAGGGCTTATATGCCCAATGTTCATATACGTCTTCCTCTAAAGTACCTTTAATATGGTTTATATTAAAAAGTTAATCATTTCAAATTATTCAGAGTTACGAAAAAATGCTAAATATAACTTTTAACAGAATTTGATAAGTTAATCAAGGAGAAATAAATAAAAAAAGCAGAAAAACCTGCGTTGCTATAGACTGCAACGCCTAAACGAATGTACCGGTTTCAATGAAACTTTGTTAAAGTCATTTTCTCGACACCCTTTAAATTTATCTATATAACATACTTCAACGAAAAGAAGCTGGAAAAAAAAGTTACGAGAGATGGTAAAATTAAATTCTGAATAACCCAAAAAGTATACACTTTTTTGTCGATATTGTATATGGTTTTTTTAAAAATTTACGGAATTTTATAAAAAAAAATTCCTTCAAATCGGAAAATTAGGAGGAAAGATATTGCCTCTAGCTTTTTTTTTTTTTAATATGTTCTGCTTCAAAGCTTATATCTTTTGTTTTATCAACTTACTCACTGTCTGCATAGATAATTTTTTCAACTAAAAATATCACTAAAATGACATTATTAAAAAATGTTGAAATTGGAGTTAGTTATTCTGTTGTTTATAAAAGCAAAGAAAGTTGTGTGGTTTGTAAAAGCAGATGGAGTGACTAATTTTTTATTGCCTACCGTCAATATGTTAAATAGACATTTTGTAATTATAATGGTATTAATGACTTGTTATCTGTAAGCTTTAAGGTTTATCTCTGTTTAAAATGCAATTCAAAAAAATTTATAATAGCCCAGCATTGCCAGAAAGTAATTACTATTCAAAGTAGAGCGATAAGTGAAAGTTGTGTGTTGCGCACACCAGATTTTTTTTTGTTTTCTTTAAGAACATATTTAAATATGTAAAAACATTTTGGTAGAAAAGTCGTGTGAGTGGACACACTAATTTTTTTTTTCAGACGATGTGTCAAAAATCCTTGTAAAACGGAAGGTGACATTGTTGTGAACCGCCGAAGCGTTACGAGTAGACTAACCTGTTCCCAGCTGTCATTTTGCCACACTTATCCTTTTATCATGTTGGCAGGTGTCGTTTTCAAAAGTTTTTAAAATTTCATAATGAAACGTTACATGTGTTATTAATTATCGATTATCGATTATGAAGTTTATTTTGGTGTCACAATCGATTTTGTAGCCGTCTGTTCTTTAACAAAACCTACTCTGAAATTCTCGATTGGAAAGCATATCCATCAACATATCCGGTGAATCCACAGAATATTATAGGAGAGTTAAAATAATTAGAACTATTTGGCCCGTGTGAAAAAAATTTGTTGAGTGAAGAAATAGAAAAAGAATATTGAAATAAGTAGTTCCTATGTATTCTGTGAGGAAGGAATTAATATTTTTTTCTTAGTCGATTACAATATTCCATTTAACATAATAGACCAAAAATATTAATACAAATTGCTTTCCTAGGATCCATTTTTAAACGCTGACGATAATAAACGTAATAACGAAAAAATAATACCCGGATCATAGGATATTTTTAATTATAAAAAAAAAAAATTTTAAGAACAATCAAATGTCTTTAAGAAAAATAAAGTTAATATAAAATCCAGAAAAAAAATATTAGTAGACTATTCTAGTGCTAAATGAAATAACTTTAAACAGGAAGACATTATTAAGTATACCAAAAATAATGGACTGTATCTTTGTTAATAATTGTCAGATTATTTTTTTTTTTTTTTTTGTAGGTAATTTAATAATCTTTCTGATTATCATGGGTACAATCAAGAAAAAATCGCTTACTTTTTGAGTTATCCGCAAATAAGTTTATTTTTCTCCATAACTTTTTTTCTAGAAATTTCAGAGGGATGGGAATATTTTTCGCATGTGAAGGAGAACAATGTCTTCTAAATGAGTGGTCAATCATTGGATTTGATGAAGAATTGACTAAGTTACGGCGTACCGACAAAAAAACAACTTTTAGAAATAATATGTAGGATTATTATTATATAAATAAATTAATTTTTAAAATTGGTTGTACTAGTGTAAAATTCTTCTGTCTATTCAATAAAACAAGTCTTTCTGACAATTTATTTAATTTTTTTTTTTAGGAGTTTCCACTAATAGTAATTTACTTAACATAGAGTGCTTGGATGGCTTCTTTCCATAATATTCTATCTAAGGTCCACTCTTCCCGTAGTCCATGACCTATCATGGATTCCTCCACTTCGTTATCCCAGGTCTTCCTCGTCTTCTTCTTCCTCCAGTTTTCCATAAGTGGACTTCTTTGGGAAGTCTTCCTTCAGGTATTATGTTCAAATGTCCATACCAATCCCGACTCTTTTTTTGCTTAATCTCTTCCAGAATGGTTCTGTTAGCCTCCATTATTTCTCACTTTGTCCATTCCCGTCACTCGTCTCCAGTAATCCATTTCTGTCGCTAGGAGTTTCTTCCTCAGGTTGCTTTTTAAGGTCCAAGTTTCTGACAATTTAAAACGATAAAATATTTTTCTAAAATTTTACAGTTGTGGAGTGATGAACAATATTTTAATAATTCTTCACAGATTAACAGTTCAAAAAAAAAAAAAAAAAAAAGACGGGACTTATAAAAACTACAATATTTTCAATTTAAAATTTTATGCCAGATAATACCGCTCCCTGATGGTGTTATCCTTCGTTATCAATTTTTTCCAAATTCACCACAACACTTCTTATTGTCAAACTCATGAAAGGTGAGAATTAAATTTTGAAGAGAAAAAAAAAAATAATAATTTTACATTATTGGTGCAATATTTAATCCTATATATTATTTCTAAAAGGTGTTTTTTGGTAGGTACGCCATAACTTCGTCTATTCTTTATCAAATCCAATGATTGACAACTCATTTTGAAGATATTTTCCTCCTTCACATGCGAAAAATAGTCCCATCCCTCCGAAATTTCTGGAAAAAAAGTTATGAAAAGAAACTTTATTTAAGAATAACTCAAAAAGTATGCATAATTTAAAATATTACTAAATTACCTGCAAAAAAAAAATCGTAAAAATCGGACAATTATTAACAAAGATAAAGTCCATTAGTTTTGGTATACTTAATAATGTCTTCCTGTTTAAAGATACTGCATTTAGGATTAGAATAAACTACTACACTTTTTTTTCCTGGCTTTTTCATTAACTTTATTATTTCTTAAAGATATTTGGTTGTTCTTACATTTTATTTTTTTTAATAATTTAGAATATCCTATGATCAGGGCATTATTTTGTCTTTATTGCTTTAATTATCTTTCAGTCAGCGTTTAAAAATGAGATCCTAGCAAAGCAATTTGTACAAATATTTTTGTCTACTATGTTTATTGGAATATTGTAATCGACCAAGGAAAAAATATTAATTCCTTCTTTACATAGTACATAGGAACTACTTATTTCCATATTGTTTTGCTATTTCTTCACTAAACAAAATTTTCTGCGAATTTTTCGCACGGGCCAACTAGTATTTTAAATAATATAAATCACAATTCCGAAGATTCAAAAATAATAATATTTTACGATTTATAAGCTTTTAAGATAAAAAAATTTGAATCAAATTGTATTGTATGATAATTATATTCTGAAAATGTTTAATCTGTTTTATATTTGGTTATGAATATTAAAAATAGTCTCGAAAATTTATTAGATATTGTTGTTATTTTGTTCATGGATTAAACCCCAAGATACTCGAAAAACTTGATTAGCCCGAACAGTAGAAGCGCAATACACTTTGGAAGATATCTAGAAGGCGGCAGCCGTAGATTATAGAGCACAGTGTAAGATGAGACCCCTAACTGCCAACCTTGGTCCAGCCTTCACTAACACTCTCCATGCCTTATCTCAACTCTCTTCTAGATCTGAAGGCAGCTTATGTTTAGTATCTATATAATGATATAAAGTGAACACTAGAGTTGTCATCTGTAATATCTATTTATTTTATCGTTAGACAAAGGAAACAGTACTGGGTTGATTAATTTAGTCCATAGGGGTAGAATTTTGATTAGGGGGCGAAGGAGAAGGAAAAAAAAATATAAACAATAATAATAACAATAAAATACAGTACAACAAAAAACGTAGGTGTGTGCTTTAGACCGCACGGTATAAGTGAAAACATCAACAAGACTAGATTAATAATATCAAATATAAATAATAAATAATAGCTCATTGCGAAGAAGATGAAATACTGAACATTTTCCTCGATTACAGTATACAGGTACGATTTTTAGTATCTGAAATATTTTAATCCATATGTTCAACTAAAGTCGTTATCATTTGGTTTTAGACACGATTTTTTTTCTTTTCTCGCTTTCCTAACAGCGCGTCATGTTAAGATAAAATTTTGAATTATAGCCTATTACAGAGAGTATGAAATGCTGAACAATTTTCTCGGTTACAGTATGCAGGTCTTTAGTATCTGAGCTTTAGTTTCTGAGATATTGAAATCCATATGTAAAAAATTTGAATTAGTCGACTCTAGCCGACTTTTTAATATCTGAATGTTTTAATCCATATGTTCAATAAAACTAGTTATAATTTGGTTTTAGACACAATCTTTTCCCCTCTCTTCTACTCTCTAACAGTGTGTTGGATTAAGATACAATTTTAAATAATAGCTCATTACAAAGAAGATGAAACACTGAAAATTTCCTTCGCGTACACTATACAGGTTCAATTTTTATTATAAAGAAGAACTCAATGTTTTTTTATTATTTTATTTTTCAAAAGAATATAATTATAATTTTTCCTACTGTACATAGTCTTAAGTGTTTTATCATAGTTTTAAGTGTTTGTATATAGATTTTTTTTTTTTGTAGACAGCCTGTTTAACTAATATTTTCTTTACTTTCTCTTTTTTATTATTGTTTTATTTTGGCCAGATGTAGTATTTTAATTATGTTCTATTTTGTTATTCTAAAGGGACTTTGTCCCAGAATAAAGTTATTTTCTATTTCTATTATCTGAAATTTTAATCCATATGTTCAACTGATCTTATCATTTGGTTTATAAACACTATTTTTTCCTTTTCGCCTCCCTAACAGGGCATCGTGTTAAGATACAATTTTAAATTATAGCCTATTACAGAGGATGGAATGCTGAACAATTTTCTCGCTTAAAGTATGCAGGATGTGATACTTAGTTTCTGAGATATTGAAATCCATATGTAAAAATATTTTAATTAGTCAACTCTAGCCGACTTTGCCCAAGCGTTAACGCTTCGTAAATCTGACGGATCAATCTGATTCACTCTCTACAAAAAAGTGCAAATCGCGCCTAAAGTACTTTAACTTCAAAACAATTTTCCGTTTTGATTGGGAGCAGAAGGGGAAAAAAAATAACAATAAAACAAAACATAAAACAAACTTATTGCGTCACGGTGCCGGAGGGGATTTTTAATTCCCCGCCCTCACCATCCAGCCCGAGAAAACCCCGTGTAGCCTAAAAGACGAGGTAGGGAAAAAAAAAAAAAAAAATTGGCACAGCAAATAAATATCCATTAACCTTTTAGGAATTCTTTCCTTACTAAGTCCAACAATATTACAAGCCCATTCAATTTTCTCAATTATATTAACCGAATACAGTTCACGCAATCCGGCGTTTTGTGACCGTCTAAACTCTCCGGTTGACTCCTTCGATCCAAATTTCCTACATTGTACTTTATTTTTAAAAACCTTTAGATGCTGCTCATCCCTTAATGTAAGCGGCCACATTTCGCATCCATAAAGAACTGTAGGTAGGATAATGGATTTATAGTTTCTAGTTTTTAAATTCCGAGATAGGAGGTGCGAGCTACTTGTTTAAAAAATATATATCTGCAGTCCGGTAGACGGGATGGTTTAATCTTCTTCATAATGTTGTTTCTATTTTGCAACGGATTCCATTGAAAACTAATATTAGAAATTTTCACTATTACAATAATATTTAGTATTTTTGTCATTTACATATTTCAATGAATTCTCCATTATTAATCCATAAAGAGTGCACCAAAACGTACACATGAGGATAACGGTAAATAAAGGAGAGTTGAGAGATGACTTGTAATGTTAGAGGCTACCGGCTAGATGACGTACGCTACTATTAACTGGACCGGTTGCCCGGAGCGAGCATAATCTACGTTTTTTGTCGACTGTGGGAGTTCCGATCCTGAAAAGACTTGGATGCTCTCTGCCATCTCATCTCTACGTAATCTATAAAGATTGAAAGAGTCTTATAATACAGGGTCTTTCAGGATTACGCTCTATCAGAAAATATTAATGAAGGAACTCCTGGAAAGGTATTTCCGTAAACTGTTTATAAGATATTCACATCTAAAGACTTTCTTTGTTATGAATTATTTACGTTATAATAAATAAATTAACAAAATTGTGAAAATTACTCCACAACATGAGTGTAAAATGTGCAACTCTGAAGAAAACGAAATACTTCATCATATTTAAATACCCAATTTACAGTAGTTTAAGGTTAAGATTTAGACCAGAAACCGCTGGACGATTCCGATTACTACCGCACTTACTAGACAAACGCTCTAAGCTTCCAATTAATTACAAAGGACTTATATACATGACAATAATGAGACCTATTTGGACTTACGGAGTTGAGCTATGGGGCTAACCGTATACTTCGTAGGATTTTACGAAGGATTTTGGATTGTAAGGATTGGATACGAGAGGAATTCGATGGTTTAGTAGAGCCGCAAAGCTCAACTCCGTAAGTCCAAATAGGCCTTATTATAGTCATGTCATGTATATGAGTCGTTTGTAATTGATTGGAAGCTTAGAGCGTTTGCCTAGTAAGTGCTGCAGTAGTCGAAAACGTCGGGCGGTTTCTAGTCGTTTCAGTCTGGTATGGGGGATCCAAGTAAGTCGTTTGTCCAGGTGGAGTCCTAGATATCGGATTTGTTCGACAGGGATAAGAGGGATATTGTTGAAGGATACTGTAAGAAGGAAGTCATAGGTTTACGACGAAGAATGAAGATAATTTGGTGGGATTTATTGGAATTTATTTTAATCCGCCAGTTTTGACACCATTTTTCAAGACTTGTGATGTGTGATTGAATGGTTTGGGATACAATTGATGGATTCGTTATTAACCGATAGGATACACGTGTCACCGGCATAGGTGGTGATGACAGTGCTGGATGTTTTAATATCTTTAAAACTGAAACTGGTACAGAAATTGAATACATATACATACTTACTTAATCCATATGGACTTTAAAAATTCTAATCTTCCAATCAAAATTATTACTCTCTAAACAAAACCATCTTAAGACATTACTATCAAAACTCTACAGACCGACCTCCAGCTACCAACAGTTAACCAAAATATCACAAGCCTAAAAAGGCGCTGGTTGGGAGATCTTCCTTAATCGACCGAAGTAATTGAATCACGCCAGGGAGAGGTGCTGCTGGGTACTCTCCTACCCCATGCCTAACATATCATAATTTCCTATTTAGTTATCTCCTTTGCTGATTGTTATAATACAGTTGACAGGTGCGTAATAAATGTTTGGAAAAAAATTCTTATAACAATAATTTAATTGGTAAATATATTCTAAAATGCCTATTATTTCATAGTAATAAAAATATTTAGAATCTGAAATTTGAGGAAAAAGATTTTAGTGCAGGTCGTCAATTTTTTTTTTTTTTTTATTCAGCTTCCAGCCAACAGATTCTTGGCAAGATATCCGAACACTTAATCATCTTAATTTATTTTTCTTAAGGCGGTATAATTCATCTGATTTTATTTATTAATCAAATATATATTAAACAATTAATGATCTCGTAATGTTTAGCTACTTTAAGTTGTCTTGAAAATTTTACTTTTCTCTGCTATCAAACAAGCTAATTAATGCTGTCTAAATAGAAATGGTAAGTCGTCTGAAGAAAATTCTTTATAACTAAATAATTCAATACGTATTTAGTGGTATTTGATAGTTTTAGGAATATTGAAATAATACGCTAACATTAATTTTTATGTATCTCTCTTTTCTTTGTTTTTTTTTGGTAGTTACACAATTTTTGTTTTACTCTAATCCTCTCATCCTCACCTATCAAGCAAGTGACTGACAATCAGCTGATGGTATCAAATTAATTAAGGAACATACAAGTTAGGCATGAAGAGAATCTAAACTCAGTATCTTCATTACACTGGTTTTAATTTGCCAATAATATATCCAATGAAAGTCTCAATAGTAGGCACAAAAGAGCACAAGGAAGGCCAAAACATTTCAATGAATGACTAACGGTTTAAAAGCTATAGAAATCTCCGAAAAATCCCAAAATAAAGATGCAAAATGCTATGATAAAGCTAGTTCTGACACAAAGTAGCATCCTAGAAAAAAGTATTGATAAATTTAAAAAAGAGAGAAAAATCCCCCGCACGATACCCGGAGCTATCTGGGGTAGCACTAACACATGAAGAAAAAGGATCATCAAAGAACTGCTTACAGGAACTGGTCAATCAATATCTCGTGATATGAAGGCACAGAGGTTAAGATGGGCGCAGCGTGTAGCTTATAGTAATTCATCTTGAATCCTGTAGAAAATGTACGCCTCTATAGCAAGCAAAAAAACCACGTGGAAGGCAAGAGAGATATATCAGGCCAACAAAGATGAAATAGAGCTACATGCAAACAACTGGAAAGAAATAGCCCAAGATAGGCACAGATGGAAAATGAGGCAAAAGATCAACAAAGTCTGTAAAATAGTAGAAGAAGAAAAAATAGTACCCTATATACCTATATATTGGAATATTAGCATATTTATATGATATGCGCAAACTTCGGAGAGGATCGTCCCCTCCCCCCATCAAAATGTTGAGGACCGAGAATATCTTTTCTCCCCTCCCAATAATTTAAATTAAAAAAAAAATAAAGTGATAACCAATAAGCTGTATGATGGAATAAAATATATAAACTTAAATCGATTTTGAACATAAGAAATATCGACTAGCTGGCTAAGCTAAGACCTCTAAGTAGACACGTAACTATTTTATCACCACCTAAATATTCCTAGTATTTAAATTTCCATTCATATTTAGGAATAATAATAACATGGATTTTATGATTCATTCACCTTTTTATTTGAACAACTTCATTTTCACGCGATTTTCTTTTTAAAAAATCTGCAATAAAGATGGAAAAGTACATATAATAAATATAAGTATAAATATATTTTATAAAGAATGTTTTTATAAACATTTTTATTCAGTCAGACTGTGAAAACTTGTTACTTTTAATTGTAGGTTTTATAAAATTAAAAATTCGAAAGTATTTTTGAGTTTTTAACATTTTTCATTTTTAGCTTAAAAAGTTCTAGAAATGTAGCTATGTTATAGAGGCTGTTCCCCTTCCTCCCATGTTTAATACAGCTTGTTATATAATCAATTGTATTGTTCAGATATTTTCAAATATATCCATACATACATAAAAAAAATCCCAACACTGTCTAAATATATATATTTATAAATTATTTTTTAAATATCCAATATTATATTTGCTTCTTAATTATGTTGAATGTGTACACAATATAAACTATCACTATTTTTTCTTTATATTATTGTATACCTTAGTTATTTGGTATTCGGGTGTTTTTCCTTTGAAAACAATAGCATGAATTTTTTTTCGATCGCAATACTTTTCATTGTTAATTATTTCGTGCATAGGTAAGTGAAATTAAAGACATCAATGCGTACACACCCGATCTCCCCTCGGATCCAACTATTCTCGAGGTGGCTGGAGGTGAGCCCCTTCAAACAACATTTAGGAAGCAGTTAGCCGGGACGGGGTGGAGGGTGGAATTAAATATCAGCTAACCGAACCTTGAAAATTATCTCGAAGGAAGGGGGGGGGGGAAGGAAAACCCAATTTCCCAACTTGGGTAGGGAAGACCGATTATTGCCTCTCTCGAACCAAACCTCTCCGGCTGTCCGGCTATTAGCAGCAGAATTACAGTCATTCATAACGTTTTAATTTTTTCTATAGTCGTGTCATTAAAAAAAAAAGATCCTATACCACAACCCAGGTCTTGGGTTCAGTACTGTCAAAGAAAATACTGTTTCAAGACCAAAAGCTGTGCAGAGATCACGCTCAACCGCCAGGTTTTTCCCTTTATTAATGTTTTAATGAAGAGTACACACTTTATAGAGGGTGGATGTATCCCTTGAAAGCTTCTCGACTACACAGTCGATCTACAGCAGATGAAAAATTGCTTGTTAAGACAGATTCGAACCAAGGACCTTTAGCATTATCCACCAAGCTACACCGCTCAATTTTTTGTAATTAATGTATTTAATAATTGGAATTTAACTAGAAAAACTTTAACTCATTCAAACTACTTTCGAAGTCAAAGTCATCAAAATAATCCAGTCGAATGGAAGTTGAATGTGAGAAAAATTCAAATTTCTATTTCAGGTTTCTCTTCGGTTTTTCATGGTTTTTGGAATGGTGAATCTGAATTTCAAGTTACCGAGTGAAATTTTCCATTACGTATATGCAAAAATGGCGAAATGTCTGCATCTTTTTAGTTTTTTTGGAAATTATTCCGAAACTATGAATTTTATCAACATTATTATTCTATACAAAGTTAAAAAATTTAAAATCTTCATACGATTTTTAATATGGCTTTTTATTGTAGGACCAACGAGTAAGAAGTTAGAACAAGTTGACTGTCTACTTATTTCACAAGAAAAAGCTGTTATCCCCCCAAAAATTGATAATCTATGCATCTATCCAAGAAACTTATTATAATCATTTTGAAAGAGCATTAAATTTCTTATAACCTCATTGGAGATAAGTTAATAAGTGAGATGGTAAGCGGCTGTTAAAACTAGTGTTGCCCAAATGCGAGACCGAGACGAGTCTTGGTCTTGCAAACTCCGTCTTGATCTAGGTCTAGGTCTTGCACAAGACTCTTGTAACAGTCTTGCAGTTACCTATTAGCTTATTACTAAAGAGATATTACTGTATTTTTTTATATATAAGAAACCTAACTAAGTCTCAATGAAAAATTAGAAGAGTTAAATGCAAAAATGTATTAGTTACACCAATTCTTCGCCTCAATTTTTATTCAAAAAATCGATTTTTTTCACCAGTCTTGGTCTTGGTCTTGCAACAGATAGGCGGTGTTGGTCTTGGTCTTGCACTTGGCAAGACCAAGACCGATTTTGGGCAACACTAGTTAAAACGCACTGTATTGGAAACATTTTAAGTCCTTTTATCTAACGCACTCAACTTAGAATCTTTATTCATTTCTTTAAATATGGCTAATTTTATTATATTTATAACATAACTAGAATGTATATACAAGTAATAGCTTTTAAATATTCTGTTGTAATATAATTACACATTCTTTATACCATATAAAAATTCTGCCGCCAATTCTTCCGATAAATGAAACATCAACACACAACTTTAATTTTAATTTTTGTATAGAAAGCTAAGAGTTGAGAGCTATTGACAGACCGAAGTTGTGAGCTCAGATGTGGTTTATCTACAATTTTTTTTTTATTTAGAAATATTACATTCTGTCACAATCAAGGACATTTATAATAGCGTTCAGAGAGCACACTCACACACTATTTACAATAATAAAAATAAATAATACAGAAACTAATAATAATAAAAATAAATGTATATAAACAAAAGAACTAACCTAAGAAAAATAACAACTAAAACACACGCATACTATACAATATTTGCAGGATCCATTCACTCAGAAGAACTCTAAGCCAAGCCTTTCACCCCACTCGTGGAAGGAAAGGCAGAACTCTAGGAGATCCCAGCGCCTCGTAACTACAATTAAAAATGGTTACTTACTGTAATGAAAAAAGTGTTTTCATGGTTTATTCTACATTCAATAAGGAACTTATTCCCAAATTTACAGCCAATTATGTATTTTCTTGATATCAAATCCTAAAAGTACTGGACATCCGCTTATTTCATTATGAACGGTGTTAAACAAACAGACCGAGAAACGAACAACAACGATACAAGAGGTTCACGAAATATGTAAACAAAAACCACTGTTGTTATTCTTTTGAGAAAGTTATGTTAATGTGTTATTGATTCAAAGAGAGGATGAACGAATTGAGATGGATGATATAAGTATGAAAGGGAGAATTGGAAGCGGCCGACCAATAGGAACGTAGCTGAATAAGATTGAGGATGTTTTAGCACAAGCTTTGGAGTACCCGAATTATGTAATGACAAGACATCTGCTTACACACTTTAACTTAAAAACAATTACTCCACAAAAGAAATTTTAATCGTTGCAATGTTTATACTTGGCTCTTTTCACTGGGTTTACTGACATTTGTACAAAGCTGTTATGTCTGTCAAATGAATTGAGGAAATTTTTGTAATTTTTTTTTTTGAGAAAAAAATACATTAGGTCACGCACAGCTATGAAACAGTCATTCGGGTGAAGTCGGTTCGGTTCGACTAATTTTTTTTTTTTTGGATTAAGATATCTAAAAAACTAAAATTCCGTTGTCTATACTGTAAACGAGGGAAATTTTTCAACATTAAATACTCTTTTTAATGAGCTATAATTCAAAATTATATTTTACATCAAGCCGAGTTAGAGTCTGAAAGGAAAAAAATAGTTTATTAATAAATAATCTAATAGCCTAAACATATATTGTAAATGTTATTATTTTGTGAATACAGAATAAAGTAAGATTTATATTTCGTATTATTAACTACGCATTTTTTATGTTTTCACTTCTATCATGTGGTCTGTAGTTTTTTTTTTTTTTCACCTGTTAAATGAATAAAGCTGCTCTAATTATTTTTGTCGATATTGTAATAATCGATAATTTATAATGTTTTCTATTGTATTATAAAAAAAACTGTAAAGCAATTTCGTACCACGGATTGTTATTTTTGTTTTGTTTTTTCCTTTGATCCTGTTATCATGGACTTCTTTTGTTCCACCGCCTTCAGTCGCTCACGTAGCCTCCCCCATTACATGCTCTGGCATATTTTACTGAGTCTAATAATTTTATTTCTTTCATAACAATTTATCCTCAATGATCTGAAGAAAAGAAACAATTTTAAAAATTGAAAAAAAAAAAAAAATTCTGGCAAGTAAGGTCAGTATAGCTTCCTCATTAAAATTTTTTTTATGAAAATAAAAACTCTAGAAGAAGCCGTTTTTTGGAAATTCAGTAATCTCTCAAGATTTACGGGCTTGATATCTACGAGTTTTTTTTTTATCAGCAAATAATAAAATGGGAAAAGTTCCGCATTTTCACATCGCATATTTGATAATTCGCAATAAAAACAAAAGTCTAGTGCATACTGAAAATGTATCTCGATACTGTTAATGCAAATGACATACGCGAAAAATTGAGTGTTTTACAGAAGAGTATAAAAATTAATTATTTCTTTATGAAGTATGAGTATAATTTTATTGAACACTTTTGCGTACGACATTTGCACTAACAGTAGTGATATATACTTAATAGGTATGTTTTCACTCGTAAAATGGATGGAACAAAACATTCATAGGAAAAATTCAAATTTTTGTTTGTTCGGCATTAACGAGACCAATACTTTTCTTCAGTCAGAATAAAACTAATTTAAGCTGGATTAAAAAAATATGAGTGAGGTGGGCACAATTTTGAAATTTAGGGAGAAAATCGAGACCACGCCAATCTGATTGAACTTCAATGGAAATAAACACAATCACTAATAAGATTGTATTTTTTTATTTACAAGAGTTCAGAGTAAATATTACTTTAAATTTACTGAAAATTACACGAAATCTATGTAACGGCAATAAGTGTCATGCCAGTAACGTTTGGAACCGACTAAACCATACAGTATAAATTAACTTTTTGAATAAATCCTAAAATTTTATAACCACATAACAATATTTTAATAACCGAACTGTCACTCCATATGATCAGTGCCTTCCACAGTCATTATATTGTCAATTATTATTTATATTAATTTTAATTATTAAATGGAATTAAATGAAATTGATACTAAGTAATTTCTATACTGTTCATAAAATTTCCTCTAAGTTTGGATCAAATCGAATGCGCCGTTTGCAAACTATAATCATATCAAAGAGTGGTAAATATTCAGGGCGCAGTCTTTTTTAATTTTGCCAACATTTCAACCCAAACATGTGGGTCATCTTCAGGGTGTGGTTTGAACAGCACTTGAACATACGTCAGTACTTTAACACCCTCAGTGCTCAAACCACGCCCTGAAGATGACCCACATGTTTGGCTTGAAACGTTGGCAAAAATAAAAATATGTAGAACAGTCGACTAACTTCCTTCAAGAATAAAATCATATCAAATAACACATTTCTTGATCTGAAAGCGAAATTATTTTTAATATAAGAGTTAAAAGCCCACCGGTATCGGTACGTAAACTCGTAATTATTTTATTATCTAAACTCGGGTATATCGCCATAACCGAGAACCGCGTGTTTTCACACGCGTTAGCAGACCTGCCACACTCCTATCTATATTTATGCTTTTTTATACACTTTTACTTATCTATACCTGCTATAGTAAAAGAAAGTATTGCGATCAATTTCATCGGAAATACACAACGTTTTGTGCTCTTCCGAGTCACACAAAAAGGTCTGTGTATTTATGAACAGTTTACCTTAAAAATATGTAGTAATAAGAAACTGAAATTATGTAAAAAAAAAAATCAAACTTTAGTTATTTATTGCTTTCTGAAACTTCATAAGATTTCATTCAATGTGAGTAAAAATTATAAAATAATTATTAAATTTTATTGTTATGAAATATTTAAAGAATAACAAAAATATAAACTATTTAAATAAATACGACTAAATTACCGCTTAATCAAAACTTGCCCTGAACGCAAGTGGAATACGAAACCATCCCCTCAGGGGTTGGTTGACCAACATACAGAAGTTGGATTAAGTTGGTTCTATTAACTAACATAACTTGAATCGCTACCGTGTCTCTTTGGAATCCTCACACTATTGTAAGAGGGAACTTCTACACACAAGTGAAATGTGATAATTGTTTATAGAACAAAACAAGTTTAATTTATAATATTAATACCAAAATATTCTTATAAAACATTAATACACTAACAGTCAGTGGTGCAGACCCCTTTTTATAGAATTATTAACATCCGTCTGAAACTTCGTAAATAGTGTCATGTTATTGTAACCTACAACTATTTTATTTACGAAAACTCTTAAAATTGGGATGTTTTCAATCTGAAGGGAGGGCAAACGTTGTCTAATTAATTAGGTACTAAAAACTAGTAAATACCCATTTATTTGCGTTCTATTTGGATCGTAAGATAAATTGTTCACAATATCGATAACAAAGGCGGCCTACAAGAATATTGGGCCGTTTGTCCTTTATAATATCTTTATTTTCAAAATTTGAGGGTGTAGGTCACACCAAACGTCTCAATATTTTTGAAGGCCACCTTTTTCCTCGACTTTGTAATCAAATTATCTTACGATCCAAGTAGAAAGCAAATGTGTATTTACGAGTTTTTTAGTGTCTGATTAAATAGACAAAGGTTGTCCCCCTCCAGATTGTAAACGCCCCCATTACAAGATTTTTCGTAAATAAAATAGATGTAGGTTACGACGAGATGAATCTATTTACGAAGTTTCAGGCGGATGTTAATAATTCGATAATAAGGGTTCTGTACCACGGACTATAAATGAATCGATTAAACAAATATAAATATTACATTCAGGGATTGGGTCAAAACGTATTTGAGAGTACAATATAACGTTTGGTTGCAACGAAATGTTTTATTATTACAGTGTAATGTAACGATTTTTTTTTCTTCAGAAATACTGTAAACTGATATTTTTATAAACAGCAAGTTAAGTTAATATTTCTTCTTTGGTTAATTTATAACGTGAAACATAAAACCTCAAATTTTGAGGGAGGGGATTAAATTTTTGATTTTTTTGGACGATTACAATGATTCATTATTGAAGTAATAAACCAAAAAAATGAAAAAATATAAATTTAAAATCTTGTTAAGAAATAAAAATAAATTATAAAACTAAACTAAAAATAAAATAACATAATAACACAAAAGTAGTTCTATCCAGTTAAATAAATATACATTACTTGCTCTCTTCTGGGTGGATCATATGGATTTGTAGCAGTAGATAGAGCTCGAGTAAGTGGATTGGAATTTAGAGTCAGTCTGTCATGAAAATTATTAAAGAGGTCAGTGGCAGTTGCCGTGATGAAAGGAGTGTTAAGATCAGTGTGTAACGTGAGGTTTGAAACATAAAAGGGTGCGTCTACAATTTTACGAAGGATTTTTTATTGGAACGATTGAATTCTTTTTATGATTGTTTATTAATGATTGACTGTCGTAAATAATGAAAAGAAGAATGGTTGGGGTGATCAGTCAGAAACAAGAAGTTAAAAATAAATAATGATATGTATTTTGACATTTGCCGACGTTTCGACCTGAAGTTCAGACCTTCACCAGGGCTAAGAAAAGAACCAGATAACAAGGTATGAGAAAACATAAATAATGTAGGTAAAAAAAAAAAAGTAAAATGAAGTGGGTAGAATAATGATAATAGTAAGAACTAAGAGATAAATAATAATAACCGTTACAAAGGGTAGAATGATGAAGTCAACATAATCAAAAAACGTGACATAAGAATTAAAATGATAATCTTAGAATAAAATTTAAACAGAAAAAAGGAATATGAAGTTATATAAGAAATGAAAATAAATAATAAAATTAAAATATTAAAAAATAGAAAATTGAGATATTGTAAAGGTTATCAAAATGTACTGACAACGTATAATAGAATAAAGAGTTAAAACAGAGAAAAGGAATGAAAGGAAGTTCTTACTATTGTCAGAATTCTACCCACTTCATTTTACTTTAATTTTTTTTTACCTACATTATTTATGTTTTCTCATACTTTGTTATCTGGTTGTTTTCTTAGCCCTGATGAAGGCCTGAACTTAAGGTAGAAACGTCGGCAAATGTCAAAATGAATTCTTTTTATGTTTGATAAGTTTTATTTATAGTATTATTCATTTTACCATAATTATGTTTATTATGTTAACACTGTTTGTATAATTTTTATACATAATATAAACTCCCGAGATTTCTTTTTTTTTTTTTTTTTTTTTTTTTGTGCCAGAGGGACATCTTCTCTTCAACCAGAATGACGCCTAGGAACAGAGTATGAATCAAGCATTCTAAAAAAAAGGCTTACTTCGATATTGTTACATCCATAAGAAAAGGAAATATACAAGAGAATCCAGTGCCTCCTCTAGAGTAGATTCGGAAGCCAGTTACAGCGTTCTCGGATTTCCGTACCTCTTGTACCACGACCAAGGATGAAGGCGTTGATGCCGTATCCTTGAGGCGACAGAAACGCAAAATATCGAGTTGACAAAGACCTATCGATTAGGTGATTTCTCTTTCACAATGGAATGGACAAATCTTTTATGAATTATTTACGGTTGAGGTCTGTGAAAATCACTAATAGCATCAGCAAAGGGATTGAATTTCTTCATTACTTTTTGGCTTAACATCATCCCTGTCTTCCGTAATTTCTTGGCGTATTCAATTTGCAAGACCAAGACTCGTCTCGGTCTCGCATTTGGACAACACTACCCTTAATGTAAACGGCCACGTTTCACATCAATAAAGAACAGTAGGTAAGATAATGGTTTTATAGTTTCTAGTTTTTAATTTCCGAGAAAAGTTAAAAGAAGAGCGTGCTAAGTAGGTTTTTCACCCATAATTGATAATCATAAATGAAAACTGAAATTTCTTGTTTAAAAAAATATGTGAGTATCTCTGCAGTCGGGTAGACAGGATGGTTTTATCGTACGTTCGATTCTTGTCTTCTTAAAGTTGTTTCTATTTTAGTGTTGAATTTGGGCAACACAAGTCAACACAAGACAAAAAAAAAAAAAAAGGTCTTAACTGCTTGTCTGTTGGAATCGGCCCTACATCAAATGAACTTTTTTGTTGATAATTGTGCCTAGAATTATCCCTCAGAGTTTGGCTTTTAAGAACTAAGAAACACTGGTTCTCTCGCTCATTCTCCACTGGCTTAAGTACCGCGAGGCTGAGAGAGTAGCGCAGGGATCACCTGGAGTTCTGCTTTTCCCTCCATAGTTATGGGGATAAGCCTGCCTTAGAGTTCCCTCGGCTGATTGTAAATAGGGCATATAGGTATTCCACTATTTTTATTTATTTACTTATCTTCAAGTTTATATTTTTATTTATTTTATATTAGTCGGGAAGCCTGTGGTGTCATATTTCCAGGTTTATCCTTATAAATTGACCAAATCCACAAGCCTGATGAGAAAAATGTCTGCCTGCAAACAACCGCTGGAATACAAAATGGCGGCCAGGTGAAGATAGATAAGAGACTCTATAGAGGTAATAAACGTGCATATATTTATCGTTTCCGTGCTATCCGTCCTCGTAATTCACTAGTTTCGAACAAAAATTGTTTTTGCATCGCATTTCTATCATTATTTGACGCGCTAACTCCTTATCTTTTCATTTTACGAAAAAATCTTGAGCAAGAAAGTTTTTACAACTAAATTTTGTTTAAAAATATACATTACATTACTATCTTATCTTCAACCACTCAAAAGCTAGAGTAATTATAACTTAATGTTTAAACACCGAAACTATACAGACAAACTTACTTTTTGCAATTTTCGTTATTACATAGCTCCTAATCTGTACATAAGACAACATACAAGTGTATACATTGGCTTATATGTATATACTGCCTTACTTCATTATAACTATTTTCCAATTGACCGAATGTCATATTACTTCTGAATAAAAAAAAATAAAGAAATCAAACTGTACATAGCAAAATAATTAAAAAAATTTTTAAAAAATATTACAAATATTGTGTTCTACATTGAGACTTGATTTTGTGATATATCAATTATACCAATTAGTGATTTAGCAGTATTAAGCTAATAGTGTCATCTTGTATGATGAATAAAAGAGTAGTTATCACTAATAGTGTAGTTTTGTGTTTTAATATTCAAATACTTAACATTTGGCGACGAGGATAAAAGTAATGAAGAAAGGTACTTCGTGGGTGTATAAATTAAAGAAACAAGACTTGATTTTAAAACTAAAAGAACTCGGTCTGGTTTTTGATGAGGCTGATTCTGTAGATGGGTTAAGGCAAATTTTAGTGCAGGAATTGAGAAGTGAAAATAAAGAAGAAAGCAAGGAAATTAGTGAAAAGGTACCCCAAGTTAAAACAAAGAATAAAGGAGCAAGCTACAGGATGGATACCTGTAAAATTGAATTTCGTTTACATGAGGATGGCTGGGACACTTTTATTGAAAGGTCAGAACTGTATTTCCTAGCACATGATATTGAAGAAATTAAGTATGTACTAGAACTGCTTATAAAGGTGAGTGCAGAAACCTACATTCTTATTAGAAATTTAGCAATACCAAAAAACCCAAAGGATCTCTCATTTAAAGAAATTGTTTCTTTAATGTCTTAGCATTAAATCCCGTCCTGGAAATTGTGATATATTGATTTTAACAATTAGTGATTTAGCAGTATTAAGCTAACAGTGTTATCTTGTATGATGAATAAAAGAGTTGTGATCACTAATGGTGTAGTTTTGTGTTTTAATATTCAAATACTTAACAGATTTCATCTATTTTCTTTTGTTATTATAGTAATAATAGAGAATAGAAATAAGTTTATTTCTTTCTCCTTCAAAGTTCCTAATTGGTTAACTGGTAGAAACATTGGTCCATTAGACTCAGTGACATTTCCTCTTAATTGCAACGCCAGGAGTTTCCTTTAGAACAGTTTAGGAAAAAAACGAAACAAAAGGAACAAAGGATTACTCCTAATTTGCTCCGGACTCTTTTTACGGTAAAAGGATAATCCAGGATGTCCCGAAGACACAGCTGGAGGTTATTACTAAGGCTTCCCTTGAGTACAAAATAATGGCTTTGTTTTTTACCTCCATTGCTCACCTCAAAGTGCTTTATAATTGTTCTTAATCTTACTCTAAAGAATAACTGAAATTGAAAAATACAATTTGTGTTTTCTGTACTGTTGAAGCTTTATTTTTAAAAACAACTGACCCTTACAAACTAAGGGTATTTTTTACTTTAAATTTGCCAGTTATTGTTTTATTTTCAATAATGAACCATTGTCATCGAGCAAAAAATTTAACCCCCTCTCAAAATTTGAGGTTTTACGTTTTCAAGATACGTAGAATTCTAAAAAAGAATAAAAAAATTTTTGTCCGCCATCCGTCCGAAACTTCTGCATTTTTTCATCGACATTTCTATCCGCCTTTTACTTACAAGATGGCGACCGAAAAACCTGCGTTGCTAATAGACTGTAGCTCCTAAACGAATGTAACGATTTCAATGAAACTTCGCTAAAGTCTTCTTCTCCATGCCCTTTAAATTTATCTGTATAAAATACTTCAACGAAAAGAAGCTGGATAAAAGTTACGAGGGATGGTAAAATTAAATTCCGAACAACTCAAAAAGCATACACGTTTTTGTTGATATATATGTATATATATTTAGGAATATAACAATCTGTCACGTGGACAATAATTATAGTGATATATGAACACATTCATACCATATATACAGAAAATATAAAATTAACAAAAGTAAAATAATAATCAAAAACTATGTACAATAAAAAATAAAATAACCTAAAGATAAGTAAAAACATAAATTAGAGTGCTACCAACGGGTAGTTTCTCAACAAGCGTGTTTCATGTGATAATATTCCTCTGTACACTTTTACTTGATGTATTCATACTAATACAGTTGTAAATATCATAATAAAAGTTTAAAAAAACATGAACACACAGCCATACCTATACACAATATATACAATTAGGCAGGGAACCCCAAACCAGGCTTCTCCCACCAACTATAGAAGGGAAAGCAGGACTTAAGAGATCCCTGCGCTACTCTCTCAACCGCGTCACTAGCTGCTAAAGCCAGTGGAGTTTGAGCGAGAGCGCTTTAGCCACATACACTCATGTATTCTGTGTAGAATCTGGCCATTGCCAGAACTCCAAGATATAAACTGTATATATATTGTATGGTTTTTTAAAAGTTTACGAATTTTCCTAAAAAACAAAAAAAAGAAATCGTTAAAATCGGACAATTAGGAGCAAATATATGGTCTCTAGATTTTTTTAAAAATGTTCTACTGCAAAGGTAATGTAAAATGTCCTTTGTTTTGGTTTTTGAGTTTTGAATATGTTACTGAAGTAATGCTAATTTTTTTAGTGTATTATAAAAGATTAAAAAAAAAGTTTTTTTCCAATAATTGGAATCATCTTTTATTTCTTTTTCTTTGTCAATAGGAAGTAATGTTACTTTAGTTGTAAAATTGTTCGGAAATAATAAACCATTATAAAATAATTTGCAGCGTTTTTAAATAGCAAACGTATGTATTATAGAAAAGTATCTGTTATATATGAATCAATGTTGTTATTCTTCTATTATATAAATATCTGTTAATAGATTATATTCAAACTGTAAAAAAAAAGTTTATTTAAGATGTAGGAAGAGTTCAAAATCATGTCGGCTTTTAGGTTTTTAGAGGAATACAATCAGGGAATCTTCGGTGTTGTTTAAGGACAGTTACGGATTTTCGGATAATCTCTTCTTCAGGATAAAATTTGAAATTAAATCGTAACACGGGGCTTTATTGCCAGGCAAATGTTCAATAAAATTATGAACTTCGTGAGTGTGAATTATCTTCGGATCTTCGTAAATGTGGCGAAAGTGTCATATGTAACGGGATATTTTAACTTGGTGTAAAATGAGTTTGTTGATGAGTTGATGTGTGTGATGTCTAAGCGCGGTTGAAATGTTTCTTCCAAGTGTCAAGAAAATATTTCAGCTTTTTGGCTGTCTGATTTTGCCCAAGAGCAATCAGACTGCCGAATAGTATGAGATATGTCAGAAGTTATTAAGCTATTAAAAACATTGTCAAAATTTTCAGTTCATGTACGTATGTATTTCATCGTGTAATATTCTCATCAGTCTGTGGAGTAGGTGTCTTTAGCCAAAGTTTTTGTGCTCTCCGTTTTCGATCAATGAGATGTCATATATCAAATGATGAAGGAACGCAAAAATGAAATGACTGTTGGCCAAACTCAAACTCTTCAAAGCTTTTATTCTTTTAAATAGCCTTTAATGCAAAGCCTTAAGTCCCTCAAGATCACTCCCTAAACTGTTATATATATATCAAGAAATATTAATAGATATCAAGTAAAAATTAGGATGAACGATTATTCGAGTTTTACTTGTCGATTTTGAAGTTTGAAAGTTCATTTATCTTTTACTTAGAGACTATTTTTAGATAATTTAATTACCTTACAAAAGTTTTTATTTATATTTTACACTCCAATTGCATTACACTTTGCTATAATATATACTTCGCTAGTAAGACCCCAAAATATTTTTATTTTCTTAAAAACTTTTTTTCTGTATTTTCTCGGGAACGTGTACGAAAATTGAAAGGACATTAATTAGAAAATTATAGGAAAGTTTCAACAAAATCGTTAGATCCATTTTTGAGCTACAGTCTAGAGAAAATTATGTTTTTCACATATTGCGCAGTCAAAACTCGAAACAAAAAAAGAAGCAACAAAATGGGCCTACTAGTTCCCGAGATAATCTTCGCACAGACTGACATACAGAAAGGCAGACCAATGGCTGAAAATGTGTTTTTTGACGTGATCACGATACTTTCCTTACCTAGTATAGGTTGGAAAGTAAACAATAACAGATAAAAATAAATATTTTTTTTTCTTTTAATGTATTTCTAATTTAGATTATAATTAAACTGTATTTCTCAGTGTTCGTGTTCATTCATCGAGTTCACAAAGGTTTGTTGGTGCGATTATTATTGTAGAAATTAGCATTGTGAAACTATGAATGGTTCCTTGAACGAATATCGCTCCATTGTTTCAGAAATAAATGGTTCGCTATTGTCGTTTTAATTACTTGAATAATGGCGATTACATACTTGAAATATTAACAATAATTACAACAACAATTATGTTTTTCTTCATTGACAGATGATGAAATCTAAGTGATCTGAGTACCTTTTCTTAGATACGCCATTTATACCAGACTTAGATCCTACAAATATAAATAAATTAATTTCAACGTAAAAATTTAGGATTCAAATAAAAATTGATATAAAGCTCTCTCAGATTTAGATGCAGTGAACTTATGTGGTACTGTGATCAAATTTACATTTTCTTCTCCCAAATCCTCGGAATTTATTTACCGAATATGCATTGGGTTTGGTCGTTTTTAGACGATTGATATCTCTTAAAACCTTCGTATAATAAGGATAGGATATCAGTAATATAAAGAATTTTCAAATATATTTATAAAAAATAATGCATTACTAGGCCCCTGAGAATAAATCGCAGACAATTCTGTTTAGTATAGCAACATACAACAAAACAATATGGAAATAAGTAAATCCTATGTATTATCTGAGGGAGGAATTAATTGTTTTTTTCTGGGTCGATTATAATATTCCATTTCAGATAGTAGACCAAAATATTTGTACAAATTACTTTACTAGGGCCAATTTCTAAACGCTGACTGAAAATCTAATAAAGGTAATAAAGACAAAAAAAAACCTCAATCATGTAATTTTCTAAATTATTAAAAAATATGAAACGAAAGAACAAACAAATGCTTTTAAGAAATAATAAAGTAAATATATCAGTCAAGAAAAAAAGTGTAGTAGAATAATAACTGCAGTATCTTTAAAGAGGAATAAATTATTAAGTATACCAAAATTAATGGATTGTATCCTTAGAAATAAATTTTTAATTTTTTCCTAGAAATTTCGAAAGGATAGGACTATTTTTCGCATGCGAAGGAGAATATCTTCAAAATGAGAGTCAATCATTGGATTTGATGAACACCTTTAAGAAATAATATATAAGATTCCAAACATGTGGACACCAAGTATTAGAGCTATTTGTGAAAACGATTGTAATAAAAACAAAAGGAAAAATATATAACAATAAAATATAAAAAAATCATTTCAACACATTTCTAATTAATAATGTAAAGAATAGTTTCACCTAAACTAATGTTCTGCATGGCAAGATTGTGAAATATAAATAATATTGTCAGTTTATTCCTTAATATTTATATTAAGTTTTATTTTATATAAAGAATCTAAAATAAAAAATATATATTCTAACTCGTTTGATTCCGGTTAAAACAAAATCTGAATTCTGGTGAACAAATCAAATATTTAAAAACAAAAACTTGAAAATTATTCTTTTTCTTTAACAAGATCCTTTCAAAATCGATGGGGTGAACTCATACGGCTCTAACAAGGGTAGGTCACAGACAGTGGGTCAACGATTTCAACCAAATATTTGTTATATGGGATTATATATCGAAAAATATTAGACGCGTGTAATGCTGTTTGTTTCAATGGATGTTGTTTCAGCTTTATTTATCTAAAATAAATAATACTAATATATATTTTATTTATTCCCGTGTGGTCCCGGATAGGATAGCCCGAGGATTTGACAAGTAAATTATTTTATCATATTATATATATATATAGATATCTAGGTTATTATATACCAATAGATTTTGTTTTCAACTCCTAAGGCTCATTGGAAGAAATTTGAGATAAGTTTACAATGTTTTTTTATGATGACCCACCAAAAAAGATTTGTATAATTGGTCACCATGAATTGGTGAAAAATATATATATTTTTTTTATATTTTAATGAAATTTACAACTGTAATACATGAGAAATACAACAAGTAAATATGACATTGGCAACATGACATGTACAACAAGAAGAGAAACTACTCATTGGTACTCTATATTAGAAGGTCCCGATGCCATCTTCTTTTCAGAGGCCTCCGAGGGTTATCAGGAATAGAAGAGGAAGCAAAGTTTGAAACGAGAGGGTTTGTATGGTTATGAAGTTTATTATGGAAGGGTAGATATCTGGATTGGGCCAAATCGGAAACATATGGAACATTAATGTCTTTATGAAGAAGAGAAGAATAGTTGGGGTGCTCAGTCAAAAAGGAAGGCAAAAAATAAATTATAATATTTATTATTATTATAATTTTTTTTTTCATTTTTTATTATCTTTTTTTTATTATCATTTTTACCATCATTACTTATGTTTCTCATACCTTGTTATCCGGTTATTTTCTTAGCCCTGATGAAGGCCTGAACTTCAGGTCGAAACGTCGGCATATGTAAAAAATAAACATTATAATTTATTTTTTGCCTTCCTTTTTGACTGAGCACCCCAACTATTCTTCTCTTCATTATCCACGACAGTCAACCAATTACCAGTTATAATGTCTTTATGAATGATTTTATTTGTGACAAAGTAAGGAGTATTCAGGATTTTACGAAGGATTTTGGATTGTAAGGATTGGAAACGAGAGGAATTCGATGGTTTAATGAAGCCCCAAAGCTCAACTCCTTAAGTCCAAATAGGCCTTATTATTGTCATATATTTGAGTCGTTTGTAATTGATTGAAAGCTTAGATCGTTTGTCTAGTAAGTGCTGCAGTAGTCGAAAAAGTCGGGCGGTTTCTAGTCGTTTCAGTCTGGTATGGGGATGATGAAAAATATGTAAATATGTTTCCAAAATATGCTGCCTTTGAAATAATAAATTAAGAGGAGGTTATTAACAAGAAAAACAGACAGAATTTATTTACCTCTGCAAAAGCTCGGAGAATTGTGGTATTAGAACTTTCATGACAAAATACATGCGTATATTACAAATTGATATAGTGATTTCGTTATGTACGCATATATATTATAAAAAAAATTAGTGAAAAATAGGCAACGTAACAGTAACAGAAAGTGTTCAACTTATTAATACGTAATAAGATTTGTACGCCTAAAAGAGAGTGAAAACACGATTGGATTTGAAGCTAGGACGCTTATATATGAGAGTTGTTATATTATTATTATTTTATTTATTTTTTTAATTTCAATATGTTAAATAAATTTGACAAAATATATATATATATATATATATATATAATATATATATATATATATATATATATATATATATATATGAATATCATCATAACCACATGATTTATAAAATTCAATACAATAAAATTAAATGTATTTCTCAATCCAAAATCCTTCTTAAAATCCTCAATTCTCCTTACTTTTGTCACAAATAAAATAACCCATAAAGACCTTAATGTTCCATATGTTTCCGATTTTGCCCAATCCAGATACCTATCCTTCCATAATAAACTTCATAACCATCCGAATCCTCTTGTTTCCAACCTTGCTTCCTCTTCTATCCATGATAACCCTCCGAGGCGTCTGAAAAGAAGATGGCCTCGGGACCTTCTAATATAGAAATATAATTGGAATGCTACCAATGGGTAGTTTCTCCTCATGTTGTACATGTCATGTTACTTGTTTCATATTTACTTGTTGTATTTATCATTTATTACAGTTATAAATTTCAATAATAATAAAAAAGTGTTTCGTTTGGAAAAAACATATTGCTGCAGTTAGTGCAAAAAGTTGTACTAAAATAGCATCAAAAGTTATCATTTCTTAATGATTTATTAATACAATTTCATATTTTATTTTCCTATACTGGTTTCCATAGTAGCAGACTATATATTGCAGTTTAGGACCACAAATGTCACCGTTATCAGAAATAGAATTAATATAAAAATTTGTTACATACAACCTTTTGCACTAACAGTAGTGATATGAAGAGTATTTAGTTTTAATGTTTATCTGAAAAATTTAATAGACTAATATATATTACTATTAGGTTGTCCGGAAAATAATACAGGATTTTGAGTTGTCTTTAAAATATCCCTCGATATAACAAACTGCTAATTACAAACTACCAATGGGTAGTTTCTCAACAAGCGTTTTCATGTGATTATATTTCTCTGTAAACATTTACTTGATGTATTTATACTAATACAGTTGTAAATATCATAATAATAAAATTTAAAAAAAAATTTATTTCTTCTCATTTATATTTATGCAGTAAAATACCATTCCTGTTATATTTACGCACTGTTCAGTGTTTTTGATTTAGTTCTTTGAAGAACGCTCCAAAACATTGGTTCGAATTATATATTATGGAGAACATTTGATATATATAAGTCGTTAGATAATGTAAACGTTTTACGAAGTATCTAAGATAGAAAAAAAATTATTCTTTTTAACGATCCCATCCTGAATAATTGAAGGTTGAATGGAAAGCTGAACACACACAAAGCGGACGACACACCTGTCACCTGCAACACATGTCGTATCGTGGCAACCTTTCATTGATCCGAGTCAACAATATGAATCATCTCCCTCTATTTCCTCTCCATTCATAAATCTGTCATAGCTTAAAAGAAGAAATTACATCGGCATACACCTCGCAAAAATCTATATGTGAAAACTAAAAATTCATATTTCAGAAAATTCATTGTTTTATTTATTGAACACGCCCACTATACTTTATTTTTTTTTTATGAATTAGGTTAGAGAGAGAGAGAGAGAGAGAGAGAGACAGAGAGAGAGAGAGAGAGAGAGAGAGAGAGAGGAGAGAATATGAGGAGGGGGAAGATATGTAAGGGGAGAGAAGGATGAGAAAGGGTATAGAATGATAAGTGAATGAAAGAAATATTAAAAAGAAAAAGAAAAGAATATATACAAAAAAAAAAAATATATCTATGTATATAAAAAATATTGTATACTATGCTCATAAATATTGTTAATCCTATATAATTGTATATTAATTTTAAAAATTGTCTGTAGTGATTAATAAGTATGCTGCGTTGTTAGCAGCCCAATGTGATTGGGCACCGCCATTTTATTTTATGATAATAAAGTGATTCTCTCTCTAGAAATAGAAGATCTGCCCCACAGCAGCACGAATTCATAAAGTCTTATCGAAAAATCAAAAAAATGGTCCTGAGTGATTGTGTAAACCTGATAGAACCTCCACTGACTACCAAGAGGAAAAACAGAAAGTCTTATCAAATATTCATTTTCTTCAATATATTCCTGGTACTAAAGAGTCAGGCTCTACAAGAAAACACATTGCACTATACCAGAATAGATGGAGTAAAAAAGCTGTAAATATATTTACTTCAGATCAAATTACTAAGGCTAAGCCGACTAACACGAGTGCAAAACATACGTTGTACGGTAACATGGTAAACCGAAGTTAACATGATAAAATAATTCGCCTTTGAAAATTTTCAAGTTCGCGTTTTAACACTGCTATAATTCACCCGCTCTCTCCTCTGACCCGAGAAATTCCACGTGTAGAGGCAAGGTAAGAGTAAAAAAAAAAAAAAAAAAAAAAAAGAAACGAGAAATAAGAGGTCGGGGTACAGGAGGGTAGGGTGGCCGAAAGGGCTAACGTGCGTTCGCAGCACAGCGAGTTGCCCGGCAACCAGATAACCAAGTTTTGAGAATTAAGAAAAGTACGCGTCCCGGTGCCAGAGGGGATTTTAAATTAAATTTACGTTAAAATTAATGTTTAGAAGATTTTTTGAATTTATGATAATCTAATGAAGGAACAAGCTAATATTTAAATTATAGATTTAAGGAAATGCAATGGTTTAACCATGACAGATTGTAAATCCTATTTATAAACAGATAACATACAAACAGTGTTGCCCAAAATCGATCTTGGTCTTGCAAAACCAAGACCAAGGCCGCCTAACTGTTGAAAGACAAAGACCCGGGCTGGTAAAAAAATTTGATTATTTTAATAAAAATTACGGCAAAATAGTTACTAATACTCAAAGATTTTAAATTCCCTGCCGTTACCCTCCGGTCCGGGATAATATATGGCCCGTATAGCCTAAAAGGCGAGGTAGGGAAGAACAGAAAAAATAAATAAAAAGTCCGTGGCACAGACCTCTTTTTATAAAATATTTAACATTCACCTGAACCTTCGTAAATAGCTTCATCTCCTCGTAACCTACAACTATTTCATTTACAAAATATATCTTGGAATTGGGGCGTTCTCAATCTGGAAATCGGCAAACTTTGTCTATTTAATTAGGTACTAAAAACTCCTAAATACCCATTTGGTTTCCACTTGGATCGTATGATAATTTGATTACAAAATCGACAAAAACAGGTGGCCTACAAAAAAATAATGGAACGTTAGCCATATACCCTCGTTTTTTCTACAATTTAGATAAAATAATATATTTAAATAATCAGGTATACATTGCCGATTAATTCCAAAAAATCTAATAGTAACATTTTATAAAATTAAACTAGTGAATGAATCTTTCTTTTGATTTTTTCTTCACATTATATATTTACAATCAGTGTGACGACCTATAACCTATTGACGCTCTATTTAAAAGCTCGTAAGTGAATTTTGGTAAATTTTCCTGAGGGAGGGATAATTTAGATACATATAAAAAACAATAGTTTTAATATAATTTTAATAAAAATTTAATTATTATATTTAGCACGACCGTTGCTTATTCATAACTTAATATATGCACTTTGAACTCAGCAACTCCCTTTGTATAAAGAGCTCAGAAAATGGAGTTATCTGATTAAAATAGAATGATGTAGTTATGACATTTTTATTACCTACAATCGATATAATAAATAGGATTTGCGTTATATTGGTTACTGGGTTTTTGCATCGATAAATATAATAGAAATTCACAAATATGTTCTTTAAAGTTAAGTTTCATTAAAAATGTAATTCAAAAACTTTTTTAAATAGCTCAATTTTACCAATCAAGAATTTAGAAATCAAAGTAGAGCAGTAAGTGTAAGTTATGTGATGCGCTCATCAGATTTTATTAGTAATTTATTAAAATTGATAGGAAATATAACAGATTATAAACGTATAATAGTTTATAGCATCTGGGTCATTTTCAAAATGTACATATACAACACTGCAAGCCATAATCTCTCATTTTATTTTTACTTAGTAGATTCTGTTAAAAGTAATTTTATTAATATTAATTACAAATCGATCATATGTTATATCGATTATATAAATTTAAAAAAAGATATATATATATATATATATATATATATATATATATATATATATAGTTATATATATATATATATATATATATATATATATATATATATATATATATATATATATATATAGTTATATATATATATATATATATCCACATGTTTTAGTTATAACCCTGTTATATATATGAAGTTGTGTTGTTAGTTTAATAAAGATTGATTTTGCTTAGTTTAAAAGAAAGGCTTGTGGTTTATTCAATGTTATGCACTTAATAAGAAAACCCATAAACCATTAATAAAATTAAAAGATTCAACGAGGTAAATTCAACAGGTAGTGGAAAAAGTATTATAACAAACTGAATAACAAGTTGTTAATATTAGAATGAGAATTAGTCTTATCATTCGAGAATTAATCTTATCAATCCGTTTATTAACTATAAGTTTATAATCTGGTGGATTATTTTTGAATTATAGTAATAAATTGATTCACATTTATATCACTTAAATAAATATTTGTGAAAACTTCTGTAGTTTGTATGATTTGATAAAGTTGAATACAATGTAAATAGCCGATGTTAAAGCGATATATATGCAAAAAATACTAGAAATCCTACTCCAATTCGTCACAATTAAAGATGAATTAAAATAGGGTTTCTACAACTTTTACTATCGAAAACTCCAGTCTAAATCGTTGCCGTTCAGAGGACGAACCATGTCGAAATTGGTGAAACGTCGAAGGGTTTGTTGTTTACTGCTGTAAGAGAGATTCAGGGCTTAGCCTTGGAATCATTCATTATATCTTAACGAAGATATTTTTACTTCTACTTACACATATATGTGATCTATATTAAGGGAAAGTAATACGATCGTGAAATTTTGACCAAAGATAGCTTCATTATTTCGGATGCATTGCATTAATTTGGTTAAAACTAGTTGGCCCGTGCGAATAATTCGAAGAAAATTTTGTTTAGTGAAGAAATAGAAAAACAAAATGGAAATAAATAGTTCATACGCATTATGTAAAGAAGAAATTAATATTTTTTCCTTGGTCGATTACAATATTCCATTAAACATAACAGACAAACGCTGTGTCATTAGTAACACTGGTTAGATTCCGATGATTTTTTATTCAAGATAATTTAATTACCTTTCAAAATACTTTATATAAATTTTACCATAGATATTATATTTTCAGTTAACGCCCTAAAATATGTTTTTATTCTTTATAAATGTTTTCCCTGAATTTTCTCGACCACAAGTACAAAAATTGAAAGAACACTAATAACAGGATTATAAGAAAATTTCACCAAAATCGTTAAAGTCATTTTTGGTCTAAAAATCAGTTTATTTATTTCCAAAATAATCATGGGACAGACAGACAGACCAATGGCTGAAAAAATGTTCATTTCGGGCTCAAGGAGCTCTGAGACGTAAAGATTCGTTGATTACAGTACATTGGAAATTCGACCCGATCGGAATACTTTCCTTACTTAGGAAAGGTAAGAAAATAAAAATAACCACTTGGCCCGTGAGAAAAATTCGCAGACAATTTTGTTCAGTGCATAAATAGCAAAACAATATGGAAATATGTAGTTCCTATGTATTATGCAAGGAAGAAATTAATATTTTTTCCTTAGTCGGTTACAATATTCCGTTAAACATAATAGACAAAAATATTTGTATGAATTGCTTTGCTAGGACCTATTTTTAAACGCTGACTGAAAAGATAATAAAAGTAATAAAGACAAAATAATGCGCTGATCATGGGATTTTCTAAATTATCAAAAAAAAAAAAAATGTAAGAACAACCAAATATCTTTGAGAAATAATAAAGTTAGTAAATCAGCTAGAAAAAAAAGTGTAGTATTCTATTTTACTCCTAAATGCAATATCTTTAAACAGGAAGACATTATTAAGTATACCAAAACTAATGGACTGTATCTTTCTAATAATTGTCCAATTGTTTTTTTGTAAGTAATTTTGTCAGTAGGTAATCTCCTTAATTATCATGGGTACAAAAATGCGTACTTTTTGAGTTATTCGCAAATAAAGTCTCTTTTCCTTCATAACTTTTTTTTTTTCCAAAACTTTTGGAGGAGAGAACATTATCGTTTAGGAGAGGATTAATAAGTTTTGAGATTCATACAAATGAATAATCCAGTAAACGTAACCAGTTTGTTATATAAAGGGGTATTTTAAAGAAAACTAAAAATCCTGCATTATTTTCAGAACAAGCTAATAGTAATATATATTAGTCTATTAAATTTTGACAGATAAGCATTAATGAATTTATTAAACACTCTTCATAGAGCTACTGTTAGTGCACAAGTTGTATATAACAATTTTCTATGTTATTTCTATTTGTTAGACATACCGCTACAGCTCACACTACCACCACCTCCTTTCACACCATCACAAGTTGCACAAGAAATTAGACAATTGCCCAAAAGAAAAACCCCTGGTCATGACTTGATAACTGCTGAGGCGCTCCAGCAAATGCCAAGGAAAGCTCTAGTGTTTCTTACCACAATCTTCAATTGCATTCTCAGGACCACTAAATTTCCTATACAATGGAAATACTCACACATAACCATGATTAAAAAGCCAAACAAAGACACTAACAACCCTTCTTCATATCGACCGATTAGTTTACTTCCAGTATGTTCTAAGTTATTCGAAAAACTATTGTACCCACGACTATTACATATACTAACAGACAGACAGATTATTCCTGACCATCAATTCGGGTTTCGAAAATTACATTCAACAACACAACAATTGCACAGGGTGACTGACTACATCTCTACAGCACTAGAGCGGAAATTATATGCAACCGGAGTATTTCTGGATGTCGCCCAAGCGTTCGACAAAGTATGGCATCAGGGGCTTCTCTTCAAGCTTAAGACCATACTTCCACATACTTACTACTTAATTCTCCATTCCTTTCTCTCAGATAGATTTTTCTCCGTTCGACATGGCCAAGGTCTATCCTCAATTCGATCAGTTTTAGCTGGTGTACCTCAGGGATCAATCCTAGCCCCATTACTGTACATCACATACACACACGACATTCCTCAAAGTATCCACACTCTTACAGCAACCTACGCAGACGACACTGCTATCATTACCAGGCACGACAATCCTACAGAGGCATCACTTAACTTACAACATCACTTACAAATTATACTCGATTGGTGTAAACTTTGGAAAACTAAAATAAATTATCAAAAGTCACAGCACATCACATTTACTCTAAGACCAGAAACATGCCCTCCTGTATACTTAGACAACATACCGATTCCACAAACAGACAGAGTACAATACCTAGGCCTTAAATTCGATAGGAGAATGACATGGGGTCCACATGTGAAGAAAAAACGAATCACATTAAATCTAAGACTAAAATTGTTACATACACTGTTAAGACGACCTTCCAAATTAAAAGCAAGACAGAAACTAAGTATTTACACGTATCTTTTAAAACCTCTTTGGACTTACGGACTACAAATATACGGAATTGCAAAACCAACTCACATAAATAAACTTCAAACTTTTCAGTCTAAGATACTACGACTAATCACTCAAGCACCATGGTACGTAAACAATCACACTTTACACACCGACCTACACGTTCCGACAGTCAATGAACATATACGAACGTACTACAAACGATTTCATACCATGTTAAACGGGCACTCCAACCAGCTGGTAAAAGAAATGGCCACAACTAGTATGCCCGAGAACTCCAGAAGACGACTGAAAAGGGTCTGGATGAGGGATCTGCTTAAATAATGTTAGTAAATAAAAGCCATGGAAGGGATACCGCTGGGTATTGCTATTCCTCATGCCTATCAAGCCTTTTTTATTTATTTATTTTTTATTTTATTTTATTTTTCTCTCATTACTAAGCCAGCACATCTGCTGATTGTCAATAATAATTGACAGGTGCGGATAAATAAATGTAAGTGCAAAAAAAAAAAAAAAATTTCTATTTGTCCCATGAGCGTATGTGGACTCTAGTGCCCTCTCTCAGTCTCCTCTAGATACCTATCACAGTGACGCGGCTGAGAAAGAAACGCTGGGATCTCTAAAGTCTTGCCTTACACGTTACGTTACTTACACGTTGGAAAAAGGGCCCTCGACTGACTGTAAATGTTGTAAATAAATATGAATGTGTTATTTATATTTTACTTAGTTTTTGTATCATATTTTGTTTCTTCTGTTTCACTAAGCTTTCTTATTCTTTTCTTTTGTTATATTTTTTTTGTTGTATTTTTTTTTTATTATGTAATTGTATACATGTTATGAATGAGTCCCTTACATCTCTAATACTAATAATAATGTCCTTAATTGAGGCAAAATGTATTTTTTGTTTAATAAATAAATAGAGTTAAAAAAAAAAATTCTATTTGTGCTAACGGTGACATTTTCAGTCTCCAACTGCAATATATAGTCTGCTACTATGGAAACCAATGTAGAAAAATAAAATGTGAAATTATAATAATAAATCATAAAAAATAATCACTCTTTTATAAAAAGAATCAATTTTTACATACATTTTTGCACTAACTGCAGCGATATGTTTTCCAAACGAAACATTGCCCAGTAAACTTTAACCTTAGTTCCAGAAATTATACTTGGAATTAACATAAACATAATAGAACTTATCGGGTGACGTTGTGGTCGACCACAAATGCCCTAACTCATTGCGCAATTCTTTACAAGTCACGTCCGATTTCTTTTCTTTTGGTTGAATCGAAATAAGATTTCTATGGCGTAGTTCCGAAGGTTGATTGTCTATTACTAAATTTCTATCTTGTACTTTAGGATTATTAGTACAAGTTTAAATTTATATATTTTCACTGAAATAGAAAAAAAAAACTCTGCAAATTATTACACAATAAATAATTATTTCTAAACAGTTGTATATCATATATAACTCTACTTTCTAAGTCATGTAGACGAAAATAAATAAAAGATAACTCCTAAAATTGGCCTAAATATATATTTATTTTTTAATCATTATTATAGGCTAAGAAATATAGACAATAACCTCGATTGTTTTAGGTCTTGAAAAACTTTTCAAAAATTAAAAACCAAAATAAAGGATATCTTCGCTAAAATATAAAAATCTGGTGTGTCCACTCACACGACGTTCCAACCTATTTCAGAAAAGTTTTTATATCTTAACTTTACAGTCCATCAAGAAACAAAAAAAAATTTAATTATAGTTATTTTCATGAAAATTGATCAAAGAAAAGATTTGAGTACTATTTATTTGATAAACTAAAGCAATATAAACCGGCTTAAGGTAGATCAGCGTAAAAATTTCAATACTCTCTAATATTGCTGATCAAAAACTTTTTAACATAGCCTAATTTTGTCAAACAATAATTTCTGTTAAAAGTAAAGGAAATAGTAAAGCTTGGATGCGGGCAACAGATTTTCTTATTTTCACTTAGTTATTTTTTTTCTCTCATTCATAACTTTCTGAAACCAGGATATGAAGCCATAATCTTACATTGGAAATTGAATAGCTGTAACTTCGTTAATAGTTGTCCGAAATGAACGATTTTTATATAGCTTTGTAGGAAATTTCATTACCTGTCAAAAAACATATGATTATTAGACAATTATTACAACATTATAGGAAAGTTTCATCAAAATCGTTAGAGCCATTTTCGCGCTACAGTCTATAGAAAAACATGTTTTTTATTACTGCGCAGAAGCTATTGCGCATGTAACAGCCAATTTGTGTCACAGGAATCAGTAGTCAAAACCCTACAAAATATAAAAAGAAGCAACAAAATCGGTTCACTAGAAAATCTTGACAGAGACAGACAGTCCAATGGCTAAAAATGTGTTTTTCGGACTCGTGGGGCTCTGAAACGTACGGAACCGTCGAAAATCGCAAATCAAAAATTTGACCTTTCCTTACCTAGTATAGATAAGAAAGTAAAAAATTACATCAAAAATAAAATAAACTTGGATTGAAGCATCGACAACCAGAATAAAGAAATGGACTAAAATCCTGATTGTAATTCATTATAAATATTTACAAAAATAAAAAATAAAAACTGGTTAAAATAGGTGATATCTAAAATACACGGTGTATAAAAAAAAAAATACCTTTTTATCAACTTCAAGATTTCAAAGGAATGTTAATACTTTAATACTTAATAATCCCTTTAGAGCATTCTCTAAGCATGTTTAATCCCATTCGACTAATTTAAAAAAAGCCGGAGTTTAGCTATTTGTTTCAAAGAAGAAAAATTACAGTATCTTACAAAATTCTCGTAATTTTAAGAATTTACTGGAAAAAACAATTCACAGCCGCTGAAGCAACTCTGAAATTATTAAATATGAAGGTGTTATCCAGCGCACTCTATACGGCGTTGGTTGGAAAAATTCAGCACCATTAATGGATATTGAAAAGGTTCTGCAGAAAGCTGTTCAGTCATATCCTAACCATGCTTAGGATCCTAACTATTAAACTATGATTTAAAATTAAATTAAAAGATTACCCCTATACCTGAGAGAACAAACAAGAAAAATACTTCGGCAGATTCGATGCCAATGTACAATATGGAATTTTAGCCATAATATGCACAGGACAATATTCAAGATTACCCTACCAATTCTCTATAATTTGATATAATTGAGATTAAAAAAATATAATTTTCTCATATCTTCTGCACTGCTTGGCTTAAATATTTCTATCCCAACAAGATTTTCCATACCCTGGTAAATTCTTAACCTTAAACTACTATAAATTAGGCATTTAAATAATATATGATGAAGTATTTCATTTTCTTTAGTGTTGCACATTTTGCACTCGAGTTGTGGAGTAATTTTCATTATTTTATTATTAACAGAAATCTTGATCATATATTTTTCCGAAAGACGGATCTGCATTAATAGTTTGGTATATTTGAAATTAGTCGGTATCAACAAATAGTGGGGAATCTGATCATTATTAAGAAAAAGTTTAAATGTTCAATATAAGATGAGCTATGCAATGTTATTCTGTCTCCGTTCTGCAAATGTTTGTATTTATTTAATATTCTGTTAATATTTGTTCTAATTATGGCTGAGTTGGTTTCATAAACTAGATTTCCTTCCCCAATAGTATCTAACAATACTTTTAGCTGAGAACACCAATTATATTTCGATAGAGCAGGATTAGCTGAGTGACATTTATTTCTTAGCTTTTCGAAACATATTTTTGGATACCTACATTCCTCCATAAATCGATATTTCTTTCGCGAGAAAAGTATATAAACGGTATAATATGCGATTACTGTATTCACAATATGTGAAACGAGTCTGTTTAACTAGACTCTAACTGGTAATTCGGCTACACAGAGGGACTATCGCCCAGCCCGGGGGTGACATACGACGTGGGGAAAGTGGCGTTAACATATCGCTCCGGCACGTCCACGAGGCAATTAATTATTAGCGGTGATTACAGTTGTATAATGTGAAGAGGAGGAGTGGTTAGGGGTGGGTTAGAGGTGAGTGATCAATCTTAGCCGGACTGAATCAGTCATGGGAGCAGTCACCACTGATTACTGGTTTCAAATGAATGAAACAGTGCAAGAGGTGCTGATTCATTCATTAATAAATACCAATCACTAGTATACACCACTAGCGGATCAAGGATTTAATTTGGGGGGGGGGGGGACTTCGGCCCGAAAGTTGTTTTTTTCATAAAAATAACGATAATTACTTTGGAAAAAAAGAAAGAAACTAACTACCTGTATGAAATGGTGTTTAAGTGATTCCTAAAGCCCTATTAAATGTAATTACACGAGCAATAATACTTTAAGAGATACTTTTTAAATATTTTTTTCGATAAAACATGGTTATGTTTTACCGTTTTTGGGGGGAGGGGGCTTCAGCCCGAAACCCCCCCGTGGTATACACCAGTGAAAATTCGCATAAATGAATAAAAAAATCTGGTACGCACAACACACAACTTTCACTTACCACTCTCCTTGGAATAGAAATTATTTTCTGGCAATGCTTGGCTGATATAAAATTTTTGAAGTGAATTATAAGCGCAGCTAAAGCTTAAAGCTTACAGCTAACAAATCATTAAGACCATTAAAATTACAAAAAGCCTATTTATTATATCGACGGTAAGCAATGCAAATCTAGTCACTCCCTCTGCTTTTATAAACCTCACAACTTCAGTCTCTGAGTGTTTCAGTTGACAGAATGACTAACTCGAATTTGAATATTTTTCAGTAATGTCATTTTATTGATATTTCTAGTTGAAAAAGTTGTCTATAGAGGCAGGGAGTAAGTTAATTCCGGAGTAGCTGGTTGCTGTGTTAAAATATAGAATTGTGAATAAAGGTATACATTTTGCGACTAGAAACATCACTAAAATTAATAATAAAGAATGTTGAAATTTGAGTTAGTCATTCTGTCAATTGAAAGGCGCATATAAGTCTACAGAGGTTTGAAAGTATATCTGGATATTTAACGAATTATTGAAGGAAGCTAGTCAACTGTTCTACATATCATAGGTGATAAATATTCAGGACGCAGTCTTTTTTAAAAACTTTTTAATTTTTTTATTTTTGACAACGTTTCAACACAAACATGAAATGAAAAAATAATTTTATTGTGGGACTACTGTCCCCTAAGAATAATAACAGAGTTACAAATTTATGTATCTTAGTCTGACATAATAAAAATACCAACTAATTTATTGTAAATTGTTATTTCAATTGTGCAATGGATTGAAATTAAACAATGTATAGATGCAAGTAATTTTACATGTTAGGGGAAGTTTGAATGTGGAGTAGGTGTTGGAACAGGAGTTGTTTGAAGGAATTTGTGGATGAGGATTGACGCATGGAGGTAGGAAGTGAGTTCCATAAGGAAGCAGCACGAATGACGAAGGATTTGCTGAAGGAGGAAGTTTTATGGGAGGGAATATATAAACCTATAGGTTGAGACCTAGTATTGAGAGAGTGGATAGAGGAGCACAGAGTAAGGAGTTCCAGGATGTACGGAGGGTTTTTGGTTCTGAAGACTTGGAAAAGGAAAACGCCAAGAAGTAATTTTCGTCGGGAAGTACGATAAAGCCACTTCAACTCGGTTTACCAGAATGAAACATGCGAACGACTGGGGATCCCGAAGATGTATCTTATGAAACAGTTCATGAGTCTCTTCAGTCTCATTTCCAGTCCGGCAGATAGCCTTCCATACACCAAACACCTATAGTCGAAGTGGGGGCATATAAGGGAGGTTACAAGGAGCTGTCTGGGTTTTAGAGGAATACAATTACGGAACATTAGGAGTTGTTTAATGGCAGTTATGGATTTTCGGGTAATCTGGGAGATATGGCTATTCTAGGAGAGGTTCTGGTCAAAGGTTACTCCTAGGTTTTGTGGTCATCTTCAGGGCGTGGTTTAAGCACTGAGGGCGTTCAAGTAAAATTCTTTCAAAAGTTATATTTAGCATTTTTTCGTGACTTTTAATAATCTGAGATGATTAATTATTTAAAATAAACCATATTAAAGGTACATTAAAGGAAGATGTATATGAACATTGGGCATTTAAGCCCTGTAAAGTGACATAAATGGAGATAATACCTGATTGATATTAAAGACTACTTAACTATACAATGGCACACAGAATTAAATCAAAATCGTTAGAGCCATTTTTGAGAAAATTGTAAAAATGTGTTTCAGCGTCGATATAAAGAGGCAATTCCGATAAGCCAATTTTAAGGAAAAAGTTGCTGTCACATCCAAGGCATATACCTATCTTAAATACGTAATATCAGTTTCGTACAACGTTTCGTTTTTGAGTTAGACTGTTCACATACACACACACAGACCATTTTTCGGTACTTGGTTATTTGGACTCAGGATAACTCAAAATGTGAATTTCCGTTAAAAACTCAGATTCAAAAATTTTCACGATCTCAATACTTACCCTTACTACATTACATATATACGTAAGCGAAAGTAAAAAAAGAGATGGTCTTGGGTGTCGGTGGTCATAAAGAGACTAAAATAGTGGCAAAACTATTTTATTTAAAGCCAACGTTTCGACCCGACTTTGAGGTTCTTTTTCAGAGCTAGAACGAACAAGATACAAAAGGATATCGAAAATTGTGAAAGTTAAATAATATTTAGATAACAATTATAAATAACGCAAATAGACTTGATAAAATTACAAACAGTATGTACATAAAACTGAAGTAAATAAATGGTGAAAATTGCAGATTATTTTAGGTAGGAAAAAATTTAATGTAATCAAAAAGATGGGTAATATATATAATTATGAATATAACCCCACAGTTCTCAAGGAAAGATTAAATGAAAAAGGAAAAATAATATAAAGTAATGGACATAAAGAGAGTGTGAACAAAATGGAAATTAAAAAATAAAATAAATAAATAAAATAATAAAAATACAGACTAAGCTGCATACATTATAGAGAAGCTGCATACACCCGTGAGAATCTACTCTAAAATATACAAACGTCAACCATTAAGTATTCAATATTTTTAAATAAAGAGAAATCAATAATAAAAAACTTCAAAAATATAGAAATAAATAGAAGTTCTCTTTCTTTTTTTTTAAAAAAAAAGATAAAATAAATAAAAAAAGTAAAGAAAATGGTAGAACGATATAATTAAAAAATATCGATCTTGAACATATTTAAAAAAAAATGAAACAAATAATCAGTAAGAAAAATTCAAAAATAAGTTTGGAAATATTTACGAAAAAATGACGCCAGAAAAATCGTATGTAATTAATGCGGTAAAACGTTTAAAACTAATGACAATGCCTTAAGTACCTAGTAATATTATAATATTTATAAGTATTACCTGTACAATTTATTGAAAATATTTATGGTTTATTTTAAGTAAATGGTTGTGAAATATTGGACACGTTGTCTCTGCTCCTCTTCAGATGTGTCGATCTTTAAACAAGAATAGATAAACTATGAGAAAGTTCCTAAACTCAGCGCTGAGCTGGGCGTTGAGTACAGGAACTTACCCTATGTCATTATTGTTAATAATGAAAACCAAATTTTCGTTCAATAAATAAGCCTATTGTAACACACATATATATTTCCGTTTTAATTTTACAAATAAATTATTTTCAGGGTTTTGACGTCAGTATAGAAAAAAAGTCTTGTTTGATCAAATATCTTTTTTTGAAACAAAAAACTACACTACACCTTTCCGCAGTACTGTTCTCAGGCGTTTGACATTTTGCGAAATGAATATTTCAAAATGGGTTCCATCAAGTGAGGAATGTGTAATTTCGTCATTGCGACACAATTAGAGAATGATGTAACAGAATTAGTTGATTATGTTGATCCGTTTTTGTTCGCTCAACTTTGACAAGCAGTACGATATATGAGGTCTTTTGTTCCGATATCTAATCTAAAAGAAATAATAGTTTTTATTACCTATTGTAATCGATTAATAAATGCGATTTTTACTATCGATGTGAATACCATTTAACTGTAATTATTTAATTAAAATGTAAGACAATAATTGCCTTTACTGTATTCACCGCTTGCCGTTAATGAACTTGTCGAAACCTTAACGAATCGATTTCTGTTCGCTTTGGCCATTTCCGGTCTAGGCTACCAGCTCTCTTTTACACTATTGGAACTCCAACAAATCAATTGATTACATTACAAATTTTTTGTAATATTTTTGTGAGTGTTTCAACTGCCTCCCGCAGTGCTACATCCTACGACCTGCAAAGTGGGTCGAAACGTCGACAAAATTAAAATAAAATAATTACTATATTTTAATTTAGTATTTATCTGACCGCACCCCCGACTAACTCCTTCTCATATTATATCAACGCTCGACCATCTCTACATCATTACAAATTTTTATTTTTATTTAAAGATTTTAAGTAGTGTTGCCACAAATCGGTCTTGGTCTTGCACTTTGCAAGATCAACACCAACACCGCCTATCTGTTGCAAGACCAAGACCAAGACTGGTAAAAAAAAGCGATTTTTTTTTAATAAACATTAAGCTTTAAGCTAGCCCTAAAGATCCATACTTCCATTTTCCTCCAAACAGTCCATGCTAACACATGCGATTTTTTTTATTATTTAATATTTGATAATAATATTATTTTTATAAAATTTTACAGTAAAGTCATTAGAATAACTGGGTAAGAATAATAAATACACCTTAAGAGCATTTCATATCATATTTTTTTTAGTCCTCCTAAGAGATTCGCTTTTTTTATATAAAGGATATTTATAAAAAAAATAAAATGAGGGGCTCAGTAAATAAATAATAAGGACTAAAAGCTGCGTTAACCATTAATTTAGAAACCTTCTCCTGATATACTTTAGGCCGAGGGAGATTTTTTTTTTTTTTTAGAAAGGATTTAAAACGTTAAGAAGATTGGTGACAGTAATGGAAAATATGTTGTGTAAAATTTCAATTTGAAGCTGCTCAGTTGAATACAATATTAACGAAATACTCGATTTATAACTTTGTTAATAAAATGAAAAAGATTAAATTCTATGACAAAGTTGAAAAATAGGTTGAATCAATATGATGAGTTCTCCTAATGGAGTGATGTGAGTAGGGATGTGAACATCGAAACAATTTTTAAAAAGCTGCAAATTATTCCACAATGGTTTATTATTTCCAGACAATTATACACCTAAAGTAACATTATCTTCTAGTTACAAAGAAAAATAAATAAAAGGTGATTCCAATTATCGGACTAAACTTTTTTTTTTAATCATTAATAATATGCTAAAAAAAAAATTACATTACTTCAGTAACACAATCAAAATTTAAAAACCAAAACAAAGGATATAACATTTGAAGCAGAACACATACAAAAAACTAGAGACCATACCCTTGCTCCTAATTGTCAAATTTTAACAATTTTTTTTAGGAAATTCCGTAAACTCATAAATAACTATACAATATCATCAAAAAAATGTAAACTTTTTGAGTTATTCGGAATTTAATGTTAGTATCCCTCGTAACTTTTTTTTCCATCTTCTTTTCGTTGAAGTATGTTATTTAGATAAATTTAAAGGGCGTCGAGAAAATTACTTTAGCGAAGTATACCGAAAATTACTTTACCGATTTCATTGACAGTCTAGCTCAAAAACGAAGTCGTATTAAAGTGAAATTGCATATTTAAAGTTTTTATATACCTGGGATGTTACAGCAACATTTTTGTCAAAATTGGTAACCGGAAGTGCAACTTAACACATTTTTACAATTTTTTCAAAACTACTTTGATTAAATTCATTATATCAGGGTATCACAGTAAAATTAAGCTACATTTGTAATATAATGTAGTTTTTATTTTCATTGATGTTCTCTAAAATTTTAATGGATTAAATGGCTAATTTTTAATATTTCTTCCTCTAAATTACTTTCATTTGAAATGATTTTTTTTTTTTTTTTTAAATTTCTTTATTGAGTATTATAACAATCTGTCTGTTGGACATTGGTTATAGTGAGGTAGGATGACATTCACACCATATGTACAAAAAAATAAAATAAATAGAACAAAATAATAATCAAAAGTATATACAATAGACAATAAAATAAAATAACCTAAAAAATAAGAAAATTAAAACTAAGGAAAAAAAAAAAAATAACATGCATACCTATATACAATCAGGCGAGGGAACTCCAGGAGAACCCTGCGCTACTCTTCCAACCGCGTCACTGGTACTAAAGCCAGCGGAGATTGGTCGAGAGCACTTTAGCCACATACACACATGTCTTGAGTGAAGAATCTGGCCATTGCCAGAACTCCAATTTACATAATCTACAAAAGGTCGCGAGGCCACTGCCGTTTCAACCCTCTTGGAGGATTATAGGGATGGGAGATGCTTGATAGTGATTGTGCAAGAGGATTTGGGTGGTAAGTAAGGTTCTGGTGAAATTTGGAGAATTTTTCTGGGATAAGGTCTAGGACAAATGGGATGTTAAGGTCATGATGTAGGGTTTTGTTGGATACATAGAAAGGAGCATCGACTATTGTTCGAAGGACTTTAGACTGGAAGGATTGGATGCGCTTGATGTTAGAAAATTTTGCTGATCCCCACCTGATGTTGATCTGATGATTAACCATATCACATTGAACTCTGATATAAAACAGTTAAATACCAAACATGAAAATTCTTTTTAATTAACTAAATGAGAAATAATATATTTTAAGGGAGAATAGTTGTAATAGAGGGACCAAAGAAATACGAGCGGGTTTAATATAACAGGAACTCCAACAATATCATATACATATAGATATTCTTTTTTAATAAATGCTATCGTTGTTATTATTTAATATTTGATTGAATATATTATAGCGAATGTTAAAATTAAAATTTGGATACATAACGGTACTTAAACAAATAAAAATACCCAAAATAAAATATAAATAAATATATCAAACTTCTTTATCATTGGCACTCTTGTCGGACTAAAAATATTTCTTGATAGTTCATTATTTATTATAATCAAATAAGTAATTGAAATATACAGTCATAAAAGGAAATAGCTAATGTCAAACAAAGTAAATATAATAATTTTTTTAATCTTATTTATTGAAAAATATTACAATCTGTCTCAAGGGCATTTATAATAGTGTTCATAGATCACATTCACACTCTATGTGCAGTAAATAAAATAAAAATATAATAATTAGATGTCTATGAAAAACATATAGTAATTAATTGTTCTAAATAATTTTTCGTGCCGTCAATAATTTTTCTCTTTGCCTGAAAGTACATATTTCTGCCAAGAGAGTGGTAAGTTAAAGTTGTATGATGCGCGCACCTTACCACGTTTTTACTTCTTATTTATACTTCGAAAGTTCTTAATCATCTGCCATTTTATGTACCTTACATTTAATTTGTTAGCTAGGAAGAATAGACTCATTTGACCTCTTACGAATTACCTCATACGGAACAAGATTAGGAAAACGGTGAGCTCGAAATTACGCCCGTATACTATTAGGTGATATTGCCTCGTACGGACATCTTATTAACCTAGGGAGGAAATTTGCCATGATTTAATTAAGTTCGCTTTGAAGGTAAATTAGCAAACTGATTCGCTAAATAAAGGAAGGCTTAATTAATTATGTTAGGCTGGATATTGCAAATAAGGCTCTGGGGTTTAGTGTATGCGCCTATACCGTGCATTAACTCACATAGCTGATGTATTCAGGAGAGGGATTTCCCGGGACTGAAGCTCCCTTCCCAAAATACAGATGAAAAATTTATTTTTCATTGGCCCATATCTGTTTCACTAAGTGATTTGAGCTAAGTACTTAAGCAATCACAACATTGCGCAACTCTTTTTAAATTATTTAGATAGATAACTATATTGCTTTTATGCTCTTAAACTTACATCAATAGGTATGCTATATCATTTACACCATATATTGTTTATAATACTTGCACTTCAAGTAGAAAAACATGTACTAACAAAAATAAATAAAAATAATTATCTTAATGATTGGTCGCCCCGCCCACATGGCAAAATGAAACGAAAGACTTTGAACAAACCACTGAAAATACTATACTCCCTTTTTCCCAAATCAAAATTGGAAAATCAGACAAAAACTAAATACCTACACTAACCTACTCAAATCAATGTGGACATACGCCTGACAAATTTACGGTTCTGCGAAAAAAAAAAAACGCACTAAGAAAAACTACAATTATTTCAATCCAAAATTTTAAGACTAATATCAGCAGCTCCCTGGTACGTAAACAACAAAACTTTACATACTGACTTAGAACAACCAACTGTCGACCAACACATACGTACTATCTACTCCAGATTTCATCATAAACTACACGGACATCACAACGGACTTATCAACGACATGGCCACGACTGACATGTCCATCAGGAGACGACTAAAGAGGAGCTGGATGAGAGATCTCCTTCCCTGAATTATGAAGTAGACCAAGACCAGGAAGAGGTACTGCTGGGTACTAATCTTCCTCATGCCTTAAATGACAAGTTTCTTTACAATGAGATAACATCTGCTTATTGTCAATAGTATCGCAGGTGTGGATAGAAGTATGAAGAGAGAGAAAAAAAATAAATTGGACATTATTTTCAGTATGAAAAACAAAAAACAACTAGATATACTAAATTATAGATTGATATAAATTATTTTGGTTTATTATTTTCAATAATGAAACATTGTAATCGGCAAAAATAACTACCCCCTCTCAAAATTTGAGGTATTACGTTTCAGAATATGTAGAATTCGAAAATCGAATAAAAAGAATATAGAGAAAGAGTTGTTCGGGGCTGCGGTCAAATGAATACTTACTATATATTAAAATAGTAGTTTATTGTTTAGGCCGACGTTTCGACCCACTTTGTAGGTCATTATCGTTCGCCCTGATGAAGACCTAAAATGTGGGTGGAAATGTCGTACAATGAGGCCAGCGTAAGGTTTCTTGGACATCGGCTCTAACTCAAATTGTATTTATTTGTGTTCCTGAGGATATTGAATTTGAACTCAAGCCATTTATTCGACCAGATGCATGCATTAAAAGAAAAATAATAAAATATTAATTTTTATTTTATCTTGAATTTAATCCATTCGTAATATTTTTCCTATTTAAAAGTTACGCGAGTACATATAAAATATTGTATTTACGATAGCATGTTACATAATGTTGTACCACTAAAATAATTATAAATAAAATAAAATAATATGTATATGTGGAATTTCATAAAAATAATTTTAAAATCAATTTCACTCTTAGGACGCTAACTTAATGCACAGTTTTTAAACTTAATATAATGAAATCGAGACCAATTAACAGATTTTTAAACATGTCTCTGCTATTATCAATCATCGACAAGACAGATCTAGAGGAACTAGAAAAGTTCAATCCGTCAACTGATATACTTACTCGATTTTTTCTTTGATTATCAAAAGTAAAATATTGTATTTATTCAAGTGATAGTAATATTTTGAAACGTGATAAACAGTTCTATTTTTATTTTAATTCTTTAAAATAAATATTATATGAACAAAATAAGTTTTGACGTTATTGCTCTAAATTATCAATTGCTATTTATGTCAGATATTTTATGCTAAATAATAAATGCTTGCAGCAAAATAATTATTTCATGCTACATGAGAGTTGCAAGTATTTCAGCATTTGGTAAATACCAATAAATTGTTTAAAATTCATGTATAGTTTGTACTATAAGCATTACATTGTTTTAAAATTTTGTTTGTCCGCCGTCCGCCATCTGATAATTTTCTCCGGGACTATTGGATTTTTTATTTTTTTCAAATTTGGAATGAAAGTCAGAGGTTACCCGAGGATGATTCTCCTACCTCGACATTACTATCCGCCCTTTCCTTTCAAGATGGCGTTTAAAAAACTTGTGTTGCTATAGACTGTAGCGCCTGAACGCATGTACCAATTTCAATCAAACTTAGCTAAAGTCTTCTCCTAGATGTCTTTTAAATATATATATAGAACATACACCGAAAAGTACTTCGATTTCAAGATGGTGCCCGAAAGACCTATGTCGTATAGACTGTACAGTGAAACTTGAATAAGTCTTCTCTTTAAAAACCCTTAAAGTTTATTTATATAACATACTTCAAGGAAAAGAAGCTGGAAAAGAGTTACGAGGGATCGTAAAATAAGATTTACGAACAACCCAAAAAGTATACACTTTTTTGTGGATGTTGAATATGGTCATTTTAAATTTTAAGGAATTCTCTAATTTAATTATTTTTCTAATAAAATTCCTAATTATAAATAAAAAAATATTTATCTTATCTTGAAAACTTTACAACAATGAGAAAAAAATAACATTGAAATTATTTCTGACGGTTTAAGCCCAAAATAATAATTATTTGAAAATAGATAACACCCTAGTAAATATGTATTATTTTATTTTTAACATTATAACTTTAATATCTTATCGCTTCACTTAAAGGCCGATAAGAGACATTTAGACGAGCCATAGTCGCTGGAACTCTATAAATTATATACCCTCTCCTGGCCATTATCCAGGAAGTCTCCAAATATCCTCGATATTTCTGGAACAAGAGAGTCCTAGTTTTGTTTGATAGGGGGACCTTCCTGGACGATCACGAAACCTTTTCACTTTTCTCGCCGGAGGATACGACATCGATAGTAAGAAGCATCGACCTGTTCCAGCGTTCGCTCCGACTCCTGGAAGAACCGTTAATCGAATTACTCCCCCTTCCCCTTACACCTCAGGGCATGATCCTGCACTCTCTCCGATCAGGTGACTCACGACTGACCCCATCTCGACCTGTTCACGAAGATCGGAGGATCGCGATGCTGTTTCATCTCTGCAGATCTTTGTCGTGGTTAAGATATAGATAACGTAACTTGAAAAAAAAAAGTCTTCAAACAATTATTCAAATAACTTATTCGTTATAAGAAATAATGATATCTGTTAACAGTCTGGCTTCCAGAAAGTGAAATTCCCTGACTTTTCCCTATTTAATGATAATTTCCCTGACCAATATGTCGGGGGAAGGGCACAAATATTTAAAATATAAAATTTTTAACTAACTCTGTTTAACAGAAAACTATCAATCCACTATTATAACCTTCTTTTTTTTTTTTTTTTTTTATAATGAAATTTACAACTGTATAATGATAAATATAACTAGCAAATATGAAATAAGTAAGTTGACATGTACAACATGAAGAGAAACAACCCATTGGTAGCACTCCAATTAAATTTCTATATTAGAAGGTCCCGAGCCATCTTCTTTTCAGACGACTCGGAGGGTTATCAGGGATCGAGGAGGAAGCAAGGTTAGAAACGAGAGGGTTGGGATGATTATGAAGTTTATTATGGAAGGATAGGTATCTGGAGTGGGCCAGATCTGAAACATAAGTTAATATTTCTTAACCATTAATTTTGCCACTTATATTTAAACGGAGATCTGAGAGAAAAATACAATTTCATAACCACCTTCCATACACAATTTTTGAAAAATCATTTTATTAATAAAATGGATTTTTAGGCAACAAAGATCATTACAGTACATTCCAGACCAGGGAAAAACATGAAATAAAAGCTTTACAATAGTTAATTGTAGTCATTTTTTTCAGAAAACACGGGTACTTTAAGATGACTCTATAGGAAACCACATCATTTCTTTACACAACTTGAGATAAATCTTAATTTTTTTTCTGATAACCCTCAACATAATTAATATGGACTTCTTTTTTTTTTTTTGTTAATGACATTTACAACTGTATTACATAAATACATCAAGTAAATTTGGACATAATAGATATAATGACATGAATACACTTGCTGAGTAACTACCCAATGGTAGCACTCTAATGATATGACTACATTAGGAGATCACGGGGCCATCTTCTTTTCAGACGCCTCGGAGGGTTATCAGGAATTGAAGAGGAAGCACGGTTAGAAACGAGAGGGTAGGGATGGTTCTGAAGTTTATTATGGAAGGATAGGAATCTGGATTGGGCCAGATCTTAAACATAAGGAACATTAAGATCTTTATGGATGATTTTATTAGTGACAAAGTAAGGAGCGTTGAGGATTTTACGAAGGATTTTGGATTGTAAGGATTGGATACGAGAAGAATTTGATGGTTTAGTAGAGCCCCACAGCTCGATTCCGTAAGTCCAAATAGGGCTTATTATATATATGAGTCTTTTGCAAATAGTTGGAAGTTTAGAGCGTTTGTCTATTAAGTGCTGCAGTAGTCGGAAACGTCGGGCGGTTTCTAGTCGTTTCAGTCTGGCATGGGAGTACTATTATAACTAAGTTTATTTATTGAAGGAAGTTAGTCAATTGTTCTACATATCTTCGGTGATAAATATTCAGGACGCAGTCATTATAAAGATTTTATTAGTGCCGACGTTTCAACCCACGGGCGGATCTACGGGGAGGGGTTTCAGGCTAAGCCCTTCCCCCCCCCCAATAAAAAAACTAACTCCTGGATTTACTAGTGTTTCCACCCAAACGTTTAACTTAAAGGACGGATAAGGTATATTTAGAGTAGCCATCCTTGCTCGAAGTCTATAAATTATATCGATTCCTGGCCATTATCCGGCGGGAATTATTTTATTATTTATTAACCATTATCTGCCTTATAATAATCTATCTCTGATTGTATTAAAACAATTTTTCAGCCCTGACGATGATCCACATTTTGGGGTTAAAACGTCTTGACACTTTATAACCCATAAATTTATTTATTTTAAATAAATGAAAATTGACTACAAAACGATTTCAATAAAAAACATTCAGTCTTTAAAATAACAAGTATAAGTTTTAGAGGAAGTATTAGGATTTTTATTTTGCTCTCCGAGACGTTTGAAAAGAAGATGGCCTCGTGATCTACTTATGTAAATATATTATTACAGTGCTACCAATGGATAGTTTCTCAATAAGCGTTTTCATGTGATTGTATTATTACTGTATTCACATTTACTAGTTGTATTTTTTTTTTTATAACACAGTTGTAAATATCAATGAATAAAAAAATTTATTTGTATCACCTTTATTTCTTTTTCATAAACTGAGAGGAAGTCTAACTAACAGTGGCATTATTGATAAATCAAAGTATTTACTTTATTTCTCTTGATACCGACTATAAATGGAAAATATAAAAAACAAGGAACAAAAGTTCTAGCATAGAGACATAACCATTTATATATTTATTTTTAGTTATTTGGCAATAATAACTTCCAATGGTAACAATTGAGTATATTTCTATTATCAATGTTACATGTTAACAAGTTAGTTTCGGGATATTAGACATTGATAATAGAAATATACTCAATTGTTACCAATTGGAAGTTATTATTGCCAAATAACTAAAAATAAATAAACAACTTCCCAGAAAAAAGAAAAAATATATATTTATTATTCCCATAGTTTTTGAAATGTCTAAACGCATGTTAAGTTTTTAGGAAAAAATGATCGGATATAGTGACAGTTAGCTCTCGACGAATGTTATAACGATGAAATTTATCTCCACTAAGGGTACATCCATCTAAACGATATCCACTGCATATTTATTTGCAATTTGAAAAAAATATTCAGGTACAGTAAAAATTCTCTGACTTTTCCCATTTTTCCAGGATTTTCAGGTCGGTCGCCACCCAGTGTTATTTAGTGAGGTCAAGTTCCTAAACTCAGCGATGAGCTCATCGATAGATTTTTTAAACCAGCTTATTATTCAATTAATCCATACATAAATTTGATCAAATTGGCATATACTCTCCACAGATATAAGGTGAATCTAAAAAGAACAACCTACAAAACACTCTAAACTTTTCTATCAAAGATATATGAATAAAAAAATAATTAAAAAAATAGGAACCCTCTGTCAGCAGTTGACCAACACATAAGGGATCTTAACAAAGGATTCATACCCATTTACACGGACATACTTACATATTAATTGATAGACATGGCTACAACTCAAACATGCTCAAAAGCATCAGGAGTAGAATAAAAATGCGCTGGATGAGAGATCTTCCTTAACGAACCATGGTAATTGAATCAAACTAGACAAGAGATGCAGTTGGTAGGTATTATCATTCCCAAATCTAACTGTTATAATTTTCATTACTTCCATCAGATCATGAAAAATGAACTCTTATAACGTTTAAAATTATTAAAATATGAAAAACCACGACTAAGTTGACCTGTCATTATACACTAATACGGCTTAATTGTGCCGTGCATTGCCCACATTTTCTTTTTATTTCCCCAAATTAACGTTTCTTAATAGTGGAGTAATTGCATCGTACGTGTTCACCTACTATAATACACTAAACATATAATTTATGGCTAAAAATAAAATGATTTAACAGAAAAGGTCGGGTAAAAAAATGGTTTGAAAATGACTGAAAAAAATGAAAGTTTTTATAATACAGCATTTAATCCGACTTAATGAAACCATTTTTTTTTTATCTGTATCTTCAAGGCAATTTAGGCTTTTGTTTTTAAATTTAGCTAGATATTTTAATTTTCATTCCACTTCCAGGTAAGAAAGTATTGCAATCTGGTCAAAATTTGGATGTGTTGTGTCCAACAGATATTTACGTTATAGGTCCAAGATGTTAAAAAAAAATGAATAAATAATTTTCTAGTTTCTTTTTTAAACGTTAGTCCAAAGGTCACCAAATATAAGCATTCTCACATTATTTTAACCAAAATAACCTAAAATAGTTATGTTATAAATTTTTTTTATAATGATATAATTTAAGATATTTTTATTTATTTTTATTAGTTATACATATTCCTGGCTCACAATAAATTTGCCATCTACATCGGTATCCAGCAAATATGATATCAAGAACAAGAAATGATAGCATAAGAAAAAAAAATAATAGTAATAACAAAACAAAAAGACAAAAAAAAAAAGAACAAAAAAAAGAATAGTAGTAAAATAACACATACATATTAACAGAATAACACAAAAAAAAAAAAAAAGAAGAAAGATAATGCAGCAAGTAGCTCAATGCAATAAATCTCTTGGCCAGCGCCTCAGCAGTCTTCTGGGCGGATTATATGGATTTGTGGCAGTAGATAGAGCTTGAGTAAGTGGATTGGAATTTAGAGTCAGTCTGTCATGAAAATTATTAAAGCGGTCAGTGGCAGTTGCCCTGATGAAAGGAATGTTAAGGTCAGTGTGTAACGTAAGATTAGAAACATAAAAGGGGGCATCTACGCATTTTGAAATATAAAAGGGTTTAAAGTATAACAACTAAATTAAAATTATTTTGTAGGGTCTTGAAAATGACTCCTGACTCCGAAACGGCAAATAAACAATACATAATGTGATAACATGTATATTTGATGCCCTTTGACCTAATCTTTTTAAAAAATGGTAACGAACCTAAAAGATATAACTAAAAACTAAAAAAATAAAATCATATTTGACCACTTGTCTTTGTCTCTGCCATGATTATTTGATGAATGGATTTTGTTTTTTATTATTATTATTATTATTTTCACCAGTGTTTCGAGTTGATGTCAGTGAATAATTTAAAAATTATAATTATCAAAAATTTTAATTCACATTTCTTAAAACTCAAAAAGTATAAGAGTGAATTTTATGAAAGGCATTTCAGTACATAACAATCCTTTCTCCCATTCCCTGTAAAAAAAACGTTTTAATCGAACCAGTAATATATACGCATTTATTGAAAGAAATTGTTTACATATATTGATATAATACTCTTGGTTTGAAATATCATTAGAGGATGCGTGAAACAGCGAACAATATAATAATTAATCAATACATTAATTGCAATGAAACAATATATTAATGAAGCAAACAAAATTAATTAACGGCAATTATTCATCATAAATAATACGCTAAAATCACATAAATATATAGAGTGATAACAATAACAACGAAACAGCGATATTTGTAATTTAAATCTATGTTTTTAAAACATTTCAAAATTACAGTAAAAACTCTATATATAATAAACTGCCACTTCCGGTAAGCCAACGAAGACAAATTTTATGTCGAAGAGTAAAGCAATGTGTTGGGATTTCTCTCGGTTGAGTCGAATTTCCCAAATATTGTGTTAATCATTTGCTTTTGGTAGATGATATAAATTTAATATATAATCATTTTATAATTTTTGAAGTGAAACCTTCTTTAGACACTTTTTCCACTTTTTTATTAATATAGATGAAAACAGATCCGTCAGATTTGTGATGTGTAACGCTCGGGTAAAGTCGGACTAATTAAAGTGTTTTTGCATATGAAATTAAAATATCTCAAAAACTAAAATTCGGAACGCCATATTGTTAGCGAAGGAAATGTTTATCATTCCATCCTCTCTATAATGGGCTATTATTCAAAATTGTATATTTACGTGACACCGTGTAAAATTGAGTCGAAAACCAAATGATAAAGTTTTTTATTGAAGGTGTGGATTAGATATCTCAGAAACTAAAAATCGGACCTGCATACTATAAGCGAGGGAAATGTTATAAATAATGCGCTATTGTTTATAATTTACATTTCAAATTATTAACCCCACATTGTTTATGTTTTCACTTCTATCGTGTGGTCTGAAGCAGACACCATAATTAGGCTTTTTTATGTATTATTGAATAAATTTTAAGTTAATAATAAATAAATGATAATTTTTTTAAATAAGTTTTACTTTAACATTCCTTAAATACTTATTAAACGACATTGTAACCTTTAACATAATAAAAGAAAACCATTATCATTACACCTTGTCGGTTTTTTTCTTTTTCATTTGAGGTAATTCCTTTGGTGGCGGAACTAAATTGGTGTGGTCTGAAGCAAACACCATAATTTTTTATTAGGCTTTTTTATGTATTATTGAGTAAATTTTCAGTTAATAATAAATTAAATATATTTTTTTATATAAATTTTACTTTAATGTTCCTTTAAGTTCCGTTAATATTTCTTTAAGACTTATTATACGAAATCGCAACCTTCTTGTGGACGCGGCCTTTTAGACAAGTTTTTCACTTAGTTGTGGAGTGTGAATTAGATAGAACCATCAGATTTCCGATGTGTAACGCTCGGGGCAAAGTCGACTAATTTTTGCAAAGGCATCAAAATATCTAAAAAACTAAAATTCAGAACTCCATATTGTTAGCGAGGGAAATGTTCATCATTTTATCCTCTTTGTAATGAGCTATTATTCAAAACTGTATCTTAACGCTTTAAATAGTGTTAAAAACCAAATAATAACGAGTTTTATTGAAGGTGTGGATTAAATGTCTATGAAACTAAAAATCGGACCTGCATACTGTAAGCGAGGGAAATGTTATAATGGGCTATTATTAATAATTTATATTTCATATTATTATCCCTCGCATTGTTAATGTTTTCACTTCTATCGTGTGATCTAAAGCACACATCTTAATTTTTTATTCGGCTTTCTCATATATTATTGAGTAAATTTTCAGTTAAATATAAATAAAAGATAAATTTTGTTTTATACATTTTACTTTAATATTCCTTTAAGACTTATTATACGATATTGGAACCTTTTTGAGGACGCGACCTTTTAGACGCGTTTTGGATTTCGTTGTGTGGAGTGTGAATTAGATAGAGCAATCAAATTTCCGATGAGTAACGCTCGGGGTAAAGTCGACTAATTGAAGTGTTTTTGCATATTGATTATAATATAAAACTAAAACTAAAATTCGGAACTCCATATTGTCAGCGAGGGAAATTTTCATCATCATTTCATTCCCTTAGTAATGAGGTATTTCTTAAAATTGTATCTTAACGCGACGCCGTGTTAGAGAGGCGAAAAGGAAAAAATAGTATCGAAAACGAAATGACAACGAGTTTTATTGAAGATGTGGATTAAATATCTAAGAAACTAAAAATCGGAGCTACATACTGTAAGCGAGGGAATTATTATAAATAATGAGCTATTGTTTATAATTTATATTATTATCCTCTCATTGCTAATGAGTTTATTTCTATCATGTGATCTAAAGCACATAAGTTAATTTTTTATTCGGCTTTCTCATATATTATTGAGTAAATTTTCTTTTTATAAATTTTATTTAATTATTCCTTTAATACTTATTAAACGACATTGTAGCCTTTAACATAATAAAAGAAAACCATTATCATTACACCTTGTCGGTTTTTTCTTTTTCATTTGAGGTAATTCCTTTGGTGGCGGAACTAAAAGAGAACCGTTTCTTCAATTTGTGACGATAAAGCGCTCAATTTCTTCTTCCGGCTCTTCTTCAAGTTCAATTTGCTCTCATTTCTATTGCACTGAGATCAGATAAGTTAATTTTGTGTTTTTTTTATTAATTTAATTTAACAAACTGTCTGTGCTAAGTCGGTGACTAGAAGAGAAATAAACCCGTATTAAAAGTGAGTAGTTCACTGAAATTTCTAATAGCTTTAACTGTCCTGTTTAGTGTTTAAATATGGTTTCTTAATTAAAAAAAACTTCTCACCAATAAACTAGAGTAAAAAGTATTGAACTAAATAAAATAGTAAAAACAAATATTCATAATTGGTTATAAACATTGGGGTTGTTAAATTGTTTTAATATGTTGTCTGAGTTGGTACAAAGTAACAAGTTCATTTTTTCAAATTTCTCGTTCAGAAAAAAATATATTATGCGTGTATGTATATATATATATATTATAAATACTTTGATTTAGATTTTAAATTACCTGATCCCTGAGACCAATACGAAACTTGTAGCTATAATAATACAAATAGAGCTCTTTGGATGATAAGATTTTAACCAAAAAATGTTCAAATATTCATTGTTAAAGATCAAATTCTCTATTATTTTTATTTTTTGCTCGGTATAAACTAAAGAATGAATCCCACGACACAGTTTAAAGTGATACAGATTACGCCACGCCTTAAAGACACTGAAATAAATCTTTAAAAAAATAATTCTAATTCAGCTAATATTTCTGTTAATTTATTTGAAAGTTAAAATAAATATATTTAAGTATCGTAAATAGTATATAATTATAAATAGATGATGGTAATATATTTTGTTTCCCTAACCTCATTAGTGGATCTCACGGATAAATTATTTTGTTTAACTCATTTAAACTATCGATTTTTTAGGCTAATATTAATGTTTTAGTTGTAATATTTCTTAAGACTATGCTGCCTTAATTTTAAGATGAAAATGAAAAATATGACGCCACAATGGGTGCTGGGAAAAATTAGAAATGTTGCAGTTTTCAACATTTTATCAATCCGGACAACATATTAAAAATTAAACAATCCAAATTTTTGTTGTATTTTGGAACAATGCGACTGAACTGAACATGGTCCTTATAAACGAGAAAACAATTTTTATGATTTAAAAAAAATTAACATAATTTTAATAGTGTCAAAGCCTCTTAACAAAACACTACTACCCTACACTAGTCTCACTAAATTTACAAAATTGTATTCACTTTGGAAAATTAGATTAAAATTTCGACGAGAAACATGCCCACCAGTTTATATCGGCAACAACCAAATTCCTAAGACGAACACTATACCTTATCTCGGGCTATTATTCGGCAGAAGGATGACCTGGTGCCCACATGCCAAAATGAAACGAAAAACTTGGACAAGCGACTGAAAAAACAATACTCCCTTCTTTCCAAACCAAAATTGAAAATCAGACAAAAACTAAATACGTACACTTACCAACTCAAACCCATATGGAAATACGCCTCACAAATTTACGGTTCTACAAAAAAAATGCACTTACAAAAGCTACAATCATTACAATCCAAAATCTTACGACTAATAACAGCAGCTCCCTGGTCCGTAAACAACAAAACATTACATACCGACTTACAACAACCTATTATCGAGCCCACCGGGAGACGACTAAAAAGGAGTTGGATGAGAGATCATCTTTCCTAAATGATGAAGTCAATTTTCTTTACAATGAGATCATATCTGCTTATTGTCAAGATTATGACATGTGTGGATAGTATGTATGAAGAATGAAGAGAGAGAAAAAAAATAGTGTTACCAAATGTTTTAAGAATCCATCGTAGGCAAAAAATTGTTATTTTTCTCTTGTTATACATATTCGGAGTTAAGGTTATTTTTTTTTACATACGAAAAATAAATGTCGACTTTGCAGAGAATAGCTATGTAAATATAATACTTTTATATAATTTTATGTGTATGTGTGCGGGCGGGTGTGTGTTATATATTGTTCTAACCAATGAAATATATATATACGAATCAGATCAATTAGAATTCAATCCAGAAAAAATCTTATTTTTATTATATGGTATAATCTCAAGACCTCCAATATATTTTATTACAAGAAATTGAATGTATTAATTGAATAATTAATATAATTACTAGATTATGCTGCCTTTAGAATAGTTAGCTATTTCCCATTCTATTCATTAATGAAATGAGACAGCGTTAATGAATGATCTCGAAACTTTTCTATTTGCTAAGCTATAAACGTTCGCAGTTTCAGTTACAATTTTTGGAGTAATTAATAAAACAAACACGAAGCGACTTCGTGTCAGTTCTGGGAATGGATACAAAGTCCACAGTTGTTAAGCTGAACTTGTTCGTAATACTATCTATTCGTGTTTTCGTGTTTGTAGAATTCTGATGAGTTTGCAAGTCGATTGCTTTACTAAATTTCCTTCTCTAATAACACCCTTCTTTTCGAGTTCTATCCTTTTTTTTTTGTCCGTGGTACAGACCCCCGTTTATCAAATTATTAACATCCGGCTGAAACTTCGTGAATAGCTTCATCTCATCGTAAGCTACAAATATTTTATTTACAAAAATTCTCGGAATTGTTGTGTTTTTTCAATCAGGAAGTCAGCTAACTTTCTTTATTTAATTAGATACTGACTGGTAATGCCGGCGACGCGGTTGAGAGAGAAGCGCTGGGATCTCTTAGAGTCTCGCTTTGTCCTTCACACGTGGGGGAAAGGGCTGGACTCGGAGATCTCTTACCTAATTGTAAATATTGTTAATAATAATAATAAGGCTTAGCGAACCCGAAGGTTCGATGCCGACACCACCAATCGCTTGTTACACACCTCCCTCCACCGTTCGCCGTCCAAACCCAGTCCCTTCAGATCGGCTTTAATGCAATCTTCCCACCTTCGCTTCGGTCTACCCCTCGGACGCTTACCATTCGGCACAGCAAATATTAACCTTTTAGGAATTCTCTCGTTACTAAGCCCAACAACTTTACAAGCCCATTTGATTCGCCGCGATGAAATTACCTCAATTATATTACCCGGATACAGCTCACGCAATTCAGCGTTGTGTAACCGTCTGAACTCTCCGGTTAACTCATCCTTCTTCGGTCCGAATATTCTACGCAATACTTTATTTTCAAAAACCTTAAGACGCTGCTCATCCCTTAATGTAAGCGGCCAAAATTGTAAATATTGTTATAAGTATGAATGTTTTTCTATTTATTTCTATTACTTATAATTTATTTAATTTCTTAATTTTAACTGTAAGTTACATTTCCTTGGTTTATTATAGTTTTTGCCTTTGTTATATAGATTTTTATATTTTTTATTTTTTTTTATGTATTGTATATATGGTATGAATGTGCCTCACTCAGCCTTAGTACTCAGTGCCCTTAAGTGTGGCAAAATGTATTATTACTCAATAAACAGATACAAAAAAAAAAAAAAAAAAATAGATACTAAAAACGCGTAAATACCCATTTACTTTCAACTTGAATCGTAAGATAACTTGAGCACGAAATTGAGAAAAAAAATGTGGCCTTCAAAAATATTGGGCCGTTTGGCCTATATAACCACGTTATTTTGACAATTAGGGGGGTGTAGATCACGCCAAACGGATCAATATTTTGAAGGACACCTTTTTTTGTCAAGCAAATCTTACTATTGAAGTTGAAAGCAAATGGGTATTAACGCGTTTTTAGTATTTAGGAGTTTTTAGTATCTAATTAAATGGAAAAAGTTTGCCGACCTCCAAATTGAAAACAGAGATTTTGACCAAAATCGGTATATCATATCAGTGTACTGTTACGTAGTTTTTTGTATAATATAGGTTTTATTCCATTGATGTTCTGTAACAAGGCTTAAATGGCTAATTTTCAATATTAACTTCCTCTAATAAGTACCTTTACATATATATTTTTTTTTAAATAATTAACCATTTAAAATTAATCATTGATATAAAAAATAGTTGAATATAAAATATGGAAGAATTAACTAAATAAGAAATATGAGATCTTAACAGAGAATTGTTGCAATGAAAGATCCAAAGGGAGACGAGAGCGTGCCCGAGCTCGCCCGAAGATTAGAACACACTTACTTCCATACGTAACATGAGCTTAATATAATACGGAATTCGACAATATATAAATATGCATATGAGGTTTTCATAAACGCTATCGTTAGTAATATTTAATATTGTATAGATTACAGCGATATAAATATTAAAATTTTTATAAGGGTATATATAAGGTATATAAAATATATAGAGGTAATTAAACAAATAAAAATGATGGTAAGCGAAATTAGTGTGATGCGCGCAACAGATTTTTTCATTCGAGATGATTTCTGACATAGTGCACAATTTTTATGAAATTATTAACATTCGCCAAAAATTTCGTGCATGGCTTCATCTTATCATAACCCCCAATTCCGAGAATTTTCGTAAATAAAATATTTGTAGGTTAAGATGAGATGAAGCTATTCACGAAATTTTAGATGAATATTAATAATTTGATAAACAGGTGCCTTTACGATAGACTATATAGCAGGACTTTTCACTGTACAAAACTGAATTTGATCGCATTAAACTGAAGGCAACAACAAGACGTGGGCTACAGTAGTTAATGTATGATTTAAAATTGTATTTCCTACCTTCCAAACGGTATAATCTAGTTATTAACCCATTGAAACGGGAATGTATAATGCCAATATAGATAGCATTGGCGATCGAGGAGCTCTCGAATCGGCTTATTCCACTAGCCTGGTTTTTGTGCCGAGACTTCCGTTGTCATCGTTCGGATCCGTCGCCCTAGTCCCGCTTTCTTTTGTTCTTGACGCTCATTGTTCAACTGATAAAAAATAAAATAAAAAAAGTTCTTCCAACGCGTTGTGTGGCTCTATTCATAACGTGAACCGAAACGTCATATCATGTGGTATAATTCTACATGTAAATAATATTACTTTATTATATATATATATATATATATATATATATATATATATATATATATATTAATTTTATAAGGGACTTTTCCATTACTGTGTTCATTTGTTATCCTTAAACAATAAATCGCTAAATATGTTTTCCATCCTTCTCTGTCTAAGGCTTGTTCTTCTCTCGCCTTCTCATTTTACCTTTAGCAATCTTTCAGGCGCCATTCTTTTAACAGAACCGAACTAGCATATTTTTTTTCTTATCAATTCTTAGCTATAAAGATTAATTTTGTTTTCCCCCTTAGCAGACTGAAACTACAAGAAACCGATTACTTCAGCACTTACTAGACAAACGAGTTGAGCTATAGAGCTCCACTAAACCATCGAATTCCTCTCGTATCCAATCCTTACAATCCAAAATCCTTCGTAAAATCCTCAATGCTCCCTACTTTGTTACAAATAAAATCATCCATAATGACCTTAATGTTTGTTATGTTTCAGATATGGCCCAATCCAGATACGTATCCTTCCATAATAAACTTCAGAATCATCCCAACCCTCTCGTTTCTAACCTTGCTTCCTCTTCGATTCCTGATTACCCTCCGAGACGTCTGAAAAGAAGATGGCCCCGTGATCTCCTAATGTTGACATACCATTAGAGTGCTACCATTGTGTAGTTACTTAGCAAGTATTTTCATGTCATTATATCCATATGTTCAAATTTACTGGATGTATTTATCTAACACAGTAGTAAATGTCACTAAGAAATAAAAAAATAATACTTTTTTTTTGCTGTTCTCCAAAAGTCCATTTCTTACAGCTAATAGTTTTTTTTCCGGTGTCTTGCATTGATGATCCATATCTCCGAAGCATGTTTCGTTATTTGCTCGAATATAGTCCCGTATATTACCCTCTTTGTGCTGGGCTGTATATTCGAGCTCCAAAGGATATTGTGGAATATTGCTTTACTTTTGAATATTTGCTTTACTTTTATTTCATCACCAATTCTCCTGTCAATATCATTGGTTGGAGGTACCTTCTCTACTAAATATAGATCCTAGGTACTTATATTTCTCTACTGCTTTTATACCTCTTTCAATTCGTTTATCATCAGAAATAATAATAATATTTTATTTATTCTGGGACGAGTCCCTTTAGAATAATACAGAAAGACAGAAATGTGGGCTAAGGAGCCTCAGAGAAACAAAACTACATAGTAATTAAAAAATTATAAGTTACTTCCTAATTTTAATCAGTTAATAATAAAAATAAATAAATTGAATAAAAAAATGGAGAACGATCTAATAATTTATATACATATTTACAGTGGTATCTATTTACAATTTTAAGGGGATTTTTATACAAGGACTGGTAGGATACGAAATGATTGAACAGGCGGGATTTAAAGGTATGAAGGATATTGGATTGACGCATGTGGAAAGGGATGGACTTTCATAGGGATAAGGTTCGGATAATGAACGATCTGTCGAAAGCAGCGGTTCGGTGGGATATAGTGCCAAGGCAGTGTTTTCTTAAATATAATACTCGGTCTTCAATTATATTATTTAACATAAACTAGAAGTTTTGTAGTTATTATATAAATCGAGATATTATACTCCTCCTCAATCTAGAAGGCTAATAAGGGCCATTTCAAAATTTCAGAAACATTTTAGACAGTGGGCAATAATTGGGTTAAATCACAACTGAAAGCAGTTGATTATTCTTTTCTCACCATCTATCCTTTTAGAAGTTAACTTTCTTAATAAAAAAAATATGTGATTTATATTCTGTCACATTAAAGTATCAATATTTTTAGGTAAATGATTAGAATATATTATTATAAAGCTTGAATTTATTTTTCTGTTTTCTATAAATCTGGGTGTATTTTAATAAATGAATGACAAAAATACATTTTTTACTAAAATATCACTTTTTGAAAAACAGTTCTTTGCGTAGAATGTTCATTTAAAAGTCCTGTTTAAATTATTTTAACAAATGCAAACTCTACAAGCTTTTGAAGTAATTTTTTTCTGGTTTAAAATTAAGTCATTTTTAATTATATAACTTAAATCTTTATTATTTATATCCTCTATTAAAGAAAAACTGTGACCTACTTTTTAAAAAATGATAATTAAATCTCCGTCTTTTGTGCGGAAAATTGGGCCTCTGGATAATTTTTTGTACTTCTTCAGGTCTATCACCCTTTAAAACACTTCCTTTTACATAAGAGACAACCTGGATATGGTATGAATATGTCACACACAGCTGATACGTATTGCCCAAGTGTATAAAGTATTATTTTTGACAAAAACGGATTAAAATTAAAAATACTAAGATGTGTGCTTTAGACCAGACGAAAGAAATGAAAACATCAAAAAGGCAAGATTAATAATATTAAATATAAATTGTAAATAATAGGTCATTATAAAGACGATGAAATGCTGAACGATTTCCTCGCTAATTTTTAATTTCTGAGATATTTTAATCCATACCTTCAACCAAAATCATTTGGTTTTTGACACTATTTTTCGCCTTTCGCCTCTCTAACACGGTGTCGCGTTAAGATACAATGTTTAATAATAGACCATTACAAAGAGGATAAACTGATGAACATTTCTCTCCCTTACAGTAAATGAAATGAAAAATAATTTTATTCTGGGACTGAAGTCTCTTTAGAATAATAGTAGACTTTAAAAATATGTGCCTTAGGCTGGCATGTATTATACAAAAAATATCTAGGAAATTGTTGCCACACACATATATATACATACAAAGATACTAAGAAAAATACAAATATATATATAAAAAAAAATCATAAAAGTACCAAGGAAAATATATATATCTACAAAACATAATAACGATAAACACAGATATACACAATAAAATACTGAGGTATAAAAAAATTAATAAATAAAAATAAAATTACTTCTATCAATTAACTGCTGGTGGCCAACGTAATTATATGACAGTATGTCAGATTTTCGAGATATTTTAATCAATATGAAAAAATATATTAATTATTCACTTCCAGCCAACTTTACGCGAGCGTTTCACATCATAGATCTGTGAGTCAATCTAATTGTTTTCACTTCAAAAATATTTGTTTTGGCTTTCATACCAAGGAAAATTTGTCAGCTATCTGGCTTTATTCCTTCTTATTTCATTCAGAGCTAAGAAAAAATTACATAAATAATAAGAAATGTTCAAATCTTTAGGATATTTGTAGAAAAAATATTCTATATATTTTTTATATTCATAATGTATCCTTTATGTATGATATGAATATGTAATGGACTGTTCTAGAGGTATCATCCATGGGAAAGCAAGCCAGAGGTAGAGATCATAGGGAATGCCTGAAGACCCGACCACAGCCAACTATAAAGGCAAGGAGGGTTCATGGCATAAATTGTTAACTAACCAAACCCAGTTCTATATAGCTCGGCTCAAATGTGTCTTCTACATTAGTTCATTATATTTTCATACGGTTAAAAACAAAAATATTTAAGATAACTAATACTATAGAATAAAAAGAGAAAAAAGAAGTGTTACCTCGTAACTACATCGAAAAAAAAAGAAGATTTTTTGACGTTACTAATGACGTAAATAACGTTAACATCGTGATAATACACATCATAGTGTATAGTAAGACCTAGTATTTGCAGATGTCGGAAAATTTGAAAAATAGATTGTCATGAATCTAGTATCTGATGAGTAATAAACTTTTCTGGTGATAACTCGTATCATCACTAACAGAGAACAATGGAGGAAATGAGATTTTTTTCCCTTACTATAAAGTAATCTTTTGGCAAATACGATGTATCACATATAGTGTTGCCCAAATGCGAGACCAAGACGAGTCTTGGTCTTGCAAACTCGGTCTTGGTCGTGGTCTTGGTCTTGGGCGAGAGTCTCGCAACAGTCTTGGAGTTACCTATTAGCTTATTACTATACAGATATTACTATATTTTTTTAGATAGGAGGAATCTAACTAAGCCTTAATGAAAAATTAGAGGAGTTAAATGCAAAAGTATATTGGTTATACCAGTTATTTACATATAGTAACTAAGATTTTCAAGTATTTGTTACTGTTTTGCCTTAATTTTTATTTTTTAAAAACGATTTTTTTTACCAGTCCTGGTCTTGGTCTTGCAACAGTTAGGCGGCCTTGGTCTTGGTCTTGCAAAGTGCAAGACCAAGAACGATTTGGGGTAACACTAATCAAATAGTAGTCATTGATAAATTAACTATTGAATATATAGCTAGAGCTTACCTTTAAATATGTATGTGTTTGGTTTTTCTGAATTTCAGTCTAGAGTAAAGTAGTTTAAGTTGTTAGTTAAGTTTATTAGAATATAAAATAGCATAGAAAAGAATTTTTATTCTGGGACAAAATCTCTAAAGAATAACAAAAATGAACAAATAAAAAAATACATATCTGGCCAAAAACTAGCTTAATAAAACTTCTGACAATAAATACAGTAATTTAAATAATAATTTTCAAACAACTAAAAATTAAATAAAATCCTTTCAACAGTAATGTGAGAAACAAAAAAAACAAAAAACAAAAAAATATATATATATTATATAGAAAAAAAAATCGAAACCTGGAGAAAAGAAAAATATTATTGGTGTTAAAAACATAAGCAATCTTCTAACTTAAAAAAAATTCTAAAATATACAGTAATCTTTTTTTAAATATATTTTTATCTTATGGTCTGATTAAAGTAATGAAACTGACAAACCAGGCATGGGGAAGGATAGCACCCAGCAGTCTGGCTTGAATCTATAACCATGGTTTGTCAAGGAAGGAGGTCTCTCATCCAGCGCCTTTTTAGTCTTCTCCTCGTATTGATGGGTATGTCAGCAGAAGCCATATTTCTGATTACTATGTACGTCCTTAATTTAAAAAATATTACGTTGATTTTAACTTGTGGGTCCCTTGTATGTATCGTATGTGTCGGAGGAATTTGATTGTTGTCAATATAAACTGGAGGGCAGGCATTTTTTTAAAGATTAAATGCAACAAAACTTTACATAATGACTTACGACAACCAACTATCCATACGCGATCTCAACTCCAAATTTCGTTTTATACTAAACGGACTTATTAATGACATGGTCACAGCTGACATGCCTATCAGGAGACGACTAAAGAGGAGCTGGATGAGAGATCTCCTTTCTGATGGAATAATCAATCGAAGAATGCTGTACTATTTTTTTCCTCATGTCTAAAATGTCAATTCTTCTTATTAGTTACAGCATATCTGCTTACTGTCAAGCTCATGACAGGTGTCGATGGAAATATGAAGTTTTATGTTTGGGTTATTCATGATTTAGTCGAATTATCCATAATTTGAAACATTTTGTCATTTATATAAGTAATATTGATGATCTGTGAAAAAATGTGTGAGTAGCGTCTAATACGCATGGAGCTTTCTTCTTCCTTTCAAATGTATTAAAATCCCAAGCAAATCTCAAATTAAGGGTTTATTATGATATAATGAAGCCAGTTATCGCATAAGGCAGCGAGATCTGAACAATACTCTGTAAGATAACCGAAGATATCTAGGATCAGAATACTATCACATGGAGAAGAAAGAACAATAACCAGAGCTGCTTACAGAAACGGATCAATCAATATAACAAGATATGAAAGCAAGGAGGTTAAGATGGCTGAGGCATATAGCTCAGAGCAATCCATCTGGAAGCCTCAATAAGATGCAAAAGACCAAGTGGAAGGCAAATTATTCAGTAAACTACTAAATGTTTATTGCTTCTGTTTATTCGACGTTTCGATCCCGTTTTTTTATAAGTTAACCATGGGATCCTCTTCAAAGTTTTAAAATAGAGCTTCGATACCTCAGGCCAAGGACACACAGACAGTCCCAGTACATATATTAAGGAACTGAATTATCTTATATATATATATATATATATATATATATATATATATATAAGAAACCTACCGCAATGTAAGATGTCATTGGTTAAGACACCCGAGGGCATCAGAACTGTGGAAGGACAAGAGACGCCTGCATGGACACGGCTATGCAAAGGACTCTAGTTCCCCCGGAGGCGGTCACGTCCCAGGAGCATTATCCTGCAGGACTCCTTCGGTGTGGGAGAGCCGTCCACCAGGGAGGTCCTTTTTACCAAGGGCTAGCGGGCTCACGTAGTCTAAGTGAAGTACCTTACGTCACTGGTCGTTGCTCCCGGCTGGCTGCCTTCCAGGATCCGGGGCGAATCCTCTACGTCGGCCCTGGTCTGCGACACGATTAGCTCTCCTCCCAGGAGTACGCCGCTGAAATATCGCCACACTAACTCTGCCAGATTTATGGAGGCGATCAGTTCTCGGCCGTGTAAGTTATGGAGTCCGATCAATTATCGGCCAGTTTCATATCAGGTCAGCTTTATCATTCGCACATATTTCTTTATTTAACTTTAAAAAATCGCTCGTCACACAGTGAGTAATCTTGCGGTACAAAAGACAAAATATGAATAGAAATTTTTTTTTGGAAAATTGCTTATAACGTATAATTATGAATGAATGAATTTTTTATTGAGTGTTTATACAATAAAAGTATCCAAGCTCAATAAAAATATATATGGCTTGGTTCTTAAAACCGTCATCCGGAGGCTGGCCTTGGCATAACAACTATTATCGATAGAATAATATAAGCTAAAACCTAATATATTAATGTTAATAAATAAAGTGTTAACGCTAACATATACAGAAATACAATGTATCAGCTGATAATATCACAAATATAATTGCATATATATAAATACATACACATTTTTAATATAGATATTTTATAATTACACGGGATCGAGTTTTGGGGCTCTACTAAAAAATCAAATTCCTCTCGTATCCAATCCCTACAATCCAAAATCCTTCGTAAAATCCTTAATGCTCCCTACTTTGTCACAAATAAAATCATCCATAATGACCTTAATGTACCATATGTTTCCGATTTAGCTCAATCCAGATACCTGTCCTTTCATAATAAACTTCTGAACCATCCGAACCCTCCGACAAGATATTCCCGCCCCTACTCTATTTTGATTGAGGGAGGAGGCGATTCCCCGCTCTCCCCTCTCCCTCCAAATTCAGCACCTACGTTTATTCTACTTTTGCTTGCATATTTTTTAAGAAGAAGAAAGCAATAAAATTTCTTGAAATAGGCAAGGGATACCCCCATCGACCTTTGTGTGTAGAGGGGTGAGGAGACTCAGCCGATGTGTGTTTACTATAAATAAATAAATATTACCCTTAGAATTTTCAAAAGCAAGAGTACACAAGATGGTTTTTATTAATCAGAATAACTTGAAGATATTACTATTTGAGTTGAATTTATCGGTTGCATAATGTTTTCGAAGTGTTAGCCATCGCGTTCGAAAATAAACACTACCATCAGAAAGGACAATAGCGCCTTGTCCCACTTAAGATGGCTGGAGCAGATCCAACTGTCGTCATGTTTTTTATTTCTTTCAACGGAAGGATAATGTCGCAACTTTTAATGGCATATTTAAAGCTTATCTTATTATTCAGGTTTTTAAAAGTTCTTTTATCACTTTATGATACCCCGGCAGTAATTAAAATATATATCCAGGAAAAGAATTTTCTGAAGAATTTCAGTTAAAATTTCTTTGATGACTTAGGACAAACTGATTAAAGAAATTTTTGCTGAAATTCCTGAAAGTTTTGTTTCATTCTGATGATTCAACAGTGGACTTTATAATATAATATTATAATGATATAATACTTTACAATTCAACAAAGTAACAAAACTTACCCACCACTAAAATATATATCATATTATTAAATAGATTTTTTTATAATTATAATTGTAATTATTATAGACGAGAAAGAAAGAAACTATTTAAAATAAGTTTGAGATGAATAAGTAGTCTATTGTTTCAGCCTATGTAAAATAATTTGTAAATGGTTCTTAAAAAATATATATATATATATAAATATATCATATTATTAGAGGATCCAGGATTAATTTTTTTATTTTTTAATAAATGGCTTTTTTAAAATTATTATGGACGAGAAAGAAAGAAACAATTTAAAATAATGTTTATATGGTTCTTGAAAAAAAATATATATATCAAGCAGAGGGATCCTATTATGTCAATGTATTTCTTTTAATTTATCGTTCTTTTAAAGATTTTTTAAAATTATTTTTTCTTTTTGTTATTTTAGCTCGTATATGGATAAAGCCACCAATTATTGACACTTTAACGAAATGTTTCAAGTAATTTACTTTAAACTTTTGTATTAAATAAAAGGGGAAAGTTAAATTTCCAAAAGAATTGAAAAACCATAGATTATAAGAATTTCGATGATACTCAAACTTTTTTAAATTAAAATTTTGTTTTTCCATTCCGAGCTCTGTTATTTTTATATTTACTTTTTTTATTTAGTTATGATTGTGTTACCATTTACCAATTTATGGTATTTTCTGTTTAGAAATAAGAGGACTGTGTCCAAGAAGGATTTTCTTTGAATCTCATCACATCTAAAGGAGGAGCCACGGATTTTAAGAGGTAAAATCTTTTATTATTTTAAATAGAATAAATATTAAATAAATGAATAAATATCACTTTAAATTTTATATAAAAATGTAATTATTATTAATAAAATATATTCATACTTCTCACATTTATTGCCTTAATGTGGAACGTTTCGGAAACTGTTTTCTATTGCCAAACATCTATATTGATACATCCCCTGCATTACTAGGAGAGCGATATTATATTGGACTGCGAGATTACGCATGCCTGATCAAGCAGGCAATATTCAGGCGTAGTAAAAAATAAATAAATAAATAAAATATTATTATCACTATAAAATTCATATAATTTTATGTTTTTTTATTATTTGTATCTGTAATTAGTCCGAAGAGATAGATATTTTTTTTTTCTTAATCCATAACTTTGTTTTGAGTTCCGGCAGTCTTCCAAAGAGTTCTATTCCTGATTAGTAAGACTTTTTAAGGCAGGAAGTAAAGCATAAATAAATCTCGCCCCTCAAAGTTCCAAATTTTACATCTTTCATAACTTGGAAGAAACGATATATATATATATATATATATATATATATATATATATATATATATATATATATATATTCCATTAGTATGCGGTGCCCAAGTTGTTAAAACTCTAAGGTGGCTACTAAAAATATAACATTTAAATCTTTGCAAGACGAAAACATTTTGTGTTTCACTTACTAGAAGTTTTTAGTTGGTTATTTTGGTGTATTTTTACAAAAACATTTTACTTTTTAAAAGTTCACAGTTTTACTTTTTGAAAGTTCACAGTAAAAGTTCCTTCAAGAACTTTTTGGCAAAGATTTTTAGTAAGTACTTCTAAGCACTTATCTGTTAAAAGTTCTCATTATTAAAGCTCCCACATTAGTTGTGAATGTACTTTTATAAAATGTCTCACAGAGAAAACACACCAAGATATTGATAGGAATTATTTAATAATATTTATTGAAGAGCTCTAGTTTCGGACAGCAGTGATATTTGCTGATAAAAATAAATTTAATATTTTTCGGTCCGATGGAAGTTCCTATGTGTAAAAGTTCCTATGAGGACCGAAAAACCTGCGTTGCTATAGACTGTAGCGCCTAAACGAATGTACCTATTTCAATGAAACTTCGCTAAAGTCATTTTCTCGACGCCCTTTAAATTTATCAATATAACATACTTCAACGAAAAGAAGCAGGAAAAAAAGTTACGAGGGATGGTAAAAATAAATTTCGAATAACTCAAAAAGTGTAAACTTTTTTGACGATATTGTGATAAGATATTTTAAAGGTATTTAAATTTCCTAAAAGAAAAAAGAAGTTTCATCGAAATCAAAGCACCATTAGTAGAGATATAGCGAGTTTAAAATATTGTTGGTTTATTATTTTCAATAATGAACCATTCTGATCGATCAAAAAATTCAAAAACTTAACCCTCTCTCAAAATTTGAGGACCACGTTTCAGGATACGTATAATTCGAAAAACGAAAAAAAAAATTTAATATTTATTTAAAAATAATCTCAGCTGAATATTTTAATTTTATTGAGTTTGTACATATTTAAATTGAGATTATAAATAAATCTGTTGAAGATTTTTCGGTTTTATTTATTTATTGTAAACGTTTAAGTCTATTTTTTATTCTACAAGAGGCTGTATCAATTTCACTGTGAGCCACTATATATATGTAAATAAGATCTATTAAAAATATCTATTAAATATGAATAGTAAAATATTTTAAGCCCTATAAAAATCTTAGTAACCATCGATAGAACTTCAAAGGGTAAACAAAGTGGTCGATTTATATAAATTTTTTTCACGCCTTTGGGATAGCAAAAAAACATAAAGATAAATAGCAACGAAGAATTCTAGCATAAATAAATGACAACAATCGACAGGAAAGACATATGTTTCCGGTCTACTTCGCAGCCATTGGCAGCTCTACCGAAATGGATCAGCTGTTACACAATAACTGAACCAAAATAAAATTTTCATTAACCTTTTATTGTTTCATTTTGCTACGTCGCTTTCAGAACTTCATATTCGTGGAGGGTGACAAAAATTAATATCACTAACAATATGATATAAATATAAACAATATAAAACCGGTGTATCGACTAACACTTTTCAACTGATTCTTGAGAAATTATAACAACTTTTAAAACAAAAACAACTAAGGTGCGAGTTTTAGACCATACTACAGAAGTAAAAATATCAACAAGTTGGTCCGTGCGAATAATTCACAGACATTTTTGTTTAGTGAAGAAATAGCAAAACAATATGGAAATAAGCAGTTCCTATTTATTATGCAAGGAAGGAATTAATATTTTTTCCTTGGACGATTACAATATTTCATTTAACATAATAAACCAAAATATTTGTACAATTGCCATGCTAGGACCTATTTTTAAACAATGACTGATGAAACGATGAAAGATAATAAAACTAATAAAGACAAAATAATGCCCCGATCATGGGATTTTTTAAATTATTAAAAAAAAATAAAATGTAAGAACAACCAAATGTTTTTTGTTTTTTTTTAATTGAAAAATATTACAATCTGTCTCTAAGACATTTATAATAGAGTTCACAGATCACATTCACACTCTATGTACAATAAATAAAATAAATTATACAGAAAAATAATATATATATACAATAAATAAGAATAAAATAACCTAAAAATAAATAAATAAAAAGAACACATACACACCTATATACAATGGTCTTTAAGAAATAATAAAGTTAATATATTAGCCAGGAAAAAAAATATAGTAGACTATTCTACTCCTAAATGCAATATCTTTAAGCAGGAAGAAATTATTAAGTATACTAAAACTAATGGACTGTATGTTTGTTAATAATTGTCCGATGTTTACAATTTCTTTTTGTTTTGTAGGTAATTTAGTCATCTTTCTAATTATCATGGGTAAAAAAAACAGGAGTTATTCTTTTTGAGTTATTCTCGAAAAAAAGATTTTTTTTCCTCCTTAACTTTTTTCCAGAAATTTCGGATGGATAGGACTATTTTTTGCATATGAAGTAGAAGAGCGGTCAATCAAAATGAGTGGTCAATCATTGGATTTGAAGAATTGACGAAGTTATGGCGTACCGGAAAAAAAATACCTTTTAGAAATAATATATAGGATTGTGAAGAGGATCAAATGCACAACAATTTCCTGGCTTATAGTATGCAGGTCCAATTTTTAGTTTATAGAATATTTTAATCCCTATACAAAAACACTTCAATTAGTCGACTCCAGCCGAGTTTACCCGAGCGTTACACATAGGAGATCTGACGGCTAAATCTAATTCACTCTCTACAAAAAAAGTGCAAAACGCGCTTAAAGAACTTTTCACTTCAAAAATATTGATTATGATATTACTATAAATTATTTATGAGATTATTAAGTAAAAAACCAAAAGGCGCTTATAAATAAAGCTATATAAATTTTTGTTATGAAAAAGAAACTTACGTACGTTTTTAAGAGTTCTTTAAAACACATTAATACGAATTTTTATAGATACCAAAAATTAAGAATTTTAATAAATCACTTTCTAGGAGTCCTAGAAACGCTTTCTGGGACAAATTAGAAGAATTATTAATCGATCCAGAAAGAAACTTTTCGCTATTATAAAGAGAATGAAATGCCTGACATTTCCCTCGTTTACAATATGCAGGTCGGATTTTCAGTTTCTGAGATATTTTAATCTCATATCTTCAATAAAACTCGTTAATATTTGGTTTTCGACACTATTTTTTATTTTTCGCCTCTCTAAGAAAATATCGCGTTAAGATGCAATTATAAATAATAAGCCACTAGTTGGCCTAAATTCGCAGAAATTTTTGTTTAGTGAAGAAATAGCAAAACAGTATGGAAATAAGTAGTTCCTATGTAAATAGAATGTAATTCCTATGTAAGGAAGGAATTAATATTTTTTCCTTAGTTGATTAAAATATTTCATTAAACATAATAGTACAAAATATTTATACAAATTACTTTGCTATTACCTATTTTTAAACGCTGACTGGAAAGATAATAAAAGAAATAAAAACAAAATAATGCCAGATCATAGGATATTCTAAATTATCGAAAAAAATAAAATGTAAGAACAACCAAATGTCTTGAAGAAAAAGTAAAGTCAATATAAAAGCCAGGAAAAAAAATGTAGTTGACTCCAAAATGCAATATCTTTAAACAGGAAGACATTATTAAGTATACCAAAACTAATGGACTCTTATCTTTGTTAATAATTGTCCGATTATTACGATTTTTTTTTTGTTTTGTAGGTAATTTATGGCGTACAATGGCCATGAAGTTATGGCGTACCGACAAAAAAACACCTTGTAGGAATAAGGATTACAGAGAGGATGAAAATATGAACATTTCTCTCGCTAACAATAAGCAAATCCGATAATTAGTTTTCGAGATATTTTACTCCAGCCTAACGTTACACATCGGAGATCTGACGGCTCTATCTAATTCTCTTCACAAAAAAAGTGCAAAACACGCCTAAAGACGTTTTCACTTCAAAAAACTTTTCTATTTATATGCACTCCAGTTTCCATGAATTAAATTCTGCCGTCAATTTTGTTAGTTTGAGATAAAACAAGTGTTGGCTGCCAGTTCACCTAATCTGTTATACTGCGCCTTTTGGCCGTCGATTTGGAAGTCAAACGTCTTATCTTCCTTTGAGAGTCGCATACTGTGAAGTGTAGTAATCAATAATGAAGCCAACATGAAGTTTATCTATCATACATGTTAAAAAAATCTATGATTTTCCTTTACAAGAACTGATAATGGGATCTACAGTTCACATTACCACTTTTACGAGAACTCTAGGGAACTCCATTTTCTAAAATATATAATCGCTGCTATAAATTTATAGATTTACAATTTCCACATTTTCGAATCTCTTTTTTAAGGTTGATGAAATTTTTTCTGTGCCGATTGAAACTTAGATGTCCTGGAGATCCTGCGTTTCTAAACTCCTTGCAAATTGCCGCGACATGGCAGGACTTCTTTCGACAGTGTCCTGGAGGAACCAGAGCGGCTAATTCTAGGTCCAGGAATTACTGCCCGTATCTGGGTTAATCTTCATGTAAGCCTCTATGTTGAAGTAATTAGTATGTCCGTTTTCTTGAGTTCGCAATTCGGAAAGGAGAACATAAACGTTCTTCTACTTTTTAACTGTGTTAATTATTGTTATTAATAGCATTAATTGTAAAAACAAATTGAAACCACCTTCAAGAGAAAACGACAGAAGTGTGCTTTCGACGAAACTTTTTTTCATCTCTTAAGTAGAGATGCAACTTATAAAAAATAAATATCAGTCCATATTGTATCAACAGTTGTCAAATATAACTACATAATAAAGCACTTCTTTTTTTTTTTCTATTGGCATCTTGTAGATGTTTTGCTCCCTTAACAAAAGCTTGCTCCATCTCTGCCTGTCTTGGGCTATTTCCTTCCGGTTTCTGCACGCATCTTTGTTGATTATATCTATCCATCTGTTTTTTGGCCTTCCACGTGGTCTTTTGCCTTCCATTGGGGCATTCATTGCTACGTAGAGCTTTCCAGATGGATTCCAACGAGCTACATGCCCTGTCCATCTTAACCTCCATGCCTTCATATCATGGGATATTGATTGATCACTTTCTGTAAGCAGTTCTTTATTGGTATTTCTTCTCCATGTGTTAGTACTCTCCTCCACTCAACACTTACTTATATATGTAATATATAGTAAGTGTAAGTATTGCGATCGTGAAAATTTTTTAATCTGAGTTTTCAACGGAAATACACGTTTTGAGGTCCCCTGAATCCAAATAATCAAGTCCCGAAAAATGATCTGTATATCTGTGAACACTCTAGTTCTTATAGGCAATGACATTGTTAAAATTTTAAACTATTTCATTGCATTTGTGTGAAAGAAGAAGTAAAATATAAAATCATTTATGGATGTAATGCATAAAGCATACGTTTATAACCTTAAATATATTTATTGTAGTTTAATAATTCTAGATTTGATATTATATATTTAAATAATTAGTTATCAAAGTCCGTTTATTCCGAAATATTGCCATGTAACTTTTTAGAAATTAAATTAATAAATAATTTGATGAATCTTCCCTTTGTGATAATCGAACAGTATCTGCTAACTATTTCATTGTAAATATGTGAAAGAAGAAGTGAAATATAAAAATATTTCATAGACAGATAGATAGATAGAAAAATAACTTCATTGTGGGACACAGTCCCTTGAGAATAACAAAATTAAAAGATTACATCTAGCCAAAATAAAATCAATCGAAAAAAAGAAATAATGTAAAGAAAATATAAGGTAAACATTCTATATACAAAACAAACGAAACTATATACAAAACAAACGAAACTATATACAAAACAATTAATACTATGACAAGAAACTTAAAGCTATTTGCACTGATAGAACAGTATACAGAACGATACGTATTATATACGTATAAAATATTCCAAAATGTATTGTATATAAATTTAATATTAAAACACTATTTCACTATCCGAAGAGAAGATATATCGGCCTTTGAAATATATTTGGATACTTCTCCCAGCTGGGATAGGAAGGGATCTGCCTGTGGTAGGCCACAATATGGCGATGTGCGCTACACCACAGCTCAGCCTAGCGTTTGCTCAGAGATCAGCTTATTTCGCACGATATGGACCGCTACAAAGAAAATATTTGCTATCTGTCTTCTGTGGTTTTATTGTAGTTTTACTTCCTCTGTTCTACCTTAAGTTATAACTAATCTTATATTATATATTTATAAGATACATATTCCTATTAAGATAAATTTTCTATCTACAGTGATAATGAGCAAATATCACGGAGAACTAAACAAAACAACAAAATTAATTAATATTTGGTCGATTGCAATGGTTCATTATTGAAAATAATAAACCAAAATTATTTTGGCTATTTCTCTTCCTTTACAACACTAGCGGATCCAGGATTTAATTTTTTTTGGGGGGCCTTCAGTCCGAAAGCTTTTTTTTTTCATAAAAATAACGATAATTAATTTGGAAAAAAAGAAAGAAAATAACTACCTATATGAAATGGTGTTTAAGTGATTCTTAAAGTCCTTTTAAATATAATTATACGAAGAATAATACTTTGAGAGATAATTTTTTAATATTTCTTTACATAAAACTTGGTTATGTTTTACCATTTTGGGATTGAAGTCCCCCTCCCCTAGATGGTAAAATATAACCATGTTTTATGGAAAAAAATATTTAAAAATTCTCTCTTATAGTATTATTGTTCGTATAATTACATTTAAAAGGACTTCAAGAATCACTTAAACACCATTTCATATAGGTATTTGTAGTTAGTTCCTTTCTTTTAAGGGGGACTTCGGCCCCAAAGCCCTCCCCCCACAACCGTAGATCCTCCCGTGCTTTAAAACACAATAGTCCAAAAAAACGCTCTTCCCAAAGATGTCATTAAAAAAGAAAAAAAAAAAGAAATCGTAGACCTTAAAATATTGACATTTGACATTCTGATGAAGCCATATTGACTCTGCTTGGCTGGAGTTTTTAATAATTCATATTTACCGTAGAAAATTAGTGACAATTAGAGGCATCTGAAGGACAGAGCTCAGGAATACCTTTCCTTACTTCGTATCTTCATCGAATGAAGGAGCTGTTTGTCAATGTAGAAATGTGTACTCCTGTGTCGTTGATGACTGAAACGGGTCGATTGTCAGTTGCTTCTGTCTATTATTAGATTAATAGACAATGACAATTAGTATTGTGACAAGGGGAAATTTAGCTCTAATAATTTTATTTTTACATTAAAATAAGGTTTCTTTTTATGAAAATGGTCTATGGGTTGAAGCGTTTAGTGTAAAGAAGGACCAATTGTATTGAATTATTTTATTAGTAGTATATATGTATATAATATATAACTTAAGATATAGTCGGATAATAGGTCATGAAATACACTTAGATGACTTAAAACAACTTCTGTTTATTCCATTTTTTCAAAAACGTTTCAAAAAACAGTAGCTTGATGTATCTGTGGCAGTACTGTGGGGTCTGTCGGCGTGCTGCCGGAGTATCGATAGTGCCTTGAATATGATAGTGATCGGAGTAGTGGCTTGGAGTATCGATGCTCAATTAGAAAACTGAAGAGGATCCCATTATTTATGTTAAAAAACAGGGATCGAAACGTTTTTTGAAAAAATGGAATAAACAGAAGTGGTTTTAAGTCATCTAAGGGTGTTTCATGACCTATTATCCGATTATAATTCATATCTTAAGTTATAATATTTTTGAGTTCTACCAATGGGTAGTTTCTCTTCATGTTGTACATGCCATGTTACCAATTTCTCATTTACTTATTGTATTCTCTATGTAAATTCCATTAAAATAATAAAATAAAAAAAAGTTATAATATATAAAGGTCGAATTATAAATTAAAAAAAAAAACAGCATTGTAATATATAATATATACATAAACGTTCTGTTTTTTATTTATTTTTCGTAATTTCTGTTTTGTTTTTTCGATTATGATTTTTTCAAATAGTTTTTACTTTTTGTTGTTATATATAGTCACTGAAGATACTGCATATATTATTAAATTTTTATTAATGTAGTAGGTTGGCCAATGGTTTTTGTTTTCGTAATTGTTATTCTTAGAAGACCTTGCCCCAGAATAAAGTTTGTTTTCTATCTATCTCTCTACATCTATATATCAATACTTCCTTTACTTTGCTACCTATACTAGGTAAGGAAAGTATTGCGATCGAGTCAAATTTGTGATATGCGGATCTATACGTTTCAGAGCCCCCTGAGTCCGAAAAACACATTTTTAGCTATTAGTCTGTTCGTCTGTCTGTGCCAATATTTTCTCGTGAACTACTGAACCGATTTTGTTGCTTCTTTTTTTATTTTGTAGAGTTTTGACAACTGGTGAATGTGACAGAAAGTCGGTGTTCCATGCGCAATAGCTTGCGCGCAATAAATGAAAAAAAAAGTTTTTATAGACTGTAGCCAAAAAACAGCTCTAACGATTTTGATGAAACTTTCCTATAATGTTCTAATAATTGTCCTTTCAATTTGTGTATATCAACTAAATTCTCGAGAAAATTCAGGGAAAAAAGTTATAATGAAAAGAAAAGTGTTTTGGGGCCTAACTCGTTAAGTGTATATTATACGGTAAAATTTATAATAAAACTTTTGAAAGGTAATCAAATTACCAACAAAACAAAACAAAATCATCGGAATCGAACCAGTATTAAGGATGATACAGCTTATTCTATTTTCTACACATGTTTTAATTTATTACTTTTCTACCAATACTAGGAAAGTAATAAATATTTTTTATAAGTAAAAAAAATATATAATATTATGTACTTTATAAACAAATAAACGCTTCTATCTATCTATCTATCTATATTGTCACTGAAGATACTGCATATATTATTAAATTTTTATTAATGTAGTTATGGCCAGACATGATTTTTGTTTTCGTAATTGTTATTCTTAGGGGACCTTGCCCCAGAATATAGTTTATTTTCTATCTATCTATTTATATCTGTATACTTTTTTTTTTTTAATTTCTTAAAATAAAATAATGATTTAATGATTTTTTTTTTAATTTCGGATCATGAAGTCTGTTATAATTATTTTTCCAAAATAAAATAGATGAAGCGAACAAATTTGAAATTTGGAAGGACCAGTTAGTGACATTGGTCATGAACTAGTGAACACGCAAGGCCGGAGGGCCTCAGCTCCGTAAATAGCAATGATAGCACTTCCTGTCATCTCTATCTCTATCTAGTGCTGGATAGATATCTCCGCCATCTAGATCCTACTGTATCGAGGGTATCGCCATCGATAATAACAGCTGTGAAAGAAAAAAATTGACTTTGAACATATCAAACTAAAAAAAAAATTTCTTAAAAGGATTGAATGGTTCAACTTTAATAAAATTGTAACTGTATTTTGACGCCATTTCGAACCTTTAATGCTTTTATATTCATTCAGTTTCCAAACTATGCTCCACGAAATTTTATAGGTTGCATAGTAATTTTTTTTTAATTATTAACAAATTATGAAATTAAATGAATCATTCCCACACTATGTTACTACTTTTTCTTCATGAGTTTTTATCTTAAGAAGCTTATTTGACTATTGAAGTGTCATTTAGAAGACATATATCTCAGTTTAGGATAGTGTTGATAAAAATAATCGTTTCTTGACCGAAGATGTCAAACATATGATTTAATAAAGTTACTAAGATATAGTACTAATTTGACAACAAATGTACCGTTCTTAAATTTCTTATAGAGTGACCTTTAACACTGTTTTCATATCAATTTATAGGTAACATCGATGTTCTATTTTTAATGGTTTCGTATATCCATATATCGATATTATTGTTAATCGAAATCAGGACCTAATGGAAGAGGACAGACCCATGTTCAACAATGAAAAATCTGGCGCGAATCACACAACTTTCAATTACCACCATTTTCTTAGCAGAAATAAGTATTTCCAGACAAAGGGAAAGGGAAAGTAAAAACTATTAACGCTATATTGATTTATATTACATAGTGGACATTTTTATTTGTTTAAGTACTCTTATATATAGTGTTGCCCAAATGCGAGACCGAGACGAGTCTTGGTCTTGCAAACTCAGTCTTGGTCTTGGTCTTGCGCAAGACTCTCGCAACAGTCTTGCAGTTACTTATTAGCTCATTACTATAGAGATATTACAGTGATTTTTTAGATAAGAGAAACCTAACTAAGCCCGAATGAAAAATTAGAGAAGTTAAATGCAAAAGTATATTGGTTATACCAATTATTTACATATAGTAACTAAGATGTCAAGTATTAGTAATTATTTTGCCTTAATTTTTATTCAAAAAATCAATTTTTTTTTACCATTCCTGGTCTTGGTCTTGCAACAGTTAGGCGGCCTTGGTCTTGGTCTTGCGAAGTACAAGACCAAGATCGATTTTGGGCAACACTACTTATATATAAAAATTTCAATATTTATATCGCTGTAATCTATAAAATTAAATAATACTAACGAAAACATTTAGGAAAACCACATCTGTATATGTACATAATATTGTCGGAGTCCGTATTATATTAAGCTCATGATATGAAAGCTCGAATGCCTTTGATGTCTCTATTACAACTTTATCCGTTACGATCTCTTATTTCTCCTTTAGTTAATTATCAAATTCTTTCATATGTTATATTTAACTTTTTTTTATATCAAACATTAATCTGAAATGGTTAATTATTTCAAATAAAAAAAAAATAAAGCTACTTTAGAGGAAGCTAATAGTGAAAATTAGCCATTCAAGTCCTGATAGAGAAAATCAATGAGAATAAAACATACATTGTATTAGAAAATGCTTACTTTTACGCTGATATAATGAATTTAATCAAAATCGTTGGAGCCGTTTTCGAAAAAATAGTAAAAATGTGTTTCATTGAAGATATGAAGTGCCACTTCCTGTAAGCCGATTTTGACGAATAAGTTGTTGTAACATCTCAGGTATATACAAACTTAAATATGCAATTTCACTTTGATATGACTTTTTCTTTTTCAGCTAGACCTGTTGCAAACATACAGACACACGTACACACACAGAGACCATTTTGACCATTATTTTTTATTTTATGAGTAATATGTATTATTCAACATCAATACAAATACAAATACAGGTTGGTATCTTCGTGGAGGTGAATTAGAGAAATTACGTGAGAAGAGACCGTCCAACGTTCTTCAAAGATGAGAACACCGCTGAGCTCACATTTAGTACGACCTTTTGAAAACCCCGTTAACCAGCCAGCAGCTAAATCTCAGCTAAGATATTCTTAACCTGCGTTCCATCTAGTTCTTCTTTAAACTTTAGATAAACCAAGTTTAAAAAAAAATAAGATGATCTTGGAATGAGTTTGTTAATCGAATCCATCTGATACATTATTACTTCTCATACGTTACGTTATTTCTTAAATCATTTGTCAAAAACAAAAAACTTTTCCATAAATATTGAATTCATTTACATAAAGTTTCAGGATTATTTCAACATCTTCAAAAATTATATCTGAAAAATCGCGCTATTAACTAGACCACACAAATTTCGGGGGCACTTAATTTTAAAGAATACAAAAAAAAATACTTACGAAAGTTCTTTTTTGCTTATAGATTAAATAATTTAACAGACTAAGTTCAAAATTTGGAAAGATTGATACGTCATATCGTTTATAAAGCGAGATAAAATATATTTAAAATTTGTTGATATTGTCTATTTTCCTAACCTTTAAAGTCTATTAACACTTAGGTTGATATATTAATTTATTATTCATTCGTTCGTGTGCACGCTAAGTGTTATCATCACTTAAATTATTTCACTAATTTTATTAAAATCATCCTTTTAGTAATTTTATTAATATTCTTGGCTTGAAGTATATTTTACGTTCTGGAATATAATTCAAATATAACTTCACATAATCTATACGTTATTCTTTTATCCTTGTTCTAGGATGAACCCCGAACTAAGGCAAATTATATTATGGGGAGGAAGTATGCACGAAACGTCCAAAAAAAAAATTATAACGAAAATATTACAAATAACGAGTATTTATTTTTGTTTAAATTAAAGTAATGTGCAAGAAATGAGGAGAAAATAAGAGTTAATGAAGAAAGCCCAAGATTATAAAATAATAAATTAAAATTAATTAATGAATATTTAAATTTGCTTCTAAATAATCTAATCCATAATCATTGAAATATGTTGATAGTAAGAAAATGAGATTTATACACGAAATTATCTATTTGTTTCCAATAAAAATGTGTTTTGAACAATACCGGTTTCTTTATTCAACTTTTCAATTTTTTATAAAACGATGCGATTACTTTTGACATTAAGAATTTAAAACACATACAGCTATTATTTATAATAAAGAAAAAAACAACTGAAATCGAAACTGACTTTAACGTTTACAAGTTTAAAAGGGATAAGAAGGGGGGATAAAAAGCCTAGAAATGAAATTCTACGAATTTTTAATATTAAATTAAATATTATATATTTTTTTTTTAATGTGCAAAACATATATTGATTATTTGTATCGGAGGACATTGATTCGAAAAGATATTTAATTAGCAATTTAAAAAGTGCATGGAAGCAAGTTATCAGGATTTCAACTTTGGTAGATAAGTTCCCTTTCAGGGAAATTTCTAGTTTGCAAGGAAAAAAAACAAAAACGTTTTCATCAAAGCCTTAACTGAATTTAATCCTCTATATTATTTCTAAAAGGTTTTTTTTTTTTGTCGGTAAGCCATAACTTACTCAATTCTGCTTCACATGCGAAAAATATTCCTATCCCCCCGAAATTTCTGGGAAAAATATTATGAAGGAAAAGAAACTTTATTTGCGAATAACTCAAAAAGTATACATTTATTTCCAAAGATAACTAAATTACCTACAAAACAAAAAAAAAAACCTTAAAATCGGACAATTATTAACAAAGATACAGTCAGTTTTCTTAATAATGTCTTATGATTTAAAGATATTGCATATAGGAGTAGAATAGTCTACATTTTTCTTCATGGCTGGTAAATTAACTTTATTATTTCTTAAAGACATTTGGTTGTTCTTACATTTTATTTTTTTTTATAATTTAGAATATCCCATGATCGGGCCATTATTTTGTGTTAATTTCTTTTATTATCTTTCCAGTCAGCGTTTAACAATAGGTCCTAGCAAAGCAATTTGTACAAATATTTTTGTCTACTATGTTTATTGGAATATTGTAATTGACCAAGGAAAAAATATTAATTCTTTTCTTACATAATACATAGGAACTACTTATTTCCATATAGTTTTGCTATTTCTTTACTAAACTAAATTTTTTGCGAATTTTCCCACGAGCCAACTAGTTTAATCTAATTCCCCAATAATATAAGTAAAACGAGTAATTACATATAATATTACGTATTATTTTGTATATAGTTGGTAGGAAGTTCGTTCTGAGTGAAGAAAAGTGACAATTTGATTGACTAAAATGGAAACTATATAATGCAGGGTACATACTTTATAATGTTTATGTAATTACATAAAAATAAAAGGTGTATTGTAATGAAGAAAATCAATACACCTATTTTGATTTGATTTATTTTATGCTTCGTCGTAAACATGACTTTATGTCCAACAGTATCTTTTAACAACTCTACACTTATCCCTGATGAGCAAATCCGATACTTATGAATCTACTCGGACAAACGACTAAAATGGAGTCTTCATAAAAGACTGAAACAACAAGAAACCGCTCGACAATTTCGAATAATTCAGACAAACGCTCTAAGCTTCCAATTAATTACAGAATACTTATATACATTACTGTAATAAGGCCTATTTGGACTAACGGCATTGTACTTTTTGGCTCCAATAATCATCGAATAACTCTCGTATCCAATCCTTACAATCCAAAATCCTACGTAAAATCGTCAATTCTCCCTACTTTGCTACAAATAAAATCATCCATAATGACCTTAATATTTCTAATGTTTCAGATCTGGCCCAATCCAGATACCTATCCTTCCATAATAAACTTCTGAACCATCTTAATCCTCTCGTTTCTAATCTTGCTTTTTCTTCAATCTCTAATTATTCTGAAAAGAAGATGGTCTCATGATCTCCTAATGTATATATATTATTTCAGTGTTACCAGTGGGAAGTTCCTCAATAAATTATTTCTGTTTTCACATTTACTAGATGTATTTTTATTTCAATACAGTTGTAACTATCATGAATAAATAAATATAATATATTTTTTCTACTTTATGGGTAGTTTAGTTTAAGCCTCATATAATGTTTATTTTTAGTCTGATGCCCTAGTTTCATTGATAATCGTCCTTGAAGAAATCTCTCCTTGATTTTTTTCCTTTAACATGTGGGCAACAGATCATCCTTCTGTCGACTGTGAGTGCTGTCTAATGTATTGCTGTAATTAGTACGAAGTCTATATTCGTCTTAAATAACAGTTTAAGGCTCTCTACCGAATATTAAGCATCTCCTTGTCAGTTAATTTTGTGTGTGTGTTCTTTCAAACAATGCAAAGAAATCTGGCTCACCGATAATTTATGATATATTTTCACGTTGCTAAGGAAAAACCAACATATTAGATAATATCGATAAAGTTTGTATTTTTTACCATTTGATGAAAAGTATGAGGTATGACTATTATTTATAATATTTTATTTAGATAATAGTAGATAATTTATGTTGCACACTTCTTTAATCCATCAGAAATATACTTTGTCATTCTCACATACCTCCTCGCCTAGCAAGCATAATAAGGTTCGTGCACTCACCATGGCAACCAATAAATGTTGCACGTTATTTTTAAATATCCAACAAGTAGTTATTTGGAAATATAATTTTGAGAACTTTGAATTATTGTTATAACAACACTTTATTTAACATATTTTATATCCATCTCTTATTTTATTGTTTCAAATTATTTTTTAAAACATAATCTCGAAATGTCTAAATCATCGTGACCAAAGAATTATTAAGAAATTAATAATGAAATTCATTTTCAAGATTAACATTATCTTTAACATTTATATTTTTTGTAAAGAAAATTTTATCACGAAACGATAGCCTAAAATAATTTATAGCAAATACAGAATTTGTTATATTTTCGACGTTTTTATTGCCAGCAACATACTAATTTAAACAGTTTCTTAAAAAAAAAAAAAAAAAAAAAAAAAGGAGAAAAGAATCAAAATTTTACTATTTAATTTAGAAAATATTTGCATTTTTAAATAACTAGGAAGAGTCAATTATACGACTGATCATTTAATGGTAATCGTTTAAATTGTATAATTGTAAATTTACATTTATTTTGTATCTCAGATTTTATTATTTTTTATCAACATGAAATAAACCGAACGAAACCAGTACGAAACGCATTTTTAATCTATATTACACTTGCGCCTGATTTCCAATTTGATATTATTATTTAATTATAAATATTCTTATTGCCAATTTGTAACCATAATAGGGAAGAAAGAAATAATTCTAGGAATAAGAACTGTGGTGTCTTAGTTACGGTCCGTCCCGCTTCGTACATACATAAAACAAAATACGACACAGTCCCTAAAAAATTTTTTATATAAAAGTGACATTTTGGTTTACTATTTTCTATAATCAACCATTCTGATCGACCAAAAAAAAATCAAAAACTTAACCCCCACTCAAAATTTGAGGTTTCACGTTTCAGGATGCGTAGAATCCAAAAACAAATAAAAATATTTTTGTCCGTCCGCCGTCCGCGCATTTTCTCCGAAACTACTGGACCGATTTTTTTCAAATTTGGATATAAAATCAGAGGTCACCCGAGGATGATCCTCCTTCATCGACATGATCCGGCTTTTACTTTCAAAATGGCGGCCGAAAAACATGCGTTGCTACGATACGACTGCAGCTCCTAAACGAATGTACCGATTTCAATGAAACTTCGCTAAAGTCATTTTCTTGACACCCATTAAATTTATCTATATAACATACTTCAATGAAAAGAAGCTGGAAAAAAATTTACGAGGGATGGTAAAACCAAATTCCGAATAACTCAAAAAGTATACACTTTTTTGTCGATATTGTAATGTTTTTTTTAAAGTTTACAGAATTTCCAAACAAACAAAAAAAAATCGGACAATTAGGAGCAAAGATATGGTCTCCAGATTTTTTTTATAGGTTCTACTCCAAATGTCATATCCTTTGTTTTAAATTTTAAATGTGTTACTGAAGAAATGCTATTTTTTTTTTTTTTTTTAGCATATCACTAAACATTAAAAAAATAAGTTCAGTCCGAAAATTGGAATCACCTTTTATTTATTTTTCTTTGTGACTAGCACGGTAAGGCTACTTTAGATGTATAGTTGTTTGGAAATAATAAACCATTGTGAAATAATTCGCAGCGTTTTTTTTTTAAAAGAACTCTAGTTGCTATACGCAGATTGAAGCGCAAATATATGTAACAGGGAATTCGAATTATACAAAGAACAATTTTTTTTAAACCCAGTCTTCGGGTACATCATTGAAATGAGTGTAACTACCATTCAACATTTCTTCGTTTAAAATAAGTAGAAAAGTTTCTTAAAGACACAAATACGTAAGAACCGAAAAACAATAACTCAATTTGAAAACAAACAATGTTATATAGCTCGTTCATTCACTGGCCCTTTAAAATGTAAACAGATAATCACAGCTGTGTAATAACTAAGCGAACCGAAATAGTGACAGAGATATTATTTTGGGTGGCAGGAAGTTGGAGGAAGATGGCATCTGTCATCCATTTGTGGGTCACAGCCAAGAAAAGACACTTCTGGCCCGACACCTGTTCCCGTCCACAACGGACATCGTAGTATCGGTACTCAGTAAATCGATTTATTTTTATATGTTATATCGATGTGAGGTAAAGCCCTGTAACCGTACCCTCTACGCATGGTGCCCACATCGTAATTCTATATTGCCCGCCATCAGGGAAATCGTCTCGTGTTTCCACCCCAGCTTCCTTCCTCGGCGAGATCTTGTCGGTCTTCCAGTCCTTCCTGGGAGGATGTTGTCTTAAATTGAACATATTATCGACACTATATATGAGTCGGTTATTTCAAAACTGAACAATAATCGATTTTTGCGGAAATCGAGATAAGTATCGAAACACCCAATGAATTCGATGGCACAATTATTTATTATCAAGAATTATAACCATAAAAGTCTTTTACATCTTATATTTAACCATTTTATATACCAAGTTACAATGTGAAATGGTCAATTATTCTAATTAAAAAACATTAAAGATACTTTAGAGAAAGAAATTTAGGCCTTGTTAGAGAACATCAAAGAGGATAAGACCTACACTATATTAAAACAGTTTAATTTTACACTAATGTAATGAATTTAATCAAAATGCATAAAGCCGTTTTCGAAAAAAATGTGCAATATCGATAAAACATCATTTCCAGTAAGCCGATTTTCACGAATTTTTTCTGTAATATCCCGGCCATATATATACCTTATATATCTTTTCTTTATTAAGCTATTTACATAAATACTAATCATTTTGCGAAACTTACTTATTTGGAATAAGGGAATCTCAAAAAGTATATTTCCGTTGGAAACTCGGATTCGAATATTTTCATGATCTCAATTTAAAAAAATCTGGAAGTGTTCGCCACTTATTAGAAATTGAAAAAAAAATACAGATCGTAAGAGAATAAATGATTTTAGCCTAATTAATATTGTATCTATGTGTAAAATGCTTTATATATTTATATATTTACATGAATATCTTTCATTGAGCATTCATTTCAATACATTCTCTCGGTAACGACACAATTTCTATAACCTTTAATGTAAATTAGTTTTTTAGATAACAATTTGGTGGTTTTAAATTACAGGTTTTTTCAAAAGGCCTGAATTGAACATCGTAGATTTCACTTTGTGGGATCAAAATATGCTCCAGAATAAGATCGAATAAAAAAACTCAAAATCTCATTTTCCAAGTAAATTGTCCTTACAGGCTACAGGCTTTTGCAGTATGATTATCGATTCGCTGAAGCTATTTGAATTTCATTCTAAAATCAAATATTTTTTGCTTGATTGAGTATCACTGAAAGTCTTATTTTGGCAGCAGATTCACAGATCCATATTTTTTTATTATTATTTATTATGATATTTACAACTGTATAAAAAAAAAAAAAATACATCTAGTAAATTCGTACATGGATATAATGACATGAAACACATGCTGAGAAACTACCCACTGGTAGCACTCTAATAATACGTCTACATTAAGAGATCACGGGGCCATCTTCTTTTCAGACGCCTCGTAGGGTTATCAGGAATTGAAGAGGAAGCAGGGTTAGAAACAAGAAGGTTGGGATGGTTATGAAGTTTATGATGGAAGGGTAGGTATCTGGATTGGGCCAAATCTGAAACATAAAGAACATTAGGGATTTTACAAACGATTTTGGATTGTAAGGATTGGATACGAGAGGAATTTGAAGATTCGGTGGAGCACCATAGCTCAACTCCGTAAGTCCAAATAGGCCTTATTATAGTCATGAATCTTTTGTAAAACCTCGAGTGGTTTCTTCTCGTTTCATTCTGGTATGAGGATCAGACCCATTTAAAATCAAAACAATTAAAAATAAAAATAAAACTATCAAATTAAACATTCGTCTAAAACTTACTGAATGGCTTATCTTATCGTAACCTGCAATGTTTACATCTAAGAAAATTCTCAGAAGTGTGCCGTTTGATCATTAAATTAATTAATTGAATAAGATACAAAAAATTCATGAATACTCATTTGCTTTTCATTTGGATCGTAAGATAAATTGATACAAAAACGAGAAAAAAAGTGGCCTACAAAAATATTGGACCGCCGGGCCTATATAACTTCGTTATTTGATATGCTGCAGATGGAAGTCAGACCCAAACAGTGTCCAGATATTTCAATATATTTACTCTACTAATTATTATTACCTCAAACAATTAATATTCAATTCGATCGTGGTGGCTCGAGATATCGATTATCGACAGCGTGTAATGACTACAGAGTCGATTATCTATTTATCGACTGTTACACAGCTGAGCGCGGACCTCCCGAGAGCGGATCGGAAGCGGTGCGGCCATTGGAGCATTCTCAACCATGAAACCGATTCTATTATCAAGTAACGCTCCCATCCTATCTATACCACCGCCTCCTGTATATAATAATCAAGGATGCTCTTGTAACATTTTAAAATTATTTATCATCTCATAAATCGTGACGTAGGTTTGTCTCTTCATCATTTTAAAATATCAAAAAAATACTAATGTAAGGTAAGTGCGTTTTCGGGATCCGAGATGTAGCTATAAAGATGTAGCTATATTTTGTTTTCTTATATTCATGGGTTTGTTCGCCTTCACTGATTTCTTAGTGGTCAAATTATTGATTAACATTATTATATCAATTAAGTTATTATCAATGTTCACTTTCATGCTGGACTCCGTGAAAGGGGAAGAAAACATCTAGTGCACGTAACACACAACTTTCAATTAACGCTCTACTTGTATATAAATTATTTTCAAGCAATTATAGAAATTTGAAAGTGAATTTTTATCCGGTGAATAAGGCAGGTGGTCTTGCACAGGAATGCTTTACTTGTCTAAGAACCTTTTGACAGACAGTGTGGTATAGTCGTGGTAAAGAATCCAGACTAACTATCACACAATTCGGTGTTTTTTAATTTCAGCTACCTATATAGATAGATAGATAGATATAAAAATAACTTTATTCTGGCACACAGTCCCTTGAGAATAACAAAATAGAACAAAATTAAAAGATTACATCTGGCCAAAATAAAATCAATCGAAAAAAAGAAATAATGTAAAAAAATATAAGGTAAACATTCTATATACAAAACAAACGAAACTATATACAAAACAATTAATACTATGACAAGAAACTTAAAGCTATTTGCACTAATAGACCAGTATACACTTTAAAGAAAATAATAGAGAATTAAAAAATAAAAATGTATCAAATTCTCTATTAAAATCAGCTCGAATGGTTAGCAACTATCTGACTGTTTTTAGGATAGGAATTGAAATAGGAGGGTTATGAATGTGGATATGGATGGGGAATGTCGATTTTTGATAGGGAGGGAATTTCAGAAATTGACAGAGCGAACAATAAAGTAATTTTGGCATGTAAAGGTTAGAAGGTCGAGATCTTGGGGACAGGGAATGGACTGAGGATTTGAACTGGAGAAGGTTGTAGGCGTACGAAGGAATATATACGGAATATATAATAAGGGAAAGTATTGCGATCGTGAAAATCTCAGTTTACAACGTTTTGAGATCTCCTGAGTAGAAATAACAAAGTCCCGCAAAATGGTCTGTGTGTATGATCAGCCTAGCTCAAAATCGAAAAGTCGTACGAAACTTAAATTGCGTATTTAAGATTTGTATATGGTCCAATGTGATAGCAGCATGTTCGTTAAAATCGGCTATGCGGAAGTGCCACTTTACGCGGGATGCACATTTTTGCGATTTTTGAAAACAGCTCTTTTTTTTAATATCAGCTAGGTCTTATCCACATTGATGTTCATATACGTATTCCTCTAAAGTATTTTTAATATGGTTTATTTTATATAATAAACTACCTCTCACTATTTACATTTTGGGCATCAAGGAACAACGTTTTGGTTCTGTGTCGGTGTGTATTCAAATCCATGTGGAAAATATATTACCTTACTGCCTTCAGATATTATGTCCATTAGTACATTATCTAGGCGGTCCTATATTGGAGGTACCTATTTTTAAAAACCTGTTTAAACACCTATATTTCAAAATATTAGGTTCGACGGTAGTCCGGGTTGGGGGAAAGAACGAAATAGCCAGGACACCAAAATTAACCGTATCCATTTATTTTTTTTTTTCATTTTGGTGAGTGGTTTACTTAGATATTATTATTATGTATCCTTTGTGTTTAAATTCATAACAGCGAACATATATACCAAACCAATGATGTTCTCGGGTGTGCCATTATCACTTAGAACAATGTCTTTGAGATGGAAATCTCAACAGGAGGAAGGCTGGAGTGTCGACACGGAATTCTATTTATCTTGACTGTTGATGAGCAGTTTGAGAAGGGGGGGGAGGGATCTACTACACCGAGTAAGCTCGGTCAACTTAATTTAAAGTATCGATCTCTGGCTTTGGATGCGATTTCGATATGAAGTGGAAAATAATTACTTTATTATTTAGGCTTAGTAATTAAATATTTCAAAAAACATTAATATTTGCTGTACCGAATGGTAAACGTCCGAGGGATCGACCAAAGCGAAGATGGGAAGATAGCGTTTAAGCCGATCTGAAAGGACTAGGGGAAGGGAAATATGGCAAACAATTAATATCAAATTTGTTTGAAAAAGGGAAAATTCATAAGCTCAGCGCTGAGCTCATCGATAGTACCGGATCCATCTTCACGCTGGGCGAAAGGATGTCATCAATAAGCTCATCGTTGAGAGATTAAGAACTTATTAAAATAAAAAGTGTTGTATGTGTAAAAAATAATTTTTAGTTTTATTAATTAAAAAGTAATTTTTAAGATTCAGCATTCGTTTAGTATTAAAATAAATTAAAAGGTTATCAATTTCAAGCTCGAACAATACCTTATACATAAAACGTTTCATTCATTTCCAGACTCGTCATTAAACGAATAGAATCCGTTTTAAAACGGTAAGACTGTTATTAAACGAATAGGTCTTCCACCATGCATCTTTGCTTTGTTCTATGAACTATTTTTTTAACAGTTCTTAAGAACTGTTATTTTTGTTAACGAACAGTTCATTTACGTTTTTCAAAAGTAACAGAAACGCCCAGCTCTAATCTGGAGATCGGTAAACAATGTCTATTTAATTATAACAACTCATGAAAACCGGTTTTCATTCAACTTGAATAATAAGTTCATTTGATCATAATATCGAGAACAAAAGACGGCTTACAAAAATATTGGGCCGTTTGTCCTTTACCATCAATATGTCAAAACAACAAGGTTACATAAGCCAAACGGCCAACAATGTTTTTGTAGGTCACCTTTTTTTTAGATTTTATGATAAAATTATCTCAAGATTCAAGTATAAATCAAAGGGATATTCATCAGTTTTTAGTAAATATAAAACTAATCAATTTAATGAGAAGATTCCCCATTTCTGAGAATTTTCATATATAAAAAAATTATAGGTTATGATAAGATGAAGACTATCACGAAGTTTTATACGGATGCTAATAATATGATAGAAAAGAGTCTGTTCGGTGGACTATAATTATCTTCTTCTATACATATAAAAATGAATGTATGTCTGTCCGTCTGTTTGTCCTTAGTGCATTACTAAACCATTCAACCGATCGCCATGAAACTTTGGGAAGTTGTTCCGTACACTCCTGGGAAGGTTTCTGGCATAGTACGTACTTTTGTCTTACGATAATTTTATATATGTTAAAAAAATAAAAATATAAATGTTTTTCTGTTCAAAGCCGTGAAAAATGTGTCGCTATAAACTGTAGCGCCAAAATGGCTTTACCAATTTTAACGCAATTTGGCTAAAGTCTTCCCCTTGAAACTCTTTTAATTTATGTGTATGACATACTTTCCCGAAAACAAGCTGAAAAATGTTACGATGAATTCAATATTTTATTTATAACTAAAAAGTACACAATTTTTGACTGATAATACACATATTTATATGAAAGATTTCTGAATTGCTGACAAAATAAAAAAAATCATCGAAATCGGACGGTTCGTTGCAAAGTTATTGAGTTTTAAACATTTATTGCTTTCTCTTCAGAAAAGGCCGTTTCCTTTCGCTTCCTCACTACCGAACGTCGGCAAGCATTTTTTTTTATTATAATTTTTTATTGATTAATCGAAAATTTTATAATTACTATAGTAATTGAAATTATCATTTGAAGAAGTTATACGATTCTCCTTATGTAGGTCAATACTATTATACGTTTTTTTTATTAATTTTTAATTTAGTTTTATAAGTTTAACTAAGACTGTTTCTGATGATTATGAATGACGGCATGTTCACTCAGATGATTATGAATGTTCAATTTGAATCATGAGAAAAAAAAAAAACCATTAGAATTAGTTTAAATTGAAGCTATTTTACAGACAAATTTGTTTTCCAACTTTTTAAAAATGACAGATTTCCTTATCTAGTAATCTACTCATATGTGCTTTCTATTTTCTTTCTTTTTCATTTTGCCAGCCTAAGCCACAGCAGAGCGTGGCCGGGCAAAGCTCGTTATAATATATATATATATATATATATACACATCGCATGATGAATATATTGATAAAATTCATTATGGACTCAATAATATTGTGCTAGGCACCTTTGATAACTAGTATTTTATCTTTGTTTATATGATGACTCGAGTTAAATATAATTTCCTTTTTCTATTTATTTTTATATACTTTGTAAAATGGCGATCCAAGAATGACGCCTTCGAAGAATGATGAAGAGCAACTCGTGACAGAGAGACAGTGAAGCCCTTTCGAAAGCGGCTCACGTACGGCCTTCCTCGGTAATTGTTGCTCTCTATCGCAAAGGTCGTGGCAGCAATTAAGTTATGTTATTCTGTCACACTATCGAGACAAATTGCCATGTAAACGTCATCACGCGCTTTAAAAACTACCCTCGTATAGATATCTGATTATATCATTAGTAATATCAGGATTATTTGTAGTCATTACTGGACTTCATATACTTCGCTTTACTATCACGTACTGTGGGTTCATACGAGTTCCCTTGTTATTTAGTACAATCCCTGAAAGAACTTCTTTACAAACATTAATTTACTTATTGCATTGGCATTGATATATAGATAACAGTAATGGTAATATCGCCTGACAATGTAATGTCGACTTCCTAAATCACCAGCTTGAATTATACTCTATGTAGGAAACTAATCAGCATATATCACACATTAAGTCAAAAGTATAATTTTACCGTGCTCTATTAGATGCAATATAAATCTATTGAAATAATATTACAATAAAATAAAAAAATGTAAGCAGTAGAACTTCGTCACTTTGAATCCATAATACTATTATTGAATCCATAATACTATACTATTATATTGGTATTAGAAAGAGATTTAATTGCTTCATTAATGCTTAACTTAAAAAAATATATTAAAAAAACCTCTTGGGTTCAGTACCTTGTAAGGAAGTACTGTCTATTGGTCAGCTGTTGTGCAAGAAGGTGATTTGACCGAGATCATGCTCGACCGCCAGGTTTTCCCTCTTAATTAAGAGTAACCACTTTATAGAGGCTGAGTGTGCCCAAGCATGGTTAAATAATTTATCTACCATCGGTGGAATAAAACCCGGGACCTTGAACTATGGAAGTCAATTCACAACCCACTCAACTACCCCACTCAAAAAGTCTAATTTTGCATAATAGTTCTGATAATTTTTTTCACATGTATTGTTTCGTTATTTATTACATCTAAATAAATTTTTAAAAAATCAGACAACCAAAACACTTCTGTAACACTAAATCAACTCATGTACGTTTCGACCCAATCCTATGACTTTAAGACATTATTCCGTTCATAAAACTACCCTGTTGTTGGAAATTAAAAAATATGTACAAATTTTGTCATATATCTCCGAAAATCTCATTATGGTGTTCTAGAAGTTAAGGATACAAAATGCACTCCCATACCATTCGATAATGTGCAAAAGACTATTTTTAGAAATTATTAGAAATAAAAATAGTTTTAATTTCCCAAACAGCAATTAATCACTAAAACCACCAGAGTATTGTAATCAGGTGTAATTTTCGATGATTGAAATTTTATTTTTCGAGAGATTTAAATCCATATGCAAAAACACTTAAATTAGTCGACTCTAACCGACTTAACCCGAGTGTTACACAACGGAGATCTGACGGAGATATTATAATACACTCTCCAAAAAAAAAGTGCAAAATCCGCCAAAAGAAGTTTTCTCTTCAAAAATATGGTTCTCTAAAAAAATCATAACGTCATCAAAATGTGTCCCTAATAAAATTTTGACACTGTAACTTGCTTAATGTAACCCCCATTTGGGTACCTTTTATTATTTATCTTTTATTTTATTTATGTTATCTTTAAATACGGTAGGAAAGAACTTTGTTCTTACTATAAGAATTGTCCTTATTGTGAAAGATAAGGTTATATTGGCCAATATAATAGTTGCAAGCTTTGCAAAATAATCTTTCACGCCCAGTTCCAACAGTTCCAGCTGTTAGGGCTACAATACGACATCGGCAACATGGCGACGTGGTGGAGCTACGTATTGTAACCTACAACGGTAGGCCTTCGCTTATCTGACTGAGGCCGATACAGCAGATAATGAACTGGCATAGAAATGCGTGTTGAATACCCCCGACTGGAAGGACTCCAAGAACCCCGATCTACGGGGGGCTGGAGGGTACGGCACAGTTCCCGTCAGATCGAGATATCTCTCTCCCTCCCCCTCTAGGCCTATCTGAGCCTGTTTAGAATAACAATGGCTCCCCGATTCAATACCTCCCTGGAAGATGTAGGAGCGCTCTGTGTCCCGATTCGAGATGGATATTCTAATCTCCTTCTACTGTTAATAGTGTCCCGAAGTACAGTTGATATTTTTCTAAGCCTGGTATAAGGTTATGTATATAAAAACAGCGAGATAGGCATGCTACTAACAGTTTTCAATTAAAGAGAAATATATACTGCTTATGTTAAATGCTTAATGTATTATCATGCTAAGCAGTCAGAATAAATCTTAAACGAATGATAATGACCGTTGTGTGCTAACCTGCTTAAAAAAGATTGTGTTATTAGTTATAGTAGGGGGATTTCATATAACCAGTGCTAAGTACTGTTAACTTCTTAAATGTGTAAAATCGATAAAATTATTTACGAAATCTGTGTTAAATATGGCCGCTAGCATTCTCGATTTTAACGCAGCCTAGGGTCCTGTGAAGTGCTACTAACTTCGTAAACGCACGGAGAAGGTTATTTTAGGGTTTTGATTCTTTTACTTTCACTTGCATACATAGTAAGGGAAAGTATTGCGACCGTGAAAATTTTCAATTTAAGAGGGCTTAAATGGCTAATTTTCAATATTAGCATCCCCTAAAGTATCATTAATTTTTTTTATTTGAAACAATTTCACATTAATCTCTAATATAAAAGATAATTAAATGTAAAATATGAAAGAATTTGATGAATAACTACAGGAGACATAAGAGATCGTAAAGATTAGAAGATTAGAACACGCTTCCATATGTAACATGAGCTTAATATAATAAGGAATTCGACAAGATTATTTAAATATACCGTTTTCATAGAAGCTGTTGTTGGTATTATTTAATATTTAATTGTATAGATTACAGCTATATAAATATTAAAATTTGTATATATAAGGGTACTTGTAAAAATAAAAATACCCACAATTAAAAAGTAGATCAATATAGCGTTTGTAATTTTTACTTTCACTTCACCTTTATCTAAAAAAAATACTAATTTCTGCTAAGAAGGTGGTTATTGAAAGTTGTGTGATGCGCGCACCGCACCACTTTTTTGTGTCTGTATAATATCCAGAGAAATAGAATGTAAAGACTGCTAGGATTTCATCAAGTTCTTTGCTTTCCGAATCAGTTATATTTTTATTCATGCTTTCTAATAAACCATTTTTAACAAAATAATCCAGCAATAAATATAAATAATCCAGCAACTCAAGTCTTTTCACTTCGCTTTGGCATTTTAAAAATAAATCAATACATTAGTAGATCAAATAAGAACTCATGAATTTTGTTTACAGTACAGGCATAACCTGACTACAACTAATAACACTTCAGCAGGTTAGGACATTAAGCATTTACAACAAGTGCATGAATACCTCTAATAAGGTTATGATTGTATTGTAAACCAAGTTTGTGAATTTTATTACTATATTTATGTAATGACGATTTGATTTATTTAAAAATGACAAAACGAAATAAAAAAGTTGAGTTGTTGTATTATTTGATTAAAAATGCTTTAACAGAAGGATGGATAAAGATTCAGAAGGCAAAGAATTTGATCTAAACATGAATGAACCCAGAACTGTTTTCTCAATGAGATATAGTATAAATTTTCTTCCTGGATCGGTGAACAAGTCTTCTCATTGGTCTCAGGAGGCGTTTCAAGGATTCCTAGAAAATGGCGTACAAAAATTTTTAATTTCGTATTTATGTTTTTTAAAGAACTCTAAAAATATATGTGTTTCTTTTCTCATAACAAATATTTATATGGCCTAATTTACTAGAAGTGCCTTTTGGTTTTGTAATTTAAGAAATTTAAATACCTCATAAATAACTCATTTAAAAACATATTCAATATTTTTCAAGAGAAAACTTCATTAAGTACGTTTTGCACTTTTTTTTTCGGAGAGTGGATTAGATTGATCCGTCATATCTCCGATGGGTAACGCTCGGGCAAAGCCGCCTGGAGTCGACTAATAGATGTGTTTTTGCAAACGTATTAAAATATTTTAAGAATTAAAAATCGGACCTGCATATTGTTAGCGAGGGAAATATTCCTCATTTTTCCTCTTTGTAATGATGTATTATTCAAAATTGTATGTTAACGCGAGAGGAAATAAAAAATAGTGTCGAAAACGAAATGCCTAATTGTTTTTTATGGTAAATATGGTTTAAAATATCTCAGAAACTAAAAATATGACCTGCAAACTGTAAGCGTGCGAAATGTTCAGTATTTCATCCTCTTTTTAATGAGCTATTATTTATAATTTATATTTCACATTATTAATCACGCCTTGTAGATATTTTCACTTATATCGTGTGGTCTACAGCACACACCTTGGTTTTTTTTTTTACTCCGCACAAAAAAAAAAAAGAAATCGATTGGTCTTACAATAACCAACAAATACGGACAAAGCAAAGGCAAAAATTAATAAAATAAATTTTGTTTGAAATGATTCGATTTTTTTTTCTCGGCTCCTAGGGTGCATTAACAAGAACCCTTGGACATGGGTCTAATACTTTTGGACCTAGTATCACCAAAAAAAAAAGTTGCATTTAAATCAGTGAACCTCATCTTCGTAACCTCCGCTTGTATGAATTCCAGCAGGAGGGCAAAACATAATTTTTCTATCCTCCTGTCACATTTCCATACTTCTCCTCTCCCCCCCAAAAAACGTTATTTCGGACCCACTGTGCGGCATAAGTTCAGTTGTTCAGTTCCAAAAGCATACCAATGAAATTAATTTCGTAAATTCAAATAAATTAATGGTGAATAATTTAATATTGTAATTATCATTATTTTTTAAAATTTCAATACGCTATTGAAAAGTTTTCGAGAGAAGTGTTGGGCGATTTGACATAGCGGTGATAGATGGAGAGTCCCTATTATATTAAATTTAGCAAGCCGTGGATCTCTGCCAACAGCTTCTATTCGGCTCAGTTATTTTATTTTATTTCCACTGCTTAAAGTATAGTATAGTACTATCCCACCATATAATATTATATCAATAAGTATATCGAATATCAAGTATTGCATGATAAATCGCGATTTCCTAAGATATATAAAAATGCATTAAATTATTTTTTTACTATTTACCATTTTTTTATTTATTACTTTCAATAATGAACCATTGAAATCATCCAACCAATAAAAAAACTTTCCCCTCAAAATTTGAATTTTTACGTTTCTGGTTACGTAGAACTCGAAAATGGAATAAAAACTTTTATCCGTCCGGAATCCGGATGTTAATAATTTGAGGATAAGGGGTCTGTACCATGGACTGTTTTCGAAACTAAATTTTTACGGTATTTTTTTTTATAAACGAATATACTCGCAACGCCAACGGTCGTTAACGGTCGGCATCTTTAGGTCTTTATGTAAAGTAATGTTTCGGACGTACCAGAGAGCCTTGGTGATAGTCATGAAAAGTTTTGATTGAAAAGTCTGTAGTTTACGTATGTGAGTCTTTTCGGGCTGTCCCGTATATATGTGAAGTATAGGTACAAATGGGCTTAAGTTTTTAATTTTTTTATTATTATTATTAAAGCATTTGGAAAGTTCAAGACCATATTTTAGTAAAATATAACCGTAGATGAGATTGGACGAAATGAACTTTCTCTAATGTAGTAAATCTAAGCTGGAGTACCCTGGAAGGAAGGTAAAGGTTGTGCTTTCTCTTGATCATCTCAGTTTATTATCCTTTTGTAGGTTAAGGACCTTTCTACAACGCAGTATCCTAAAGAGGTCCTCCTTACCTCTCTCGAAGTAACTATCGAGATATAGAAATGTTAACTCGTTGGCCCTTACTATCGATATAATATCGACTGCACGGACTGTGCCTTGCACATCCGCTTCCTCTGCTACTGGTACTACCCTTCTGACAGTCCCGTCAATATCCTTCAAAATATTCCTAATCTTATCATAAACTGCAATATTTATGATATAATAATACATTTATTTTTCCCATTATATATTTCCTTGAAAAACGATACTAGGAACTTACAAGATGAAATGATCTGGCCACTATCAATGCTCAACCTTGAGATAAACTTCAAGCAAAATTATAATTGATAACAAATTATCCTATATGTTATTTCTAAAAGGTGTTTTTTTGTCGGTACGCCATAACTTCATCAATTCTTCATCAAATTCAATGATTGACCACTTATTTCTGAAAATATTCTTCTCCTTCACATGCGAAAAATAGTCGCATCCCCCCGAAATTTCTGGAAAAAAGTTATGGAGGAAAAGAAACTTTATTTGTGAATAACTCAAAAAGTATGTATTTTTTTCTGGATTGTACCCATGATAATTAGAAAGATTACTAAATTACCTACAAAACAAACAAAAAATTGTAAAAATCGGACAATTATTAACAATGATACAGTTCATTAGTTTTGGTGTACTTAATAATAATGTCTTCCTGTTTAAAGATATTGCATTTAGAAGTAGAATAGTCTACTACACTCTTTTTCCTGGCTGATGTATTAATTTTATTATTCCTTAAAGACATTTGGTTGTTCTTACATTTTATTTTTTTTAATAATTTAGAAAATCCCATGATCGAGGAATTATTTTCCCTTTATTATGTTTCCAGTCAGTGTTTAAAAATAGGTCCTAGCAAAGCAATTTGTACAAATATTTTGGTCTATCACGTTTAATAGAATATTGTAGTAATCGACCAAGGAAAAAATATTAATTCCTTCCTTACATAATACATACGAACTACTTATTTCCATATTGTTTTGCTATTTTTTCAGTAAACAAAATTTTCTGCGAATTATTTGCACGGTCCAACTAGTATAATAAAAAGGTTGCGTGCGCAGGTATGTGTTTCTAAACCCGCACAATCGTTCAGTATTGCGAGTACTGTATAGTCTGTCCCAAGTTTACAAAAAAATATACACACGGTGGCTTAATGGCCAAACTTTGGAAGGTGATTCTAGATAAAATTTCAAACAAAAAAAATTCATTTGATGTAACGGATGTTTTCGAACGGGAAAGGAGTTAAGACCGATTTTGTATTTTCTTTAGGTGATCACGTTTTCTCTTTCATAGAAAGCGATAATACAATAATTATTTAATTACAAACTTGATCATAATAAACTATACAAAAATTTCCTTAAACACAAGTTGAGTTTATCTTTGTCAAAACCAATTAAAGGGGACTTTTAAGCGGCCAAACCACGCCAAGTTGTTTTTCATTAAATCATGAATTATTCGCAAGATTTTTTTTATCATCCTACTGATATCCCACTTCTATAAAAACTTTCTTGAAAAAGGTTTAATTGCATGCCAATTTGAGTTTTTTTTTTAAATTGAATTAAGTAGAGATTCACACAGTATCTGTGTTCCACAACAGACAACTGTATAATAAACAATGGCCCATTATCACCTTAGATAATAAACTTTTGAAAAAGCAGTTTTTTTTTAATGAATAAAAATAGTATTTTCATATTTAAGTATTTACTAAAATAGATGTAAGGTCACAAGGAAAAGAAAGAATTAAATTTTTGCAATAATTTTTCGGTTGTTTTATTTAAGTATTTTTATATTATTTATTGAACTCGTCCACTGTATTTTATGAATTAGGTTAGGAAGAAAGAGGAGAGAATATGAGGAATAAGAAAAATGTATAAGGATAGAGAAGGAAAACAAAGGGATGTAGAATGCTAAAGAATGAAAGAAACTGTCAAAAAAAGAAGAAACAAAATATTATATATATATATATATATATATATATATATATATATATATATATATATATATATATATATATATAAACCTGTACCACTACAACCCATGAAGGGTCTGGGGTTCAGTACTATTGAGGGAAAGCACTGTTTCTAGGTCAACGGTTGTGCAAGGAGGTGATTTGACCGAGATTACGCTCAACCGCCAGGTTTCCCCCTTAATCAATTATTTAATTAAGGGTACCCACTTTACAGAGGCTGGGTGTGCCCCATATATATATATAATTGTATACTATGCTCATATATATTGTTAATATTGTATATTTTGGTTTATTATTTTCAATAATCAACCAATGTGATCGACCAAAAAATTCAAAAACTTAAACCCCTCTTCAAATTTGAGGTTTCGCGTTTCAGGAAGCGTAGAATTCGAAAAGCAAATAAAAATTTTTTTGTCTCTCCACCGTTCGCCGTCCGCGCATTTTCTCCGAAACTACTGGACCGATTTTTTTCAAATTTGGATATAAAATCAGAGGTCACCCGAGGATGATCCTCCTTCATCGACAATACTATCCGCCTTTTACTTTCAAAATGGTGACCGAAAAACCTGCGTAGCTATAGACTATAGCTCCTAATCGAATTTACCGATTTCAATGAAACTTCGCTAAAGTACTTTTTTCGACGCCCTTTAAATTTCATAACATATTTCAACGAAAAGAAGCTGGAAAAAAGTTCCGAGGGATGGTAAAATTAAATTCCGAATAACTCAATAAGTTTACACTTTTTGTCGATAGTGTGCTAACATTTTCAAAGGTATTTAAATTTACTAAAAAATGAAGGAAGTTTCATAGAAATCAAATTATTATTAGTAAAGATATCGCGATATTTTTGGTTTATTATTTTCAATTTAATTTTCCTGGTTTTTTAAAAGTTTACGAAATTTCCTAAAAATCAAAAAAAAAAAATCGTTAAAATCGGACAATTAGGAGCAAAGATATGACTCCAGTTCCTTTTTTGTTTTGTTTTTTATATGTTCTACTCGAAATGTTATTGTTATATCCTTTGTTTGGTTTTTGAATTTTGAATGTGCTACTGAAGTAATGCTATTTTTTTTTTTTTTTTTTTTTTTAGCATATTACTAATGATTTAAAAATAAAAATGTTTAGTCCAATAACTGGAATCACCTTTTATTTATTTTTCTTTGTAACTAGGAAGGTCATGTTACTTTAGATGTATAATTGTTTGAAACTAGTAAACCATTGTGAAATAATTTGCAGCGTTTTATATTAGTTATAAAAAATTGTCTGTAAGGATTAATAAGTATGCAGTTTATATATAATTGGGCAGCACCCTTTTATGAAACTTTAAGCGATTCTCTCTGGTAAAAATAGAGATACTCTAGAGCAGCACAATATCAAATCACTGAATTTTTCACATAAGTAAAGGTGAATCTCAACTCTGTTAAAAAAAAATAATTAAAAAAAAGGAAATTGATATACAATTAAAAGTTATCAAACAAATATGGAAGGAAGTTTTTATAAATATGGGATCTCTGCAGGATGATCATCGCGAATAATCCATGAATTAATGAAAAACACAACTTAGCGTAGTTTGGTCTGTCTTATTACGTTTAGCTGGGTTCTGGTTATTATATATACAATAAGGGCATAGAAAAACCTGGTATGTTATTGTGCCACATGAGGTAACCACTACTAGGTTATCATCTGTAATTACTATTAAGAAAATAGGTAACATTAGTGTTCTTCAGATGCATCATCATTCCATTTCTATGGTCTTGTTCCAGAACCTGAGGGAGGACAAAGAGAGAGAATTTGCCACACTCTTCACAACTATTCTTCCAGCTCTGTTCATTTTTTTTTTTTCTTTTTCATTTCAAAGTGTTTCTGGAAAGCTGTCCCGCCGATGTAAATGCAGTAGCCAGAGAGGTAGAAAGCTCAGAACTGATAATCCATCCTCCGCTGGCTAGATAATAGAATTGAGGGAGGGGGCGACAACGGGACTTGACAGCGGTGCCCCCCTCAATGTGTCCAGTGAAATTGTGAAAAAGTCGCCGTGTACTGTTATTCATGTATTCAATATCCCGCCGAGGCACCTGCGCACTTTCTTCATCCGCTATTAGACGATTCACTCCGCCCATTTTCGTCATGGATTCGAGAGAGAGAGATAAAAAAAATGCATATGCCGCAATTCTAAATTGAATTCTATTCTTGAGACGTGAGGCGAGTGGGAAATGTTACTTCATTGTCCAAATTGTCGCCTGACTCTGATCACGTTTGGAAAATTGCTTCTGATAGCGTTTTGCGGGATCCCCTCTTTGATTGCTCTATCGATCAATCGATATTTCTTCTTCACGAATGATCACAGATATAATTCGCCCTGAATTGGCTGGTGGCACTCATATCAAACTTGTGTCCTCAGCACGCTTGAAACATTACGCCCGGCAAACTTACGCGAAAATGAAAAAAAAAAGTGCCAACAGAGGCCAGAATAGCTTCAACATTTCCATTGGTTCCACACACGGGCGGATCTACGGGGGAGGGGGCTTTCGGGCTGAAGCATCCCCCTCCAAAATGGTAAAATATAACCATGTTTTATCGAAAAAAATATTTAAAAAGTATCTCTTAAAGTATTATTGTTCGTGTAATTACATTTAAAAGGGCTTTAGGGATCACTTAAACACCATTTCATATAGGTAGTTAGTTTCTTTCTTTTTTTCCAAAGTAATTATCGTTATTTTTATGAAAAAAAAACAACTTTCGGGCTTAAGCCCCCCCCCAAAAAATAAATCCTGGATCCGCTAGTGGTTCCACACTTAGCTATATTTCAAGATATACTACTACTAAGTCTCATATTTCTTCTAGCTTTGAGCCAGATCGAACTAGCTGTTTCTGAAATATCGGCATATCTGAGAAAATATATACGGACATGGGCAACCGGAAGTACTGTATTAAATAAAATCGCTACAACTTCATTATTTTAGCAATGACTACCTTTCTTTCAACGTTGAGCCAAATCATACGAGCCGTTTCTGAAATGTTGGCATATCTAAGAAAATCATTTGCGTGTTCGCAACCGGAAGTACTGTAGAGAATTTAATAAAATCGACAAAGCTTCAATATTTAACTAATCCTCACATTTCCTTCAAGTTTTCTGCATTTATACAAAACAGCTGTCACGTCAAAATACAATTATAAATAATAGCTCATTACAAAAAGGATGAAATGCTGAAAATTTCCCTCACTTGCAATGTGCAGGTTCAAATTGTAGTTTTTAAGACATTTTAACCCAAACAATCCAAAAAAAAAAAAAAACTCGTCATCATACGGTTTTTGACACTATTTTTTTTTCCTTTTGCCTCTCTAAGATGGCGACCGTTCAAGATTCAATTTTGAATAATAGCTCATTACAACGATAATGAAATGCTGAACATTTCCCTCGCGTACAGTATGCAGGTCTGATTTTTAGTTTCGGAGATATTTTAATCCAAATGCAAAATTTAATAGACTCGAGTCGACTTTACCCGAATAAGCGTTGCATACCCGAGAGTGACAGTTCAGCCTCACTCACGCCTAAAGATGTTTTCACTTTAAAAAGTTTTATTAGAAGGAGTTGATCGGGGGGAGGGGAGGGAGAGAGGTGCGGTCAAATAAATACTAAATTTTAAAAATAGTATTTTTATTTATTACGCCGACGTTTCGACCCAGCGTCCAGGTCTTCATCAGGGCTACAAAAGATACAAAATATAAAAGGTACATGGTGAAAATAAAATAAATGAATTATAAGTAGATATTAAATAAGAAACAGTTGTCTGATATCATCTTATTATTTCTTTATCAGACAACTGTTTCTTATTTAATATCTACTTATAATTCATTTATTTTATTTTCACCATGTACCTTTTATATTTTGTATCTTTTGTAGCTCTCATGAAGACCTGCAAGGTGGGTCGAAACGTCGGCGTAATAATTAAAAATTCTATTTTTAAAAATTTAGTATTTATTTGACCGCCCTCCCCCCCGACCAACTCCTCTATTTTTTTTCATAAATTTTTATTATGATAAAAAAAATGGTTTAAAAACACCTTGAATTATACTTAGCCATAAGGGTATGTTAAGCATAGTAATGTTAATAAATAATTTATCATATTTAAAGTTTTCTTAAAACAAATGTAGTTAGACCTGATTTATCAACTAGAACAAATTAAAATATTATAATATCTTAATAAAATACGTAAAATCTTAAAGTACATTAAGTACATTTTTTAAAATCAATCCTCCCTTTTAACCTTGTTGTCAACGCTAGCGGATCCAGAATTTAATTTTGGGGGGGGGCTTCAGCCCGAAAGTTTTTTTTTCATAAAAATAACGATAATTACTTTGGAATAAAAGAAAGAAGCTAACTACCTATATCAAATGGTGTTTAAGTGATTCCTAAAGCCCTTTTAAATGTAATTACACGGACAATAATACTTTAAGAGATACTTTTTTAATAATTTTTTCGAAAAACATGGTTATATTTTAGCATTTTGAGGGGGGGCTTCAGCCCGAAAGCCCTCCCCCCCCCCCTAGATCCGCCCGTGGTTGTCAAAACTGGGCCATTTTGAACATAGTGTGATCAAGTGATCTTGTGCTCATCCTAATGTTGATGTGATTTTTTTTTTTTTCACTTGTTCATTGAGAAATATTACAATCTGTCTCAATTAAGAACAATTATAATAGTGTTCACAGAGCGAATTCACACTCTGTGTACAATATTTAAAAAATAAATTAAACAGCAAAATAATAAAAATAAGAATATAACAGTACTGCATTCTTTATATATCACATTTAATATACTTCACAAGTAACTATTGACGAACGGCATGATATAGAAAAATAGTTTAATTGTTTCACCTTTAAGGATATCATTATAACATTTCATAACGAACTATTGAAATTTGTAGTAATATATCGCCATCTTGGAAGCTGATTGGCACAACTCAAAACTAAACTTTTAATAGATACTTAAGAGTGCATAAATATATGCATATCGCTAATTAAGAGAACCTGCATGGCTCAAAAATGATTGGTTTTTCAAATTTGCGTAATCATAATTTACAAAATGATTATTGCATACAATTATGAAAAGTTTTTTGTTTTTTTTGTTCGGCCGGTTTTCTTAAAAGCTATATGGGTGATAAAAAAACTAACTCACCGTTCAGCTGTAGTTACATCTTTCGGTAGAAAGCAATCTTCAATGATGATTCTTCCGACATAATAAATAATTGATTCTTCAAACATAAACCAGAATAACATGAAACAAACACTTGACACTTAATTTATTCATCAAACATAAACCACAATCACAACAACCTGAAACTTAACACATAATCCAAGCTAAACCTTCCCAACCCTTCGCGCCTACAGTCAGTGTTGCCATTTAGTGCTCCCGGCCTTAAACATTTGTCATCTCAAAAAAAGATATTTTATATTAAATAATATTTTATTTGTATTTCATTCAATATATAAAGATAATTCAGTTGCTTTAATAATATTTATATTATAGTGCGTGTTTTCTCTACTAACTCGCGTTTTTCAAAGTCCAGGGGAGAGGTTGAGAGCTTATAGCTGGAGTTAACAATCCTCGTCAACGAGACTCCAACATCTAGTCATCAGTTTTTCAGGTTGCCGGGCAACACGTGATTTTTGGGAGAGGGCGAAAAACAGTGTTATCATGTTTCACTAACTTTCGGCTCTTACTCCCAAATATTCCTTAAATGCTAAGGTCTTTGGACTAAACACAACACATCTTACTTCAACAGTATAAAGTTCCATCACCTGGAAATAGCATATTCCTCCAAGACACTGGTGGATTAAAGGGGGCGAGCTTTTGAAACCTCTACTACTAAACAGGAACATAACTTTTTTCAATAGCCCATATTTGTTTCTATAATTATCTCATCCAAATGCGAGTCTCAAGTCTAACTACGCCGGTTTGAAGCCTTCATTCTCGACCTTCCCAGTCTGGTTAGAACTGGTTTGGTTGTATGTACCTCTAGAACATCCTTCCTTGTGTATGTCAAAATTGACAATGTAGGTGGTAATAAAAAAAAAAAAATCCAAATACTTTATCAATCACAATGGGTCCTGTTTTTAAATTATGGGGCATACTTTAGCTACTAAATGTAAGCACATGTAAAGTAAAAATATAAACATTTTATCCCCTCCCCTCAAAATTTAATGATGAATCCGCAACTGCTTCAACAAATACTCTACTTTTTTGGTCTGTTTTTAATAATTAATATTATTATTGTGATAAACATATCTTTGAGTTATATTTATCGAATGATATTATTTCTGTTGCAGACAGACAGAGTGTTAGATGCCGAAGGGAGCCGACATGGACGGAGGACTCACGAAGGCTGGAGGGTTCCACGTCTCCAGATGCTGCGCCCTCGCCCTCGCTACTGTCCTGGCCCTCCTCCTCTTCGGGATGGTAGCGGCCACTTACTACTTCGCACCATGCCCTTGCAGGTCGCCGCCCAAGGCGTACCCCTCGACCAGGACCAGGTCTTCAGTCTATGTCCGTCTCCCATCCTCTGTTGTTCCGGACGCTTACGACGTCTCCATCATCCCCTTCCTGTGGGAGGGAAATTTCACCTTCATAGGCACTGTTCATATCATTGTCAACGTCACCATACCTACTTATAACATTACTCTACATTCTGCAGAGCTAGATGTCTCCGACACCAACCTTTCTCGAATTATGTCTGATATAGTTTCGGACACTTCCGAAAAACCAGTATCGATCAAATATGCTAATCTTGATGCTGATCGAGAATTCTATGTCGTCTATTCCAATGAACGCTTGGAAGTCGGACAGTACAAGCTGAGCATAAAGTTCAAAGGATTAATGAGTGATGCTTTGAAAGGAATCTACCAAAGTTCTTATTCTGTCGGAAATACGACGAGGTATAGTATATTTGTTTATTAGAATATAGTTACTTCTGTAATCTAAATATAATTAAGAGATAGGTAAGTACTCGACTGAGGAATTACAAAGATGAAACAAAATTTTCAGGAATTTCAGTCAAAATTTCTTTAATGGATTAGCCAATGTTTGGGTCAAAACCTCCACCTCCGTTAACTCATTAAATAAATTTTGTCTGTAATACATGACAATTTTGTTTCATCTTTAAATATAATTAATATGACTAAATCATTGATTAGTTTCATTCAAAATTGAAATTTTCCTAATATTATTATATCAGAAACTTCAAATCTACATATAAAAAAAATTATGTTAAGGTAAATTTACCGTTAGTAGACTATGTACTCATAATAGTTTTCAACTCATTAACTTATAATAAGCTTTGTATGCCCTATATATAATGCAAATATGTATTTAATAATTAAATACATCTCTACCCCGGAAATAAAGGACAATTATTAAATAATCTACCAAATAAGAAACAATGGCTCAAAGTTATGGAAAATCGGCTCTTCTGAACAAATACAAAATGTAACATGGTGTCCTTTACCTCTGAGGTACAGGTATCTAAGAATTAAATATTTATATTTACAGACATTTATTTACTTATGCTAGTCTTTTATTTTTATTTTAATGTTACATAACGTTTTAATCTAATTATTATTTGCCAGTCATTATGTACCAGACAAATCTAAATTCAATTATTATTATTCATTTTTGTTGTTCTTTTAATGAAGCAAAGCTGGATGTTTGTTTCAAGGAAGTTTCCTTATAACTTTTATTCAGGATATAAGTTTGAAATTTTGATTTATTCCTCTGTACTTTGCCATTTCTTAATTTAGAACTTTGCAGAATTTATTTTGGGTTATTTATCTATAAAAAATAAAATCTATTGACCCCCAAACCCGGGTGTCTATTACTGGTTTAATATACACTGTCAGATATCGATTTTTTTCCTGAACAATTAACTAATGTGCTGTATAGAGAAAAAAAAATTATAAAAGAATTAATTTCCTCTCAATAAAACCCATTTGCTAAGTCAGAACTACAGCTGTCGTTGTTCACATTTATGTTGAAATGTATTCTTAAAAGTATCTGTAACCGGTATATTTACCTTAATTACTTAAGAAAAACTGTATGAAATTCAAACTGAATATACATAATTTAATAGTCACAAGATATAATTTATTTTAAACATTGATTCATAAATTAGAATTATTAATTCCTAATTATAGATTCCTGTTTTTAGATGGTTAGCAGCTACACAATTCCAGCCAACTGATGCTCGTAGAGCCTTCCCTTGTTTTGACGAGCCTGCATTAAAAGCTAAGTTCACTTTGAGGATCGGCAGAACTGAAAATATGACTGCCATTTCCAACATGCCAAGGAATGGACTTTCTGTGCCCATGTAAGAAATATTTTTCAGCAATGTCATACAGTTTTTGTGCATTTTGTTTCAGAATTTTAAAAATAATTTTCTGCCATCATAACTAAAAAGTAACATCCGTTTATTCGACATTTTAAAACTTACTAACAATTAGTAACTAATATTTTAAATTAAATACCAAAACGTTCTCCTGAATGTAATTATTATATATAAACATATTTTTATTGAATTTGTTCTCATTCCTGTAATATCGAGCATCAATTCAAGAACTAATATTTTATTGTGAAATTTTTATTTACAGACCTGACCTACCTGGTTTTGTCATGGATAGTTTTGCTGAATCGGTGCCTATGTCAACCTACCTCATTGCATTCGTTGTCTCTGATTTTGAACATCTTTCAGAAGGAACATTCTCAGTTTGGGCGAGAAGTGATTCCCTCAATCAGGTAACATATTCTTTAATTTTATATAAAACCTACTATATATTAGATATTTTGATAATCTATTTAGACACCAACATATGGAGAACTAAACTCCTAGATGATTGTAACATTATTTATTTATTAGTGAACATGAATAGTATTATTTTTTTCTCTTCAATTAAAAAATTGCATTTTCAAACTCTTGAATTACAGGCAAGATATGCTCTCGAAATTGGCCCTAGGATTTTGAGACATTTTGAGGGTTATTTCCAAATTTCTTTCCCACTTCCTAAAGTCGATATGGTTGCGCTTCCTGACTTCGGAGCGGGTGCTATGGAAAATTGGGGCCTTATTACTTACAGGTAAAATTTTGTTTTTCTTTAATTACATATTTGGTTCTTTCATTATATACCTAACATTTTCAAAATTTTGAAAATTCATTACTCATCTTCATGAATACATCTAATTACTAACAAAACTTTTTCATTCAGATATTTTGTCCTAATAAAACTTAAAGAATAAACATTATATTAATAAATTAACTGGTTCATAATCATATAACCTTTTAAAGTGTTCTTTAAATTTATTTTTTTATATTAGGACAAAATAGAATATAATTATATATAGATAAAATAAGATGTACAAATGTAAAAACAGTACAAACAATTAGATGTTTTCCTGAAGATGAGAAAAGAATCCTCAAGTTTGAAGTTGAAAAAAATATTTATTCATGGAAATAAATTAAGGAAAAAAAATATTCATAAATTATGAGTCTCTTACTTCCAAAGTAAACTTAAATCGTTTCTTCTGGAAATTGAGATAAGCACCATATCTCATGTAAAACAATTAGAATAGAAAATGTTTTATACATTTCCTAAAAAACTGTCATTAATCATTAAGATTCACTTTGGAAATAAACAACTGATGTCCTATATAATAAAACTTATATCTTCTTAGAAGAGAAAAAATGATTGTTTTATTTTTTATTATGTTTTTGGCAATAAAAACTTGCATTATATAACAAATTGTGTATTTGCTATAATTTACACCAAGTTAATGTTTCGGGATACTATTCCCATCTTCAGAGCTTAATTCCGATCTGGATTTCATTTGTAGTTAATCGCTAAAAAAAATGTACACTTAGTATTTAAGTAAATATAATAAATTTATAACAACATTAACATTGACAAATATTGTAACACATATTCAATTTGATAAACCTTTTTCCTAGCTATTAACTACGAATGAATGCCAGATAGGAATTAAGTTCTGATGATGGGAATTGTATCCATAAATTTAACTTCGCGTAAATTACAGCAAATACACAATTTGTTATATAATGGAAGTTTTTATTGCCAACAAAACATAATAAATTAAACAGCTTCCTAACAAGAAAAGAAGCAATTTTTTTTTTATTCCAATGTAGCACTTGTTACATATCACTTTAATAATTTTGGAATTCATTCCATGTATAATTTTAGGGAAAGCACAATGTTGTATCAACAAGGAGTCTCTGAAAATCGGCATAAGGAGCATGTTGGCACAGTTATTGCTCACGAATTAGCACATCAATGGTTTGGGAATCTAGTGACGCCGTCATGGTGGTCAGACCTTTGGCTAAATGAAGGATTTGCTACTTATATTGAATCTCTTGGAGTGGATGTTGTAAATATTATTTTTTTAAAAGATTATTTTATAATTATCAATAATAGAAATAAATCCTTTCAAATTATAAATATTTTTTTCAGGTTGAACCTACATGGAGAACATCTGATCAATTCGTAGTTCAAGATATGCAAAGTGTTCTAAAACTCGATGCGTATGCTTCTTCACACCCAGTTTCTGCTCCAGTTGCCCATCCTGAAGAGATCGATGAAATATTTGATTCAATTTCCTATGGAAAAGGTAATATCGAAATTGAAACATTCCTTTAAATTTTTAAATAAATTAGAAAATATGGATTTTTCATAAACTTATTTTATCATTCAGGTGCTGCTTTAATAAGAATGATGGACCACTTTTTGACTACAAGGATCTTTAAACAAGGCTTGACCAATTACTTAAAAAGTAGGTGAGTAACATTGTTTCTTTTTTTATTTCTTTTTTTCAATCGTTTATTCACTTGTACATGTGTTGTATAACAGGAATATTTATAATTTTATTTGATATAGAAAATCCCGTTTCTTTAACTTTCAAGAGGGAGGAGAGTCGAGATGGTCATTAAATTTTAGATAATCATAAGAATAGACGGGGTTTTGTAAATGTATCGAAAATTAACCATTTTGTTCTAATTTCAAACAAAAAAAGTTAATGGATATTTTTGTTATGTTTTTTTAGCTTCTTTATTATTATAGGTGAAGCATTCACAACTGTAATCATCTATGGAATATTTAAATACCGAAATTCACAGTATTTTGTATATCCAATACCCAATACCACATAGTATTCATATTTGCCTAAAGATTAAAAAATCAGTGTTTGTATGAATATTCAAATTCATGATTACGATTTTCAGTGAATACTGCCCAATTCTGACTCAGAATCCTCTGATATGAAACAATCCTTCCTTTGTTATTTTACTCAAACGCCAACTATTTAAAAAGCCATGATAAAACAGCTTAAAGCCATTATTTTTAATACTTGAATAGCTTAACAATTGATAATTATTTTCTGATAGTCTATTAAACCAAAATCTCCCCTTTTTTTGATCTATTGTCTTTACTCAATGATACTTTAACATTTATTGTTCTAACATTTTTTTAAATTATCTTTCCTATCAGGGCCTATCAGTGTGCAACACAAGATGACCTATGGTCTGCTTTGACCGTTGAAGGTCACAAAGAAGGAGTTTTAGCAAAAGATGTCACGATTAAGGAAATTATGGATACTTGGACTTTGCAGACTGGATTTCCAGTCGTTACTGTAACCAGGAATTATCAGGATGGTTCTGCTGTCATAATGCAGGTTATTGATTATATTATTATCAAATATTTTTAATTAAAGCTTGGATTTGTATGCAATTTTTTTCTTATAATTTTTTCAAAAATATAAGTCGATATTTTTATGAATCAATTCTAAATCTGATGCAAATAAATTGATTAATCGATAAAAGTACATATTAACTTTTATTTAAGCTAATATTTGACAAGATGGTAATTGTGTTTCATTTTAACTAAAATAAAAGTAGTTATTTATAAATTACCTTGTGATGAATGTAGACTTCGAAGTAGTGAGAACCATTTTGGATGGAAAATTAATTACAAAGTACTTCTCAGATAAAGAAAACCTAAAATGGGAAACATAACTAAAATTATTTTCTATAGTTTGATTCATCATAAAGTACAATTAGAATCATTCTTACATTTCAAGACTTTATATATTCATTTAAAACTAAACAATTGTGTCCCGCCAGTGGGTTATCTAGAACCCTTTTGACCGAAATGGATTAAAGGGCTTCAGCCTGAAAGTCCCTACTCTCTCCCAGTAGCTAGATTTGTATATTATCCCAGTGGTTGCATATTATCATACCTTTCATCACATATTATTCTGCTTATTGTATTTTTAAGGCATATTGCATGGTATATTCCAATTGTTTTTGTTATAATAAGCCGATTATTCTTGATTATTTTTACAACTATAAGAGGTCTAAGAACGAACCTTAATTTGTATATATGATATTTTTTTTTATATTATAAAACATGCTCAATATTCATAATGATTTGGTTTATTAATTTCACAGCAAAGATTCGTACACCTAAATAGTTCGAAGGGAGAGAACCAGTGGTGGATCCCACTCAGTTACACAAGTCAAGCTGAGCCAGATTTTGAATCGACAAAACCTCATTATTGGATGAAACCTAAAGAAACCCTGGTTGAATATCTCAAAGCACAACCTAATCACTGGGTAGTATTCAACATTAAACAAACTGGTTAGCATTTTTATATTAATTTAATGAATTCTCTCTGGACATTTTAAAATTTGATTTTGTCCGTTTATCTTTTAGGGTTTTATAGAGTGAATTATGATCAGCAAAATTGGGAACTGTTGACAAAACAGCTGATGGATCCAAAGAAATATATCCAGATAGGTAAGTTACAATTAATTTAACATCAAAATTTTTTTGTAAACAAAAGTGAATTTTATCGTGCCTCCATTTTGAAAATGAGAGGACATTCACCTCAGCTAAATTTTGGGTAATTAGTTATAGATAATATGTAGTTTAGTATAAAATAACTAAAGTTTTTTAAATAACTAAAAGATTTTAGTTTTTTGATAGGTAATAACTTCATATCTTATCATGTCAGAATGAATCATAAAATCCTTAGATATGCAGATTATATTGCTGTCCTTGTCAACAACCAAGAGGATATTGAGAAACTCGCTTAAGACTCAGTTCATAGAAGCAGAGCAAATCAGCCAACAAGTAAATGAAGATAAAACTAAATATGTGATAACAACCTAAAAATTCTACAAAAGTTTTCCTAACAAAAGGATCTGTGTGAGAGGATAATTGTTCCGATTAATTAAAGTAAATTCCAATGCCTCAGCTCTATAATAACCTCAATGAATGATCAACGGTCAGAAGTAAACGACAATCTCACCATTGTAAACAGAGATTTCTTCTCTCTCTCTCTCAAAGGTATTGAAATCTCAAATTAAGTATGATAAATCCAGTTCTAATATACAGCTGTGAGACCTAGACACTAACCAGCACCGTATAATGAAATATTGAATAGCCAGAGCGATCTGGGATCTGAGTTCTAATATATAGAAGAGAAGGATCAATAATGAACTGCTTACTGGTCCATCAATATCTCAAATATGAAGGGAAGGAAGTTAATATCAGTAGGACATATAGCCCAGACCAGTCCACCAGGAAGCCTCTACACAACAATGAATGCCTCAATAGTAGGCCAGAAAACAGATGGATAGATCGAATAAACAAGGATAATACTGAGCTTCAAGCAGATAACTGGAAAGAAATAACCTAAGATAGGGACAGATGGAGAAGGCGGTAAAAGATTTACTAGGTCTGTTAAAGTCAACAGAAAAAAAAAATGGTTATAGCTCTTCAAATAAACCAAGATTATCACACGATTTAAATACATTAATTTTACAATGATAGTTGTTAATTATAAATACATATATCTATTGTACTTATTATTATCTATTTAATACATATCGGAAATTTTAAAAATAATTATAATGAATTTTTATCTTGTTTATGTTTAAGGTGAAATAAATAGAGCACAAATAGTTGCTGATAGTCTTCATTTAGCCAGAGCTGGAATTCTAAATTATTCAGTTGCCTTAAACATCACAAAATATCTAAATAAAGAAATTTCATACATTCCGTGGGCAGCTGCTTTCTCTGATATTGCCTACATCGATGCCATGATCAATAAGATGCCTATCTATGACAAATTTAAGGTAATTACTTGATTTTTTTGGGGCACTTATTTATTACATTAATAACTCTTATTCACTATAATATCTATTCAGTAATTTCATAGATTAATCATTAAAATGCTTTCGATAGTTGTAATAATAATAACCTTTATTTGAGCATACAATATAAAAAAATCTGGTGCTCATATCACACGACTTTCACTTACCATCCTCTTCTTAGGAGAAATAAGTATTTTCAGACATAGGGGATGTGAAAGTAAAAGTTATAGACACTATATTTATTTACAATTCATTGAGGGCATTTTTATTTGTTTAAATATCCTTATATAGACAAATTTTAATTTTTATATCGCTGTATTCTATACAATCAATTAAATATTAAATAATACCAACGATAACATTTATGAAAACCGCATAAGTATATGTACATAATATTGTCGGAGTTTATATTATATTAGGCTCATGTTAAGTATATACTGTTTCGGACGATCTCGTATTCCTTTGGTTCTTCCATTACAACTATTATCCCTTACAATCTCTTATATCTCCTTTAGTTTATTATCAAATTCTTTCTTATTTTATATTTAACTATTTATTTTATCAAAGATTAATGTGAAATGGTTAATTATTTCAAATAAAAAAATTAAGGTACTTTAGAGGAAGCTAATATTAAAAATTAGCCATTTAAGCCCTGTTAGAGAACATCAATGAGAATAAATCCTACATTATATTAAAAACTGTTTAATAATACACTGATATACTAAGTTTAATCAAAATTGTTAGAGCCGTTTTACAGAAAATCGTAGATTACCGTAAGGTAAGGTAGGGTGAAAAATAATAAATAAAAAGGTAAGTAAAAGTAAAAAATATACATAAACTTTATATTTTGTTTTATGCTTAATATTCACGTATGTACAAAATTAATGTTTTATTTTAAGATTTAAGTTTGATTATTTTGCAACTACACTAAATAATGCACCTGTCCCATCTATTTCCATTCTTTCCTCTCCAATACTACTCTCTTCCAGGTTGCCACTCCGCAGGTCTTCTTCATCTCCTTGTTCCAATCTGTCGGTGGGCATCCTCTCCTCCTTTCATGCTCTCTTGGATACCAATTCATAAACTAACTGATTCATGTTATAACATTTCTCCTGATGACATAACCGGTCGTGTTCCACCTTGATAGTTCTAATAACATTTGAAATTTAGTTTTTAAAAGTTTAGAGATTGATTTATGTATATATATATATATATTTTTTTTCAATTACAGAAATATATACTAAGCCTAATAGAAAAATTATACGATGAAACGGGATTCGTCGACAATGCTTCAGATCCACAGCTGACAGTTTATAAGCGCGTGGATGTCTTACGCTGGGCTTGTTCTCTTGGCCATGAGGATTGTGTTCGTAATGCTGTTACACAGTTCCAGAACTGGAGAAGTTCTCCTCAACCAGACCGAAATAACCCGTAAGATTTCTTACTAAATTTTTTATATATAGGTTTTTTTTAATTTACTAAATTAAGTTCCTTAACCTAAGAGTCTACAATACTATGATAAAGCCAGTTCTAATATATGGCTGTGAGACCTGGACACTAACCAGCACTGTGGAAAAAAGTATTAAAAGATTTGAGAGAAAAATCCTCCGCACGATAACGAGAGCGATCTAGGATCAGAGTACTAACACATGGAGAAGAAAGACCAATAAAAAACTGCTTACAGAAACTGGTCAATCAATATCCTATGATATGAAGACATTGATGTTAAGATGGGCGGGGCATGTAGCTCATAGTAATACATCTGGAAGCCTCCATCTAACAATGAATGCCTCAATAGAAGACAAAAGACCACAGCATTATTAGCAAATATGAAACCTATTTGAAGTTGATAAGCATGTTTTGGTTTATTATTTTCAATAATTAATCATTATAATCAACTGAGAAAAAATAATTAATTTATTTTCCTAAAAACGTATTGCATTTAATGCAATTTACTATTTCATCACTGACCAATATATCATCCAAAATATTTGGATAGACCATTACTAGTATTAATCAATTTTTATTGATATCATTATTGAGTAATATAATATTCCAATAATACCTTAAGATTGTGAATCAGATTTCTTCTTCCTGACATGACACTTTTGACTTAATAATTGATCCATGTTAATTAATGTAAGATTCAATGTTTTTCATTAGTTTTCTTCTTGTTTACAGTTTCACCAAGATCTAAAATTTATGTTATGATTAAAATTAAATTTATTTTTCTAAATAACAAGGAAAAAACTTATTTTTTTTAAATTTCAGGATATCTCCTAACCTTAAAGCCACTGTATACTGCAGCGCAATAAGAGAAGGAGGACAAGCTGAATGGGATTTCGCTTGGGAAAGGTACTTGAAGTCCAACGTCGGTTCTGAAAAGTCACTTCTTCTGACAGCCCTAGCTTGCACAAGAGAAACTTGGATACTCAGCAGGTAAGAAAAAAAAAATCTAAAATATGAACAGAGACTTTATAAACAATTTCTGATCGGGTACTTACATACATACTTAAAAACAAAAAATATTATTTATACAAATATAACTCAAAATTGTATTATTAAACTTTGGTTCAAGTATTTATGTAATATTTTTTTTTTAAATGATATGTATATCCCTTCTCAGCAGACATCCCTCTGTGAATCCATTGGATCCGTGGTGGCCTATTTAGAATGATTTAACTGTAACTTTTAATGTTCATATTAATTAAATCTACATACACACGTAAAAGTATTACAGATACATTTTTTTTCTTTTAGTAAATTATAATTACTTTATATTTTGTTACATTATAATATCCATGTCAAAATGTTATTAAGCACATCTTATTAAATTCATAAATTTCAGATATTTACATTGGGCTGTAACTGAAGGATCAGGTATAAGAAAGCAAGACGCATCATCGGTCTTTGTAGCTGTTTCAGACAATGTAATCGGTCAACCTTTGGCCTTTGCATTTTTAAGAGATAACTGGATGAGGATAAGGAAATAGTGAGTATCTATCATTATTATTAATAACCCCCCAGCACTACAGGCCAGCATTAGCTGACTTCGACCCTCCTATATTTTTCACAGCTTACAATTCAAATACTCCATCCAATCCCATCCCACTAGATCTCGTGCTTCCCACCTCTATCCTCCTCCTCACCGAACTGCTGCGTCTGACAAATCCTTTGCAATACAAGCCGCCTCCCTCTGGAATTCCATCCCTGCTGATATTCGACACGCTCAATCAGTTTCCTCTTTCAAACCTCTCCTCTTTAAACACCTACTCCTTTCTCGATCCGACTGATAGTGAAATATACTTAAGAAAAATATCTAAGCACCGCCAGAGACTAACTCAATTTATTTATGTTATTTTAGTTTCTCATATATACGTACAATTTTCTTGTTCTTTTCTTTCTCTTTTCAGTATTTTTACCTTTAGTCAACTCTTATTGTAAATATGCAATGTAATTGTAACTACACAGACATACAATCTGTATTTATATTTTGTTCTAAAGGGACAACAGTCCCAGAATAATAAAATATTTTTTTATTTCATTTCATCACCCTTGGCCACCAGAGTTATTCTTCTCCACTTCTCTGTGTGCTGTGCTACTCCCTTCCAATTGCGAACTCCTAACTTCCTCGCGTCTCTCTCCACTTCATACTTCCATCTGCTTCTCGGCCTTCCTCTTTTCCTCTTTCCATAGTAGCGTGCTTCCAATATTTTCTTCTGTACCCGTTCATTCTCCATTCTGACCACATGTCCTGATCATCTCAGCCTACTTGCCTTGAAATTTTTATTTATTTATATTAAGTGTAATAGTCTTTATATAAATATTATAATTTAAAGACCGATACATTGTTATATCATTCAGTGAATTATAGTTGCAAGTTGAACAAGAGCTGCAGTAAATAATATTCTAGTGGTCTTCAGGATCAGGTTATGTAAATATTGTTGTTAATTGTTCGAACTGGGAAAAAGGCATAAATGAGGGATAATGTTGATTTCTAGATTGATGCAATTTTTCAGACTTGACGTACAAAATCAGGATGACAAATATAATTTCATATACAAAAATTATATCTTTATATAGCAGAACTGAGCAGTGCATTCAAAGTTGAACATTTTAATGGTATACCAATTTATGTTTTTCTAAAACTACCAGATTGTCCAAAGTATATTATAAACTATAGTAATACAAAAAGAATCCTTGAGCCCCACAATAAGGAGGTTATACGACCCCAAGTTTTTACAACTATTACTTATATTTATTTATATATTGAAATAAAATGGTAGTATAATGGTTTATTCTAAGAGATGTTTATCAGTAAAATCTGCAGTTTTAATCAATTAGAATTGGTACGCATTACTTTAGTTGTAATAAACAAGTTAACTATATCCAGAACATGGTAAAAGTTTGCAAAATTAACTAAGAACAAAGTAATAGAAAAATCACTGTCCATGATTTGTACCATAATTGGCAAAAATTGAGCCAGAAACTTCAGCTAATCTTTAAATATATAATCTATTTTTTTTAGGGAATTTGTAGATCTTTTGTCACTTTAACAAGCCAGCTATATCTCTGCCTGTCTTGGACTACTTCTTTTCAGTTATCTGCATGCAGCTCTATTGCAACTTTGTTGATTCCATCTGTATAGCTTTTTTTCCTTCCACATGGTCTTATTGAGGCATTTATAGTTGCGTAGAGACTTCCGGATGGATTGTTTCAAGCTACATGCTTTGCTCTCCTTATCTTCCTTGCCTTCATATCATGAGCTATTGATTAATTAGTTTCTGTAAGCAGTTTTTTATTGATCTTTCTTACTCATGCACTATCAGATCACTCCAGTTATCATGCAGAGAATTTTTTTTCACAAATCATTCAATACTTTTTTAAAAATATTACAATTATAAATTTGATGCTTTGATTTTGCCCTTGTTTATAATAACATATATACTAACTGATATGTTTTATTCCATAGCTTTGGATCTCCCGTCTTTATAATCAGTACTATTATCAAAGTGACTACAGGAGACATGAATACAGATTTTGATTTGAGAATGGTATGCATTTTTATTTACTTATCAATTTTTAATTCTTCATATTTAAAAAAATGTACAAACTTAAGACAAAATGTACTTTCTTATTAAATTGAAATTATTTTTATTAAATTAAAAAAAAAAATGTCATTGAAATCTTGTTTAAAAAGAAGAAACATATAAACATTCAGATTCAGCTTCAGTTGTGTGATATAATTTCAAAGTAAATCGTACGCTCATTATTTTATTTTATTTTAAAATCATTTCAGTTGAAAGAATTTATTGCTGACCACATCGGTGAAATGGGCTCTGCCACGGCCGTATTCGACCAGTCTCTGGAAAGAGTTCAAGTCAACGTCAACTGGATGAAACACAGTTATAAACAGATCGAAGAATGGCTGTCTGAAAATGTCTAATGGAAATAACCCATATTTTAAATATTTTTTTGAGAACTACAAATGACATTCCTGTATCTACCGATATTATATAAGTATATTAAGAGCTGTTTTACCTCTTCAAAATTTTTATACAAATTTTTAATACTTGCGATTCAATTTAAATTCCATATTCATACATTTTTTTTAAATTATTTTGATTAAGATTTACTTACATGTCGACTGCAAAAAAAACAAAATAAATTTTGCCAAAATAATTTTTAATAGCATGTAGATCGACATTTTTAAAGGCAATTATTAACTTTGAGTGTTATGTCAACATTAATCTCAAATTAAATTTTAAACTATGATTGATTTTTGTATATATAGTTTTTGTTGTTTTATGTTTTAATTATAAAGTATAAGTTTAGCTGCTAAAAAAGTCAATTAGAAGATGCTAAATGACAAATTATTAAGCTCATGATATATAACTTAATTTATTCGACCAAAGAGAATTATCTAGAATAAAAATTTTAAATATCATTCTGCTGCCTTTATATCATGAATATCAACTAATTGCTAAATAGTGTAAATAATAAATTTATACTTTTTGTACAAAACAATTTCTTTAATTGTAAAAAAATATATATAAAATTAAGATCAATTAATCTACAAGTGTTGTATTGTTCTTTGTTTTTTTTTTAAATAGTTGATTAGTAATTAATAACAGTACTTAAGATGGTAATATATTTTTGCAAAATTGTAAATATATTTATAAATAGCTACCTTAGTCTGTCATTTATACTTAAAACTTGCTTTTTCGACAAGTACAGGGTTTATATATGATGATTCAAACCTTTTGATTCTAATTTGACCAATTAGCGCCTGAATTATTTTTTTATTCATGATTTTTTTTTTTTAAATTATTACAATAATGTTAAAAATTAAATTTTGACTTTCAGTTTTTTGGTTTTGATAACTTTGTCTGTTATCATGTCATAATACTAGCCACATATATTGTCATGAATAAGTCTTTAATTTTTTTCCTTGATCACTTTTGTAACTTATTGAGGTGAATATTCCATTATTATTTAATACTAAATGGTTTGACCAACTTAAGTGTAAAATCCAAAGGCTTAATTGATTTTTTTTTTTAATGTAAAAAATATTCTGTATAGCCGGGTAAATACTGACCACCATTTTATTGATGAATGTTCCATTTTTAATAATAAAATTAATTAAAACAAATACTTATGTACAATTTAATTCTTGAAAATATTTCTGGTCAATGAAACTTACCGACTTAATAAAATAAATAAAAAATACTTGAATGCCTAGTGTTACCATATAGTAATCAGTATGTTAACAACTGTACGAAGCACATAATTTAATCAAATACTATCAAATAACATCACAATTCAGAAAAAAAATTTAATAATACATTTTTGAGTAAATAACAATACTACAATTAGTTATATTCCTACTTGTCCATAAATATGAGGTTTATTGTGATGCAAATAAAATTAAATAAAAACGGATGTCACATTATTGTACTAGATAAATTAAGATTAAATTGTTTCATGGAATAATTTAATATCAAAAGCTATAACATATTCTAAATTAATTTCAAAACATGACTTCAGTTATGTTACCAAGCGGTAAAACATGGCGCTAATAGGTTAACATTTATCAACTTTTAATGTTTTTTATGCATTTTTATTGACTTTCAGAAATTAATATCAAACATAAAATTTTAATTTAACATACTATGTATTGTACAAATATATAAAAATCTCATTCAGTATTATATAATTATGTATCCTTATTCATTTAGTTATTTAAAATAGAATTTTTTATTTTTTATTTGTATTTTTATTTTATTGATGACCTTTTGTAATTATTTACTGATGTTGGTAAATGCTTTCCAACTATTCATTAGCCCATAACTTATTTAATATATATATATTTCAATATTGTTGGTTAGGACTTCAATTTACTTGTAATAATAAAAATATACATTAGATCCAATTAGTCCTACTTTATTTTTACTTTACATTCAACGTTTCAGCCCTTATGCCATTTTTAAAGGAAAAGAAATCTTAATTTAATATAAATAAGAAATCATACGGGCTTAATTGTCTCTTTTCACAATACTTAATAGACAATTACGCATTGTGGCAGGGACAATTTAGCCTGAAATGATTTTATTTTTATATTAAAATAAGGTTTTTTCTCTTGAAAATTGCTCAAGGGCTGAAATGTTGAACGCAAAGTAAAAATAAAGTAGAATTAATTGGATTTAATATGTTTTTATTTTATGATTTATTTTGATCTGCCTTAGTTTTTATTTATAACTGTACATAAGATTTATAGGAGTATATATCGATTTTTTAATAATTTAGTTATGTTGCACATTTTTATTTTACTTTTTTGCCAAAGCAAACCTCCATTCAAACTGGTATCCTATAAAGTTAGGGCAAAGTGACTAAGAATGATATGCATGGCCATTCCTCTAACTCCATTTGAAGGTTCAAATCAAAATGGAATACTTTCGCGAAACTCAATAAAAAGATTCCTTTCAGATAAATGAATGAATACTTGATGAGTATCAAGTAAAGGAGGGAGGTAATGGGCCTGTTTCAATTTATAACAATGTTATTCTTTTATAGAAGCATCTCTGCTAGAAAATTGGCTGAAAGAAATCCTTTTTCATTGAGTTTCATAAAAGTATTCCTTTTTGACAGAATGTTCAAGTGTCTTTAGCGGTACAACTTACTGCGTATACCACCCTTAATGTCCTTTATCAAAGAGGTATATTGATTTAAACACCTTTATTTGAACGTTCAAAAAGAAGCAATATTAGTTTTAATTAAAAAATATTTAAAGGAAGGAGATGGTCCGGGGTGGCGGTCATAAATAGGTTAAATAGTGACAAAACTATTTTATTAAAAGCCAATGTTTCGACCCCACTTTGCAGGTCTCCTTCAGGGTTAGAAAGGACAAGATACGAAAAGATAAATAATTGTGGAAGTTACATAACATTTAGATAAAAAAGTATAAACAATGTGAATAAGCTAGCTTATTACAATTATAAACAGTAAGTACATTAAAATATAAACAGAGTAAGCTAAGTTCATTAGGATCTTGTTGCTTAGCTTACTCTGTTTATATTTTAATGTACTTACTGTTTGTAATTGTAATAAGCTTATTCACATTGTTTATAATTTTTTGTCTTAATATTATGTAACTTCCACAATTCTCTATCTTTTTGTATCTTGTCCGTTCTAGCCCTGAAGGAGACCTGCAAACTCGGGTTAAAACGTTTCGCTTTTAATAAAATAGTTTCGCCACTATTTATGACCGCCACCCTGGACCATCTCCTTTCTTTATAATGCAACGGTCAACTATTAAATATTCAATAAAAAATATTTATATTTCTTGTCATAAATTAATTTTTTAACAATATATTAATGATTATGATATTCTTATTTTATGATAAGTTATTAAAAATATTTTGAAACTTGACTAGAATTTGGTAATTACTACTACACTTATCTTGTTTTCAGAAGAAAGTCTATTCAACACATATACAATTGGTGAAGTTCCATATTTAATAAATATTACGTTTAAATAATAATCCTTGTAGTAAGTAACCAACTAGCTCTAAAGTATCTCTTCAGTTAAGGAATAAGACTCAGTTATGTAAATTAATATTAACATATTATATTTGTCGAGACCAATTGAGTTAGTATAAAAGAGCAGGAATCTTGGTTTTTAGTTTAGTTCTCTCTTATTGAAAGTGCAATAAAGAATCTAGAATAGATTAAAAATTTCATTATTGCTATGGTGATATTAACAATCAAGAAAATAAAAAAAAAATCCACAAAACATGTTTATTTTAATTTAAAATCTCAAAAAGTTACTTACTAACTATGCAGCTCTACAGCCTGGGGTGGACCTTAGCTTCCTTAACGATTTGACTCCATTCGTCACGGCCACGTGCCTTCTCCTTCCACATCCTAGATTCATCGTTTTCGTCACCAACCAACTCCTTTTATACCAATAATTTTACCATGAAGTAAGCTGCTGAGCATTCTATTTGTGGCCATCCTTATTACGTGGCCTAACCATTCGATACAAAATGATTTTATGAATTGTGTCTTGGAATAAAGAATACAGCTCTTCATTACTGTGGATACTCCATGTACCTATTGGACTCAAAGTTGAACACAAGTCCGTATATCTTACTTCATATTTTTGGTTCGAAAATACTCCAGTTATTGTTCACCAAGGCGATGAGAGTTCAAGTTTCAACACTGTTAGTTAGAAAAAGATTCTTACATAAACACATATTTGTGACATAACAGTGATGATCTGAAAAATTTTATATTTTCATAATACGCACTATTAGCTGACATAATCCTTCAGTTTACTATTTTATTTTCCTGATTCAATTCTGCTCCCAAGTAGATAAAACTGCTCACCCTTTTAAATTCATATCCATCTACGGTCTATACACCAGTAGTCTGCCCTGGGCCTCCAACCTTCATATATTTTAACTTCTTTTAATTAATTCGGAGTTCCATATTTTCATTCTTATTATTCAAAGTAGTAACCAACTCTTTGAGAGTTTGGGTATTCCGGGCTACTAGACAGATTTGAATATTGCCGTTTATGTTTAAATTGCTTGCTACTTTAAGGCTAAATTGAACAGTGTGGCAGAAGGAGCGTCACCTTGCCATACACCAGTCCCAATAGAGAACTTATAACTGAGATTACCTCCAACTAATACCTTACCCTCACTGTATCAGAATTACTTCCCTTTATTATCCAAGGTGCCTAAAGAACTATTCTTATTTGTTTATATTTTCAATCAATTTTTAGTTTGTACAAGACCAGCATTGTCCAGAAAGGGGTTTGATGGTACAAGTTGTGCCATCTAAATTTTTGAGAGGGGCATATTTTGACAAGATTTTGAAATTTTGATGTGAGCCTTTCAGTTGAAAAATGATTAACTCCAATTTCAACATTTTTTATTATTAATTTTAGTAATATTTCTAGTGGGAAAGTTTATACCTTTATTCACAGTTCTATATTTAAACACTGCAATCACCTACTCTGGAATCAACTTACCCACTGCCTGTACAGATATAAATTTTCCAACTAGAAATATTATTAAAATGACTTTACTCAAAATTATTGAAATTGGAGTTAGTCATTCTGTCAACTGAAAGGCTTTTATGATCCTACAGTACTCTTATTTCTAATGTTCACAAGAAGAGGAAAGCAATAAAATAGCTTGAAGAAGGGAGAAGGCAGGTTCATGCGCCATCAAACCTAGTAGGGGGAATGGGAACCCCTGCACTAGACTATAATAAATTGAAATATTTTAATTTTTAAAATAAATGACATATGAGTACCTTATTTCCAAAGTAAATCCTGATCGATTTTTATCAATATGTATCGATTCCCATGTAAAAACACCCAATAAATCCAATGATGCAATAATTTTTTTTGTCAAAAACGAACTAAATGTTATAAGAAGTGGTGTGAAATTGATTTCTGAAATCAGCCTTTTTTTTTTTTCAAGGAATGTAATGAATACTTGGGTTTCATAAGTATTATTGAAAAAAAAATTCAACAAAAGCTTTTTTAACAGTTTTGTTCAAATGAAAATTAAAAATAAATTTATTTTTTGTACCATTATTGTAAACAGAAAGTTATTTTTTCTCTCCAAAACAAACCCCAATCATCTATTTTTGGGTCCGAAAATGGGTCTTGAAGTTTATTTCTTCCCAAAATTATCTTATTCAAGTATTAATATTTTTTAATTCCTACTGAAATAATCAGTGATTTTCGCAAATGTTCTTAAAAAAAAATTCCTGTACCACTAACAATCCCTGAAGAGTCTTGGGTTCAGTACAATATGAGGAAGCACTGTTACTAGACCAATGTTTGTACATGGTGATCAGGCTAAGATCATACTCAACCGCCAAGTTTTCCCCCTTAATTAATTGTTTAATTAAGATTACCCACTTTATAGAGGATGGTTAGGCCAGGAGGGTCTCCTAGACCCATAATCGATTAACAGCTGATGAAAAATTGCTAGTCATCAGCCGGATTTGAACCTCGGCCCTTGAACTCTGGAAGTCAGCGCTAACCCATTGTCTACCCTGATCCCCATTCTACAAATCAAGAATTTCTTAATTTGTTATTTTAAAAAATGGTTTTGATATTACAATTATTACAATGTTTTTTTGTGTTTCCTGAAAAATTGTTTAATGATTAGGTTTCACTTTGGAAATGATCGACTCACATGATAAATAACACGTGGCTCCAAGGAGATTTTCGGCAATAATTATATTTTATCACAAATAGGGTACATTTTAGTTCTTAAAAATGTAGGGCTCTGTATATTCCAAAGGAATTTTACCAGGTCTTGGTGTCAGCGTTGACATATTTAAAACACAATTTATGGAATTTCGATCCATTGACACCAGTATCAGTTTTAAAACCAAAATTGGAATTCATCACTTCATAAAGTTTCCTTTTGAACACTTCGAAATCCATCACTCCTCAATATGATTTTCTATTTCTTTGTGGCATATCAACAAATTGATCAAACGTAAGTCACAAATGATTTTTAAAGTAGCATCATGCAGGGTTGAAATAAGAACAAAAACATTCACTAAATTTTTATAATTACAAAGAAATTATAAAAAAATATATTATCTATAAAAATACATAATTTATTAACATACTATTTACAAAATAATTTACAAGTTTTACAAACAATATCACAGCTTCACTATAATGGTAACATTAATCTCATACATTATGGCTGTATCCAGTGGTACAACAAAAATCAAAATTTTTACTTTTAAAAGATTCATATCTCCAATGAATGTGTTGTAGTTATATTCAATATGCATTTATAAAATTGCCTTATAAGATATAACTCCAGTTAAAAATATAATTTACTAACAAGATAAAAACTTTTAAATATTCTTCTAGTATAAAATTAATGTGTTTTTCATACTTGACAATCATTAAACAATTAGCTATAAAGAAGCAATTAATATTGCATCTCATTACAGCAGAGTTCCTCGATTAAATGTTCGTACAAAACGTCAAAAGATTCCATACTCGTATTTTTTTTGGTTTTAGTTGCATGAACTTTCTTCGGTTTAACTACTTGGGTACTTTCTTGAAAAAAAGACGTCGAGTCAAAAGAGTTGATGGTTACAACGTTATCCATCCTCAACTGGTCTATGTTCATGTCCATTAAAATTTTAGCCTCATCTCTCCTGTTCATTTGTAACTGCTCTTCAGAAATAGTGTTTAAAGAATCTATCCTTTTATCTTGTAGATTTTCAGGAGCTTTTGGATATTTGACACGTTTGATTCCCTTTTCTTGACACACAATACCTCCAAGATACTTTATTTTCCTGTGCAAGGATTTCATATTTTTATTTTTCTTCTTTATAAGCTCTCTCAAATGCATTATCCTGTTATTGAGTTTAAGACAGACTTTTTTATGCCTTTCGACTTCTTTCTTGGGTATACCCGTCTGAGGCGGTTTAGCTATTTTCCGAGGACACCTGTAAGTTTCGATATTGACCAGTTTCACCAAGTATTCGGGTTTCTCGAATATATAATTGGATTCTTGTTTGACGTAACTGTGGTCATGGAATGTACTCAGTCTCACTTTTACGTTTTTAGGCTTCGTTTGAGGGTTACTGACATTAACAACATCATTAACTGATTGATATGTTGTCTCGCTCTCAGTTGTAACAGAGGTTATATTATACAAAGGTATATCTTTTTCATTAGTTAAGTTAATAAAAGAAGGTATGTGACTGCAATCTTTTTCCTGGAAATTATTTAAAATAACCTCTTGACTATTTAAAGTATTAGATTCCACAACATTATTCATTTCAATGTTCTGGCTTGAATTGTTGGTAATTAAATTATTTTCTGTTATTGTACAATTCGGCGTTAGGTCATCGCTACTTGTTCTATTAGCTCCACTTTCTGGCACTTGAGCAAAATAAACTTGCAATTTCCCCATTGTGCCTTCTATATTAAGACTTTTCAATCTGAAAATGCTATCTATTAACATTTGACATAACTGTTCTATTTGCGATTTATCGTGAACATTTGTCAAAATTGTCGATACATTGAAAACATTTTCTACATTAAACAAATCTTCATCAGCTAGATCTGGATCTATGTTCACGATATTTGGGTTTACTGCAGTTCCTTCAAACTTCACTCCGACACCAGAATTTACATTAATGACTGGAGATGAAACTTTAGAACTGTTCAATCTGCGATGACAGTGTATGGAGCATGTACAGCGCCTTCTTTTTCTAACCTTTTTAGTCATATCATTACTACCCTTATTAATCCCCTGATTTGCTTTTTTATTTTTCCTGTTTTTGTTTATCTGTTGCTTATAGAGAGTAACAAGCTTGCTTTTTGAAAAACCTTTAAACAACCTATCTGGTTTCTTTTCAAGAGTGACAACACAAACTGGACCACTTTTTTTCAATCTGAAAGAAAAAAAAATTATTTACAATTCAATTGTCAAGACTCTTCTTATACCTCATGTAGCTTAAACAAAATTAATATAGAAGTCAATAGAAAATTTCACTAATACTTTTTATCAAAGCTAACTATTGAAGCACTAACTTCGAATTCATTATAAAAAAAAAAAAAAAAAAAAAAAAAAAAAAAAAAAAAAGGAAGAAGAAATATATACTTACTTCATTTTATTCAGAACGGAATCAATCAAAACTGGATCGTAATACTTCTTCTTACTGACTGTAAGGAAATTTCCAAAGAATAAATGAACATATAATTTTAAACAAATACAAGATATATAAAATTTGAAATAAGAAAATTTCCGTAGTGGCATATAGTCCTGAGAGGAAGCAAATAGACTTATGAAAGCTAAAATATTTTGGAGAGCTAAATAATAGAAAGTCCTTCATCAATATCTACAGAAGAAAGAATAATAAAAACATATGACAAAAAGTGGCTTCATTTCGATGGTTCTTTAATAACTTTTTTTTTTAAGCAAGGTATGTTTAAACTGTTTAAATAAAACTTACAATACCCACCTTCATCAGAAAAAATATTTTTAGTTCTTTCTTTTTATGGTTTTCTCTGCAACCCGATTTAGATGAGGCAAGATAAGATACAAGATAAATATATCAGTAATAGACAGTTTTGAACTCGTTAACATGTAATAAGCTTTATACGTCCAAAAGGGAGTGTGGATACGATGATTAGATTTGAAGCTAGAGCAGTTAGGAAGGTGATTGGTTGAGCCTCAGCTGATATCATGCCATAACAGCTGATTGGTTGATTTTTCAATGTAACAAGGCTGGGTGTTTGTTTCAGGGAGCTTTCCTTATCACTTTTCTTTAAGAGATAGGTTTGAATTTTTTATTTATTCATCCATCGTTTGACATTTCCTTGTTCATAATTGTAGAGAATTTATTTTTTTAATTATATAAAAAAATATGTTGACCCCAAAACCTGAGTGTCTATTACTGGTACAAAATAAGATGTAAGAATTTCCTAAGTTTTTCATGAATAATAAAGTAATTGACTGTATGGAAGAAAAAAAATTGAGAAAAGGCTAAATTTGCTTTCAATTAAACCCATTTGCAAAAATAAGTTGTTATTCACATTAATGTTGAATAATTCTCTTAAAGTGTCTATTACTGGTGCATTTACCTTAAGTTATTCTTAATAAAAACAGACTTCTCTTAATTTGACTCCAATATAGTTAAAAGCAGACCAGGGCACTATTCCAAATGAAATATTTTAAAATACAAAATAAAAAACTTTTTTTATTCAAGAAGTAAAATATAAAATACAAAAAAAGTAATTTTATTTACTTTCCAATACATTATATAAAAATGAACTTAAAAAGTCTTTTAGATGAATTGTGTTAAACAAAATTATCTGTAGCCATAAAATTGATCAGTCTAAAAATAATTATGCATGACTCCAGGATCCTATCATATGAAAGAGTAGAAGAGCATCTTTTGATAATTTAACAAATAAAGGTGGACCACCAGGTGTTTCTTAGAGAAAACCCACACCTTTTTTTTTTTTTTTTTTTTTTTTTTAATTTTCAAGAACTTTTTAGCAAAGAAAAAGAGAGGATTCAATTTATACAACACCTTAAAGAATATTGAATATGCTATAATTTTACAGAATGTCACTTATATTATTAATTGTTCAGAAATAATATTAAATTACTAAAATATTGATTCCCATCTATTTTTTTATGTATATCCACTGCCTTCCAATCTCCTTGCTCCATTTCTTGCAAAAAATAAACCTATTTTTTTAAGAGACTAGTTGAGAAATAAGTATTTTGTTTATATAATTAAAATACAAAATACTTTTGGATTTTATAATTGAAATACTTGTTCTAAAAACATTTTAAATACTCTGTAATTTAAATACTTTTTGTCCAGACCTAGCTAAAAGCTCAGCCTTTCGTGTTACTTAGAATTACTGCAATACAAGCAGTACAAGCGTTATTGCCTACAGTTTTCCAGATCGATTGACATTTACGTTCACTACTTTCCGTTCCTATGGGTCGTATTGTGATGTTATAAAACCTTAAGTCTTCCGCTTCAGAATTGATTTATCTAATATAAAAATAATTTATCAAATCCTACAAGTAGTTATAGAAATTAATATGTTCAAACAAACAGAATATTCATAAAGAAAATTGAAATTCTTTTCAGACGGGGGACAGATGAAATTGAAGTCATAGTATGCTCATTACTTACATTTTATCAACAATATAATATTTTATGATCTGGTATTATGAAACTCTCCAAACAGATTTAATTTGATATTAATAAGTTCACTTTTAGCATGCCAGCGTCCAAATTAATAATAAAAACAGTGAATATGAAATACCTGGTTGTTTTTTAACATATTTCAGCGGCTGATTCTGTTTATTATTTGTCTCTTTCTCGACTAAAATAACTTCATCATCTGAAAATAAGACAGTAAGAAAATTTGTTCAAACTTATTAATATGTAGTAGATATACATGAAATCAATTAGTAGTATTTTTATTATGTAGATAGCCATGAAATCAGTTAGTTATATTTTGCAATATACACTTTTATTGGAAGTTGGGAAAAATGGTTTAGTAAATTGATAGGCAAGCCAATCTAGTTCTGGTAATGTCAGGGGATATTTAAATTTGAAAAATAGTTTTACTAGTTCAGGGAAAAGAAAATAGGTGCTCTGTAGTTTCTCCAGAGAAGAAAATCCCAAAGAGGAGAGGGGATAAAGGATTTTTGTTTTGGCAAGCAGTTGTTTGGCTGGAATGAAGAGAGTATGGGAAAAGAGATCCTGGCTCCATTGGGTAAAACCCAGTAATAGTATTACCATCTTGGAAGTTATTGTTTGGCGGAGTCATTAGTTGTTTGAAATTACAAGAGAGAGGACCTCCCAGGGAGCTTGAGTTGAGTAGAAGAAAGTGTCACCATTTTGGAAGGTGTGTTTGAAGACAAATGAATTCTGTGCAACAAAGGAACAGTGTATATAGAAAAAGATTAGCTTGCTAATTCATACTTGACTTTATTTTAAAAACAAACAGTGTTTAATGTTAAGTGTAGTTGATGTTAGTCTGTCTGAGTGTTTTGACAGGTGATATAGGTACAGACTTTGGGGAGCAAGGAGGGTTTGGGACCCCTACAATTAAAATAGAGAGGGGGCGAGAATATTGTTTTGCCCTCCTCACTCATCCCAATATTTCAAAGAACAAAAATAAAATCAAAATAATTAATCTACATGAATGAATAAAATATGTAAACTTTTTCGATAGATGTATTATGCCAGTGGTGACCTATCGCTCCGAAACATGGTCATTGACAAAAGCCCAAGAGAGGAAGATCAAGGTGTGGTAAAATAGCACCGAAAGAAGCATTATGAAAGTAAAGAAGATAGATAAAATCAGATGCGAGAAGATAAAAGAAGAAACAGGGCTCAAAGACACACTCTCCCAAATAAGAAAAGATAAATGGAAATGGGCTGGACATCTCCTGCGATGCAATGACAATAGATGGTCTAAAATAGTCACCGAATGGACTCCATATGACTGGAAAAGGATGAGAGGCCGACAAATGAAGAGATGGAGCGATGCACTTAGGCTTTTGGCAGGACCTCTCTGGTGGAGAGCAGCTAGGGACAGAGAGGTGTGGAAGGAAAAATGGTTTAAGGTCAGAAAACGCTTCCCAGTAGGGCTAGTCACCCAGGGAAGTGCTAAAGACTATTATTCCTAAGGGAAGGCCTATGCAAGAATAGCAAAAAGTTTTGTATATATTATAATAATGTAAAAAAATTGCTTTATTTTCTTTTGATAGAAATTGTAATATTTATGCATAAATAAAGGCTATTTTCATTTCATTTCAATATTAATATAGAGCAATTAAAAATCTTACCCATACAAGGAATCTCCGAAAACAAAATATCTGAATTGTTAATCGCAGTCGACAAGATGTCAAATTGTTCACCATTTTCATTTGATGTTACATCTACTTCAGAAGATACAGAATTAGTAATTTTGCAAATATTTTCATTTATAGATGACATATTTAAATCTTGAGTATAAAGATGATCATCAGCTATAACTATGACATCATCAGACTTTTTTGCAGAGTTTAAATTTTCCCTAGGGTCATCATCGACAGCTAGTGTCTTATTGTCAATAGCAGATATTTTTTCAACTATTTTCATTTGCTTTGGTAAAGATTCAGTATTAGAGGGAATATCTTCCGAATCAGACAAGAAATGCACAGATGAATCGGTATCTGAAAGAGTTTTTAATAAATCTGAGACATCAAACGAGGATGACTGGATAATTGAAGAACGAGTCTTTGAACATGTTGGTAATTTCTTCAGAATCAAAGGCCTCGTCCTTTGACTAAGAGATGAACTTGTCGACCCGCCATTGTCCTTCTCGAAGCAGTCTGGCTTTTCAGGACTGCTAGCTGTTTTTGCTGGTGTTTTGAAGGTTATGTTTGGTGACGAGGCAGCATCTTTAACGAATGTCAATTTAACAGCATCTTTGACATTATGTACTGAAGTCTGCTTTGGATTCCGTTCTAGAAATACTCTGGTTTGCTGATTGCTCTGAATATTTGTTCCTAAAAAAAGGATAAAACAAATTAATTGTTACTTCGGTTTAGTGTTTTACATGTTTTTTTTTTGGAGAAACTATGGTAACACAAAAATACATCTATGAAATACATGAAGTTATTTTCATACTGTTTAAAATTTTTAAATATCATTATTTGCATGCATATAATTAGAAGATAAAAAATTATATTAAGTGTTTTCATTTTATTTACTTAAGTTATTAACTAAATATTGGAAAAACATTAATCAAAGAATATATTTAATTCTACTTTTATTAATTAATAATATTAAGGACGTAGCGAGGTTGGCTGAAAATATAGTCCTCGACCCGAATCATTCACCACCACGTATATGGCTAGCCCGAGAGTTTTAGTTTATGTATTTATTTAATGTAAAATTGAAAACAATAGAGATAAAGAGAGAGAAGTGAGAGAAAGGGAATGTTAAATGTTGAAAAAAAAAGAAAATAAAAAAAAGCAAAAAGCATGAACAATGAAAGTAAGAAAAAAAAATATATATATATATTTTACTAATATAAACTAATACTTCTGTATATTTATATATAAGTTCATCTATTGTCCTAAGGATTGAGTAGTATGCTGTGTATATAGCAACCCAATATAATTGGGCAGCATTCTTTATTATGAATTTTAATGAATTTTTGGGCAGCATTTTATATTTTTATGAAAATAAAGTGTTTCTCTCTGGCAATGATTTTTAAAATGCTCAACAAAACCTAATAGCTATTACTGCTTCAAATAGAGTGTAGATAAAAAACGTAAGTTTATAAACTGGTATACATCAATAACGAAGCAGGTTCAGGATTTAATGTTGGGGGCTAAAGACAGATTTCTCTCCTTAACCAATTTCTCTAACGGTCTTCTTGTTCCTTCCAAAAAATGTTTGCATCTAAATTACCTCCCTACTTCTTTTCAGCCTTTCCAATAGGACTAATAAGTCGAATTTTGTTCTACAAGGGAATACTTCTTCTTTCGTGGAGTTTTGAAGTCTTTTGAACTTCTGAAATAAGCCACGTTTATCTTTAGGACTTCCTAAGCACATTTTCGGCAAGAGGTTATCTTGAAGCAGCAGTACCCACGGGTACTACACATATATTTGTGCTCTGCCCCAAATTGACCACAAATACTCTTTGTCTGCAATATTTCAATTTTTCTGTACTAGAACAAGTCTATTCATTTTAATGATGTAGAGATGGTTGACCGTTGTTATAATATGAGAAGGAGTCGGCAAAAATTAAATAATTACTATATTTTAATTTAGTATTTATTTGACCGTATCACCCAATTAACTCCTTCTCTCTATTCATTTTAGTTCATGACATAAGATGTATCACTAAGATTTACAACATAGAGCCTCAAGTTGAGAAATAGAAAAGAAAAAAAATATAATAATACAAATTAAAACTAATAATAACAACATTTTTAATAACTAAATCAGACAATGTATAAAATGGTTCCAAAAGAGAAATGTAAGATTCAGTATGATAGTCAAGATAGCTTTATAGCGTCTGCCTTTAGGCCCTTTATTGGAATTATTTAGTTTTAAACTTACTCAAATGATTTTCCTTCTCTTTGGAAATATTTGCAGAACCAATTTCATCAGGTGAAGTCGAAACAAAATTATAAAACCTCCTTTTCTGTCCAACTGGCTCAGTCCTGCACTGTTTATCGACGACTTCTTGGAAAATTTTCAGAAGTGTTTCTAAAACACAATAACATCTGAATAAATGGAAAATAAAATAAATTGTTAATTGATAAATTATTTCTTTACAGAAAAAAAAAAAAAAAATGACTATTTGGCCATGAAAACTATGAATGTTGAATGATATAGAAGGCATGGTCAGAACAAGGTTGGGACAAAGGTAACATGCCCAAATGGGAGAATTAAAAGGGCGGCAAATTTGGAGTGAAATTATTTTTAGATCAAATAAAAAATTGTTATTTCACCCTTAATTTAGTCAATAAAATTATTTAATGTTATGAGATGATGATTTATTTTAGGAAATATAATAACCAAAATATTGTTGTAAACTGTTTTTTGAGGAGAGAGCAGCGGGAGGTGAAGAAGAGGTGGCACAATTAATGTTGCCCCTCCCGGATAAATTCCTAGTCCCACAATTAAGACAGAATTTCACAAGCTACTACGACAGAATTTTATTAAAAGAGAAGATTTTGAAAATGATATTCCACTAAATGGAAAAAGACAAGTTACTAACATATCAAACTAAATTGAACAACATTTTAAAACCATAATAAAGCACGAGTTCCATTTTTGTGTTTTGCTGGTCAGAAGTTTGTATTTTTGAACATTAATACAAATTTTTAATTAGACATATTAACAATTGGTCTTATAATAATTGAGAAATAATCAATTTAAAATTACTAACCATCCTTCGGTTCTACAGGACCTGGTGGTAACCCATCTTTAGTAGAAGGACCTTCATCTAAAAAATAGAAATAAAATAACTTGTTAGTAATGTAGAAAGAAACAACAAAATAGAGTACAATTTCAGTAATACAAACATTCCAATGGATAGAAAGTTATGTCCAAGAAAAGAAAATAGAACGTACAGAAATTTAAAACAAGAAGTCAAAGACGAGGTTTCCAGATACATCACTTTGAGCTACATGTCCCCCCATCTTAACCTCATTGCTTTCAGATCATGAGATATAGATTGACTAGTCTCCGTAAACAGTTCATTATTGGTTCTCCTCCTTAGTGAGTTGTTACCGGTTTTCATGTGGAAGATTTTTCTCTCAAATCTTTCAAAACTTCATTCTAGCGTGCTGGTTAATGTCCATGTCCCGCAGCTATATATCAGCATTAACTTCATCATAGCATTCTAGATATTTTTTACGATTTCAATACTTTCAATGAATTATTTTTGATTTATCATCAAATAATTTGGTACAATGGAATAATGTTCACAGTGTACTGAGATCAGGGGTCCATTTCGGAACTGGTACCACTTTAGATCCACTTCTTTGTTACTTTTAAAATCTACTCTTATCTCATAAACTTGACATAATATAAACCACTTTAAGGAAAAAGTGCCGATGATGTAGTGATATTGGCAAGATCATTACCGGCACTAGAAGATTTTGAAACAGCTGCTAATGAATTGAGCCTGTTTAAAAATGAAATATCTGAAGACCACAAGAGATAGTATTTTCAAGGAAGAAGAAGTTAAGATAGGGGAGCACCACTTCACAGCATCTTTCAAGTATCTCGGTGAAATCGTCACGAGAGAAAATGAAACGACAGAGGACATGAAGGTTCCAGTTGCTGCTAAGAATAGATGTCTATATGCAATGCGTTCTGCCCTAGGTTGAAATCTCTCAAGAAAAGCTAAGGTATTGCTTTAAAACACTACAATTAGGCTCATAGTAACTTACAGCACTGAAACCTGGATTATAACAGCAGCTAACAAGAAAAGGCTAAGGACATGGGAGAGAAGAGTTCTAAGAAGGATATTTGGCTCTGTGCAAGAGGGTGATGGATTTAGAATAAGATAGAACACCGTGCTAAAAGAACTTCCCAGAAGCGGACATAGTTAATGTCATAAAGAAAAGAAGATTGGGCTGGCTTAAGACATGCTGAAAGGAAGCCTACGTCGAGATTTTCTATGGAAATGCTGTACGGTCATCCTGGTGGCTCAAGAAGAGGTAAGGCTCGTAGACATTCGCTGGATGATGTGGAAGAGGACCTCCACCAGTTGAACATAGGTGATGGAGAACTAAAGCGAGGGATAAAGTGGAATGAAGCAGGATATTGGAAGAGACTTTGGTTCTTAATGGACCTTAACGCCATACAGCGAGTGTGAGTGAGTATAATTACATATTATATTCCTCTCAGCTAGTTCTCATGGTACCAGACTACTTTTGGCAGTTGCTAATTACAAAATGTCATGTTAAGCACATATAGAATAAATACGATGATTGAGATCTTGTGTCACCCATGAAAGTAAAGTGACATTACAGTGGTCCCACTTTCTGAAATTAACACATTCTAAAAGGATCTCCAGCTTTGTATAATCATAAAAATTACAATTTATAAAAAGCTTAATTTACATCAAATAAAAAAAAGAAAAAGGGATGCTCACATATTGGGGGATTTAAAGTTGGAACAGCAGTCCGAAGTATCTTGAGCTTCAAGTGGTTACAAAATGCACTGTCTTCAAAATGGATTTCACAAATCCAATAATATTTTCTTTTGTTATAAACATTTTCAATTGCAGCAAAATTTACCCATTTGGCATATCTAAAAACAAGATCTACTCTATAAATATCTATATTGTGGCAACAGACCGATTATTAAAAAGATAAACAAATTAGGGTAAAAAGTTAAGTATGTTCATACCTAAGTAATTTTTCTTCATTTGTGGACAAGGCTGGTAATCTGTGAGCACGGGTTGTTTTGGATTGGCAAATACAACATGCTACATACTTATACATCGGATTAGACTGAATCATTTTACATTTAAATTAATTTCCAGTACTATAAAGGTGATCTAAATATCATGAAAAGTTTGAGTCGTTCAAGAACGTCAGGTCAATACATTCGAAGTATATTACAAGAAAGTAAGTATTACCAGATAGTTGAAAAGAGATAAGAATATAGTGAAAGGACTAAATGGATAAACATGATAAATGACATTTTAGGCAAAATTTATCTATTTGTAAGAATAAGTGCGTAAAGAGATATATTTTCAATATGTACTCCATCCATTCAAATAAACTATAATTCAGTTTTCTCAGAATTCTATTTCCTTGTTAGAAAAGTATGTGTACACAATTTTAACTGTCTAAATTTCTGAGAAATGTGCTTATAAAAGTAATATACAAATTGGGTAACTCTTCTACCGGAAAATGCATATTCATCAAATAACCTGTTAATTTTCATCTATAACTTAAAATTATCTATTAAACCATTGGTGAATATTATTTTTACATCTAAAAACTGTAAAGTAATTTTATAAATATTGAATGAATCATTAGAGTCTAAAGATCATCTAAGTTATAAATTGCGTGCTTAACGACCTGCGATTGGTGAAAAAACTTTTTGGAATGAGTTCATGAATAATTTGTGAATTCCTCTATATTTCTGCTGTTTTCCATAAAAAAAATTAGAGAAAATATTTTTATGGCCATCACAATTAGTTTTAAGAACTAGAGAAAATATTTAAAGAAAGAGGAACGAGATAAACATAATAAATTGGAAGAGGGTACCACAAACAGAATATTAATTATGGAATAAAAGGAGTAGAATTGGTTAATTAAACCTAGCCAAACGTTATTTCCTTTACTAATATTTCATTTTAAAACCCTTTATTATTTTATCATTATGAATATTCTAAAACTAGTCTTACAGGTGAACCTTGTGATCCTATATGCCAAACTCTGAAGGCTGCTTAGAGTCTAAATATTAACAATCACCGAGAAATAAATATTAACTGATCTAGGTAGGACTCTAACCCGGTAACGTTCAAAACCGGGCACTTAGAAAACCGAAATACAACTTCCTTGGCCATCAAGTCCTCTTTATAAGATTATAAATAATGGTTCGAAACAGTAATAAAAGATTGTCAGTTTCTTTTATTTTTAATTTTGTTTTGAAAAATACATTCAGTCGTTTAGCCATGTGCGAACGAAAGTATCTTCTTTCGTGCATTTGCAGCAGAATATAAGAAATACAGATAATCGATACGAGATACGACTGTTTTGCTCAAAGTACTAGCCAGAAATTCTTTTTAAATGTTCAATATTTCATATTGGCCAAATAGTGTGGTCGCTACACTTACAATACGAATTATTGAACATTTTGTTAAATTTTTGTCTTGACCGTACCTTTGGAATAACTGAAAGATGGATAATATATTGCAGAGTCTTGACGATTCGTTTTTATATTTAATAGGGAAAAAAACTACTCTGACTCCCTAATATTTTACCTAGTATTTGTGTAAAATAATCAAATACTTTTTGAGTATTTTACTCAATACTCAAATAATTATAATACTCAAATACTCAGTGTAATAAAACTTATATCTGATGTTAATATGAAAACATTGAAAAACATCAATATTTGTGTTTTTTATAATCAACTATTATCTTTATTAATCCAACTATTAAGGTGCGTTTAGACATTTCACAAACTATGAAAAACATAATTATCTAACTTAACTACCCGCGACATTATTGCTAAATCCAATATAATTTATTTGATTACTCTTGATACTGACAGCAGATGAAAAATATCAAAAACAAGAAACAAAATTACTAGCATAGTAAAATATATTTGTTAGTTCGTGAAATGTCCACACGCACCTTTATAGTTGTATAGCAATGCAATTGGGGTCAATAAAGTCATCCTATTCTTCAAACGAAGTTATGCTGAAAACTCAATCAAGTTCTTGACTAATAAATATTTTGTATAATTGGGAATATGCCTGTCTTTGTGGACATCATTGCCCAAACTAGCAGATTCAGGATTAAATTTTCGGGGAGGGCATCACCCCGAAAGATTTTTTTTCCATATATATAATGATAATTACTTTGTTAAAAAAAAGAAAGAAACTAATTACCTCTATGAAATAGTGTTTAAGTGATTCTTGAAATCCTATTAAATGTAATTACACGAACAATAATACTTTAAGAAATAATTATTACCATAAAAGATGATTACATTTTACCATTTTGGGAAGGACTTTAGTCCCTCTCACCATTCCCACGTAGATCCGCCGCTGATTGTCCATACAGGGCTACTTTGAGCATTCCTTGTGATTTATGACTATATAGTGTGATTTAGATCTCAACCATTATTCAAATGGAGTGAAAACTTCAATACTAATACCAAGGAACTAACTATTAAACTATTATCGCTCTAATATGAATACCGCTACAATAATTAAAGCATCGTAAATTGATTTCCTAAGTTTATTTATGAGGGTTTGAGAAATCACCTCCTCTCTTGAAAAGTGATTATTTAGGTTAAAATAAATTAAAGTTATTTTTATATTAAACAAAATATTTGGGCCTCCCGTCGAAAAATAATCAAGTACATTATATTAATAACTAATACAAATAAAACAATTATCATTTACATTTAAAATTGTTTAAACAATCCTGTTTATTATTTAAAGATAAACGACATTATAAGGTAACACTGATTTTCAGTAGCTGTCAATCTTCGGAAGAGTTCGTGTATGTTCGTCTCCCAACGACAAGTTATTGGCGTTATTTTCGTTCCTTTTTTTCTAAATGGGATATTTTCTAATTTACAAGTTTTGGTGTATTTGATGATTTTCTTTTAAATTCTAAGGCTCTGAGGGTAATTATTCTTCACTTTTGTTAATAAATATTAATGTTATGATTAATGTTTTACTTTTATCATTATTAATTTAGTTTTTTACACTCATTTTTAAATTTAACTAATCTTTATTATAAATTATCAGTATCATTTAAAATAATTTTCATAAAGTAATAATTACCTGCAGTAGGATTATTGGTGATGTCAGAAACCTCTTTTTTTTCTCAACAGATGCAATCCTGTATTGATTAGTTTGGTAAACATGTTAAAATACTTGGCATTAAAATTGTAATGTGGCAGGGTGATATTTTCATCTAATCATATTATGGTATGGATGTATTAACTTTAATTTACAAATAAATAGTACTTATAGTTGTCAATTTACTATTCAGAAATCAAAGTTTTCATTATATTCTTTTAATTTTATTTTGTAGCCATAAATAAAATAGTGCAATGATGGTCCCATTCTTAAAATATTTCATATGTTTACTGAAATATACATTTGTGTAAACAAACATGATGTTTTATTATTTTAAAAATATACATTTTTTCTGTTTCTAGGAAATTACTTATATGAAAAAACTATTCAACTAGTTGACTGGATTATTAATTTAATAATTCCATATTGATATATTAGATCACTCCAATTTATTGTGTTATTATTTAAAATTTATTTTTAATAGAATTATTTAAGTAATTTATATATTTAATTAATTTCTAAAAAATATATGTTTTCCAATGGACAGATTTTAATCTGGTTTTTTATGCTTAGTGGTTCGTTGTAGTTCAAGAAAAGTACAAGTTTATATGGAGCCCATTTTTTAAAATTTTGTATTAATAGAAAACAAACATAAGTCATGATTTTTTATTATTTTTTTTTATATATAAATAAGGATCTGTCAATACTTCCTTATTTCTATTAATGATTAAATTAAAATTCTTAATGTTTAAGTAAATACAAAGCTCTTTTATTTTTTTTTATTTCATCAATACAAATATAGTTTTTTTAAATGTTTAGATGAACCACAAGAAAACTTGTTGTATCTGTTTCACGACGGAAAAAGTCCACAAATTTCCTCAAGGGAAAGGCCCAGAAGCTACTGAGAGGTTTGTAAAAGGCACAGCTTTAGAATAAAACTATCGTTTTGAAAATACATCAATTTGGGACATTTCTTTTGTTTGTTATCAGAGAGTATTCTAAATAAGTTGATATAGGTGCCGAATCGTATGTAATTCTTAGCTATATTTGAAACTGTTTTAAACTATGAGGTCTCAAATATCCATAGTCTCAATTGTAGAAACAAAAGAACTTTAATGGCAAAATCATTTTGTACTTGTTTTCATAAGTTATTGTTATCCAAGTAAAAATTACTTTGAAAAAATATATATAGAACTAATTTTAAAATATTTACTACCATTTGTGCATTTTTTTCTCCTTGAATTAAGGTTTAATTTATTAATTTAGATTTCATTTAAGATTTAAAAAGCTTTTTCTCTATATTATTATAAAATAATCAGACATAACTTCAGAATTTGAGTTTTGTAAAAATAAAAATATTTTATAGCTTAACTTTGTTCTGTTCAATTCTAACCCAAATTCTTATATTGAGCCAATTTATTGTCATTTTTGGTAATTAATTAATTTAATTTTGTTTCTAAATATTTCTTAGATTTGTTGTGTGGGCTAATTTTGCGGCTTTAGAAAATGTACTTAGTGAGCAAAAATGTTATGCTCTCTGCGAAAAACATTTTGAAAAGAGGATGTTCTTGAATTGTTTGAGCGCGAGATTGGTGAAGCCTGCTTTCCCAACTTTACACCCTCCAGTATGTAAGTCATAGTTATTTTTAAAACAATTATAATGAATGTTTTATGATAATTTTCAAATAACTTTCTCTTGTTTATACATAAGCTATTCTTAACTAATAATTTAATTTACCTGAAATCAAATCATTAATTTCATTCATTAAAAGAAAAATATTTTTTTTTCTGTTGCCATTACAGACCATGTAGATCTTTTGCCGCCTTAACAAGCCTGTCTGTCTTAGGCTATTTCTTTCCATTTATCTGCACGTAGCTCTAATGCATCTTTGTTGATTCTATCTATCCATCTGCTTTTTTGGCCTTCCACGTGGTCTTTTGCCTTCTATTGAGGCATTCATTGTTACGTAGAGACTTCCTAGAGACTAGAATTAATTAACATCTTATAACAATGTGATAATGCAATGTTTATAACCTAATATTATTGATATAAACATTTCAGATCATGGGCCGATGGCATTGGATGGATCTCCTGTATCTCCTTCAATACCCAAGACAGGTAAGTACTTTAAAATATTTTACGTTATATGTTAGTATCCATTTTTCTTGATCAGTTGTGAATTCCTGAATTTAAATACGAGAGAGATCCAAAAGTTTCGGGAATGGATCTATGTTGGGAGAGGGGAGGTGTGCGTTGGGAATACAGTTTTTCGGAACTGTTCTGTCGGGTAACTCACCTTGAGTCAGAGTGTGAAATTTGATTGCTGTAAGTGTGTTCAATCCATACTGCTTTGTCTGTGAAGCAATTTTTCAACTCCCTATTCACCAGACCTGGCTCCTGTGACTTTTTTTTGCTCCCTAGACTAAAAAAAGGCTTGATGTATTTTTAATACAGTTGTACATTTCATAAAATAAAAAAATATTTTGTAATGAAAATTAGGTAAAATTTTCATTTCTTGAGCTTGTAGATTCAAAGCCAAAAATTTTATTTCAATAAGAGATAAGAAACTTTATTAGAGGTTTGGAGATTTTATCGAAACTAGCATAAATGATGAATACAAATTATATTGTTAAAATTTATTTTTCTTCTATGTACCTCAATGTGCTTGGAAATGACACTGAATATTGATGGTTTAATGCAAAAAGTCTTTGATGAGTCAGGACGCAGCCAATTTTTAAGTTTTTATTGTTGATGTTTCAATCCAAGCTTGTGTCATTATTAGGACATGTTACTGGCTTGTTTGAAAGTACCCGAACCTCTTCAGGGCTGCAAACATGCCAACAACAAGAAATGTTGGCAATAAAAACTTAAAATTTGACTGCCTCCTGATTATCTATCACCCATGATAAGTAGAACAGTCGACTAACTTCCTTCATAAAGTCATTAAGTAACATTTCAAATATTAAATTACTAAGTACTTTGTGAGATCAAAAATTGTGTTCGCAGTGTAAATATTTATTATGGATAAAATGGTTTATATCATTTTGATAGTATGTTTTTGCACCAATAAATTAAGCTTGAAATTCAAAAAACATACTTAAAAGTTTAGCTCCTTCAAAAATGTAGATTGTGATTTTTTACTATAAACCAATCACTGTAAGACGATTCAACACATATTTTTAGTTCTGAAGATGCCTCAATAGGTGAAATGTTGGCAATAAAAACTTAAAAATTGACTGCGTCCTGATTATCTATCACCCATGATATGTAGAACAGTCGACTAACTTCCTTCATAAAGTCATTAAGTAACATTTCAAAAAATTAAATTACTAAGTACTTTGTTGAATTTTCTCCTGTGTGAGATAAAAAAATTGGGCTCACAGTGTAAATATTTGTTATGGATAAAATGGTGTGAGTTATTTTGATCCACTCAGTATGTTTTTGCATCAAAGAATTAAACTTGAAATTCTCAAAAACATATTCAAAAGTTTTGCTCCATCAAAAATGTACATTGTGATTTTTTACTATAAACTGATCACTGTAAGACAATTCAACACATTTTTAGTTCTAAATATGTCACAAAAGGCGAAATTTTGGCTTTTTAATAATTTAATATTTTGTAGTCTTCAGATAATATTTTAATGTTTTTCTCTTCTTTATTGTTATTGCTCTCATTCATTGATCAAGATTTCTATTGATGAATGAAATATTTCTGATTGCAGAGACGTTTGATATGATTTACAAATGGAAAGAAGCTGTCATATTGAATCCTAACCTTCTTCAGGATCCTGCTTTTAAAAAGTTTCCATTTTCTACTCAAGGTTTGTATTAATAGATATTTTAGTGATTTTTCGTTTCGTTTCATAGATATTTATTGAAATTTAATTGTTTGTAATATTTACTTTTGAGTATACATAATTTGTTAAATATAATATTATAATAGTTTTGAGTGTCAAATATTATGAAATAGAAAAAGTTATGCATAATTTGAAAATTGGTGGCGGATTTCAACCAATAAGATTCAAGGGAATGATTTTGGTCCGAATCTGGAAGGTTCCGTTGGCTATTTCAACATTGCTACACTAGCAATGTAGCAATTGCTACACTATTAACTAGCAATAAGAATTGAGTTAATAGTTCGGTTGAATTCAGTTAATGGCCATGAGGCCATGATGACCGAGCATGTAGAAGTGTTGCCTCTTTTAGTATTCTCGAGTCTAGCTACGCTGGTTCAAACCCGGCCTTGGCGGGTTAATATTTATTTTGTGGCAGTCCCACTGAATAGGTTTGGTTGAACCTTTAGATCAACTCCTCCCCGCCCTCCTCCCCATTTGCAAGAAATGGTGATATAGGTTAGAGAGTTTAAATTCAATGATTCTAGCGCTAGTGAGTTCTTTATGAAGAAGGCTCTTATCAGTTTAAAGGTTATATTTTTATATCAAGAAGTGTTTGAAAATTTATTTCATGTTGTTAGTAAAGTTAAATCGTAATTATATTTATATGCATAAATTAATCCAGTCATCAGTTAATAATACAATTATTACTAATTTAGTTTATTGAACTCTTTGTGAGTTATTTTTAAAATATATGACTGAAATATTAAATAGCCAGTGAATTCTGCTCCACTTCATAAAATATTGAGGAGAGGATGGCTGAATGTTCATTGTTTAATTTATCCTTTATATTTTAATAATTATAGTTTAATTCTAGAAATTATTTGGGAAGAAATCAAAATGAAACTGAAGAAAGAGATGGTATGGGGTGGGGGTCATCAAAAAAATCTTAAAATAGTGAAAAACTATTTTATTTTAAGCTAACCTTTGGATGCAAATATGCAGGTCTTCATTAGGGATAAAACAAACAAGATGTAAAGGATATAGAAAATTTTAGGAATTACAAAATGCTTAGATAAAAAATTAAGAAAATTATAAACCTTGTAAATAGAATGTATATAAAAGTATTACAAACATTCAAATATAAACAGAGTAAATGAAGTATTAAGAACGTTGAATCTTCAATCTATGAACAAATTATGTTGATATCATAATTTTTCTCTTATTCATTAATATCTTTAAAATTTAAATTTCTTTATTCTTGTTTTTCATAATTTTCCTTTACTACTCTTACTCCCTCTATGCCCCCAACAATATCAGCTAATTACTCCATTGTCTATTCTAATGACTTGGCAGTTTCGCATGGAACTCCATCCCAACCATACACAAGTCTTTATCACTCTTTTCAGTTTTTCCAAATCCCTTTTATGTCCATTATTTTTTTATTCTTCTATCCATTTGTTAATTCTTCCTTCTATACTTTTTATATTCATTCGCTTTCTTTTTAATCTTTCTTTAGGATTTGCCATATTGTATTTATGATTCCTATATCATCCATCCTCTTTATTGTATTCATTTTTTCTTATCTTCATTTATTGTTACTAATTTTTTTCATTTTATTTTAGTTTCTGATTACTTAGTTTTATATTTGAATGTTCTTAATACTTCATTTACTCAGTTTTTATTTTAATGTTCTTAATACTTTTATATAATTTCTATTTATACTGTTTATAATTTTCTAAATATCTTGTAACTGTTAAAATTTCCTACATCCTATGTATCTTGTGGAACGACGGAGTTCTAAAAGAAAACAAGCAAAGGATATACCACATCATTGTAGAACCCATCCTGACGTATGTAGCTGAAACCTGGACGTTGTCATCCCAGCTATATTCAAAGGAACAAGCTGTGGAAGTGGACTTTTGGAGGAGATTCCTACGTGTGACAAGGATGGATAGAATTAGGAACAAGGTTGTTAGAGACAGGAAGGAGGCTCCTCTATGGCGAAGACTGATATGGTACAGCCATATAAGACGGATGTTTACCTAGAGATGGTCTAACCGAATCCTAGATTGGCAACCGCTGGGAAGACAGAGGCAAGGATGACCCAGGAAAAGATGGATACATGAAGTGGAAGAGGAGATGGTGGACCGAGGTCTTCAGGATGGGGATTGGCTTGACCGTGACCTCTGAAGCTCAGCCCTGACGTGAAAGGCAACCCTTGTTGGAACGCCTAAATAATAGAATATAATAATATGTATCTTGTTCGTTCTAGCTCCAAAGAAGACTGACTTGCATGGTGGAATCGAAATGTTGGCTTAAAATAAAATAGTTTTTCACTATTTTAATTATTTATTTTTTTTTATGAACACCACTCCAGACCTTCTCTTTCCTCAATATTATAATACGGTCAACCATTGAATATTCAATCAAAATAAAATGTTTGCATATATCAGTTCACTGGATTTTTTATTTGGATTACATATCCTTTTCCTCAATATCATCTATTGTACTTTTTTTATTAATATATTTATACTTTAATTTGTTATTTTTTTTTCAGAAAAAAATCAGGAGACAGCTCAAGAAACTTTATCTCCGAACGCCTCAGTTACTGTAACATGCTCATTTCTTAATCCCATTGAAGACGAGATGAACGACACAATAATCCAAACAAATAAAAGGCCTGCTTCCCCGGATTCATCAGAAATGGAAACCATTAAAGTTCAACCAGTTCTTAAAACCTACTCTAGAAGAAACTCTTTAAATAAACTAAAAAATAGTAATAATTTACTAAATCCGGTAACAGAAACATCACCATCAATCGTAGATCCTTCTGAATCCGAAGATAGGCTGTCAGCCATGTCTGAAATGAGGACCTCTTCTTCACTTATAGATAATTGGAACAGTAATGTACTAAATGATTCTTCCATCATGAACACGAGCTCACCGCTTCTGAGCAGCGTGGACAGACTTCCGTCTCCAGTCATGGAACTGAATTCACCAGGAGATGTATCACTATCAGCGATCAACGATTCACCTGATGAAAGTTACTCATTATCAGATAAAGATATCGAATCTTCGTTTTCGAGTATGATATCTTCGTTTAACGTCGAGCCTCGAAGTGATACCGATTTACTTTCTGAAGCAATTAGTAATGCAGATATTTGTTTCAATGAAGATTTGCCTTTTTATTCAGGTAGTATTTTCATTCAGAATTAATTTTTTCATAAAACAATCACATTTTCAGATATTGTTAAAATATATTCAGATTTTCGAAAATATATATAAATATTAAAATTTTAAAGAAATTAAACAACATAATTTAAAAAGAAAAAAAAAATACTAAATGCTAAAATAAACACCTAAGTTGTATTTTGATGGCTAAGAGTGAAACCTCGTAACTGTTCATGTACTACAATAAGCTTCCTGTCAGAAATCTGATTAATTATCTTTGACTACGCTGTGATCAAAGTCCTGAAATTACCTGGTTGAATAGCAAAGAGTTTGATCTGTCTTTGTTTCATAAATGTTGAGTCCATCATCAGGAAGGAAATAAGTTAAGGACAGAATAGTCCGCAGTAACAACCCCTTTTATAAAATTATTAACATCTATCTAAAACTTCATGATTGGCTTCATCTTATCGTAACCTACAACATTTTTATATTACAAAAATTCTCAGAAATGGGGCATTTCCTCATATAATTATCCATTTGCTTTCCACTTAAATGGTAAGATAATTGGATCAAAAAATAGAAAAAAAGTTGCCTTCAAACATTTTTGTCCACTTGACCTGTAAAACTTTGTTATTTTGACATGTTGAGGGTGGAGGTCACGCCAAACGGCCATGTTTATTTTCGATTTTGGGATCAAATTATCATACAATTAAAGTAGAAAGCAAATGGGTGTTCATGATTTTTTTAGTACCTAATTAAATAGACAAAATTTACCGACCTCCAAATTGAAAACACACCAATGCCGAGAATTTTTGTAAATAAAAAAGTTTTAGATTAAGATGAGATGAAGTTTCAGATGGATGTTAATAATTTGATAAAAAGCGATCTTTACCATGGACTACTAGTTTTAAATCTAATTTCCTGGAATTAAGTAAATAAATAATCCTCCCTCTCATTGTTGATTGTTTTCCAGGCAAAAATACTACTAATTTTACATAACTTGTGTTTTAAAATAGATTTTTGTCTTTACTGTAAAGGGATCGTAATGTAGATACGAGATATCACTTCTTAACTATTGATTATTTCATTTTTTTGTAGCACTTTTTAATTGTTGTCATCTTTCTTAACAGGTTCTAAGAAGATAATGGATTATGACCCTGTTTTAATCAATTCTGTTTTGGATGATATCGAGTCAGTGGAAAATTTAATAATCTATTATTATTAAAGAGTATTCTTACTTAAAAAAACAAAATTAAAAAAAGTCTACCATTATCATGTATATCCAATTTTTTATTGTTTCAGTTCTGAATTATTGTGTATGTATGGGATAAGCTGCGATTCCGTATCCAGCCCCTTTCAACTTTTGCTGTATACTATCTGAAATGCATTATTTCTTAAACTACAGTAGAATCTCATTTAAACGGAACAATATAGCAAAGGTTATTCCCGTTCAACACGAAATTCTGAATAAGAGATGTTACGATCAGTAAAAGAAAAATTCTTATCGCTTATAAATCTTATAATTTTAAATTTTATCTAATTTTAAATGCAAGAGTGAAAAAAACATTCCATTTAATTCATTAATTATAATATAAAGAAAAGAGTTCAGTGCTTCAAATACATATCTCCCCAATATAATCAGATGGTCCTGCGATGTAGAAATAAAATAACGATCACAGAAGGTAAAGTACAGTGATGGTGTGGTGCTACACTCATATAGTCAAGATCCTCAGTTCAATAATAGGTTCCTCTTTCGTGTTTTTAGGGGGTGGGGTGGCCAAGCGGGCTAACGAGTGTGCAAATTACTCGTTGCCCGGTAACCTGATAAATGAAGACACTATGATAAAATAATTACGAGTTCACGTCCCAGTGTCAGATGACTTTTAATTCTGGCATTAATTCTCTGCACTATCCCTTGGTCCAGGGAAAAACCCCATATAGCCTAAAAGGTGAGGAAGTGGAGAACAAAAAAAAAAAAAAAGGATCACAGAAGAGAAAATTATATCATTGCTATGGAGTATTATAATATTATGGAGTAGAAAATACAATGCTTGAAACCAAAAGGAATATATTGGGTGGATCCATAAGTTTATTCGGTTTTTGTTAGGGGTGCAAATTGTTTTCAATTATCTTCTGTATGTCTTATCTGACAATAACGATACTTATCGGAAAGGTCAAAGTCTGCTATTCAAAACTGTTGTATTTGGTTTCATTGGCATTAGTTTTGTTTATGCTACAATGTAGTGAATATGTCAAATAATAAAGTGAATTTTCAGCATCAAAACCGGCAAGCGAGCTTCGGAGGCCCATCGAAGGATATGTAAGATATACGGGAACGATTTTAATATACCCACCTCATTCTCCGGACCTTGCACCATCCGACTACCATTTATTCTGGTCCCTCCAAAACTTCCACAATGGGAAATCGTTTGCTGATGAGAGAGATGTAAAAACATATCTTGATCAGTTTTTTGCTTCAAAGTCAAAGATGTTTTACGAGAGAGGAATAATGGAATTGTTGGGAAAATGGTAATAAACGGTGAATACATTATTGAATAAAATATATTCTTCATATGAAAAAAATAGTTTCATTTCACCCTTTAAAAGCCAAATGAACTTATGAATTTTATAAAATATATAAAAGTATTGATTTTTATGATTAGAAACCTGGAATATAAAAGATGATCTTAAGAAGAAATTCCTGCCCACAGAAATAAATTATGCAGTAGCGAGGATATCGAGAGATAAAAAAAAAAAAAAATTGAGATAAGATGGATATAGAGTGTATCAAGGTGGTATCTAGTCTTGAAAAGGTCATGATACTGCATGTTCTCATAATTTTAGTAGAGGAAAGTAGAAATGAAGAAATAAAGGAATGAAGAAAATAGAAGGAAAGTTGCCGTTAGAAACCAGTCAATATTACGACATCATGCAGAGAAAAGGAAAAGATAAAGACAAGTAGTGGAACTAGCTGTGAGGGCGGCGTTGTCCAGCAACCTGATAAACTGAAGATTATAAGTTCAAATCCTGGTACCGGGAGGACTTTCAACTCATACATTAATCTCTTGCCTTCTTCCTTGGCACAGAAAAAAAACGCATACACCTGAAAAGGGAGAAAAAAAAAAGGAGGAACTAGTTTTATATTTCTAATAAGTGGGATTCTACTGTATTATTATTTTTTAGGTTACCATTATTCAATGAAAAGAAAAAGATTGCTTACTATTCCAATAAAAGCACCACTATTCAATTACTAATACATACATTGATTATACATATATTGTACATATTATAAGTCTTGTTTTATTTTTATAATTGAATCTTTGGATTTTTCTTTGACATTGCTAAGAGCACTTTTTCTATAACTAGTCTAAAAAAGAATTCAGTTAAAATTTTCGATGAACAGAATATTAGTGGGCTTCATAAAGATGTGATCCATCCTTTTAAAGATCCTGGGACCACTAAATTTTTAATGAATATTTGATATTATCCAGAAAATAAAAGCTTTCTTAAGTATCGCATCTTCCAAGAATATCATAAGGTCGAAAATCACACATCTGTACAACCCGCACAACCCTTCATTGGATTTGGTTGGATTGATAAAGTTTTTCTTTTATTCTTATTATAAAATTTATTTATTTTATGTGTTCTCTCAGTTCATGTTATGACAGTATTTTTGTATTTATTAACTTATAAGCTTATTAATTTGCTCTGCTACAAATATTTATTGTATTAATGTGTATATATATGTTTATTTTTATATGTATTTGCTAGATAATAGATGTTTATGCCTGTTAATAAATGGCTAAATGAATGAAGTGTTTTATTATTTCCAAGACTATTACATCTACTTTTCAGTAAGAAGTACCTTAGACTGGCCAAAACAAAAAAAATTGGGAAACATTAAAAAAAAATTCAAGCATGTAAAAAAAACGTTGAATTAAAAACTCATTATAGATATTCAGATTTTATATTTTTATGGCATTGATATCTTTTGAGATACGTTCAGTATTAAGTCCATTCAATTTTTCACTTAAAATATTTGTTTTTAACCATTCTTATGTACTTATTTATTAGTCCTGAAACTGATTGGGTAAAAAACAAATATTTTAAAAATAGTAAAATTATTTTTGACAAAACTGACAAATTATCTTGTATACGATAACAAAAGAGAAAATAATCCCCAGTGACGGTCAAGATACTGAAAGTCACTGAAAAACTACTTATTTAATGTTAAAGTTCTTCAGGGTTAAGGGGTGTGCACATCACTGTGTTGTCTGGCAACTGAGATAGAAGATAATTTGATAAAATAATAATGATTTCGCCTCCCGGTGCTAAGGTGGGCTTTTAACTCTGGAATTAATCCCCCGTCCCTGTATAGCCTAAAAGGCAAGAAAGGGGAGGACAAAAAAAATCTTCAGGGCAAAAACAAAGAATATAATATACAATAAAGATGAAAATCTCAGCTGTTTACAAAATTAAATCTATTCAATTTTAATCTATTACTTTATCTTCCATATTCAGTTACAATGTCAACTTGTGATTTTTCGATGCGTCATTGTTATTCATTTATTACTTTACTATCAATATATTTTCATAAGTTTTGTCTTAGAAATTCTGTTGAGCCTTGAAACATTGGTATTCAATCATTTTTTTTTTTGTTATTTTTAATGCAATCTTCACTGCTATGCAGACCATATCCTTGTTTATTATTAACATGGTTATGTATTCACCAACAAAGAGCTGCTTACAGAAACTGATCGATCAATAAATATTTCATGATATGAAGGCAAAGAGGTTAAAGATGAAGATGGGTATATAGGAGCAATCCATCAGGACGCCTCTACACAATAATGAATGCCTCAATATTTAACAAGAGACCACGTATAAGGCCAAAAAGCAAATGGATAGGTAGAATCAACAAAGATGCAATAAACTGCATGCAAATTGCCGAAAAATCCTATTACATACAGAGCTGATAGCCTATTTAATATAACTTATATTTACAGCTGTGGTTTTTTAATTAGAGGACATTTTTTTAACAGGGTTTACAACATTGTCATTTCTACAAATTTTAATAATTTATTTTCTTGAAATTATTTTTATTTATATAACTTAAGGATTTTCATTTTTCTTAAATGTTAAATTATATTAACATCATCATAAAATGGTATCATCAACTTTTAAATTATTTTGCTTATTAAATCCACGAAATGATTGAAGAATATATTCCTTTTTTAAAGATTAAATATAAAAAACACTGTACTTCATTATAAAAAATTAAATAAATATTCTTTATTACCTTATATAATAAATCTAAGGATTTTTTATAATCAGTTTTATTTTTTTATGCTAGACATCTCAATATCTGAATTAGATTTAAAAATAGTAACTTCGATTTAATTCATAATTTATACCACAGTGAGGCTATAAATGGTTAATGGGGATAGATATAAAACATTTCATTAAAAACTTAAATACTGTTGTTGTTGTTCATTAAATACAGTTGTTATCAGATTTAAAATCCAACATGGCATAAGTTGTGACTGGTTACCATGGCGATGTACATGTCAGTGATTGATTATACAATGCAGTGTTCTTAGGTTTCCCTCTTAAATGTTTTGAAATATATTATGTTCAACTTGTTATTTGAGAAAGCAACAACATGATTAAACTAAAAATTGTTTTGATTGGTCCTAGTAAAGTATGTTTAAATATTTTTGTTGTTCTTTGATTTTGTAATCTGTGTTTGATTGATATAGAATATTTTTAATCTAGTCAGGCAAATCAACAATTGCTAATTTTCTCTCTGAAGCTATTGATTACACGAATACAGAATACCGCCCTACGCCAGGAGTAAGGATTTTAGAATTTGAACTGAAAAATAACGAATCATCTCAAACAGAGATTGAGCTTTGGGACTGCTCCGGAGAAATGAGGTTGGTAAACGTAAAATAGATCTTTCAAAATTAATCTTAACCATACAAAAGTCTGGGACTAGACTAGATTTAGTGTTATAAACAACGTTTTAATTTAGTTTTATGTTTGTTCGATTCACAGATATGAAAGCTATTGGCCAGTGTTTCTGTGGAATGCTCACGGTGTCATATTAATTTACAATCCAGAAGATATGGAACAAAGTTCACAATTAGAAAAATACTACGAACAGTTTGTTACTAATAGCTACGTTCCGAAAAAGAATACTCTCATTATGGCTCATACAAAAAAAACAGGTTTCAAGGCTTCAATGCCTGATTTCGGTATACAATAATTTCAACATTTTACTTTATTTTTAAATAATCAAATATTAAATGCTTTGTTCATACAGTATGTGCATGACATTTTCAACCTTTCAGAAATTATTTTCTCATATTCAAGCATACGTCTTATAATATTTGTTCACTTATACATTTTGAAAATGGCTATGTTTGCATTTTACTCTTTTTTATATTTAGTACTATCATAAAACTAAAATTTTAAAGAGGAAAGACTATTATAAATGTACTTTTTCAATATCAAGTGACCTTTTTATCCTTTAAAATAATATACTGGTACTGGATTAAGAAAGCATATAATTTAAAAAAAAAATTATTAAGCAAATTCACAGGATATCTTATACTTATAATATTAAATTTTTCCATAGTAAAATAATTTGTTTTTCTTACATAATCTCTGTAACAGGTGATGAAATGTCCAAAACTACTTACGAGCGTGTGAACATCTTCGAAGACAGTGATAAATTACGGAATGTGTTTGAAAATTATATTTCAATGGTAGTTACTGATGCTGTCGACTTCGACCAAGACGATTTAAGTCATTTTTCTATGTCTTTGTGAATAAACATATTAAAACAAGTACAACGGTAGAACATTTTACTATTTTTATATTTTCACATTCCCCATTTCCTTAGTAATATTTCAATCTTAGTAACAAACAGTAGAAAGTTAAAGCTATAATTTTAGATTAAACATAATTCTAAGATGTTTTATATAGAATTAGTAGTGAATTTGAGAGTTTCAAGGAAAAGGACAGGAAAGAAGATAATAGATTTTTGAATTAGACTAGTTCTTAATATGACTTTGACACTTTTTTATTTTTTTTAAATGTTAATACAATGAATAAATAATAAAAATAATGAACATTATTTTTATTCAAATAATTATTCCATGAAGGAAGACCTTATCTCTTTAAAAAGCTATTAAGGCAAGAGCTTATCTAATTCATAGCACCAAACATCGTTTGTATAACAAACATTTATAGATTTTTTTTAATAAAGCAATAAATTTATAACAATATTTATAAACATATATAAAAACAATTTTCCTAAACAGACAACTTTGGATAAACTATCACAATAAAATTTAAAACAATCATTGTTCTCCGTAAGAATAAATTATTAAGAAAACATAATTCTACAATTTCCACATTGTAGTTTTATTAGTTTCATTTTTATTTTCAATCAAATTTTAATCCATTAAATTAAATTTAATTTAACTTCACATTTGATCCATCAATCTTACTTAATTTTGTCATTCATCAACATTTCGGAACTTTGGACTATTTTCAAAAGAAAAAAAACATATCACAGGCTCATTATAGTTTATAATAATTATTTTAATAATCACATTTTTCATTTATCTGTTGACTTAATTTATTTTAAAATTCAAACCTTATGGGTTAATTTTTTAAAACCATTTTTATACAATACTAAAACCTCTTCTCATAATGTTATATTTATTGAAAACATTTTTCATTATTGATATAATTAAACTTAAGATATAATTAAGATTGATGGAGTTTATTGCTAAAAGTGATGAAGTTCATTTTTGATTCAGGTTAATTTTCAATCTTAACTTATCCATACAAAAACAACATACGTGTATGAAAATAATACAAACTTTTATTTATCATATACAGTTATACTAAATGCACAATTTTCCATTTTCACAAAATTAATCCAAGTTCTTTTATTATTTATCGTTATGAAATGTCACTTAATGACTTTTTGCAATTACCAAGCAATAAGTTGTGAATAAACATAATTTTAGAATATATAGAACTAGATAAAAATTTTATAGAGGCAAATTATCCCAAAATTTGTTAAATTTTAAAATTATCTATGTAAGCAGATAAGTGGAAATGTTATCATAAAAATAATTAATATGAATTATAAGGCTGAGATGTTTTATTTATTTTTTTCCCAATGAAAATGACCGAAACGTCAGTGAATAAAAAATAAAGAAAGATTGCTGGATCAAATGTGAAATTCTATTATTATAAATAACATTAAATCTTAAATAACTATATTGGCATTTATCATTTATGGAAATTAAGTACAATTTTACTAAGTAATCGTATTTTGTACCAGATATATACATATATATACATTTTTTTTCAAAGGCATCTCAGTCTTGAAATAAGTAATTAATCAACTATTGTCATAAAGCTCAAATGTTCTGAAAAAATAATAATATATATATTTTTAATAAAAATACTGCTCGATAATATTATTAATAAAATTCTTCTAATGGATAATCCTGAGTCCTTTAAGTATATTTTATCACAATCTAATTCATCCAACAATAAGGCTCCTTTCACACTCAACGACTTCATTCGTCTGCTAAGTCGTTGACATTTCAATGAGTTTTCAAGCTAAATAGTAAAGACAGTTTCATTAGTTGTTCATGACAGTTGTTTCTTTTGGGACTTTCGCATCATCCACGGGAAAAGACTATATAATGTCGCTACATTAGTCAATATGATTTAGTAAATGTTTTCAAATAAGTTTCAATAGTTAAACTGTCCATACATACAAATTACACCACTAGATTACATGAATAAAAAATTTATTCATAATTATAAGCAATTCAATGCATAAATTTATTCTTTGTTGGCTTTCAGGAAGAGCTATAAATCACTACGAGATAATTTGCAAAATCTTTTGTTTTGAAAAGAACACATTTAATATGCTTTAATTAATTTTGGCTTTTTACAATGGAATACTAAAAAGTACCTTGAAAACGAAGGTAATAAAACGATATAATTAAAACGGAAAAGCTTTAGGAAGAAAGCCTAATTATCTTAAAATTATACATTATTAATGTAATAATAAATATATTATTTTTTGTAAACATAAATAAATAATTAGAACATTTATGAAATCCTACAAATCATTATGGAGAGAAGGGAGGGTTAATAGAAGGGCCAAAATACTGAGATTTAGGCCAAAGAGATATTGAACTAAAAAAATTAATAAATAAAACTTTAGATATCTGAATGGAAGGCTAGCACATATGTAGTAACTTTTAATAAAATTTAAAACGATCACATTTGTTTGAAATTAACATTTCAAAGAAAGGAACAAGCTCATTTAAAAAAAAAAAATTAAGAGCTGTAGAGTCTGAAAAGCTAATAATATCCACAATTGAACAACGTCAGACATATTTTCAGAAAGATGACGTAATAGAGTGCCAAAGGAGCGAATGACCTTGAATTAGAGAGTTTCCGTAAGAAAATATAATATAAAAAGAATCATTTAGAATTCATTTTGGTTAGAGGCGGCCATCATGCGGTAGTACAAGGAGTTACTGTTGTTGAGGAGTACAGCAGGTTCATCGAATTCAGCAATCTAAGAATAGGGAAACAGGTTATAACATTAAGCGTTAATTAATTTGTAAACGTAAAATGACAATTATGTTATCATATAAACTATTAGGTAAATGGTATATAAATTATTAGAACTAAACAGTTGTAGAGATGAAATGAAATGAAAAATAATTTTATTCTGGTACTACAGTCCCCTAAGAATAATAACAGTTATATAATTAAGTACATTAGTCTGCCTTAGATAAATACAAAATCGTGCCTAATTAACTGTTGATTGTTATTGCAATCGTGCAGTCGATTTATTTAGACTTTGTAGAGACGCAAGTGAATTTTACATGTTTGCATAAGTTTAAATATGGAGTAGGTGGTGGAACAGGAGTTGTTTGAAGGAATTTGTGGATGAGGATTGGCGAATGGAGTTAGGTAGAGAGTTCCAAAAGGAGGCAGCACGAACAACAAAGGATTTGCCGAAGGAAGTAGTTTTATGAGAGAGGATATATAAATCTATAGATTGAGACCTGGTATTGAGAGAGTGGATAAAGAAACGTAAATTAAGGAGATCCAGGATGTAGGGAGGGTTTTTGGTTCTGAGGACTTGGAAAAGGAAAACGCCAAGGAGGAATTGTCGTCGGGAAGCAGGATAAAGCCACTTCAACTCGGTGTACCTGAATGAAACATGGGAGCATATTTTATGCTAAAAAAATATGGGAGCAAATACAATTAGTAGTGTATAAGTTGTAAATCGGGCAAGAAAATAAATTTGACAGGAGGACCCTCAACCACCAAGTTTTTTCCCCAATTAATAATAAAACATTCATTACCTCTCCGCTGTCCATAACAAGAATACGATTGCAGGACGTTATCGTCTCCAACCTGTGAGCTATTAGTAAAACCGTGCAATGTTTCATTTCTTCGAATAAAGTTCTCTGGATAATTTTCTCAGTTTCGAAATCCAGACCAGATGTGGCCTCATCCAGTACCAAAATCTTAAAAGAAATAGTTCAGATTAAATATTTTGCTTTATTGTGTTTTCTAAAACATAAGAATTGCAAAAAAAAACAAGTAAAGATATCAGATACATTGTTAATTATGATGATGATTCATAAACGCAGATTTTCCATACAGATTGGGGAGGCGATGGATCCCCCCAAAAAGTTTAGGGAGTTAATATGTATAAAAATTATGAGTGATAATCAACATAATTATTGAAAAATGAACAGTATAATACTATATATAAAAAAAAATAAGTTTATATATTGTTTTTTTGTATGGATTTATTTGAAAATATGTTAACAAAGAAATTGAATTGAATACATATTTTTACTTTTATTTAAAGGTTCGAGGCAGTGAGATGAACTCTCAATTTTCTAATGCTTCAAATTTGTTGCAGGAAATGTGATAAAATCCTAGGATTGGTTGCTAAATCTAATTATCTAATATAATTCATTCATGTAGATTAATTATTATTGATTTTGACTTTATTTTTGTTCTTCGGAATATTGGGGAAGGGATGAAATAATATTCCCGCAACCTCTCTATTTATATTGGAGGCAGGGGCATCGTCCCCCTGAAGTCTGCGCCTATGAGATGATTATTCATAACAGAGGTAGTGATGGGCGAGTGTGTTGGAGCGTTGCCCGGTCTAGCATCCTCATGCCTAGTGACATTTTGAGTCTGAATTCTGAAATTTTGAATCCAGCCTGTTAGGGGTTGACTTTTATTTCATGGCAGAGCCACAGAATAAAACTCAACCCTCCCACTCTGGGTAGAATAGGTTTGGTTGTAGCTATAGAACAACCCTCCTGTGTGCCAAAAATGGTGGGCAGGAGGTAGTCCAATAAAAAAAAAAAAAAAAAAAAAAAAAAGTATTACTCATAACAAAGTTATCCAAAAGATACCTTGGAATTCTTTAATAATGCCCTCGCTAGACTGAGTAATTGTTTTTCTCCTGTTGATAAATTGCTACCGTTGAAATCAACTTTAGCATGAAGTTTGTTCTCGGTCATCATCACTCGCTCTTTAAGACTAGTTTTTTCAAGAGCTGACCAAATCTCTTCATCCTTATATTTCTCGAGTGGATCTAAATTTGACCTGAAAATTTAATGAACTAAATTTAAAATTAAATTAAAACTAAAACAAATTCAGATAACAAAATTTAAATTAGATAGGATACATAGATATAATGAAGTCTTTTTTTAAGAATTTCTAACAGAATGAAATATAATAATAGTACAGATCCATCTTTATTAAATTATTAACATCTCTCTTAAATTTCAGGAGTCGGTTATTAATCTACAACTTTGTTATTTATGATAATTTTTAGAAATGGGATATTTTCAATCTGAAGATTGGTAATTTTTTTCTATTTAATGAGGCAGGGGTGACCAAGTTACTATAAGATGAAGCCGTTCACGCAGCTTTAGATGTACATTAATAATTTGATAAAAATGTGTCTGTACTGTGGATTATTATAGATACATAGTAATATTAATGCTATCTGTAAACTGATTGATCTTTGGTTAATAATTGGTAAATGGTTGACTGTCATGGACAATGAAGAGAAGAATAGTTGGGGTGGCCAGTCAAAAAAGAAGGCAAATATAAATGATAATATTTATTTTTATTTTTACATATGCCATATATATATATATATATATATATATATATATATATATATATATATATATATATATATATATGATCTTTGGTTAAAAATTTTCGAAAAAAAAGCTATTAGATTTAAAAATTGTTAACTGGGTAAATTTATAATTAATTACCAGAGGCCTGAAGGGCTCTTTAGATGATATAGCCTGATCTGATCTATGTCTGGATTTACGTGATTTATTTTTAAATTTTGAAAACAAGGAAGACATGTTTTTTTTTTTTTTAAAATGAGTAATAAATTATTATTCTAGCACCATTGGTGGTAAATTTAGAAGAATTTTTGTGATCTAAAACACGGTAAAATTTGACAATATCTGTAATATTTAAAAATGCTCCAATAAAAAAACAAAACGCGCTTTAGACCACACGATAGAAGTGAAAACATCAACAAGGTGAGTTTAATAATATTAAATATAAATTATAAATAATAGTTCATTATAAAGAGGATGAAATGTTGAACAATGCTCTCGTATACAGTATGCAGGTCCAATTTTAATTTCTGAGATATTTTAATATATATCTTCAATAAAAATTCTTATCATTTGGCTTCTGACACAATTTTTTTCCCTTTTCTTCTCTCTAACATGGTGTAGTGTAAAGATATAATTTTGAATAATAGCCAATTACAGAGAGGATAAAATTCTGAACAATTCCCTCATTTACATTAGTTTTAGTTTTTGAGATATTTTAATCCATATGCAAAAACACTTCACTTAGTCTACTTTACCCGAGCGTTACACATCAGAGATTTGACGGCTCAATCTAATTCACGCTCCACAAGAAAAGTACAAAACGCGCTTAAAGATTTCACTTAAAAAAAAAAAAAGAAATGTAATGTATTAAGAATATAATAATAAACTATTATCACTTATACATCAATTAGATATATTTACCTTATAGTTCCAGAAAATATTACAGGATCTTGTGGAATTATGGATAATCTGCGTCGAAGTTCGATCAAATTTAAATTAGCTATATCTAGATTGTCAATAATTATGTTTCCATTGGATATTTCGACAAGCCTGAACAAAGCAGTCATAATGGAACTTTTACCTGCACCAGTTCTGCCAATTATACCTAAAACACAAAAAATCTAAAATTTAATAATAAAATGGAATCCTAACCAACAATATTGAAATATATATATATCTCTATTATATAAAAAAGTGTTTAGTGACTGTGTAATATTTTATTTTATATATAAGATCGAATAATGCTGTGTGATGGGTGCACCGCACCAGATAAGAAATAAGTAACTTCACATAATACTAATGGGATAGTCAAATAACCATTTATATATTTATTTGACTCATAATTCGTGAAATGTTTGAACGCATCTTAAGATTATTGTTGATCTTTAGGGTTTGTATAAAAACACAGACTATTTTTATTTTGAATTTCATACAAAGTTCTAAATTTTTCTGTGTATGGATTTTTATTCATAATTGGTTGTCCCGATATCAGACATGTACAATCAGTTTCCTCATTTAAATCTCTCCTTTTTAAGCACCTACTCCTTTCCCAACCCGATTGATCATGAAATGTGGGTAAGAGAACTTTTTAAAGTTCCCCCAAAAATGATTTGCTTTACTTATGTTATTTTATTTTCCCACGTTTGTATTATACTTTTCTATATATTTTTAGTGTTATTGTTTTATTTTATTCTTTTTACAAAATTTTAATCTTAATAAGAATTGTATATATTTAATTTAATGTATGGCCACTGAGGCATTTATTCTGTATCTATAATTTGGCCTAAAGGGACAATAGTTCCAGGATAATAAAAAAATATTTTCATTTTTTTCACAAACTAGTTTCTCCGTAACACTCTGTGTCTTCTTCTTCGCCGCAGGTTTCTTCATTATATTCCGTCCTCTCGCCTGATAATGTACATACAAGAAATGAACCGTGATGATGACCGCCACATGAAGGGTCAAAAAGTCGGCTAACTGATTAAAGAAATTTTGATTGAAATTTCTGAATATTTTGTTTCATCCGTAAATAAATAAAATATTACCAATTTTCTCTTCAGGTTTAATGTGGAAACTGATTCCTTTAAGCACTGGATCGGCATCATCTTTATACTTCAATTCAACTTTAGAGAATTTTATAGATCCACGCTCGGGCCAGTTTTCTTCCGGCATCCCCTTCGGACCGCAACCTCCTTCCTCTTTGGCCTTAAGAATCTTTACATGAAAAAATTACATAATATTAATACATTGATTATAAAAACATATTGAAATGGTATTCTAAAATGAAATATATTCACGTAACCTCCTTTGACAAATCATGCCATAACTTAATAATATTATTCAAAATTAAATATACAAAATTAAATATACAGCTTAATTTCTTATTCAAAAGTTTTGGATAAAATGCTGGTTTAGATCCAGCCCTAATCTCTTATAAATATAAAAACAAAGATAATAATTTATTTATAAATAATTTAAAGCTAAACACAATGAAAACTCAGGCCATTATTATAGGTTCCAGTTTTATTCTTAAATCCATCTCCTTCCTTTCTCCTTTAGTCATTAACGATCATCCTATCACATTCAGCTCCTCCGTTAAAAACCTAGGAATCGCAAATGACGAAAACCTCTCCTGGAAACCCCATATCGCCCTCATTTCCCGAAAGTCAATAGGTACCCTTAAGTTATTTCATCGCTCCCGCCATCTACTCCCACAACCCATCCACAAGCTCCTTGTATCCTCCCTTATTTTCCCCCACTTTGACTACGGCTGTGTGATGTACAGAGGCATCAAGATGGTACTCGAGGATAGATTGAAGTGACTCATGAATTCTTAAGATTTGTCTTCGGTACATCGAGCCGGTCTCATGTATCCCACCTTTACGAAGAGTTAAAGTGGCTCTTCCCTTCTTTCCACAGACGATATTTTCTAGGATCTTTCCTATTCCAAACGATCAACACCCGACACCCTTCCTACATCTACAGTCTCCTACAGTTCAAACCCGTGGTCCACTCCCTGAAAACAAGATCCCGTGTTTCCGACCTTTACATCCCTTCCCATAGAACTAAGACATTTGAATATTCCTTTATTGCCCAATCAACTGCCTTCTGGAATTCCTTGCCATCTGATATCTGCCATGCTTCTTCCTTGTCCTCATTCAAATATCATCTCTACCAATTCCTTCTCACATCCCAAAATGATGTTTTACAATGAAATAAATATTGTGAAACAAATTTTGACTGAGGAGAATGGTTGTTGAAATTGTTTTAGTGTTAATTTTAAAAATCAACTCATGCTTATATTATTTTGTTTTTTATTTTACCTGATTTCTGTTTTTCTTTTCATTTAAATAATGTTTTTGTTTTTTTCAAAATGGTGTTACTTTTTTTTTTTTTGTTTTAATATACTTTCACTGAAGATAGTGCATATATATTCTTTAATGTTGATTAATGTAATTTTTGGCCTGATGTGGTTTTTATTTTTTTGTTCACAATTGTTATTCATAAGGGACCTCGTCCCAGAATAAAGTTTATTTTCTATCTATCTATAAATTTTTTTTTAATCTTTAAAGTTCTTATTCCTGTTCCTATTAGGCTAGGCATAAAATAAATACAACAGAAAGTTTTATTTAAACCCACATTAAAACAAATCAAGGTTCTACTTTATTTCCTGTAAACAAAAATATAATAACAACCATTCATTTCATTAACCCTTCATGAAGCAAAAGCCCAGACGTACAGAATGAAATGTTTTTTGTGTTGATACAATTGATATTGGTCCCAAAATTCAGAAATTATTCCTGAAAAATGAGTATTGGCCATCTTTGTATCACTTACATCAATTTTCAGCTAGAACTCGACAAACCTCTCAACTTTTAATTATTATTTTTCTGTGCTTTTTGACATCTACAGGAATGCAACAAGCTATCATTTTGCAAGGTAATTATATTTTTAAAAATGTAAATAAAACTATTTATACATACACCTAGGTAAGAGTTTATCCTCTCCACAGAAATAAATTTTACTTCAATATCGGCGATAAGGACAAGTGTATACTGCAACATTCCGCTTAAATCTGCAGCATAAGCTATCGCCAGCCCGGCCAGGGATGATGGTATGGTGCCCTTCATCCAAATTGCACACATCGTAACACAAAATAGAATGAAAACTGGGGATAGAGAACAATAATCAATGAGTTAATTTAATTTATTTATTATAAAAACATCATTATAAGTTAAAGAATACAAAATTATAGAGGGGTAAATATATCTGAATAAAAAAATATAAATAGATAAAATTGTATATCTCATTTATATATATTATTTTAGATGATGTATATTGACAGCCAAACTGTAAAAGCCTGTAAGTATAGTTTTGAGGTTTTCTGGCCAATTTTAGCCTGCCATAAAATCAGAAATACAAAACAAAAACGTTACATGTCTATCTTAAACATGCAGTAAAAATTGAACCAAAAATCAAATTATAAAATAAAAAATATGTAGTTAATTTACTCTTTCAAATAATTTTATTTTTTTTTGCGAATGCACTTATACAAGCTTTTGTAGTCAATCTCTTTTGTTTCTATGTTATTGTTTTGCCATCATTAATTGGGCAATTTACTCGTTGGTGCAAATCTGAAATTAATTAAATAATAGCTAAAATTGGAAGTTATACTGCAGTATTTATACAGAAATTATTAAATAAAACAAATATATACTGACTGAATACAAGTTATTTGTTATATTTTTTGTCATAATCTGATCCTTTATATTATAAAGTAATTTTAAATTTTAATTTATACACAATTCTTTTTAATTTTCATTAACTTTTGTTATTCTTATATAGGAGGTCTGAAAAGTTTCCGACCTGACAAAAATATTAATAATAATAATAAAAGGCTTAGCGAACCCGAAGGTTCGATGCCGACACCACCAATCGCTTATTACACACCTCCCTCCACTGTTCGCCATCCAAACCCAGTCCCTTCAGATCGGCTTTAATGCAATCTTCCCACCTTCGCTTCCGTCTACCCCTCGGACGCTTACCATTCGGCACAGCAAATATTAACCTATTAGGAATTCTCTCGTTACTAAGCCCAACAACTTTACAAGCCCATTTGATTCGCCGCCATGAAATTACCTCAATTATATTACCCGGATACAGTTCACGCAATTCGGCGTTGTGTATTCGTCTGTACTCTCCGGTTAACTCATCCTTCTTCGGTCCGAATATTCTACACAATACTTTATTTTCAAAAACCTTAAGATTCTGCTCATCCCTTAAGGTAAGCCCAAGTTTCGCATCCATAAAGAACTGTAGGCAAGATAATTGTTTTATAGATTCTAATTTTTAAGTTCCGGGACAATAGGCACGAACTAAGTAGTTTTGTCACAGAAAAATAACAAGCATTTCCCGCCTTCAGTCTAACAAAAATATTAGACATTTTTTTTTTTTTCAACATATTCGCCTTCTAACTCTACAAGCATCTCCCAGCAATGCTCCCATCTCTGTAAACCGTCCAAAACTGGTGTTTTTCTCTGCAAAATAATTGTTCATGAAGGTGATTGCCTCTTCATTTGATGAAAATCTCTGCCCTCCGAGAACAATTTTTAGATAAGGAAACAAAAAGAAGTCGCTTGGGGCTAGATCAGGTGAGTAAGGCAGGGTGATGGTCAAGCAAGTTCAAACCGTAATTCGTGAATTTCCGCCATGGAAAGCGTTTGTATACATGAAAATCTGGATTGTAATTATCACATTTAAGGTTTGTTAAAATAAAAAACGGTGATTATCAAAACCAATATTTACTATTTAATACTTCTAAAATATTGCAGCTCTTTATTGCATCCTTTTACCATAATTTGAGAGAGTGGGGTAGCTCAGTGGTAGGGCACCGAGCTTCCAATGGTAAAGGTCCCAGAGGTTTGAATCCCGGCTCATGGCAGAAAAATTATTTATTCTATTTCATTGGCCGTGGGGCGACTCTGAATAGGTAGACTCCCCTGGGGCACACCCAGCCTCTATAAAGTGGATACTCTTAATTAAAATAATTAAGGAGAAAAATCTGGTGGTTGAACATGATCTAGGTCAAATCATCTCTTTGCACAACCGTATACTAAGAAAAAGTGCTTTCCCTAAATAGTACTGAACCCAACACCCTTCATGGGTAGTAGCGGAACAGGTTTTTTTTTTTTTTTTTTTTGTTTAATCGAAATTTAATTTAAATTTTTTCCATTTTTATACACGAATAATTGCTGATCATACCAAAAGTTTTTTAACAGATAGTTTCAGACATGTCAAAAAAAGGCAAAAACGAAAGAAATCATGCGAATCGGATCATAATATAACAAAATTTCTATTACTCTTTGTGCACATTAATTTTAAAATTAAATAAAAAAAAAAAAACAATTACCTGCAACAGTATCTACACGAATCGCAATCCACCTGTTGGCAACATTAGACATATAGTAACAAACTGAGTTGAAGTCGAAGGATGAAGAAAACCTGAAATAAAAATGTTAGATGATGGTGAATTCATAATAAGTGTGTGACTAAACAAGAACACATATAAATACCTATGACTCCTCAATTTAATCATTATATTTGGAAATAATAATATAATATGGAAACATTTTATGTTATTTAACATTGTTAATAACATCTTTTTGACTGAAGTACAAAAAAAAAATGTTTTTAAAGGATTTTTAAGGAAAAAAATTAATTTTTCTTGAAGATAGCAGAAAAGATACAAGGAGAGGGAAGTCAAAATCATAGATTTTTAACGTGGGGATTAATATAGACAGGAAGACGGAATAAAATGACGAATTCTATATTTCTCAGTATGAATTACAGTTAGCAGCATGTCCTAGTCAGCATAATATTGTGTAGTGGTGGACTATGTAACTCTCAAGTATAAACAAATGTATGTCCATGTTGAGTTATGTTATGACCAAATGTTCACATACAGAACACTTTGAAGTAATTTTGGAATCTCAAAACACAAGGAATCAGCAGCCTAAGAATTTGTCAACTTTCTCACTAAAATATTCTGAATATACAACTCCATACCAGAAACTAATATAAGACTCATTTCTTTTACGACAGTTGTGGTTACTGATGATTTTTAGTTTGGTCAAAATGTGATGATGAATTCTGATTCTTGTGGTCGGAGGAAGGCAAGGATGAGCTGTGGTACAGGTACAGGTACTGCAAATGCCTTAATGCTCATTCTGAGTGTTTCGGATGGGACCAGATAGATGCCAGTCACAGGGACAATAAATGCGGCTTTATAGCATTTCATTTTGGTATATTTTAATAAAAGTTTGTTTTCTTTCACAGTATTATATTTCTTGTTTAAGTTGTTTGTTATGATTTTTTAAAATCCCTGATCTTTTAATCATCACAGCTGTGGTAAAATGAGGAAAATGACAACTCTCAGGAAAACCCATATTTCATCCCTTTGAAGACGAAAGAAACAATTGAAAAAAAAAACTCATGGTATTAAGTAAGATATTAAAGAAAATCTCATAAAAATTTCAGTTCATAAATCCATTCATAGTGATCATGAAAACTTGTCTAAACTTAAACTCTTTATCTTATCTCGCCTTCCATAAGAATATATCTGAAAACCAAAATTACTAGACTTTTTGTAACCCAATTCAGCTTTTTTATGGGGCTAACTTAAACACAAATTTTCCACTAGAAATCCCCAGATATGTAAATCTTTGGATGAAGCCAACAGACTTGGACTGTCTAAAAACACACAATATACCTGACACTCTAATAACTGATTAGTTATTTTTTTGGTTTATTATTTTCAATAATCAACCATTGTGATCGACCAAAAAATTCAAAAACTTAACCCCCACTCAAAATTTGAAGTTTCACGTTGCAGGATGCGTAGAATCCGAAAAACGAATAACAATTTTTTTGTTCGTCCACCGCCCGTGCATTTTTTCCGAAACTATTGGACCGATTTTTTTCAAATTTGGATATAAAATTAGAGTCACTCGAGGATGATTCTCCTTCATCGACGTTACTATCCGCCTTTTACTTTCAAAATGGCAGCCGAAAAACCTCCGTTGCTGCAGACTGTAGCACTTAAACGAATAAACTAATTTCAATGAAACTTCGCTAAAGTCCTTTTCTTGACGCCCTTTAAATTTATCTATATAACATACTTCAACGAAAAGAAGCTGGAAAAAATGTTACAAGGGATGGTAAAATTTAATTCTGAATAACTTAAAAAGCATACACTTTTTTGTTGATATTGTGTATGGTTTTTTAAAAGTTTACGGAATTTCCAAAAAAAAAAAAAAAAAAAAATTGGACAATTAGGAGCAAAGATATGGTCTCCTGTTTTTTTTTTTTTTTTTTTTTTTTATATGTTCTACTCCAAATGTTATTGTTATATCCTTTGTTTGGTTTTTAAATTTTGAATGTGTTACTGAAGTAATGCTATTTTTTTTTTTAGCATATTACTAATGATTAAAAAAAAAAGTTTAGTCCAATAATTGGAACCATCTTTTATTTATTTTTCTTTGTAACTAGGAAGGTAATGTTACTTTAGATGTATATTTGTTTGGAAATAATAAACAATTGTGGAATAATTTGCAGCGTGTTTTTAGTTCTTCTTTGAACTTCCTTCAAATGGTGATGTCTGGGATTAAGAGTATAAACTCGAAGGTATTTTTCAGACTGGTAGACCACTGTAGAGCTTCATCGTCAAGTTATTGGGATTTGGCCAAATTTTCTGATTTCGTCTAACTCAGGACAAGTCTGAAGGATATGCTCTGTATTCTGGTAACCTGTTCCACAGCTACAGAGAGAGGGCTTTCTCCAATTTTAAATCTCTCTTAGAGGTATGCCTTCATCCTGTTGTGACCTGTTCTGAGTCTAGAAAATAAAACATGCTCTTTCCTGCTCATTTTATAATAATCGTCTTCAGGATTGTAATGCGGATGGGCATCATTCCACTTTTTTCGTAAAGCAGCTTTATTTGTAGAGATAACCTCCTGTAGAGTTTGAGTGTAGTTTGTTTGAGAAGATGCAGCTCCTTCTATTGCTAGTCGGTTGGCTATTTAATTTCCATTTAGTCTGCAGTGCTCTGATGTCCATTGGAGTACTTCTCTTTTGAACTGGAGTTGAAGTTTTTCTATTCCTCCTTCTAGGGTCTAGAGTTGATATTTCCATTTGGATTTAAGGGATTGGTACATATCTGATAGAAATATAACATTGGAATTTGGGTTCATTTTTTTTTTTTAATTTTTACTTTTCTTAAGTAATAATCTATCTAAGGCATTTGAATAAATAAAAAATATTTCAATAAATCAAACTCACCTTTGAATGAATCCTTGCTCCTTTCCGAAAGCATGTATACTGTCCAATCCTTGAATGGCAGTTGACACGTTACTAAAAACTGGAGAGCGACTCATGTTGTCAAGTCTCTTCAATTCACGGAGTCCAGATCTTTAATTTATAAATAAAATAATGATAAAAAATAATTAAAGCTTAATTATTTAAGGAAAATTAAATCATAATAAGACAGTAAAATACCTGAAAGTTCGATGAATTTTGAAGTAATAAATAAAAAATAAAATTAACAAAAAAATGGCGAAGAGTGGAAATGCCAAACAAATAAATAACATCGAAGACGCTGTAATCAACAGTCCCTGTATCAAGTTATCCAAAGTCACAGGAAGTTGATTTTCCACTGAAAAAATATATTGCACAATAAAACCTTTTTTTTTTCGTTGTGTAACAGAAAGTAACATAAATTATTCGTCGTATTATTATTCGTCGTCTAACATAAAGTAACATAATAGGATCAGTAAAATTTATTTTTTCACTTATAAATACAGATCCATTTCTGCAATTTTTGCCGAAAATTTTATGTAACAGGATATAAAATTACATAATTTTTTTACACAACCTGAGGTGAATTTCACGTTATTTCCTAATAAATGTCAACTTAATTTTAAAGGTATTTGAAGCTTATTAAACTAGAAAGTTTTTGTAAAAGTGTAGTGCTGTAGTAAAGTTAGATAAAATGATAAAAAAAAATCACGAATAATTTATCATTTTTTTTTAAAATAGAACTTAGCTTAGTTAAGTTGCTCAAAAGTTGCCTTTAATTTTCATTTAAAGTAAATTTTATCTAGTTTACAGTGAAGTAATTGTTAATTACTTAAATAAAATAGTTTTTTTTAGTTATCGTTTCCAATACAACAAAAAACGTGACTAATTTTAAAAAACACAAAACATTAATTTCCTACTTTTCTGCTAAAATTTGGCCCATTATTTATATAAACTTTTTTGTTGCTCTCAGCTCCTCTAAAAATTTCCCTCTACTTACGAGACACTCTGTATATGAATAAATAGTTATAAAATGTAGATTAAAAAAAAAATCATAAACATAGTCATGTATCCTCAGCTTGGAGAACTCGGAACCAAGCTTGCTCACAATAGTGAAGGGGAAAGCAGGATTCCAGATCCCAGTGCTTCTCTATCAACAATGTCAACAATGGTATTGTTAGTATGGCCACTGGAAGCTGAGTTAGGGTACTTAAACAGCAGCAATTAGATTAATCCAAACAACAATCATGATGGTATGCAATTAGTTAATAGATTAATTCTAGGAGGTTTTGGGTCAACCAATCACATCCTCCGTTTTCATTGTTTTAGCACCTAATGGTGCTATAGCTCTTCCTTTAAGATATCTCACGGTATCCATGAGTTACCAATCAGCTGAGCGAAAGCAACATATGGTGACTGGTCCTTTTCAGATTTGTATCAGAGTTGTAATTATTGTGGGGTCTTTTAATTCTGATATTATAATGCTTAGTAAGATAGGTATTTTCTAATAGTTAAATATTTTAAATTTTAAAAATGTTATTGATCTTTGCTAGGAATATTTTCAAATATCAATATTTCATATAAAACAATATTTTTTAGGAATCAAATTCAAAATTTCCCTCATAAGGTTGACCTATATATATATACATATATATATATATATATATATATATATATATATATATATATATATATATATATATATATATATATATATATGCGTGTGTGTGTGTGTGTGTATAATTAAACTCACCCTCATCCATATCTTTAGCAAACAGATTTTGAATCCTTCCCGCTGGTGTAGTTTCGAAAAATGATAGATATGCCTTCATCAACTTGTCCACGAGAGTGCTATGAAACTTAGAGGATGCTTTCAATGTAACCTAAAAATTCATAAAAAAGTTTTCATTATTATATTCATTATGAACATTATAAATATTCAGGTACTCCTAAAATAGCCGGTCGGGTCGAAACCTCCCTTGTTATCTTATCTTATATCACATAACCTCCCTTCTATCTCCTCTAATCTAAGTTATTCCATTGTTTATATTTTGTTCCTCTTGTAAGCTGTGAGTTATTCCATCGTTTATTTTTATTCCATTAGTGTTATTTTAATAAAATTATGGATGTTGTTACATTGTTTGAATTGCCATCTTCAGAAGAAGAAGCTATCGAATATTTTCAAGATGCCAGGATAATTGCAAAGGTGTATTAATTTTTGAACTGAATTAATCTTAAAAAATTCAAAATGTAGAAATAATACTTTCTAATTAAACAGAATATAAAATTTCATTGGAATTCACAGCCCAGGACAAATGCTCTCTTTGCTCCCACCCCCTAATTAAAGCTCTGTAAACAATAAAATAAAATGAGCTGAGGAGTGGAATAACATCAGATCTGCTAAATCTCATTAAGTAGGAAATATCAGAAAAATTGATAGTAATCTTGTGAAATGGTGCTGTAAATTATTAACAGTTGAAAATAGATATAGATATATATACATACCTGAGTATAAACAAACCCACGAACAAAGTTTGAAACTATAATTGCTAAGAAAATGTAACAATAGACATCTCGATACATCACATAATCAGGATTATCAACAATACGGTTGCTCAAGACTGTCTTATTATCGGCATCGGTATAAGTAACATTCTGAAAGAATATACAAATACTTTATCGTCGCTGATCAAAAAAAAAAAAAAAAATTAACTATAAAATAAATAAACTCACCCCACCGCCCGCTTTTATCCATGCTTGTAACCACCAAGAGCTCATCGACAAAGAACCAATGTTCATGAACATTGCAATTACCAATGACAAAAAGAAAAACCATCCACCACAAGCATGTACATAACTGAGAAAAGTACTAAATTTGATTTCTCCTTTTTCTTTTATCTCTTCTCTTATCAACACACCGTCTTGTTTGGCTGAAAAATAAAACTGTAATGAGGACACGGCAAACAAATTTAGATGAATTGTTCATGTCTTTATTTTATTCATCAAATGTCATAATATATTGTATAATTAATATAATAGAACCGAGCAACTTGGCACTTCATCGGATATGCCAGTGGAAAAAGGTATAAAACGATTAAGTAGTTCATCTGGTGTCAATCTTCAATAGGTTCGTATATCCCACTTCTATTCAAACTGCTTCAACACCGTCTTCAAATGGTCAACTGGACTGTGTATATTATATATTGTAATGTAAATATGGCGCGAAGGTGGTGACGTCACAAACTACTAACAGGAATGGACAAGGAATGACAGATGGAAGCAAGTTCCAGATGAGAGGGAGAAGGTAGCCAGCCGGCAAGCAAAGAGGATCTAGGGAAGAAAATGAGTTAACAAGTATTCAGTGTCAGTAGAAGGTTGTGGAAGTTGAATGCAGCAATTCAGAGAAGTCGCTGCAGAACAGGGTGAGTGAAGAATATATAGTGACAGTTCGAAAGGGTGCCAAGTGTAGACTCCGACAAATTTAATGGGAATTCATAAAAGTGTTGTATGATTAATGTATGCTTTTATATTGTATAATATAATATTCCATTCAATCCCGTCTCACTAGATCTTGTACCTCCAACCTCTATCCACCTCCCCACCGAACTGCAGCATTTGACAAATCCTTTATAATTCAAGCCGTACTATCCTTCCCAATATCCGACATGTACAATCAGTTTCCTCATTTAAATCTCTCCTTTTTAACCACTTACTCCTTTCCCAACTCGATTGATCATGAAATGTAGATAAGAGAACTTTAAAGTTCCCCCAGAAATGATTTTCTTTACTTATGCTATTTTATTTTCCCACGTTTTTGTATTATACATATCAGAATGTTTTTAATGTAATAGTTCTATTTTTTGTTTTATTCATTTTTCAAAATCTTTATCTTAATAATAATTGTAAATAATTAATTTTATGTATGGCCACACAGGCATTTATTCTGTATCTGTAATTTGTTCTAAAGGGACAACAGTCCCAGGATAGTAAAAAAATATTTTCATTTCAATTGAGGAAGTGTGTTAGTTGTCTCAACCCAACCTGGAAATTAATTATTGATTAAAATAAATATTATTTTATTAACAAACTGTTTTGTTTACTTTACGAAGGGAACGTAACCTTACAGTATATAAAATGTAATGTAATAGAGTTGGATATTAAGATTGTAGGATACAACAAACGGTTGATGAGACTGATGGGTTTTAATGGTGGCACGAAGAAATAGTGATGTCATCGGGAACTTATTTTAGAAATGGTAAGTGAGAAATACAGGAGGAAAGGAGAGCCATAAGTATGAGCGAGTAGTGAAGTTGTTTGAATGATTACATGGATGATCAAGAGAAGGAAGATCCTCCAAGTGGTGGAAAGTTTAGTTTCTTGGGACATTAAGAAGAGACGATCTGCAATTGGTGCAATAAAAGAAAACACTGGAACATTCACCAAGAGGATAATATTTATGGTACTACTAGACGGTTCCGGCTAAGTAACAAAATTATCAACTGTCTTGTGTCGGCAGGACAGAGAAGCCTGTTAGTTAGAAAACTGTTAGAATTGGTATGTATATATATATAGCTGGTAATTAGATTTATGTATGTTTTAAAAACAGATAAATGTGTGTGATTATTAAGTTGTTGGAACCCATCCTAAATAGTATTTGCAAGATACATTCTGTTCGTTTCCTACATGATAAACTTAAACCTTAAAATAAAAAATATTACTGAATTTTCTTAAGAAGGATATGACATACCATTGACCTTTGGATTTTTTCCATTATCAGTAGGTTTCTTCTTGTTATCAGTTGTTTTTGTTCCTTTACTTTCAGCTCTGAAACAAGTAAGAGGTAAACTTTTATAAAATAAATACAAAAATCAAAATAATAATGTGAATAATTTACTCAACTGTGCCTCTAAATCAACTTTTGACAACGATTCTATTATTAACTTATAATTGCTTTCTTTACAAGACAAATCGCTAGGCGTCCCTCTTTCAATGATTCTCCCTTCTTTCAAGATGACTACTTCATCACATTGGTTTAGGAACTAGGTCAAAAAAATAAAATAAAATTAACAGATAAATATCGATATCACTTGAGATAAAATTATTTACCAACTTACGATATAATTATTAAGGCATATTATACCTGAACTTGGTGGGAAACAAATATCACAGTTTTTGATCGCAAGGCTTTCAAAATTGTTTTTTCAAATATATGATTGGCAACTTCGCTATCCACTGCACTCAAAGGATCATCCAGTAAATATATATCTCTAAACAAATTAAAATTAAATCATAAAATATATAGGGGAACAACTTCAGGGGAACATGCTTAGTGCGCATGGAATCTTTTTTACTAATACAGACATATATTGCTTGCATGAGCACAGATAGTCTGGAAAGAGTCTTCTTTTCATGAAATAGACCATTCATAGAGCAAACATCCTATCATAGTGTTTTTTCAACAAGTGTTTTATATATTAAGTGAATTTATTTAGTTTAAACTTCAAGCAAGGATTGTAAAGTATAAAAAAGAATATTTGGTATATTAATAACAAATTCTAAATTTACTGATATTATCATATGAAAGACTTAAGATTTAGCCCCCGAATGAGGGTTAGCAAAAAAACCTAAGAATATCTGTTTTTATACAATATTAATAAATATAAAAAAACATGAAGTATGTGCTTTGGACCACACGATAGAAGTGAAACATTAATAATATGAAATATAAATTATAAATAATAGATCATTATAAAAAAAAAAATTAGTGCTCCCATCACAAGACTTTTACTTACCACTATCTCCTATTTTAATTTATATGCAAAAACACTTCAATTAGTCGACTCTAGCCGACTTAAGCCAAGCTTTACACATCGGAAATCTGACGGCTCAATCAAATTCAATATTTAGAAATAGTGCAAAATACGCCTAAAGAAGTCTTCACTTCAAAAATTCATAAGAATTACAATTATAAATAACAGATGTTACCTGGCAGAATAAAGAGCTCTTGCTAAGGAAATTCTCTGTTTCTGGCCACCTGACAAATTGACACCTCGTTCTCCAACTTCTGTATTGTCACCTGCAGGTAATGAATCTAAGTCCCTTCCAAGATCACAGCATTGAATAACATCGTAGTATCTGTAACAATATAAGTTGAAACCCATAGAAATCAACTATTAATTTATAAGCCTTGCCTGAAGTAAATTCCATTAATACCACTTATTTATCAATAACTAAGATTAATAAAATGAAAAGAAAAATACCTTCGCTAATCTGGGAGAAGGTCCCGTTAGAACAATCAAACTTTAATGTATGTAACTTTTTTTAAAAGAAGAACCTTGTGTTATTACTTGTGCTATTACTAGAAAATGTTTTAAATTGAATAAAATTTCGACTGAAGAACCATCCCAAAATGGAAAAAAGATCATTTTTTTTTAAAAGCATTAGGCCAAAGGTCACCAATAATAAATGTTTTCACATTATGTATTTATTATTCAAAGTTTCAGTTTCTCGAGCCATTTTCAGGATTCATGAACCGCTTTATAAATTTTTTTATAGATATATCATTATAATATAATTTGTCAGTTGATCATTCCCTTATTTCATTGAATATCATTTTTATTTCTCCTTAGTAGAAGATATTAAGTGCGATGTTCGTCTATAACGCATTCATTAAAAAAAACATAAAAAATGACACAAACCTAAAAAATATGACAAGAAAATGGAAAAATGTATTTTTTTTTTAACTTGTTCATAATGGTTTCAGTGAGTAAACTTAATTCAACAATTGTAACATGTTTTCTCTTTAAAATGATTAAATATAAGCACATGTTAACAAAGAATTATAAAAAATTATCCCTAAAAGCCATTATTGTTTCTGTTATAACCAATTTTTTATTTTTTTAATAGTGCTTTAAGGACCACATGATCATAATTCAATATAGTTTTTTATTTTTATGTATCCAGGTGTAATTACCATTATAGAAAAAAAAAATGTGAATACAGTAGTGTCTGGCAATCCTGAAAACAACATTGAGAGCAATAATTCTATAATGTAATTGTAATTCCAGTCTGTTGTAATTCCTAATAGCTCCCCATCAGAATCCCTACCTCTGTCCAGAGGCGTCCCACAAGGCTCTTCCTTATCATTTTTTCCATCTATATAAATGACCTCCCATCCTCTATCCTGCACTGTCAATACCACCTGTATGCTGACGACATTCAAACTTACCTCTCCTTTAATCCAACCACTTTCTCAGATGCCATTCTAAAACTCCAAGAAGATATTAATAGAATAAATGCTTGGACAAGCCTCAACAGGCTCACTCTAAATGCCGAGAAGACAAAAGCCATCTTGATCGGATCTCCTTCACTCCTCAAATCCTTCCCAGTATTCTCCAATCTTCTCCGGAACAACTTACCTATCTTACTTCATACTACTGTAAAAAATCTAGGTGTTAATTTAAATCAAACCCTCTCCTGGAAACCACACATCTCCCAAATTTCCTGTCACTTTATCTCCACCCTAAAACAGTTCAATCATTTACGTTATCTCCTTCCATATAAGTCTCGTCAACTCCTAGTTTCCTCTCTTGTTTTCCCCCACTTTATCTAAGGCTGTATGGTGTACGGTGGACTCTCGGGAGATTCCGAGGTCAAACTTAAACGCCTAATGAATTGCGCACTACGATTTGTTTTCGGAATCTCAAGGGATATGCATATTACCCAGTATTACACTGAGTTGAAGTGGCTCTATTCATCCTATCACCGTCAGTACTTCTTAGCTACCTTTCTGTACCATATCGTTAGAACTCATCGACCCTCCTATATTTTTCAAACTTTACAATTTAAGTACTCCATCTAATCCCTTTCCACTAGATCTCGTACTTCTGGCCTCTATCCTTCTCCTCAAAGAATTCCTGAATTTGACAAATCCTTAGCAATTCAAGTCGCCTCCCTCTGGAATTCCATCCCTGCTGATATTCAACATGCACAATCAGTTTCCTCTTACAAATCTCTTCTCTTTAAACACCTACTCCTTTCTTAATCTGACTGATTACAAAATATACCTAAGAGAACTATTTAAGTACCCCCAGAGACTACTTAAATTTATTTATATTATTTTAATTTCCTATGTCTGTCTTATACATATGTATGATTTTCTTGTCTTTTTCTCTCTCTTCTTCGGTATTTTTATTTTCAATTAATTATTATTGTAAATTTATAATTTATTTATGACCACACAGACATGCAATCTATACTTATGATTTGTTCTAAAGGGACAACAGTGTCAGAATAATAAAATATATTTTCATTATAATGGATGTACTTACTTCCGAGGTATAAATTTTTCTCCAAACAAAATGTTCTCACGGACGGTAGCATTGACAAGCCACGGCTGTTGAGAAACGTAGGCACATTCCCCTTCACGGCACAGCTTGCCTTTCGTCATGTAGAGATGGCCGAGGATACTAGTAAGGAGTGATGTTTTACCGCAACCAACTGGACCACATACTCCAATTAAACTTCCCTAAAAGAAAAAATAATTAATATTAAAATGAAAATTAATTAAGTCATAATTTCAGCATAATCCTCTGATAATGTTCCAATAAAATAATTGCCTAAAAATTAGAAGTTTCAAAGTACATGTCTGGTGAGTAGAATGCACTCTATTAGAAAATATCTTAAATAAGGAGGAGCTATGCACAGGTATTTTTTTCTACAAACTGGTTTAATATATATAAGTGATTTCGAATAGTAAAATGTCAAGCTTATCCAACTACAGAAAAATAAATAAATGAAATAAAACTGCAACATTACAACCCATGAAGATTCTTAGGTTCAGTACTATTTAAGGAAAGTACTGTTTCAAGATCAACGGTTGTGCAACGAGGGGAGGCCAGGATCATGCTCAACCGCCAGGTTTTTCCCTTAATTAAGAGTACTCACTTTATAGAGGCTGGGTATGGCCCAGGAGGGTCTCCTAACCCCAGAGTATATCCAAATTTGATAAAAAATTAATATTCATTCATCAACCGGCCTCAAACCTATTGGTAATAATGATTAATAATTCTAGTAATTAGATGAAACAGATAGTTACTATCTTAGCTGTATAAAAGAGAGTAATTAGATACTTAAAAAACAGTCTCTAGATTTAAATTGTAATTAAGTATGAATGTTTTTCTTTTTAATATATTTTTTAAAATTTCTATTACTTATATTTTATTTATTTTTGCTAAAACTTTCTGTATTTCATTTAATTTTATCTCCAAGTTACATTTCTTTGGTTTTATTATAGTTTTTGCCTTGTTTTATAGATATATATTTTTTTATTTATTTATTGTTTTTATTGTATTGTATATATGGTATGAATGAACCTCACTCAGCTCTAGTACTCAGTGCCCTTAAGAGTGTCAAAATGTATCATTACCAATAAAAAGATCTTTAAAAAAAAAAGATTTAAACAAAATAAATCAATGGTTAACGCAACTTTGATAACTCAAAAGTGATTTTGATAAATAAATAACACCTAATATGAAGAATGATCTATAATTTGCTTATATAATTAGAAAATAACAAACCAATTAATATAACATACCTTAGGAGCAAAAAAATTTATATCGAAAAGAATTTCTTTGTAGTTTGAATTGAAAAAATTTTCATGTTCAGTATGGTTAAGTATGTTTGTTTCATTCCCATCTTCTTTTTTTAAGTCTTTACTTTTTTTGTCAGCAGTACTTTTCCTGAAAATAATTGAAAACACCTACATTATCTCCAATTTAATAGACATGATATTGATTAATTTATTAATATTAATTATATTTAGTATTTAAAATATAAAACTAACTCTTTCTTGATGCCAGCAGCATTCGCTTTACTAGTCATGTAATAAGCAAATGTTCCGTCCGCAATACAGACAGATTGTGATTTGTCGACTGGTTTTGACAGGATGGTGGTGTTTTCGTTTAACAGCAATACACCCTACAAAGTACATTAAAATCTATAATATATTTGAGCCCTATATTGAAGACATTATGTATAAGAATTTATTTTAATAAGAAGTAGACAAACAAAAAAATGGATCCAATAAATATAAGTTTTAGTAATAAATAAAGTAATATACCAAATCAAACAATTAATTACATTAATAACTTAATTGCTCGTTAATGTCAAGCAGTGATTTCTCGAACCTTTAAACGCTGCAGAGCTAAAGTGAAGTCTATAATACTTCGGAATGCCTCTTGAGTGAAAAGAAGTACCCTACGTAGCATCTTCGAGTACAACATAAGTACAGTAAATGCCTGAAAAAAATAATACAAAACATTATCGCAACAAAAATATAATGAAAAACTAAATCATTATAAAAAATTGTTTTCATTTATTTTCAGCTACAAATTAATGATATGTTCTAAATTACTTAAATATTTTCCACTGCCTTTTCTTTAATGAATGTCAAATATGACATTTTTTCCTGACATCATTAACCATGAAACATTAATTTTAGGATTAATAGATAATTAAGTAATTTTAAAAAAATTTTCATCTCTCTTTATAAGTGTTTAACAGATATTTTTATCTATGATGTATTTCTGCTTTTTCGTTTACTTTCTGGCATGTTTTTGAGTACAAAACGAAGTTCTGTGAGCCTTATAACAATTATTGTTCATCAAAAAAATTGATGATCAAATTATAAAATGTTTGGTGTATCAAATGAACACATTTGTATATATTCTTATAATGTAACATCATGACAAGTAAAGATTGTAAATAATAACAGCTAATATGAGCTTTACATCTCCTAACTTAAAACCTATCTATCTTTAGGATTTTTTCTCTTCTCCTTCGATTTGAATGACATACTTGCAAAAATATTTTGCCCCATAAATATTAATGGTATGTAGTGAACATGAACAAACTCAGAATTAGGAGAACTGTATAAGAACCATAGTATTACAAGAGTTATTAAGTTTTGTCCTCTCTGGAGGGCTGACCATATAGCAAGGATGACAACAGATCAGATACCTTTCAAGATACTGGATGAAAAAAATCTATGCTACCAGAAGAGTGGGAAGACCATGGTTGGAATGGATGGATGACGTGTCAGCCAATGCGAAATGGCTAGAGGATCAAATTCGGGAGGCCTTGACTTTGTTTCTCTTGGAAAAAGTTCTAAAACATTGACATACAAACAGTAAAAATTCCTGTATATTTCAATCCAGAATGCAGTTTCCAAATATCATCTTCTAGATTTCATAAATGGTTAACTCCATCAATATTTATTAATGGAATAATAAGAATTGTAATTAAAATATTTTTGATCCATGTTTCCTATAATACTATCACTAATAGAAAAAACTGATACAATTACAAATATAAAATTAATAAAATAACAAATTGATTTAATAATACCTGAGAGACGGTTAATGATCCTGTAACAATAATGTGGATAAATAATGTGAGGATGGCAGCTATAATGGGAGCGTTCAGCGACAGCGAATTTGCAAAACTATTGCAATAAAAAACCTTGTAGAGTAATGAAAGCTCTTTTTTACGAATTTCTATAAAAATAAATAAATATGTAAATAAAAATATATGTTTAGCTAAATTTAATTAAAGTATAAACCATTTTTTTTTTCATATTGTTCAAAGAATAAAATATATATTAATTGATGGTAAAAACTATGTATAAAAAAAGGACAGATCCTTTGGGTAAACCCAGTGAAATATTTCTAATATTTCTTTTTTTTTTTTTTCTTCCCTACCTCGCCTTTTAGGCTATACGGGATTTTCCCGGGCCGGGGAGTGAGGGCGGGGAATTTAAAATCCCCTCCGGCACCGGGACGCGAATTCGTACTTTTTTTTTTTAAATCTTCTCAAATCTGTAATCCGGTTGCCAGAGAACTCGCGGTGCTGTGCACACGCTTTAGCCCATTTGGCCACCCCGCCCCCTAAATATTTCAAATATAAATTTCAACCAACATTTTAATAACAAGCAAAATAAACCAAAAAACATGATTAGCAAAATGTCCCCATATTTTAACAGATACTCCCAATTAACTTTAAATAACAAGCTGATTCTATATACAGCAGTAGTAATCTGCTCTATCTGCACCAGTACGGAACAGTGATGTAAAAGAGTTTGATGAGAAGGCTATAATGCTGAAGCCCAAAAGGTTCAAGATTTCTCGAATCGACCAAGGCTCGAGCCCTACTTATTTTTTCCTATCTATTTATTCACATTATATTTCAGAAATATATTCACATTGCTACTATAAAAAAAAATAATAATATATTCATATTGTTACTACCAACAGAAAAAAAAATATGTTGTGGAATTTTTTTTTTGTTTTTTTTTGTCCTCCCCTTTCTCACCGTTAAAGCTATACGGGGTTTTTCCGGGCCAGGGGGTGTGGACAGGGATTTAAAAGACTCCCTTGGCATCGGGGCGCGAACTTAGCCCGCCCACCTTATGTTGTGGAGTCGGTTGACGATGATTGCAATTTGAGGAGGTAGTCAGAGGTGCGGTCAAATACAATACTATATATTAAAACAGTATTGTATTTCACCGCATCCCTACTAACTCCTTCTGAAAAATATAATTTTTCATGAAAATGTATAATAATAATAATAATAATAATAAAAGGCTTAGCGAACCTGAAGGTTCGATGACAACACCACCAATCGCTTATTACACACCTCCCTCCACCGTTCGCCGACCAAACCCAGTCCCTTCAGATCAGCTTTAATGCAATCTTCCCACCTTCGCTTCGGTCTACTCCTCGGACGCTTACCATTCAGCTCAGCAAATATTAACCTTTTAGGAATTCTCTCGTTACTAAGCCCAACAACTTTACAAGCCTATTTGATTGATGACATTAGCTCAATTATATAACCCGGATACAGTTTACGCTCAAAACTTCTGAGCCTTTAGCTCGAGCCTTGAAGATTCAAAGTCCAAAGGCACTAGAGTCAAAGCTTGAGACTTGTTTTTACAGCCCTAATATGGAGTTACACAAATGCAAGTCAAACTACAGAAAATTTAAAGTGGTTCAAAACATATTCATGAAAATTATAAACAATTACCCACAATGCACCAAAAGCCATCATGTTTTTGACATTGCACATTCCAACAATAAAACAGTGCATTATTATAAAACACGAAGATTTGTTGAGCTTATAACAGTGTCTGAAAACCAAACAATATAGAACTATGATGATAAATTGCTAAAATGGTACAGACTATAAACATTCTTCTGAACTTCCAAATAATCCTGGTTATTTAGTATAATTTGATGAATTTATAACTTATTGATAAATAAGCAGTAACAAACCTTTCCATACCAATAAATTAATTATTTATTCAATTGTTAGATAATATATAGATTTCTTTTGTTTACACATTATTCTAACGTAAATCAAATGTTAAAAATATAAATCACCTGAAATCTTGTTTATATATATCATTGCCCACGAATACAGTTTTATAAACTTTATAGAGTTTAATATTTCTGATAACACTGTCAATCTTTTATCAGTCAAACTAAAAACTTTCCTCTTGAAGAAACCACTTAAGCGGGAGAGAAAGTACTGAAAAAATTAATCAAATGTGGATAAAAAGTAACTTGATCTTCAATTTTTTAATAAACTAAATAAGACTTAATTAACTTATAAACATGCTTATATATGAAGAAATGTTTATTCTTACTTGTAATGGATAGAATATAAACATTGAGCAGAGGCCTAAAACTGGCCACGGTCCGAGCGCCCAATAAATATATCCAAATCCAAGAAGTATACAAACTGGACCAATTCCAATCATAGGGCCGAATAAAACAACATCATGAAACCTCTGACCATCGTTAGAAAATATATTAATAAGCTAGAAAAAAAAGAAAAAGGAATAAGAAAATGATAATATTTACTTTTGAGGAGTTGTTTGTTGATGTGGTTAATATATAAAACTACAAATTACAATAGTATTTTATTATATTTATAGACGTTTTGACTCACATTGAAGGTCTTCATTGGAGCTAAAAAAGATACAAACTATAAATATTAATGAAAATGAATAAAAACAGCTGATATTGAACTAGTGCAGATGACCAGATAAAGAATTTGAAGAAATTATAAAATGATATAAGTGATTTAGTGTCCGCGCTACAATATATACCAATAACTACATATTGACTGCACACCCGACTAACTCCTTCTCAAATTCTAATCACAGTCAGCCATCTCCATATCATTATGATAATACAAATTAGATTAGATATATTTACAAATTGGGAAAATAATACATATATAGTTGAATAGAATAAAATAAATAGAGAGCCAATCCATTTGAAATAGTCTAATTTGAATTAATTATGTAAATTAACATTTTTAATTTGTATTCACACCAGTTATTTACTATTAAATGATGAGTTCAAAACTAAGCTTAAGATATTTTTCAAGGCCCATACTTTTTCCTTTGCGTCCATTTAAATTTTTTTTTTCAACTGAAAATATGAAAAATGTCTTTTTTAACTCTGGTAATTTTGTAGATATCAAACCAAATTATGATGATTTTTTTATCTTTCATTACATCACCTAAGACCGAAGGTAATTAATTTAAAAAAATTATTAAAGTTAAAATAAAACAAGATTTTTACCACTTAAACATTATAATAATGAAAAGAGACTCGCCAATGATTTTTTTTTTTCTTGTATAGCTATATCAGTATTCAGCATGCTGAAGAAATTTTAATTTTGTAAACTTTGTTCTTTTTTAAATTCAAATTTTTAAAAATGTGCATGTCATTTTTGGAAATTTTTGAAGTTCAATATCAAAAAAGAGACTGAGTTAAATATTATAAAACTTATAGTGTTCATATCTGTTTATAATAGAAATGTAAGGAATAAATCTAGTGATTGAGATAGTTTTAGAGTTATTTTGTATCAAATACGGATGAAAATTGAATTATCTAAACGATAAATCAGCATCCTGCAATATAAAATCTTGAACTATAGTTAACCATAACCGTAGTTTTGAACTCGCTATTTAATAGAGAATAACTAGTAAAATAAATATAAAAGTCAAGCAACACGGTCTAGATGATTTCAAATGGATTGATCCAAGATATAATTCATCACTGAGCGAGTCAATTACCTCTCCTATGGACTTGTCGCCAAAATGATGAACCCTCATAATTTTATTGAACAGCATACCCAAGCAACCAGCTCTCAAACGTGAAGCAGTTCTGGAAGCAGCAATAAATAATATTATTTTAAATATTCTAATAAGTTTGAAACTGAAAATATATTTATAAAATAGCAAGAACCAAATTCCTAAGCAATTTCAATGATGATCCAATTTATATTTCCATTTTAACTTTATGAGGAATTTAAATACTTTTCAAACAAATATCTAGAATATTGCAAGATATGTATAGTATTTGAATAATTTAACTAATAAAAATTTAATGTTTTTAATGGATGGATCTTAATTAATACTAGTATCATTTGATGATTTTATTTATTTATTTTATTTTTTGTTTAGAGAATTTAATTACATTTCACATGAGCTATGTTTTAAATTTATTACAACTATTTCAAGGGTTGCCAGATTCTAGCTCATACCGTTGATTACCAGACACTTTTTAGAAATTTTTCAAAACTTCATTCAAGCAATATGTTTTCTCAGAATAAAAATATTTAGTTTAAAATATATTTCATCAGCTTTTATTTATTATAATAGATACTCTACTACAGCCAACTAATCTCCATGGTTCCGTGCTATTTCACTCCATCTTCGAACACACCTGCAGCTTCGTCTGCCAGTCTTCTCTATCGGTTGATGCTGTTCTCCAATTGCGGATTCTCAAGATAGACCTGGCATCTATCGGAGCCGAGGTCTTTTCACTCTTCTTGTCTCACAAATTCTTTTTCTAGGACCATCTCTTTTCTCTGTTCAACGGAAAACAGAGTTCTCCATGGATTGTAGATTTCAAAATACAAAATGTTACAGGTTATTTTTTTCAATTTTACACTAAAATAAATTATTTTTTTATAATTTAGTACTAAAATAGATTTTATTTATTTCATATTTGGAAAAAAAATAAATTTGCTTCAGAATTTCATACAAAAAAAAAACTCTATTCTGGCACCTTTATTATTCAGAAAAATATTCCATTCAATTTGTCTGATTTTGAAGTTTAGTTTTGACATCGAAGTTCATAGTCCATCGGAGCCGAGGTCTTTTCACTCTTCTTGTCTCACAAATTCTTTTTCTAGGACCATCTCTTTTCTCTGTTCAACGGAAAACAGAGTTCTCCATGGATTGTAGATTTCAAAATACAAAATCTTACAGGTTATTTTTTTCAATTTTACATTAAAATAGATTATTTTTTTATAATTTAGTACTAAAATAGATTTGATTTATTTCATATATGGAAAAAAAATAAATTTGCTTCAGAATTTCATACAAAAAAAAAAACTCTATTCTGGCACCTTTATTATTCAGAAAAATATTCCATTCAATTTGTCTGATTTTGAAGTTTAGTTTTGACATCGAAGTTCATAGTTGATGTACGAAATAAATAATACTAAAAAAAAATCATTGATAAAATTCCCTCTTACGTTTGATTTGAAGATGAAATTGAATAATGTTTAAAAAAGGGCAGTATAATTATTTATGGAAGGAGAAAGGAGAGAATAAATTAAATTAATCTTCTGTTGATTCTTTTATTTACTAATCACAACATAAATGTGTCCCACCTATATGCCGAGTCAAAGTGGCTCTTCCCCTCTTCCCGCCGCCTATACTTCCTTGGAAATTTCTTATACCAAACGATCAACTCCCAGCACCCTTCCTATATCTGTTGTCTCCTCCAGCCTAAACCCTTAGTCCACTCAATAAAAACGAGATCCCGTGTTTCTGACCTCTATATTCCATTCCACAGGACAAAAACCTATGAACGTTCCTTCTTAGCCCGTTCCGTCTCCTACTGGAATTCTTTGCCACATAACATCCATCATGCCTCTTCCCTGTCAACTTTCAAATACCTCCTTTTCCAATATCTCCTTACATCCCAAACAGAAGATTTACCACCATAAATTTCATTTCATGAACTGAATTTGCATGAAGTAAATAGTGGTGCCTACTGTTTAAGTTTTAACATAAAACAGCAATGATCTTTGTCACCTAGTTTGACTATTATTTTTACTATTTATGTATTTTTCTCTTCTCCTCAGGTTGTGCTTTTTCTTTCGGGTATATATGCTTATATTTTATATTTTTGTCTTTATGTGTGCCAATATGAGAATGTACGTATAAATAGTTCCTTTTATTTATTTTACTTATTTTTTTTTTCCATTACACCACAAGTATCCTAAGATTTTATTTTATCTTAGTGTCTGCATATTATTATATAAACCACTGTAGATATTATTACATTTTGTATTAAGTTAGTTTTCTATTAGATAGCCTACTGTTTATAAATTATGTAGTTATGTATATATAAATATTTAATTTCTCTTCTTTTTTTTTTCATCACAATTAAGTAATTTTAAGAAGATTTTATGTTCATTTGTATATATATTTTATTTTTTATTTTTTACTGGTTACATACTTTTTAAATAATGTATATAATATTAAAATTTTTATAAGTTATGGCCAGATTTGTACTTTACTTTGTATTAACTCATCATTGTTATTCTAAAGGGACTTTGTCCCAGAATAAAGTTTAATTTTCTATTCTATTCTATTCTATTCTAAATGGTGAGTAAATATGTTTTTGTAAAAATACTATAACAAAAACATATATATACACATATTTTAAATTAAATTCATATTAAGTACTGACTTTAATCTGAAATATATAGTTAAGTGAAAGTAAAAAAGAAATACTATCATTTTTTTCTGTCCTGTTGGCTCTTTGCCTTTCCTTTAATTATATAATTGTTTTTTCTTAATATTTAACAAAAGTTTTTTTAAGAACTTAAATAAATAAAAATTAAATTTTTGTAATAAACTTAGAGCTTCATAGCAAAAAAAGGTTTCCTGAAAATTCTATTACAAAACTTTTATTTCAAAAGAGTTCCTTCGAACTTTTTCAAAAGTTCCATTAAAGTTTTAACACATTTCAGCACATTTTTCCCTATTCTATAGTTAGATACAAAACCATATATTTTTCTGTACCGCAAAAGTTTGACAACATTTTATTCATGAGTGTTTTTAAAATTTTGGTGAAATTAAAAATTTAGCCGTAAGAAGTTGTACTGCAGTATTTACCTAATTTAATGCTTCACAGCCCATGCAGAATAATAATATGGACAATTCATTTTGTTTACATTCTGAAATAAAATGATAAGGGCTCCTTCCCATTACAAATTAAAAAATATATACATATCTGACAAGTATGGGATTTTTTTTTTAATCTACTCATTTTAAATAAAAATAAATTATTCATTATCAATTCTATATAAAATTAAAAATACCATAATTTTTTTTTATAACCAAAACGGCATTAATAACATCCAGCCTTACTTCATACATATATAATTTTCCTCTCCAAAATTCCATTTTTCCCAAATCCTGGAAAAGAGCCATAGTCCGCCCGTTGAACAAAGTACTTACTCCTTCATCTGCTTCCGACTTCAGACCTATCTCCATTTTATCCAATCTATCCAAGCCTCTAGAAAGATTAGTCCACTCTCAGTCAAACAGCTTTTTCAAGCAAAACCTACTCCTTGATTCTTTACAACCTGGCTTCCGCTCCCATTATTCCACCCAGTCTGCTTTGCTAATGATTAACGAAAACCTCCAATCTGCCATAGGTAAACAGAAAATCTCCATATTAAACTAAACCTTTTTGACTTTTCTAAAGTGTTTGATTCCATCAATCATGAGATGCTCCTTTACAAACTCCAAAGCCTGCCCATACCATAGTGTCCTAAAATGGTTCCCCTCCTTCTTATCCAATCGATCTCAGACAGACATAATTCCGAACAAAACTCCATCCTCTCCCCTTCAATTAACATGAGGTGTTCCTTAGAGTTCCTCGCTCTCGCCAACGCTTTTCTCTATTTATATTTGTGACCTTCCTAGCGCTATTCAACATTCCTTTTACCATCTATGATGATGATGATTACCAAATTTAACAGAGATCACCGAAGTTGTAAGAAGTAATAGAAACTTCTATCACTGCTACTGTTAGTAGTGTGTTGTTATACCATCATGCATAATAACACACTCCTGCAAACACCCGTAAAGCCTTATAGGCAAGGGAGAGTGGCAAATAAATAATTAGAAACTTAACAACAAATAGACACTGATAAATATTACCGATAATTTGTTGTCCAAGCTATAGGATACAACACAACTCTACTAAATTCCGCCAGTACAAACAATATTGCCCATTTGAAACCGGTAAGAAAGGATTGCTCCTCTGATTCTGCATACTCCAATAGATATCTCATGAAAAAGGCCTGCAAATTTAAAATAAAATAATGATTTAATTTTAGTTATAAATACATATATATTTTTGTATTTATTATTCCAAATAAATTATCCGAAGTCTCTAATTCATAACTGACGGAGTGAGTAGATAAAGGGAATAAGCAACATCACATCTGTTTTGAGATATTCATCCTTAAAAGTTGTCATTATGATACTTTTTTTTTTTAATTAGATTACTTGTTTATTGATAAATATTACAATCTGTCTCAATTAAGGACACTTAAAATAGAATTCAGAGAGCACATTCACACCATATTTACAGAATCAAAAATAAATAAGGTAATAAGAAAGCAATGTACAATAAGAACAAAATAAAATATCATAATGAAGGAAGAAAATAGAACCCGAGACCTGAAGCATGGGAGCACAATACCTTACTCGATGAGCTACCCCACTCCCTAAATCTTGTACATACAACCTCTTATTCACAAACTTTGTATTTTTCTTTTCATTTTACAAATTAACAATATAATATGTATCGATATTATTGTCAAATATTTAAATCACTACTATTTTTGAAGATTAAAAATATCAATATATATTTTTAACATATTTAATTACTTTTAAAAAATATTAACAAGATACATATCAAAATTTTTTTTTCCAATGTTTACATTCCTCCATTAGACAAGGATATCAAACTTGATGAAGTTTCTGCAGATTTAATGGAAGTACTAAAAAACAGACCTATTTTTGCCTTCTTTATTTCTAACAATAACTCATTTGAAAAAAAAAAGAAGAGTAAATTCTTTTATTCACTCACTCCTTCAATTATTAGAATTATTGAACAATATTTTAAAAATAATCGATAAATACTTACAACGCCTACAAACACAAATAAGTTAATAAAGATAAGCAGCAAAGAGGTAAATATAAATCTAGTCCTCATAAACCTCCAGGTGACACGGTTTAAAGAAGCTTTTTCTGGCCCTTTCCTCGCCAGCTCGTCCTGCCAGAGGCCTTCGAGTCTAAAATTGGGCAAAAATAAAATAAATACAGTAAGTACATGTGACAAATTTCCATCTGAAAAATACTTACTCACAATAAAGGTCTCATCCCAAACAGTTACCTGCAAGAAATAGAACTCTAAATCCAAACACAGTAAAGATGAGAAGAGCAAAATCCAAAATAACTGATTAATATTAAACATATTTAAACAAAGAAAATCAAAAATAAACAAAACAATGATAACACAATGGACACTTGTATTGTAGTCCGTGGTACAGACCCCTGTTTATCAAATTATTAACATCCGCAGGAGTGCCCAGAAGAGGGTTTGATGGCGCTTTTGTGCATGTTTTTGAATTTTTGAGGGATACACATTTCGTTGAGGTTATAAATTTTCAGTATGAAAAGTTTCATACTAACGGTCAAGGGGAAAACATAGAACAGACCACAGTAAGTGTAATTGTATGTGATCTATGGGTTTTCTCATTCTACCTTCGCTTGTTCTGTTTTTAAGAAAAGATGAGCAATAAAATATTTGTGGAGTGGGGTGGGATAGGTTCTTGCGCCATCGGCTTTTGGGAGGATGGGCACCCCTGAACATCTGTGAATGGCTTTATCTTACCATAACGTACAAACCTCTGAAAATTCTCAGAAATAGTGCGTTTTCTCATTAAATTAATTAATTAAATTAAATTCTGAAACCCATTTACTTACCACTTGAATCGTAAGATAATTTGATCACAAAATTAAGGGGAAAAAAAGGTCGCTACAAAAACATTGAGCTGTTTGGCCTATATAACTTCGTTAGTATGATTTATTGGAGGTAGAGGTCACTCTGAAAGGCCTAATATTTTTATAGTCTACCTTTATTCTCAATTTTGTGATCAAATTATCTTCAAAGCAAATGGGTGTTTATGGGTTTATAGAATCTAATTAAATAGACAAAGTTTGCCAATTTACAGATTGGAAATGCCCATAAATTCTAAGAATTTGTGTAAATAAAAAAGTTGTAGGCTATGATGAGATGAAGCTTTTCAAGAAGTTTTAGGGAATGTTAATAATTTGATAGGGTTGGTAACATGGACAATAATTTTATAATGTACAATTAGATGCTGGAATCAAGAGTATTAATACGTACTTCGTCTTGTAAACAAAGATAATTCAATGGTGTGGAATGTAATTGGTGTGTACACATCATCAATAAGATTTTCGATTATTGTTTGTGTACTGATAAACAAACAAACAAACCAATCGTAACAAAAGGGTTTAATTATATATATTTGTAACTTATGGAACATACGTACCTTTCAGTATTATAAGCACAACTATCTTGAGGACAAGGATTAGGTATGTCATCTGTTGTGAGACCTTCCTTATTTGCTTGGGTCATATATTTCGTCATCCAATTGTACGTAACAAACTGCCAGAGCCCAGCTTCATCGATACCAAGATTTCTGCTATTTCTAAATTAAAAAAATGTGATTTATCAACTAAGAAATATTTGCATGCTTAAGTTAAATTTTATGAACATATAAAAACAATTTCAGGAAGGAAATAGTCCGGGGGTGGCAATCATAAAAAAAAAAAAAAAAAAACTATTTTATTCAAAAGTAATGTCTCGACCCAACTATGCACGTATTCTTCAATGATATGGTCGGCATGGAGTTTCAGTTGAAACTGTCATTGGCAGTTTGCGAACCGCTACTTCTGAAGGTTGTGGCATCAAATAAAAGGCAACATACTGTCTAGAAAACCCTTACTAGGCTACTCCTTTAGAATCATGGACAATGAGCAAAAAAGGATGAGCTAAGTTAAAGGTTCATGGAAAAAGACGAACTAGGGAATCTATAGTTTGGTCAAGGACCCTGATATTACAAGGTATAAACATACAGGGCAGCTTCAATGAGAGGGCCAAGATCCCAAAAAACATCTTATCATACATATGTGACAAGGAGATCTCGAAGACCAAAACTACAAATGGTCTATAAAGCCAGAAATATATTGATAGTGTGGGAGTACCTTCAAATCAGCAGCACACAACCGGATGACAGAAGTAAATTTTGTATACCATAACTCACAAGTTGACTGTAATAGTGAGAAGGAGATGAAATAAGAAAAACATCACAAATAAAACGTTTAAGATAACCCCTCAATAAAGTCAAATTAATTTTTAAATTTTTACAGTTAGTAATAATAAAAATAAATTAAAATATACAGTAGAAAAACAGTTACTTACTTCTTTTTTCTCCTGAACGGAACAATATTCTTGAGGGCAGTGTTGTATCTAGACATTCCATGTTTCGGTACGTAATGGTATGAGGCATCATTATTATTTGATTTAAAATAAGATGTTTCAAACTCTTCTTTTGAACTAAAAAATTACTTATTAAGTATCAAAAACTGAAAAAAGTACATCAGGAAAGCAATCAAATATTAATAAATACCTTTCATGATCTAACTTTTCTAAAACACCATCTTCCGCCATTTACTTAATTTTAATATCTTCCGAATCCTAGTTTGAGAAAAAAAGAAAAAGGTGGTTAGAAACATTTTAAATTAGGTCCATTAGATCATTTGTATATAGGTAAACAACTTATGAGAGAACTTTATGAACAAAAATTTAGCTTAAGAAGAAAAAAACCTCATTATAAATAAATTCAGAAAGCTACTTTGTCAGATATACCATATCTATTACATTTTGATATGTTTGACAATCTTTCAATTGTGGACACTAATTTTTAAATTGATTATTATCTTAATAACATACAAATAAAAAGATTTTACTTAAGTTATTTGACTATTTACAAAACTTCACAAGTATCATTCCAACACCATAGCAGGGTCAAGATCAAATTAATCACATCTGAAAATTGCTGGATAATAACAACCATGTTCATGGTTTTAACCTCACTTTAATTAGATGACAACATTAGCTACGTTTCATCAAAAGAGATAAACAAACCATTCAACATTGAAACGAACCTTTCAATATGATGTTGGCCCAGTTTCACAGATGAAACATCAGTAAAGTAATAACATAACTTGAAAAATAAACTTACTATTCTCAATTTATTGAACTTTTTTCCCATCACATTAAAAAAAAATTAATGAAGACAAAACACTAATTGCTTTTTATTTATTTACTTTTTGATAAAAGAAATTGTCAATCCATAGCAAAAAGTCATTGAGTACATTATTAATGAATCTGAAGTATTAATATTTTTGTGAAATTCAAAATATTTTATTAAGAGAGTGTAAATAAAATACTTATTTTATTGTCAATGGTTTAAAGTCCTGTCACAACATCAGGACTTACAGTAATATAATAATTTAATATTTCCTTGGCATATACCTTTATCGATACTTTAAAACCAAAAGGCCTCCTTACATCCTTGATTTCTTCACTCCTTGTTCTTCAGTTTACTCTTTAAACAGGAGAACCCACAAACCTTTAGATTCTTTCTTATAAAATTTTTAATTGTAAAACTCCATTATTCTTAGAATGCACAGTGTCCAAGAATAAAATATACTTTCTTTCTATTTCCAATAATCATTCTCTGAAAATTTTTCTATCTCTTATTTTCTTACTAGAATGAAGAAATTTTAATTATTTTATTAAGGGTCGCCGAATAAATTCTTCCATTTGATAATTTTATTGTTGATTTTTTATCATTTTATTGTAGATATTTCTAGGTCTTAACTAATCATTAAGACTTGCTATAACATAATAATTTAAAATGTCCAATAATCCTTCTCTGAAAATATTGCAAATTCTCTTTAAATGGTCTTTACATTGATCCATCCTTTATTTCATTAATACAGGAAGAAATTTTAGTTATTATATTTAATACTTATGAATAAAATCTTCCTTTTAGTAATTTTATTATTAGTTCATTATCATTTTATTAACATTTTGAGTTCTCAGCCCACTTGCAATAACATAATTATTTAATAAATCCATTAATACTTTTATGAAAATTCTCTTCATATTAAAAAGAATATTCATATTGTCCTCAAATTCTGAGATTATTATAAAATCTCAAACGATGTTGCATCACTTTCCAAAGACGGTCAAACTTGTTTTGAAAATTAAATTTTTTTTAGAAAGATTTTGACATGGTACCAATTGTTCTTTTGGTCGACACAGTAAAAAATATGAATCTAATAGCAAATAATGATAAGCAAACAATGTACATTTAACTCCAGCAATTGCAAAGTGTAAACAAACAATGCACTGTTTATTTGCGGTGAGAATAAATAGTGCCTTTATTCTCCTATTATACCTATAGTGCAGACATAATGAGACAATAAAAACATTTATATTTCATTTAATAGAGTAAAATTTAATTAATACTTATTCTGGCACTTCTATATCAATACTTACTTTAAATGTGTAAATGCAGTATTTTATTATATATTGTGTTTAAATTTTGTTACACATAAAACTAAAGAAGGCAAGAGATGTTTAATAAATTCTAGTGCTCAAAATTGAACTGAAAGGATTTTAAGAGAAATCCAAAGAAACTAAGTCAAATTTAGATGTTAAAAAGTAGATGACTCCATGCCAATTCATTTTCTGTAAAAGAGTATAACTGATTCACGGTGACACAAGAGAAATTTCATCAAAACTGCGAAATAAAGTCAAGTTTCAGTTAATAGTTTGATTAGAGATAAGACAAACCTGAAGATAATCCTAAATGATAAGCTAAGTAAACTATGATTCACAATTTTAAAAAACCGGTAACACTGAAGATAACAGATAAAAGCCCGGCGTCAACCAAAACAAACGTTGTGGCGAAATTCGCTTCGCGTAACCTTCGATAATTTCAGACTGACAGTTCCACTGATATCGGAACCCCCACACGAAGTGGGGATAATATATACATCTTGTGATATAAGATTGCCTAATCGCGTAAAATCTACGGTTATCTTAAGTGGTTTTAATCTTCAAAAAAACACCATTTGTCTTTTCAATGTCAAGGGTAATTATTGCGGCATTATTGGAAGGAAATAAGTTGTTCGGGATTGAGTACGAGCTGATTCAACTACTTGTTGAATGATGAAACATTTCAAAACATATATTTCTTATTTAAACAAATACTGTCTAGAAGACCCATCGAATCTATATGATATGCTCAATGAAGTATTGATTCACCGATTTTAGTATAACTTAATATTTTTCAATTTAATCAATTTTTTTTTATAATTTGTTAGTCTTGTGTTATTCAAATTTAAGTTAAAAATGGCGCCATAAAAAGGGCAAGTTCTTTAACTCAGCACTGAGACCATTGATAGGCATCGAAAATACATCTGACCGTTTCTAATTTCAGCGAAAAATCAGTGGACAAGTTTTTATCATGAAAGTACTATCGATTACAAGATTTTGCTAACGCGAATTGATTTGAAATTTTTAGAGTTCTTTGATGACCCTTTATTACGTCATCGGTAGTGATTTTTCGCATGTTTACGCGCAAATTTTAAACTTATGGTATTTTCATAAACTAAACCTCCAATAGCGCAATTATGAATCAAAATATCGAAGAAATAATATATGCTAATTTAAATCGATATATGCATGAGTGGTACTAAAATCGATTGTATTTTCATAAAAGGCGCCTCCGATAATTTAATAAAAAACCTCAAACTTTAAAAAAATAGATAAGTTAAAATATATCCAAAAGCAAGCAAATTGTTTTTAAAAAGATAGTATTTCATGGGTATATAAGATAGTGTTCATGAAAATAGACTATTATTTCGAGGAAATCAAAACAATTATATTTAATAAAACTGATCATAATTGTATAACCACAAAGAAAAATTAATATATTTATGAAAAGATTAATTCCTTAATAAATCTTTATGTCGCACTGGACGGATTTAACTTATGAGAAGACTTAAAGTTTCAATATTTATAATGTTTCTTCTCGAGTCAATTTTGAGGAATCAATTCGAGCACGGGCGGATCTACGGGGGGAGGGGAGGGAGGGACTTTCGGGCTGAAGCCCCCCCCCCAAAATGGTAAAATATAACCATGTTTTATGGAAAAATATATTACAAAATTATCTCTTAAAGTATTATTGTTCATGTAATTAAATTTAAAAGGACTTAAGGAATCACTTAAACACCATTTCATATAGATAGTTAGTTTCTTTCTGTTTTTCCAAAATAAGTATCGTTATTTTAATGAAAAAAAAAATGTTTCGGGCTGAAGCCCTCTCCCCAAAATTAAATCCTGGATCCGTTAGTGCTTCTTCGTATAAAGAGATTCCTGGATATTTTATAAAGTAAATTACAAATAAAAAACTCATTTCAGGGAGGCTAAAATCCCACAAGCATCGCCGATTACTTTCCTGCCCGATAGACTAACTATTTTTTTAAATCAGAAAATAATACCCGAAATGGTAGCACTGTAAATGACCCTGAGAGATGATTTCAACAAAAAGGTCATAACAGTTATAACGACTCGCAAAAATAATTTTTTTTTCTTTTATCTCAGCGACGAGACAAACAGAAAACAAAACTGATACAGTTCAACTTCAAAAAAATAAAACTCTAACATTTACCTAAAATCGATTGTAATTCACTTTGTTTTTCTTAGGTATGGTGTCTTCATGTTTTTTATTTATTTTAATTTTCTGAGCAACCGATTGAGGATTATAAGTCTTCATAAGGGTAAGGAATAATTCAATAATTATCAATATTCAACGATTTTTTTTTCATTATTATTAACATTTATAATTTAATATGACGCCAGAGATGGGCAAATGCTATTCTGATTACCGAGCATCAAGTATTTTACTCAAATTTAATCACTGTTGAGAATTCAATCACTACATCAGTTAATCGTTTGACATCAATTGAAGTAGTAAGTAAATTTATTGGTACTCAAAAAAGTTCAGGACTTGAGTAAAATACTTGTTACTCAGTACCCAGAATAGCATTTGCCCATCTCTATATGACATTATCTGTAATGTTTGTACACAAGAAGAAACTAGCGGATCCCGGATTTAATTTTAGGGGGGCTTCAGCCCGAATGTTTTTTTTTTCATATACATATAATGATAATTAATTTTAAAAAAAAAAGAAAGAAATTAACTATCAATATGAAATCCTATTAAATGTAATTATACGAACAAGAATACTGTAAGAGATAGTTTTTAATATTTTTTTTTTTTTCAGTAAAACAAAGTTACATTTTACCATTTTTTGGGGGGGGGGGGGAAGAGGCTTCAGGCCGAAAATCCTCTAATCAATATCAACATAATAATTTTTAAAAACAAACAAAATATGAAGAAGTTATAATATATACAATAAATAAATAAAAATAATGCAAACAAACTAACAAATTGGTGAAATACATACCTAATTATCACATATGAAACCTACGATGGCTCTGTTTTCTGCTTGTCAATTAAGGACTACATATCAATTTCATTCACCAGATGGAACCCCCCACTCCACCTTTTACGTCACAGCTTCATTAGTTTCTACAACTTTAATTAGTGTTAATTCATTAAATTATGTGTTGTGAGCATTTAAACATGATACATTATTTTCCATTCTCCTCTTTATCTTGTCTTTTTAAAGGAAATTTGTCTTTTGAACCTTGAAGATGCCATGTAGATAATTTAAAGAATACTCTACAAAATTGATGAAATGTTCTTCGAAGCGAGAGACATGACATGGTCCTGAAAATCGATCTTTGTAATCATAGGAAAAATGCATATTTTACTATGCAAAAGTTGGATAAACAATTTTTTTTCTGTATAAATTGAGGAAATCGAGTTTTCCAACGGAATTATCTTCAGGTGAAAAGAATTTTCCTCTCGAAAATCTTGAAATTTTTATTCGAGTTTTTTCTAGCTCGAAAACTACAAATCTACTGTAATATTACAGATGCCGGTTTGAGACATGCCACAGAACAAAAAACAAAAATGTCTGCCAAGTTTTTTTTTCCTTTTCTTTCCTACCTAAAAAAAAGCGGATCCAGGATTTGATTTTAGGGGGGGCTTCAGCCCGAAAGTTTTTTTTTTTAAATAAAAATAACGATAATTACTTTGGAAAAAAAGAAATAAACTAACTACCTGTATGAAAGTGATTCCTAAAGCCCTTTTAAATGTAATTACACGAACAATAATACTTTAAGAGATACTTTTTTTCGATAGAACATGGTTATATTTTACCATTTTGGGGAGAGGGCTTCAGCCCGAAAGCCCCCCTCCCCCCGTAGATCCGCCAGTGGATCCAGGATTTAATTTTGTGGGGCTTCAGCCCGAAAGATTTGTTTTTGTATAAACATATTAGGATAATTACTTCGGAAGAAAGAAAGAAACTAACTACCTAAATGAAATTGCCTTTAAGTGATTTTTTAAGTCCTATTAACTGTAATTAGACGAACAATACTTTTAGAGATATTTTTTTTCATAAAACATGTTTATACATTATCATTTCGGAGGGGCACAGCCCGAAAGCCCCTCTTACAGATCCGCCCATGGTTGATGTCCACAAATGTTTGTTAACCTCCCAGATTAATGCCGCACGAATACAAAGGAAAACCAACAAATTTAAAAATAATAAATAAAAATTCGGGTCAATTTTTCTCTGTAAGTAGTAAGAGGAAGAGAACACGCCAAACATCCTTGAAAATAAAAATATTATGTAATAATTTTCAATGTTTCAAAATGCTAATCAATTACCTCAGGCGAGTATTAATTAAACAATTAAATCATCGACAATAAAGAGAAAACTATGAGTAATTGTCAATATATCGTCTGAGCCAATCACGCCTTTTTTTCTTTTAGTATTGAATAGTAAACATATCACTATAGTAACACGTGGATGTGGGCAACAAGTATGTAAACATTATTATATTACATAGCACGATAAAGCTGAATGGAGAGGAATAAGAGGCCTTGGTTCGGTGACGATTGAAGCCCCCCCCCCTCTCAAAATATATAAATAATTTTGGTTTGCATCGATATTTGTTTCTGTGAGTGATTTCAACTAAAGACTTGGGAACGGTCAACAACTATAAACAAACCATTTTGGTATTTTATTTATTTATAGTCTAGTTTTCGACCAACAACGCTACAGTATGAAAGTCAGAGATTGTAGGCCAAAACTTAAGTTATAAATAAATACAGTAATGAAGTGTGTGATTGTTGAACACACCCTAACTATTTCATTAATTAGAATTAAGACTCGTTATTTCTATGTCATCATAGCATTTTTACCAATTACAGCAAATTTGTTAATGTAATTAATTTTTTTTCAACAGGTATTCAAGGAACACTTTATATTTTTTTCATTAAAAAAAAGCCTCAAAATTAAATCCTAAATCTTTGTAATTTTTTAATACTGTATATTATAATTTAACGCCTTAAATACATCTTAACACTTTATTATTGAAATTTTCAGCTCTTTTCAATTTTGTTTTCATTCTTAAACGCACTTTTTTTCCACATAAAAATTGGTTTTATCTCTGATATTCGTTATTAGCTAAAATTCTTCAATTATCAGCACTATTAAGTTTAGCATTCGCAGTTTAGTAGTTTAAGGGAAAGAAAATGTTTGAACATGATAAGGATTACAAAGATTATCGAGTAAATGTGCATACAGATAAAAATTATGATAAACAGAGGGGGGGACATTCGAGGTTGCCATGAATCACTCAAATACTTGAATGTCAATGAATTTAAATAAAATTAACTTTCTAAATCTCCATTTTAATAGTATTACAAAGCTCTGTAGACAAATATTAATTAAAAAAAACAGTTTCATAAATAATATTTGAAAAGGCGATATTACTATCGATGTATCGTTAACCCTAAGAATAATAGATAGTGATTACCCTCCCCATTAACACAAATTGATTTCAAATTTTATAAACTTATAGGGATAATTTTACTAATACATTTTCTTACTTCTGAATGATGTGAAAGATATAGTGATAATGTAACAATGTAAAAGTGAAATGTTTGATAATGTATAACTGTTCCAAAACGTCAAATAAGAAAATAAATTGATAGGAATAAGGCGTGTTATTAAAAACATTCCTAATTAAACATGAAATATAAGAAATATTAGAAGCTTTTGTTATAAAGAAGAATACAATCTCAAATTATATTCTTAGAAGTGGACTACCTCGCTAGACTAAGGCTCAGAAATACGTAAGTATATTATAACATCCAAAAGATATTATTATTTAAATGTTAAGGTATATTCAATGATAATCAAATAATAATACAGAGCAACAAACAACTTTAAAAAAATTCTTGTATATTTTTATTGTTCATCTAATTCTGTGATTTAATATAATTAATATTTTAATTGAAATTTGTTTTCATTTAAGAATATAACCAGTTTTATTTTACTTTAATGTTTATATTACTTATGGAGATATTCTTACACTCTACTTAACATACACAATTAAACGAAAAACTCTATAAAAATAATGATTGTTTTTATATTCATACGTAAAATATTCAATTTTACCTTCTTTTTTTTTTTAAAAGACGACAAATATATATATTTTTTTAAATATTACGTATTTAATGTAGTTAAACTCTTGAGAAGTTACAGCAATGTTTTGATTTCTAAATCAAAAAGCCAGAAGTAATAATAAATTTCACTTGTTTTTACAATTTTTTCGAAAACAGCTTCAACGATTTTGATTAAACTCTTAGTATCAATGTATATAAACCTGTAATATTAGGTTTTTCCTAATTGTAATAATATAATAGAGCTCATTTTCTTATAGGTCTAATTTTCGAAGCCTTTGAACTACGTTTAATTTTGTATACTTGAAATAATCAATTGAATCGTTAGGATTAATAATAAATGAATAAATTTAAATTAGAAAAAGAATTTGTATAATTAAATAATGAAAAAGAAACTTTGATGTTTAGGCCGAAACGTCGGGAAATAATAAAATGAGATTTCTTATTTCATCTACAAATACACCTCACAGTTTCTCTTACTAGTATCTACACCATCTCTAGCTGATCCAGGATTTAATTTTGGGAGGGGGGAGACTTCAGCCCGAAAGCTTTTTTTTCATAAAAATAACGATAATTGCTTTAGAAAAAAAGAAAGAAACTAACAAATTGTATGAAATGGTGTTTAAGTGATTCCTAAAGCCCTTTTAATATTAATCACACGAAAAATAATACTTTAAGAGATATTTTTTTTATATTTTTATCGATAAAACGTGGTTATATTTTACCATTTTGGGGGGGCTTCAGCCAGAAAGCCTCCCCCCCTCCTCCGTAGATCCACCCATGTTCCCCATAATAGGTTTACACTCTATTCGAATCAAGTATACAAATTATGTGAATTTATTAATTACTTCCTTAAATTATACCTTAAAGTGATCAGCAACTTTTCTTCATTCAAAATCTGCCTAGTATGATATATTTTTTCAGTATTAATGAAATTCGTGTTTTATCCAAGTCAGAAAAAGTACTCTAAAGTCGATACTCCTTTCCTAACGTAGTTAAAGAAGTGTAAACTAAAAATAAATGGCGATAATTCTCTTAATTGTTAGCACTGCTAATTCACGTGATGAGTATAATGAGAAGACGTGTTTAAGATCCACCACAAAACAGCCGTAAATTTTGAATTGTGGGAACTCTAAAATGAAATGTGATATTTTACGAAAATCACAATTTAGTTTAGTTTGGCTGCTTTTCTATTTACTACTTTAGCCTATAAGAACCTCGTAACTCGATGAACTAGGAGTACACTGTAATTTATTAGATAATAGATAGACATTGATAAGGTAAAAAAAAAATACAGTATCTTAACTTTATTTATTATCCGATAAAGCGAAGCGAAACGAGGGTTGTGTGTTTGGGTCATCCGCTAAAAGCTTGGTAACGCTTTTTTGAACGAACTGCTGTACCGTTTTTCAGTTTGATGACTCAAATTATTTGGTGAGATTTCTTGAGTATTTTTTTTTTGTGTGGGGACATTAATTTTATTGTAATAAATAGTTACAAGGAACACAGCGATATGCAATTTGCACACACAACGGTGCACTGTATATGAAGTTATATAAGCTTATCATAATTTGTTTTCCCATCTGGAAGCATTAGTAGTGGGTGGAATTAAATGAAATCTATTTGGTACCATTAGTGATACCCCGTATGGAAAAAGTGCCTGGAAGGGGGAAAAAAGTATCATTAATGTACAAACATAATTCCTTCAAAATCGTTCTAACAATAGTAACTGATATATTGACCAGATTAGTTTTGACAACAGACGCACGGAACAAAATATGTTCATTGAAGTCCACAAATATAAAATTCGGGTCACTTTTCCTCATTAAGTCGTAAGCAGAGAACACGCCATACATATTTGAAAATAATAACCATTGTATAATGATATCCAATCTTATGTATTATTTCTAAAAGGTGGTGTTTTTATGAGAAGGAATTAGTCGAGGGTGCGGTCAAAAAAAAAGTAAAATATATAAATAATTTTAATTTTTGCCGACGTTTCGACCCACTTTGCAGGTCGTCTTCAGGGCGTTGGATGTGGCCCCGTGTTTCAACCGTGTGTGTGGATATCCAATTTATATGTGGATGTGGGCAGTGTTTCAACCGCCTCCCGCAGTGCCACATCCAACGCCCTGAAGACGACCTGCAAAGTGGGTCGAAACGTCGGCAAAAATTAAAATTATTTATATATTTTAATTTTTTTTTTTTTTTGACCGCACCCTCGACTAATTCCTTCTCATATCATATCAACGGTCAACCATCTCTACATCATTGTGGTGTTTTTATGTTGATACGCCATAACTTCGTCAATTCTTCATCAAATCCAATGATTAACCATTCATTTTGAAGATATTCTTCTCCTCCACATGCGAAAAATAGTTCTAACCCTCCCAAATTTCTGGAAAAAAAGTTATGAAGGAAAAGAAACTTTACTTGTGAATAACTCAAAAAGTATGCATTTTTTTTTATTGTACCCACGATCATTAGAAAGATTACAAAATTACTTTTAAAAAAAACCTCCATAAAAATCGAACAATTATTTACAAATATACTATTAATTTTGGTATACTTAATAATTTCTTCCTCTTTAAAGATACTGCGTTTACTATTGTACACTTTTTTTCCTGGCTAATATCTTAACTTTACTATGTCTTAAAGGCATCTGTTTGTTCATAAATTTTATATATTTTAATAATTTAGAAAAATCCATGATCGAGCCAGCGTTTAAAAATAGGCCTTAGCAAAGCAATTTGTACAAATATTTTGTTCTATTATGTTAAATGGAATATTGTAATTGACCAAGGAAAAACAATTAATTCCTCCCTCACATAATACATAAGATCTACTTATTTCCAAATTGTTTTGTGATTCCTTCACTAAACAAAATTGTCTCCAAATTATTTGCATAGTGTTTCAAAATGTTAATCAATTTCTTCAGGTGAGCATTAGGAGGTGCCACTTTATATCATCAATTTTTACAAGTTAAATTCATTATATTGGTGTAAAATTAAGGGGTTTTAAAGTTTTCAATTTATAACATAATTCTAAACATTTCAGTCTAAAATATTAAGTTGTAGAAGATTTTAGAGTGATGAAAAACTTAAAATTAATTAACATTGGCGTAATAAAATAGTTTCCACAATTTAAATAATTCTTTATGAACATGCCACCCCAGACCATCTCTTTCCTTAAAATTGATTATTTTAAACAAATGTGTTTTATTTTCTATTAAGTTTTCCTTTCACAGTAAATACCTATAAACAGAAATATCTATTTTAAATTTACAAGGCTAAACATTTTTTTCTATTAACCTATTTTTGTCCTTACTTATGTTTCAGTCTTGTAAATTTAAATAGTTAATGTTTCTTTATTTAAGAATATATATGAAGTGCGGCAGGAGTGCCCATTCTCCCCCAAGGTTGATGGGGCAAGAACCTATCCTTACCCCTCCTCTCCCAAGATATTATATTGCTCATCTTTTCATAAAAACAGGACAAAGGAAAGTAAAATTAGAAATATTGTAGATCATATTCAATTACACTGCTATATGTTCCATGTTTTCCCCTCGTCCCTTATTCTGAAAATTTTCATTCGGAAAATTCATAAACATTGTCAAAATGTGCCTCCCTCAAAAATTGTTATGGTGCAATTTGTGCCATAAAGCCCCCTGAAAAGTAGAGCCAGAAAGACTTCGGAAATTAATTTAAGAACCAGGGCTGTAATTAGTTATTTTCAAAATGTTGAAATATTAAGAACTAACATGTCCCTATCATTATTTCTTTCATGAAATCATTTATATTTTTCGCTGTTTATTTTTTTTTTTTTATTCAATCCCACCTTGCATACCCTCTGGTTATGATTATGTGCCTAAGTTGTAGAAATATATAAATATAATGTATTTCTCTCAAAATAGGATGGTAGATAGAAAGTTGTGTGATTTGTGCACCACACCAGATTTATTCTTCTAATAATGTATATGCATATTTCTACAGACGAATTACTTATTCTATGCAAATATATATATTTTTTCCAATATACCCAAATATATAAATCATTTTTTTTATTTAACTATGACAAAGACATTGAAAGTATTAAATCAGATCTGCTATTCACAATATGTACATTCAATCAATAATGTTGTAATCAAGTTCGGAATAAAAACCACAGGGCGGAGCCAGATAATCTAGAAAAAAAAGAAATAAAAAAATGTAAAAATGCAATTTTTTCTACTTACATTTAATAAATTATTAAAAATATAAAAATTATAATAAGAATACTAATAAATTCAGAGGAGTTCAATAGGTTAAAAATCTAAATATTTATATCTTGGAAAATAAAATAGGGAAGTGCATAAATCACACTTTTTTGAGTAAATTTCATGTTTTTACTGAAAAATTGCATATTAATTGTAAGTTTGAAATTGTTAACAAAACAAAATTATAATAGAAAGTTTCAGGAAGTAGGATTTGGCTGTATATAATAATCTAAATAAGTTCATTTTCTCTATGAAATTCTCAGATTGTAAAGTTTGTATTTTCAATCTTTAAATTAGAGGAATGAAAATCTCAAAAACATTATTTTTCTATTTTTAAAACACACTTGATAATAAATTTCAATTCAAGGAATGGTTTAATTAATTAATACATTTAGATGTAATATATTTCTAGTTATAATTAATTCAATATTTTTTGGTTTTCTATTATAGTTATTTAAAATAATACAGAAAAGTAAACAAAAACTTTGTATTTTCAGTAAAAAAGTTTTCTATAAATTATACAAATAAATTCCTTAAGCTGCTAAACTAAAACAAAACAAATAAATGTCTTTGAATTTTTATTTTACTATTTTATGTTTCCACCCTATACCATTTTAGGGTGGAAAAAATTAATATTATTTTTTTCTGCAGAAAAAGTGTAAATGGGAAGATACATTTTTTGTGTGCATGTTTCGGCCTTTTTATTGCACATTTTATAATTTTTTATACAGTATAAAATTCTGGCCTAATTCATTACAAATTATTTTGGAATCAGTAGAGAATACCACATTTCACTATACTAAATATAGTTAAATGGTTTTCACGTAATTATTTGATTTAAACATTTGATACATCTTTTATTAAATGCGCTAAAAGGACAACATGATGGCCTATAAGGAGAGGGCGAGTCCGGAAGTTCTTTGAATCAGTTATTATTTACTTCTCAGCAATCTCGAGAAACGTATCTTGGAATTCCCACTCTGGTTATTACGAGGCGGCAACTTCTGGGCAGCAGCAGGCAGGTGTTGGTAGAAAGGACCACAAGAGCCTTGCTGGAATAATTCCTTTCACCATTATTATACTAAATCCTGCAAATTCATTTTTTTCTTCATCTGCAAAGCTTTTTCTCTTTCCAGGATTAAATGTTTTGATTGTGGAACAACGATTCTTCTTTTAACTATCAAAAAAAAATCACATGGATTGAAGAAGGATATTGGATTCAGTGCTTCTTAAATACATAAATTGATTTAGATAGAATACAGGAAGTTGGATAAATAGAATACATTAAGATATAAAAGTAAAAATAACAAAATAAAAATATGGAAGTTGACCACTCCAGGAGTGGGTTGCACACAGGAAAATAATAAAAAAAAGAACTCATCTGTTCTAATCCAATTTTCATTTGCTTAAATTTTGTTTGCTAATTATAAATACTGGAAGGGTACCCCCGTTCTCCTAACGACCCATTTTACAAATTATACTATCGTTCATTTAATTGTACTACTCGTCGCTCAAATTGTATAACTTTAATTTACATGTATTCTGTAGTCCCAATTGTATTATTTTTTATCAACATAAAATAAACTGAACGAAACTACCATTCAGACGAATTTTTAATTTCTTTAAAAATCTATATAGTACATCATGCATTATTTCCAATTTGTAACCATAATATATATATTTAGTTTGTCCAGCTTCATATAAGCCCAATAATAATTTAAGCCTTTTATTTATAATATATTATTGTACATTATATTGTGCTTCCTTTTCTATTTCATAATAATTAAAATTATATCACAATATACTAATTAATATATTGTATTCAAGGGGAAATGTCTAGATCAAAAAATAACTGCTGTCACGTAGGTAAAATCAAACTACCATCTCCAGATGAAAATAATATTTCCCATACAAATGTTAAGTCTAAAATCTTTAGTTTTTATTAAGAGAGTAGAATATAACAGGAGCTCAACACATATATAATTAAATGAACAACTGAAAAATTTGTAAAATTATTGTCAAAGGAGAGCAACACCATCGAGCCTAGAGGATTGGGATGCTGTTGTGCTCCTGTAATCTCCCACTCTCCTAAAACTAAAATAAAATATGAGTCACTAAAATCTTTTTTATATAATAGAGATAAATAATATTTTATATACGTATTAGCAACTCTGTTATCGAAGTCTTAGTTTAACAAACATTTTCTGGCTTCGTCTTTGCAGAACAAAAGTTGCTCTCCTAAATGTTTCATATCTTCCTATAATGACGGCTGCAGAATTTTTAATATATTGAATTAGTGCATACCGAGTATCAGCTTTTATTTTGTATACTTCATCGTTGAACCAGCCTCACAAACGTTAATCCAGTACAGTGAGATCTTGGAGGCCAACTAATTAGACCAGTGTGACCAATCCAACGATCTGGAAACATTTCATCCAAATGTTGCTTAACTTGATAAGCGAAAACTTCGTCATGCTGAAAGTGCATTTGCTTTCTGATGTTTAGAGAAAAATCCTGTAATAGTCCATATGTAGAAAATTTAAAAAAATGAAAATCGGATTAAAATACTAATTTTTAAAATTATTTTTCTGTGTACCACTCTTGGAGTTTGGACTACCCCGTAAAGGCAGAAATCATAAATATTTATATTATTTTTGTATGTTTATTAGTTTTTTTTTTTATTTATTACATTATTTCTTTCATTTATTCCTCATTACTTTTATTTTAATTTTTCCAAATTTTTAAATTTAAAACAATTTCTATTGTTATAAAATAAGGCACTGTTTATTTTATAATATTAGAAAATTTTCACATTTTCATTTTCATTGTAGTACGATTCCATGGATGATATATTGTCTTCCTTAGCCCAGATTAAGAGCTACAACTTCTACTTGAAAAAATATAAATGTATATTGTAATGCTTTTTGTGAGTGTTTATTAAGAGTTGGTTATTTGTAATGTTTACATTTAATTAATAACCATAGTCTGTGAAATATTTAATTAAAATGCTTTTGGGTGTCATAAGTTATCAATATCATAAATCTTCTTCATTTTATAACAATGTATTGAATTATAAACACTGGGTGCGAGAAATTGGAAGGATAGGGCAAAGAATAGACATGATTGGCATGCTACGTATGCTATATGGATTATAGAATCCAGGAAGCCAAAGCCCACCCCGGTCTGTAGAGCAGTAAAGTAAGTAAATATTGAACTATAAATTGAAATGTTTACATTTCATTTCTTGACATGAACTGAAAAAACAGCCCTAAACTCAATGAATTGATTACCACACCACGATGCCGTGTCAAGAAAGAGAAAAACTAAACGTAAACCTAAAGCATAGAAAATATTCAATGATTTGTTGCAAATTCAAATGTCAAGTCAAGGACAGATTAACAATGAAATGAATGTCTAAACCCATACATACATGTTAAAAAAATAAAAACTTTTCTCACATTGGATTTTCTTTTTCGATCCTCAAATTACCGGCCTAATATTCTTTAAATCAGCTGGCATTTTTAAAGCAGCGGCTCTAGAACAGTAGACAAGATTCTTTTTGTTCAGAATAACATATACTTTCATAATTTACAATCAATCCCTCGTCTGCAATGAGGTCGATTTTTAAGCCCTGGCTCCAGGGCTATATAGAAAAAGAACTACTGGTGATAGTATGGGCATAAAAGCATTTTCGATCCTACTTGTATGGCAGAAAATTCTTAATTCAGACGAATTAACTGGCGCTCGATACAGAGGACTTCAGAAATTCTTCAAGAGTAAGTCCATTTGATTTTTATGTGCGATCTATTTCTCACCATTGAAGAACTTTTGATTTAATACATAACTGAAATTATAAAACTGGATCCAATCACAGACTACAGGACGAGGAAAAATTCTTCATCATCATCAGAAGCAGCTTATAATTCGGACGAGAACCGGGAGAAATCACAAGATCAATATCCTGTGAGTAATCTCTGTACTTCTAATACCAATTTAATTTAAAACTAAACGCTCAATTAATTATAAATATGTCAGTTTCAAAAGTAATCCCTCATGAAATATTGAAATATATCCCTAGGTACGATGGTAACAGTTATAAGTTGCCACAATTTATTACTATCTTTGAAGATTTAACCAAAACTTATTGTGCAGAAAACGTAATTGAAAGAGATCATAATCATTGGCTCATTTTTCCAGCTGCAATAAGTCCCTATTGGGGCACCATTTAAGTGGTCTGAACCACAGAAGTCTTTTTAAAAAAATTTACTAACTGAAAAATATTGCAACAGAAAGAATAACAGCATTATGTCTAACAGTATGAGAGCAATCGGCTCTAGTTGCCAGGGTTTATCTACTGTAAGAATATCTAGTCAGCAAGCGGAATATTTCTGGGTCATAACTTTAGATAATAACAGCAATAATACATATCACACATTCAGAGTCAAAGAGGCACAATTTCTATTTATCTACACACTGGAAGTGGGTAAAAATGATTTGATAAATTAATGTTGAACAACTAAAAGGCAAGCTAATCTAGTTCTACTAGTGCAGGGAAAAGAAAATGCTCTGTAGTTTCCCAAGAAGGAAAATCTCAAAGAGGAGAGGGACAAGGATTTTTGTTTTGAAAAGCAGTAGTGTGGCCGCAATGAAGAGAGGATAGAAGTGATCCTGGCTCCAGTGGGAAAAACCCATTAATAGTATTACCACCTTGGAAGTTGTGGGCAGAAGATTGGAAAGCATTTGAAGACAAAGGAAGAAACAGTATCTATAGAAAAAGGTTAGCTTGCCAATTCATATTTGACTTTATTTTAAAATTAAACAATGTTTAGTATAGTTAATTTTAGTTTCTCTGATTGTCAGTAACCCACACCTGAGATAAATAAATATATTAATTCTCTTATAATTTTGTTTATTATTAAACAACCTCTTATTTATTTAGGAAGTATCCCAATGGTAAGAAGTGAGCTTCCGATGTTATTTTATTATTATTTATCAAATATAAGAGGGATGTTACAATATAGCTAGATCTTCCTCTATGTTTAGTGCCTACTGGTCTTGTCTCCACAAATTTGTGTGGGTCACAATCAGGGCTCATTTTTCACAAATGCCCAAGGTCGCCTTCACTGGGCCAATATTTCACTTCTGCTGCAGTTATTTGATCTCCAGGAGGATCCAGTTTTCTGGTCCATATAGCAGCACAGGCATATATATTGTAATGATTTTTATTTATCAAGTATTCACAATTAAAAAATAGGTTAGAGTTAAAAATGTTGTGGAGGTGAGGACGCAACCCCCACTATCTTTCATCCCGACCCAGTTGTCTTCCGGCCATTGGCCAGGATGCGTTGTCTCTTGGTTCCGGAACACTCTGGAGTAAACGTCCACAGTTATCAAAGGGAGTATAGACCAGATGAAGACCATATTTAATTGAAGTAACATTAGCAGATCAAGAATAGGGAGCATCATATTTGAGATAAGAAAGAACTATCAGAGAGACAGTTCCAAGAAATAGTAATAGCAGTAATTTAAATTTGTTTTATTTCATTTATAAATTTGTTCTTAGATTAAATAAAATGGTTGATGTATCAATGTCACTTATTTCATCCTTGGTAATTCACAGCCCACGAACCGTTTCAAGCCTTCAGCATCCATAAAATTTATCATAACATATTAAAGTTATGATTCAATATATTTTCAATTATTAAAATAAATTCAATAATATCAGAACATTTTATACATATATTGTTAGGTCACGTTTCCTTTGAAAAGTAAACAAACAGTTTCTTAACCAAATTATTTTTATTTCACACAATAATTATTTTAAAGACTACAAATTATTTCTCAGGTTGGGTTGAGACAATAAACACACATTCCTCAATTATATAATATAAAAACATACATCAATTGTATATAACATTTATGGATTTCCATTCAGTTTTGTCGGGGTCAACTGTTGGCGCACTTTCACAATTGTTGTTGAAGATATTGCTGTATTAAACTTCTACAAATGTCTTCTTTTAATCTTCTATTAGACACTCACTATTCGCTGACCTGTCACTCTCTGTTGGAATCCATGATGTTTCCTCGCCGGCTGGTTAAACCCCTAATGTATGGTGGTTGCTCCTCCTTTCATCTGTCTTCCTCTGCTTCTTTATCCACCGCTTGACAGTAGTTCATGACGTCACTGCTCCGCACCACTATTTAAAATTTTATTGACCCATTAAATTCACTATGTAATATTTACTTTACAGTATATATACATCATCGGTTTATTGCAAAAAGTCATTAAGTGCCTTTTTGATATAGGTTAACTTTCAAAAAGGTTTTTATAAATTTCGAATTTATTTATCCATACAAAATCACTGTAAGGGCATGAAAATGAAACAAACCCTTTTATACATAAAATATAGTTAAAACAAGCGTAAAATTTCATGAAGGAAATATTTTTGAAAGTTTTTAATAAGTTGAGTTTATGAAATGTCACTCGATGATTTTTTGCAATGAACCGACGATATACCCGGCCTGGAAAATGTGGAGCTTGATGTCTTTATTAACTTCTCCCTTTCCTACAATTGTGTTTCTGATAGAATAATATATACTATTAGCTTTTTTTATCCTGTAGGATTTTTCTGATTGGACTTTTTCATTTCTGCTGATCATAGTTCATAGAACTCATTCACGACTTCAAGCTCTTCATCTTTACACAATATATGGATTTGTTCAGGCTCTCACTATTTTGCATTTTCTGACGTTAATTTTCATGCCCTTCCTTCCAAGTTCTGCTCCCCACTCACTGCCAGCAAATTATGTTTTAAGTTCTCATGGTCAAATGACCAATCACTGCCCTAGCTGTTCTTCTCTTACAAATTTTTATTATTTCATCCATAAATATGATGAACAGTAGATAACTGAGGCTATCTCCCTGTTTTACTCCTTTTTCCATCGGGAAACTCGACGACTCCAGGCCAATGATTCTCACAATATCTTTTGATGCCTGGTATGTTGACATAAAAATTTCTAATTTTAGAAATTAGTGGTTAAACTATCATCCCAAAGCTCAGCTAGATCTCATATATCATGCCGAGACCAACAAAGACAAAACAGACACAGTAATTGATCTATCAGCATCTGTTAGAAGAAATGGGTCAAGTCTACAATGCTCCAATTCTCGATTATTTATTTAGAATAACAGTGTTATTAATAACCTTTCTTTAATCATTAGATATAATGTGTCACTAACCAAACATTTGCTCTTAATAATTATGTAACAAAAGCTTTTAAAATATTGAACGTAATTTCAACAAAGAAATCATGCCTATCATGCCTTTTTCACCACAAGCGGTCACATAAATATGAGTCCAAAAATTTGTTTATAGAAGAAGAATTAATAAAAGATGTGTTTTATTAATACAATACCACTGTCACTTTAAATAACACGAGATGGAGCATTATAAAAGAGAACTGAAGAAACACCCTGGGTGGTACTTTCTTTGACTTGTGTGAAAAGATTTGAAACATATAAGCACATGGATTTATATAACCAATCAAAATCAGAAGATAAATTTAAATAATTTCAAGCTGAAATCTAATTGCGTTGCTAATGGAATGCAAAATGAAATTACAGAATTTTTCTTGTATTAAATGCATGTATTTTTATCAAACCTGTATTCATGATACGATAGGTAAAAAACATCTGAGTTCAATATATTTAAAAAAAAAAAAAATTCATACCTATCTAACAAATGCTCGCATTAAATCATCATGAATAAAAAAAAAATAAAAAAAAAAAATAAAAAAAGTTACAAATAAAATTATACTGTAATAATGACTATGGCAACAATTTACATTTTAATAAAACAAAAACATAACAATTAACTAAAATTTAGTAACATTTCAATTTATACATACATATATACAAACTTCTATTTACAATAATGCATCTTAAAAACATTTATACTTATTAGAGGAAACATAACTTGCACTTATGCAAAGATTTAATATACAAACCATATAATCAACTTTATGTTAGTTACTTGGGAGCTGCTCGGGCATATGTAAACCAATAACGGATACGGCAAACATTGCCGTCAGACCGACGAGAGCGGTGGTAGTAGTGAGGGAAAACAAATGTGAATAGTTATACCTACAAATCCAAGCTAAACAAAGTAAGACGCTAAGGCATGTGTACAACAGTCCTCCGAGGTTCCAATCGGGAGGCGGTGAATTACTGTGCTGTTGAGCGTTGGATCTTTGAGTATTCTGCTGCGCGTGAACGAGGCAGTGTACAACGCAGTTGTCGTATAGGCCGCATCCTTGAAGAGTTTGATCGTCTCGTTGAAGAATTTGTCCGTTGAATATGAGACGAACCAGCTTTTGTGCTGATAATTCCATACTGAAATGCCTCCTAAAACAAAGATGGTAATTATTATGAAATCCTAACTCACAAAGGCCACTTTATTTAACACAACTTATACATATTATAATGATGTAGAGATGGTTGACCGTTGATATAATATGAGAAGGAGTTAATTGGGGGGTGCGGTCAAATAAATACTAAATTAAAATATAGTAATTATTTAATTTTTTGCCGAAGTTTCGACCCACTTTGCAGGTCGTCTTCAGGGCTACTAAAGATACAAAACATGTTGAAAATAAAAAATAAATATAAATTAAGAAGAAGTTGTCAGATACAGAAATAAAAAGATGATATCAGAGATATAGTGGGTGACAATGCAGTTAAAATATTAAGTATTATATATGTAGAAGAAACAAACAAATTGAAAATAAGTATGAATAAAAATAAAAATAAAAGAGAATATAGAATGTAAGTTAAGATAAAGTTTATTTAACTACTACTACCATCTATGTAATTTAAGTTAAGTTAAAGTTTAAGTTTAGCTTGTAAGTTAAGTTAAAGTTTTTTATTTTTATTCATACTTATTTTCAATTTGTTTGTATCTTCTACATATATAATACTTAATATTTTAACTACATTGTCACCCACTATATCTCTGATATCATCTTTTTATTTCTGTATCTGACAACTTCTTCTTAATTTATATTTATTTTTTATTTTCAACATGTTTTGTATCTTTTGTAGCCCTGAAGACGACCTGCAAAGTGTGCCGAAACGTCGGCAAAAAACTAAATAATTACTATATTTTAATTTAGTATTTATTTGACCGCACCACCCAATTAACTCCTTCTCATATTATATCAACGGTCAACCATCTCTACATCGTTTAATATTAATAATCAATATCAATACTGCTCAAATGTATTAGTATTACCAGACCTGCATGTTCCTCATAAATGATACAAAATAAATTGCACAGGTGTTACTACATTTGGGTGCTGCCGTAATCTTTAGGCTAACCTCCAGCACACTGGGATGTCTTCATTGGACATTTGTTCTCGGTATCATTCTACCAGCCCTTATTTTTGATAAGGTAAATTATAAATTTCTTTCAGAGATTATATTTATCCAATTTTGAATTATTTCTAACAATGTAAGTTGCTAATGTTAATTATTTCGAATAAACAGATTAAAATTGCTTCAGAGAAAGAAATTTTTAAGAGCGACCTAAATATTTCATATATAAGTAAATTAAAGAAAAATAAATGTTTCCTCCCCACAATATAGTTACTTATTTCCATATTATATTACTATCTGATGACATAACAATATACTGTGTGAATTATTCGCACAGGCAAACTGGTAAAATTAAAATAAAACAGATCCTATAGCAGCTTGAATGAAGATATTGATAGATGAGCCTGATTTTTCAATTATATGGGATACTATGGTCAGTTATTGCCCTCCAACTGAGGTTCCAAAGTTCTTGTTATTGTCATTATTCTACCCACTTCATTTTACTTTAATTTTTTTATCTACATTGTTTATGTTTCTCATACCTTGTTATCTGGTTCTTTTCTTGGTCCTGATGAAGGCCTGAACTTCAGGTCGAAACGTCGGCAAATGTTAAAATAAATATTATTATTTATTTTTGCCATTTTATTTTTGACTGATCACTCCAACCATCCTTCTCTTCATTATTCACGACAGTCAACCATCAACCCACAATTATATTTTATAAATAAGTAACTATGCTCTCTGTGATAGCAAAGTTCCAAAGTTGCAATGTTTTTCAGTAATACAAAAGATATCTGTTGCCTACTGCTGCAACTCTTGCTTATATTTTCACTGTGATATAATTTCCCCCCATCACTAAAGCTGTTAGGTATTTAAAACCGCCCATTTTCTTAAATATTTGATGGAGCAGTTGCATGCGATCCTGTCCTTTCCTCACTTTTTGAAAATTACATATATTGACTTTTTCCCTATTTATCTAAAGACTTAATTTTTTTCTAGGATCTTCCGAATCCTGTAAAGCTCCTGAGAGTACAGCTTTTGGTCTTGATGTTATTACTACATCATCATACGCAAAGTATTGGAGTAAGTCTATTATATATTGTTCCTCCATGGTAGGCCTGGGCACTCTTGAAATAATTTATTTCGAAATGAGTTATTTCAAAAATAATTATTTCAGATTTACTTACTTCATAAATAAATTACTGCAAAAAATCATGAAATAATTATTTCGGAAAGAACTCTGTACTGAAATAACATAAAAAATCCACCCATATAACAAATATATAATTTAAATTCATAGTGTAACCCCACCCCATCAACCTCTAATCCGCGGGTGATAAATGACTATAGGCTGCATATTTCGTACAATATCTTCAGGTATCCATCTCAAATGGGCTAAGTGTGCCCTACCACCTTAATATTATATTTACTCAATATATTTTCTACTATTTGAGACACTTTATCTTTTGTAGAGCCTAAGTGTACTTGAAAGACATTTCATTTTTCTTATGCTCCCTTTTGCTTTTTACAATTAGACGGACTTGAGGCATTATATTTACTGCTGTTTGAGACACTTTAATTTTTTTAGAGGCTGAGTGCGCCCGATTACTGCTGGTTTTTTTTATGCCCGCTTTAGGTTTTTATTGTAGTTAGTCAGATTTGAGCCTTGAGATGAGTAGGGAAACAAAAAAAATTTTTTTTCGGGCACACTCGGCCCCTACAAAGATTAAAGTGTCTCAAAGAGCAGTAAATATGTCTTAAGTCCATCTAATTACAGGAAATAAAAAAGGAACATAAGAAAAAATGAAATTCCTGCCGCGTACACTCAGGCTCTATAGAGACAAAAGTGTCTCAAACAGCAGTAAATATAATGCCTCAAGTCCTAATTGCAGAAAACAAAACGGGGCATAAATAAAAACTAAATTTAGAGGGAACAATAGGATTTTTATTATGGTTATTTCATTCACTTATGCATCTATAAGAATGATTATTTCAGAACATTATTTCTGAAATAATTATGTCATTAATCCTGAAATAATCATTTCGGAAGTAATGCTCAATTTCTTTCAGGAAATAAATTATTTCAGAAATAACTGGGGAACGTTATTCAATGATTTATTTTGGAAATATTATTTCAAATAAATTCTGCCTAGGTCTACTCCATGGTTTGTCCTAATTGAATTACCTACTTGCTCCAATGAAATATATAATAACATAGGAAAAGAGGATATACCAGGCGTAAACCATTTTCTGCATCAAAATCTTCTGATAAAGTGTTTTGTATGTTCAACCTGCATCTGTTATTTCCTAGAGTCATTACTCTTAGTCCAACTAGCTTTTCTGGGACTTTCATGACTTTAAGCAGCTCATTCTTATCAAGGCTATCAAATGCTGATCCAATTATATGAAGAGGTGATGTAGAATAATATTGTACTCATATGACTTCTCCAGCATTTGTCTAATGGAGAAGATATGATCTGTTAGGCTTCTTCCAGACTGGAAGTCACTTTGATATTCACCAGTATTTCTTTCTGTCCATGTCATGATTCTTTTGTTTATCACTGAAAAAATTCCATCAACTGAAAATAGAGGATAACGTAAATCCAAGAGGCTCAAGCAGGAATTCACCAAAATAAATTTGTAAAAAAATTATGCTTTATGTTGGGTGGAATTATAAGAGCTTATTTACACATTAAGCTAGTTCCAAATGCAGGATTATTGATTCTGAGCTTTACTTTGAACAACTTGGAAGTCTTATAGAGTTTTAAAAGAGAAGAATTATTAGAATAAAAAGATGTTTCATGAAAACACAACTGTCCATTTTTCCCCCACCATTACAGAAAAAAAGGATATTAATAAATATCTCCCCATTCTCTTTACTGCAGTAATGTTACACTATCTCATTTTTGGTCAATGCTTTTTTGAAAGGCCAGACCTACAAAAACAATAAGGGAGTCAAATTACAATGTGAGGAGTTTTTTTTGTTTTCTCAAAACCAAGGAAGCACTAAATTCAACTTCAGGCAAAATTTCAAAATACTCATATACTTGAATACAATAAGGTCTATTTGGACTTAGGGAGTTGAGTTATTGGACTCTACTAAACCATTGAATTCCTCTTGTATCAAATCCTCACTACTCCTTACTTTGTTACACATGAAGCCATCCATAACTACTTTAATTTCCTAATGTTTCTGATAGGCCCAATCCTAATACCTATCCTTCCACAATAAACTTCAGAACCATCCGAACTCTCTTGTTTCTAGCCTTGGATCCATTTCGATTCCTAATAAACCGCAGAAAATTCTGAAAAGAAGATGGTCTCGTGATCTAACATAGACATATTGATGGAGGGCTACCAGTGGCTAGTTTCTCAATTGGCGTTTTCATCTCATCTTGTTCATTTTTTCATATTATGTCACATCATATTCATTATATTATATCATATTCATATTTCTTTATTTTTACTTCAATAATTGTACAATAATAGATTTAAAACAAATAGTTATTAGCTCATGCATTCATTATTACTGTATATAAACCAAGTTAAGTTGAGATAAAACTTAAGAAATAACAAATGTTATTAAAAAGTTTAAAAATTATATTTCTAAATAACATAATTAAACTTCTTTTGTATAATAACCATAAATATATATTTATTTTTTTCTTTCTTGCATTATTAATTTACTTCATTTTTTTTTCACGTGTATTATGTCAAGCTGAGTGATAGGGGATCTTTTTAAATACCAATAATCAAAAATTCAATCTAACAGACCAAACAAATTTTAATTCATGATTTACTCAAATAGTATCTTTTTGATTTTAACTTTCAGAGCTGTTCTCATAAATTAAAATAAACTGGAATACCAAAAGAAATGTCCAGTATTTTTTTCTTTTAATAACATGTTACATTTCCTACAATCTTGACCTTCATATACTGCTCATTTTTTTAATAATCCTTTCATGGTCAATGAACTGTCCTTCCTTAAATTTGATTTCCCCATTTCAACCAAATAAGCATAAATATTTTGTGCTAATGATCCTTTTTAATATGCTAATAAATTTAGTAGTCTCAGATTTTATTGAGCTATAATTTTATTCAAATGAATAAAACTTAAACAAAGTAATCTTATTTGCACTGAAATAATAACTGAATCTCTAATTTAAGTTTTAAAAGTTAAGAACAGTAATTATAGGTGATAAATATTCAGGACGCAGTCTTTTATAAAATTTTTATATATATATACTTTTATAAATTTTAAAAAAGACTGCGTCCTGAATATTTATCACCCATGATATGTAGAACAGTCGACTAACTTCCTTCAAGAATTCAACAGTAATTATATTTAACGAAAGAAAAATTATATATTGCTAATGTCACTCGATACAACTGAAAATTTTAGTTTGTGTCATAAAACAATCAGTTAAATCCAAAAGTATAGTTAATAGCATCTAATCAAATTAAATGCTTATAATATTAAATTAACTCTGCCAAAACATATTATAAGGATTCCTTAAACAAACCTAACAACCTAATACCAAAGTAATGATTATAAACTTTTTTAAAAACAATATGGAGGAAACTTAGGTATTTATAAATACAAGAAGACATCGGCACACTTTTTTTCATAATAGATTAAAAAACTATATATACTAAAATCAAGAGTGATTATAAAAGAACAGCCATGAGGGATTTGTGACATTCAAGAACCATGACAAATAAGATTACATGAGAAACTTGTAACTTTTATAAGTGCAAATGAACAATGTTTATTTCAAACAATAGATATTAAATTGATTTGATAACCTTGGATACTTATTTAAATCAATCATATTAACATTACAAATACCCTTTAATCTATTCCATTCAAATAGTTGTTACTAATTCATATCAAGATAATTGCCAATGGAAGTTTGCTTTACACAGGAACACTTATTTTTTAAATCGATTCGAAAATTTAATCATTGAATTGTTGACAAGACTGAACAGAGCAAGTGATAATGATAAAGCAATTTAATAAATGAATTTATGATTCAGTTGTCAAACATTTTATGGCATCATAATTATCTGATAAGGCACAGTAAATAAAAATTAATACTGATAACATGAAAAAAAACATAACCTTACTTTTACTGTAAATAACTAACTTTATTCTCAACACAAACTTCATTCTCTATCTAATTTCATGATGAGTAAGATGGTCCTTCTCTAATGATAAAAATATAAAGATAAACACATTGTTCATTGGGAAAAGCAGTATTAAATAAAGTTATGCATAAATCACCTTTTAAAATCACCGAGTAACTCCTGAAGCCTTCCTTCGACTAACTTTTGGTCGTCATTCAAATACTTCAGCCTTATACGAATATTGTCACCATTTGTTTCACTGCTGTTTTCTGTATTCTGGTCAAGCTGTGGTTCAGTTGGTTCATCACCGCTGGCATTCCTATCCATTTCACTTCTCACCGATGGTTCACTGTTTGAAGCTTCTTCGGAAGCTACATTAGCATGAATATCTCTGGTTACTGTTATTTCCCTTTTGTTTACAACATTTCTGTTGGATGATAAACGCCTCTGACGACAAGCAGTTTGGTCTCCTTGTCCAGTGTCAATTCCACTAACATGTTGTGATACCAAAGTTGTCTGTTGTGTGCTTGTGTTTTGAGTTCTTCTTTCCAAAATCAAAATAGTCCGTATCTGTGGCAAATCTCTTATTCCTGTCGACCACCAGGCAATAACTCCTAACAGTACAACAAGAAGTATTCCCAAAAATTGTAGCACTTCATCGCCAACACCTTCAATTAGTGTCATAATAAATTACGGAATGAGTTTCAGATAGAAGTAATTGTTGTTGAATTGAATAAAACTTAAAATTTTGTTAATTTTCACGTTACTTCTTGACAAAGATGAGTAATCAACTGAGTTTATTAAAGGAGAACAATTACACTAATCTGAAGGTCAACATATACTGCCACAGGTAAAAGTCAGCTGTCTGGGATTTGACATCTTATTAATAATTGACGCATTAGAATTGTTAGTTTATGTTTAATAAATTATTTTATTATTAAATACTTTGTATGTTTTATATAATATATGATTAGAAGTTAATTTATTGTTATTAGTGCTATTTGATATCTCCGATTCAAATGGCAGTTGGAATGCATAAGAAGCCTCCATTTTTAGCGTAAGTGTATTCCGAGCGTATACTTGTGTTTATGGTTGGATATGTTTTAATTACGTTGATATTTCATTTAGCCATTGTTCCATTTAGTGAAATACCTTCTCAACTAACGAGGTTAGCAGTCTTTAATGTTTTATTTTTAAAAGACTTCCGTTATATTTTACAGGAAACAGGAAGTTAGTTTAGTTTTAGAAAACATCCTGTTAAGCGTTATAATATGTCAAATAAGTTATTACATCTGAACTAAATGTATTTTTATCTTATCTTGCATTAGTCCTCAACACTTACAAGATGTATTGTTTATTAATTTATTTCACTCTACCCTCCTTCAGGGTGTAAACAAATGTCTAGGTTATAACACCTCTTCACACACAACAGCAATTTTTTATTCGTTTTTGTTTTTGTTACAGGTAATCTTTGAAGTGGAATGTCAGAATTGGTTTAATTCAAGAAAATGCAGGGGATAGTGACATTTAAGGAAGATAACATGGAAACTGTTCAATCACTTCAGGTATAACTTGGTTGTAGAAGACGTGAGATGGAGCGCTATTTGATCGTACTTAATTGATATTTTTGTATTACAGCTACGTTCTGACAATGAATCTAAATTAAAAACATTATTTAAAAATCATTGTTTATTATTTTTACAATGTTTTCATTATTATTTTGAAATAATATATTACTAAATAATGAATCAATTTTTAAATCATGCCTTCACTTTATAAGCAGGACATATTTATCTTAAAATTAATTCACAAAGCTAAACTATTATATTCGTATACTATTATTGTTAAATAATTATTTGCTTTTTTTTCTAATATAAAATTTATAAACACCCCATCTAAATTGTTATAGTTGCTAATCAACTAATTATTAATATTTTCACAATACTTTACTATTGACAATAGACGGTACATAAAATAATTTTTTATTTTATTTTTTTATTAAGAGTTACCATTAATAGTGGGTTTCCTTGACCTAAACCTTGGATTGCTTCTTTCCATAGTATCCTATCTAAGGTCCATTCTTCCCATTGACCATGTCCCATCATGGATTCCTCCACTTCGTTATCCCAGGTCTTCCTCTTCTTCTTTCCCTAGTTTTCCATAAGTGGACTTCTTTGGGTAGTCTTCCTTCAGCCATTCTTTTCAAATGTCCATATCAGTTCAGGCGTTTTATCTCAATCTTTTCCAGAATGGTTCTTTTAGCCTCCATCTTTTCTCTGATGGTTGTATTCCTGACTTTATCCATTCTGGGTATTCCTGCCGCTTGTCTCCAGTAGTCCATTTCGGTGGCTACTGATAAATTATGAATATAATTAAAAATCTAAAGAAAAACATCGCTATTAAAAAATATAAATAGTATTTTTATTGGTATATTTTCACTTTTTTCGTCTTATTACAGTTTTTTTTAAGCCCCTTTCTGGCAATTTTTGGCATACTGGGTGGGTATTCTTTACGTTATTCACCTATTCTAGCTAGTGAGAATGCAAAGATTCATGTTGTGGGTTTTCACAAAATAAATTTCAACCCTACTAGACAGGGTTTACATCAGTCCTGCTTGGTTAGGCCTTAATGCTGAAGGCCTCTTAGTTTATGGTAAGAGGTGTGAATGAACATTATATGGTAGGATATTTTCCTTGTCTATTAGACCACCTGTGAATCTTCAAAGCTAGCCTGATAATGTTTAGCGTCCTATATTTGTCTTGACAACTTATCTCATATATTTTTTAAGACTTTAGATCTAGTTTACTTGATAAGAAATTTCTTGTAAGCTATTTAAGGAGCGGGGTAGCTCAGTGGGTGACCACTGACTTCCAGAGCTCGAGGTTCCAGGCTCCATGGCACTACAACTCATGAAGTGTCTTGGCCTCCTCAAGAAGTTTCCACCAGGTGTCTATCCTGCACAGCTGCTTTCCAGTTACGTGCACCAAGTAGTGCACGTGCATCCCTTGCCACACAATCCTGTAATGGCAGTCGTGGTCTTCCAAATTTCCTTGAGCCTTGTTCATTGCTCTCCATAGTCCGGCTGATAACCAGTAATTTTTCATCATCCGTGGGTCTGCCCTGGAGGCCGTGAGACCCTCAACCTGGGGCAAACCCAGCCCATGAACCATGAGCCAACGATGAGATGAAGCTGAGTGTGTTTGAGCGAGGAGTCCTCAGAAGGATTTATGGTCCAGTAAAGGAGGGTGATGTCTGGAGGAAAAGAAAAAATAGGGAGCTCAGTTCTCTTTATACAGACATCGACGTAGTCACGTATATTAAACTGGCCAGATTAAGGTGGGCAGGGCATGTGGCCAGAATGAGCACCATTGAGATACCCAAGAAAATAATGATGGAGGAGCTGCACCTCGCAAGATGGGTAGGAAGGCCGAGGACGAGGTGGTTGGACAACGTGGCTTATGATGCGAGAACCCTGCTTGGTGTACGGAACTGGAGAGCTGCAGCAGAAGACAGAGCCAACTGGCGGAGGCTCTTGGAGGAGGCCCAGTCTCGGTAACGGGATGTCGTGCCACATATGATGATGATGGTCTATTTTGAATTGTTTTAAATGTTTCTATATGCTATACCATTTTATTTTCTTATTTATTGTCAAGAAAGCATGATGGAGCGAGGGTTCCAGAGTGCTCGGTTCTGAATGCTGTGAATTTGATTTTCACCTGAGTCAATTAATATTTGTTTCTCTACAGCCATGAGAAATGAAACATTACACTCTCACTCTAGTTATTAGAGGTGTGACAACCTCAATGTAGCGCTTAGGGTTGATGAAAAAGTACATATAGGCCTACTTCGGGGACTTGTTCTTCCACTAGTATTAAAATTAAAAAGTACCACTGCAACCCATGAATGGTTTTGAGGCCAACAGTTGTGCAGGGAGATGCTTGGGCCAGGATCATGCTCAAACACTAGGTTTTTCCCCTTAATTATTTTTATAGTGGCTAGATATGCCCTAGGAGAGTTTCCTGACTGCATGGTCGATCCATGGCTGATGAAAAATTACTTGATAACAGCCAGATTCGAACTTAGAACCTTGAGCTTAGCAGGCCAGATGCTAATTCACTAAGCTACTCCGCTCCCTATCAGTATTAATAAACTTAAATCATGAAGCCAGTCTGAATATTGTATCTTTATTACATATATTTGTAATTTGGTTAAAATATTAGTTATATAAACAAATATTACATTTAAAATTTATTTTTTCAGGATATTGTTTCCTATAATGCTGCTAAAAACCTGAAAGACACAAATTTGCTTGACCTCGGTCGGCAACTTCTATCCGAGGCAAAATTAGGTAATGGAGAACAAATAAAATTGTTAGTCGCTGCAGGAGCTCCTTTCACAGCTGACTGGGTAAGTCGTGTTTTTTAAAGATTTTTTTAAAATTTAATTTGTTTCAAAACTCTTTTTAAAATATTTTTCAATGTTTAGGTAGGAACAAGTCCAATCCATTGGACAGCTCATTACAACTATATAGATGTAACAGAATTGCTTTTGCGATCCGGTATATCTCCGGACGCTAGGAATAAGGTGGATAGAACACCACTGCATGTGGCCTGTCAGAAAGGACATTTGGAAATCACTCAATTGTTGGTTGCTTTCGGTGCCGATGTCAATGCTCGTGACATGGTAATTACTAAAAACATTTTTATATTGAGTTAGAAAATGAAATAGTTGTTTAGCTAATAGTTTAATGTTAATGTATTTTTATTTTATTTTTATGTTTTGTATCAAATAGAGCACGTTCCTAAATTCAGCACTAATTCCATCGATGGGATTCATCAATTGATTGAATCCAGCATCAATGGACAGCGATTTATGCTGAGTTTAGAAATAACCTTCCATTTTTCAGAAGGTTAAAACTACTGGAAGGATACAAAACACATGAAAAATATATTAAATAAAAAGAAGTTAACAATCTACCTAATGATTTTTTTAATTTAAAAATTAAATAAAGTTAAATAGAAAATCAATGTAATTTAAATACATAACGTAAATTGAAGTGGCCCTTGGCCCCAAAAGATGAAGAAAACCGCTAAGCCATCGGTGATTCAATCAATGAAAAAAAGTAACATGCTTAATGCCATTGATATGTGTAGGAATAATTTGATGAATTCCTATACCACCAATGAGATCAGCACTGAGTTTAGGAACTCGTCCATAGTTGACTAGTTATAACTAAGGCCTGGATTTGTATGCAATATAAAACATCAAATAATATGGTATCAACAGTAGGATATCATACAGTAAATAGTAAATCAATAGTATGATATTTTGCTATCAAATAGTGAAAAAAGGTAAAGATAATATGTTGAGGCATAAACACATTTAAAAAAATATTTCACAATAAATGAATGATTTCATTATGTATGTTTTTTATGTTTACAATTATTGTGATATTTTACAACTTATTTTAACTTCTAGTAGCATCTTTCCTAATGGGGACCCACAATAGAGATTTAGCTTTATTTTGCTTTCTCATTACTGAATGTAGAAAAGCATTGTATTCGTGTGAGTGGTTAAAAAAAATTTTGTGTTCAGAATTGAAAATTTTCACTCGCGTTTTATGTTTCAGACATCAAGAATCAAATTTGGTTCGGTGTCGTTCTGTCTGTAGTGAAATCAATGTGACGGGCATATCACCTAGTACCATTCATCCCTTTTTCAGGGATTTTGCATGTTGGTTCGGTTCCTAGATAGTCCCTTATCAATTTTCTCAAATTCCATCCAGCACTTCCTCTCCTTACGCACACAAACGTTTTTTTTTTTTTCAGATAGGCCAATATTCCAGAAAAGGCTCCTTTAATTTGGCTCAAAGTTGGATAAAACATAAGTATTGGTGAAAAAATAACGTAGAGTCAATTTTATTGAATTCTGGCCATTACTTTCTCTTACATGTGCTCAAACGTGTTGTCCTTGATACATGTATATCTCTAAAACTGCCCGTTCGATTTGGCTCAAATTTGGAGGGAAATAGGGATTGGGGTTAACAGATAATCAAATATATATGAATTTTATCAAATTCTATCCATTATTAAAAAAAAAAAATACTTCCCCTTTCAGATCAGGAAATTTATTATTTGATACGCCTATAGTTTTGAAAACTGCGCGTTCGATTTGACCCAAACTTTGAGGAAATTTGGAGGAAATAGTAAAAAAAATTATGCAGCACCAATTTCATTGAATTCCATTTAATAATTAAAATTAATATAAATAATTGTTAACAATATAAATAATGGCTGTGAAATGTGGAAGGCATTGATCATCTGGAGTGAGAGTTAGGTTAAGACAATATTTACTTCTTGAGAGAAAAAAAAATTCAAATTATAGATATTGCTTTTAGTTTTTAGCAACTACTTTTACTTTTTTTTTTTTTAATCAAACATGATTTTATTATTTGAAGTATAATAAGTAAAGTAAAGCCTAAATATATTATTAACGTCTTGTCAAATAGTCTACACCATTATTAAATTCTATTAATCCAAACATGTATAATATACGCCTTTAAAGCAGAAATGTGCACAAAAATAAAATATTGACCAAATATGCAAAAGTATTCTACATAAAAGTTTGCCAAAATATTTAGAATGACTTGTTTCATTAAGTTATTGACTCATATTTTTGAAAAAAATTATGCGTTTAAATACAAAAGCGATCGTTAGGTATCTATATCTATATAACATTAGACTAGATAGTCAAGTGAGTAGTCAAAACTAAAACACATAATTATATTATTATAATTATTATTAGTATAATGCATAATTATACTTAATTTTAAGGTCACAATTGAAATTGGGAAAGACAAAGAGGAGAGTATTTCATAAAGAAAATAATGAGTTTCTTTATGGAGCCATTTAATTGATAATTAATATAAGTGCAAAGATATCATAAAAGTTTAACTTTATGTTGTAAATGTGATGACTTGCTTTTTTAAAATTGTTAATTTTATTATTTTAAAGATAAGAATGACACCATTACATTGGGCAGCAGTTAGTGGAAATAAAGAAATAGTAAAAATATTGCTTGATCATGGTGCTTCAGTTCAACCACTCAGCAAGTTTGGAAAGACTCCTGCAGATATCGCTGAAGACCATTCCTACTATGACATTATAAAGCTTATAGAGGTTAGGTCAATTCTTTTATTATTTTTTCGTTTGTTAATAAATTTATTTGTTACAATCATATGATTACTGTTTTTTAGGAGACAAAAGCTATACCCCCTCAAGAAAGATTTGTGAGAGTCTCTTTGAAAAGAAAAGAAAGTCAGAAAATCAAACTTGAAGATAACCAACAGTCTCTAGGCGCTGTTGGGGGTGGAGGTAAATATTCTTTTTATAACAGTTAAGGTAACCTTGTTTTTGTCTTATCACTGATTCTAGGGATACTTACGAACAATGTCAATAAAAATACCAGATTCGCTCATTTAGAGGGAAATGGTTGTGAGGAATCGAGTTCTGACCTAATTTGGACATTAGAAGATTATTATGTTGTTTTCTGTATAATAAATACTTTAATAACACAATAACTTATTAAGTGATTAACATTAATAAATTTAAAAAGTGAGGGAACGGTTCATTTGTTATTTTGTTTATTCTCAAGTAATCATAATGTAATTGAACAAGTTGATTTAATAAGTAAGATTTTTTTTTTGCATAAATGCATAAATTACATTGTATCAGACTTTTTATTATTTATTTCTAATCAGAATAATTTAATAGTTCTAAATATCATATTTAACCTGCCAATTACACTTTATTCTCTTATGTATATTTATTGGTTAATCTAAATGTAAATTTCTGACTGACTGAAGTTAGTCCTTATAAATTTTGTAGCCGACTTAACATGACAATGTGACTTGTCAGTATTGAATAATAGTATTTAAATATTTTATTGTATTGTAAGTTTTATAGATATTATGATTTAAATTTTTATTAATATTAATTTAAAATTGTGTTATTCTTGTGATCTTACAGAAGTATTAAAAATGGTCGCCAAGAGAAGGAAGATTGGCCTTGGGATTATCCTAAATAAAAAGGGTGAAAATGGTGATACTAAAGTTGAACTTGTCGACAACGATGAGAAACCAAAGATTCTATCTTTGACTAATGGCGGTAAGTTTTATGAATTGTGAACTCAATAATATCTTCTTTTTGACAGTTTTAAATGTTTCCCTACTATTTTTCATCCTGATTAATAAAACACCATTTTATTTTTCTAATTTTTCAAGACTTAAGTTATCTTCCAAAAGTAATAGGCTGTATAAATATTTAAAAGAAATACCGCTTTTCAACAAAAAATTAATATAATTTTTTTTAATGTAACATAAAATTAATATTCAAAATGTAACCCATTGTGGTGTACTGCCGTTTTTCGGCCAGTTGCTTAATCCCTTACAAGTACCACTCTTTTAGATGTTGAAAAACTCTTGAATTGCTGTCTCGGAGTCGTGTTATGTATTATGTAAGTGGACTATGGACCGAAAAAAATTAAAATCTGATGCAGCAAGGTCTGGACTTTATAGTGGGTACGAAGAAGTTTGATACCATCAAGATTTTAAAATTTTTCTTTGATCTGTCGAGAAGTATCCAAGTAAACCATTGTATCGCCGGAACAGAACTCCTTTGCGGTCGAGTTGGATAATGCTGCGGCAGAGAGAGCTGTTTGATCAACTGGAAAAGCCATTTGACCTCGATCTAATCATTGTGCAGTGTTATTAGGATTTCGCCAATAAATCCACTTTTCAATGCAAGTGACAATTTTTGGTAAAATACCAATTTGGAAGGATTTTAAAAAAGATTTTTGTAAATCTCCATCCTCTGAACAGCTTATTGGGGTGTAAGCTCATGTGGTACCTGTATACTGCTCCTTTTTATCTTACCCATGGGGTGTAGATGGTGACACAAAGTGTCTTTTGATGTTCCAAACTTCTTGGCAATGGAATGGATACTTGTGAATGGATTTTATTATTTTATATTTTTAAGAGCTTCATCAATCTTGAGTTGATGATCATCTTGAGCCCTTCTACCTTTGCAAGGATGTTTCTCCACAAGAAAATTTTTGAAACCAACACCGCTCGCAAGGATGTTTCTCCATAAGAAAATTTTTGAAACCAACACCGCTCGGTTTTCTCGTCAAGGATACTTTCTTCAGTTTTCTTGATCTCTGAACAAGATGTTCTTCAATTATATCCTAAAATAACAAGAATTTTGTAAGATACCATCATTTTACTTTTTCGATAAAAACTTTTGAATTAATAATTTATCGAGCAAGCCCATTGTTGATAAATAAGCTTAGATTATTGTACTTAAGAGATAATACATTATTGGTGAACAATAAATAGAAGTAACGTGTTGACAGTTTTTTGTTTTCATGCAATTGATGAAACGGTATTTTTTTTTTTTTTAAGCCTATTAATCAGATTTGAATTCAAACAAAGATTATCTCTTAGCGACATTTTAGGAAATCTTACTGTTTTTTGGAACCAACTTAGGTTACAACAATAAAGCCCTGAATTATTCTGATGCATATTTGGAAAGATAATTATCATTTTGAATTAGTGTTGTGTACATAGCTATTTCACGAGTTTGGCCCGAATACGTCAGAGACAGCCATTGCCTAGCTTGTACTGTAGATTATCTTATAGTTTTTTTGCTTAAAATAGTATTTCATGGTTTAAAACTTTCATTCAAACAATATCTCGTCTCTGAACAAAAATATTTTGTTTAACATGTATTTTATTAGCTTTAGTTAATGCATTTTTATAAAGTAGACCTGAGAGTATCTTGTTTGGCAGTTCCTGAGATTCATTGTTTTTTCGTATGATTTTATTTTTTCCCTATATACTTGGGATCTCCAAACTACCTGCAAGCACCTCTAATCTGGTCTGCGAGAGTTTCTTGTTTGGATGGTAAAATTATAAAAAGATATGAAGTAAATGAAAAAAGTAAATCACTCGAGCACGAGTATTTTATTGCACAAGTATTTCCTCTTAGAAAAAACAAACTTAGTTGGGAACTTAGCATATGCCTCGATGTGGACTACGGGCCAAAAAGTTTAGAGATGGAGTTTGTACGGTAGAATTTATTGAGGCTTTCTGATAGGGTGATTGATCCCGAGGCGAACGAGCTCATCAACCCAACAAACTTACCTACAGTTCACTGAGACTACAGGAATTACGCTCTAAAAAAGGAGTGACTTTAATAGAGGCGTACAATAGGCCTTCATTGCCGCGGTGCATCTATGCCACTTAGGAAAAAAAAAAATATTGTGGCTTTGTGAAATTTAAATACCTTGATCAAAAAATAAACTAGATTAAAAATGTCAATTTGAATTTTCATTCAAGTTTAATGTTGGTTAAGGAAAAAATAATTTTTTTATAATTAAATCCTTTTCATACTGTACATTTCTTTAAAGTTTTAATAAACAAGAAATGTTGTAATATAATAATTTCATATAATTATTTTTAGTACCAAATGATAAACAACAGGCGATACAGATGTTGAAAGAACATGGTATTACGATGTTGGAGCCTGATAATGGTACTGTTGTTTCGTCGGCTGTAGAAAGAGGCCAAAACATTAAACTTACAGGTATTAAATACTTGAACCATTATTAATTTTTCTTTTTCATTAAAAAAGAAACTATCAAATGGCTCTTGTAGATGTTATGCCTTGATTGATTTCAACAATACTTCTCTCTTCCCTCTTTTTGTTCTATAATAATATACATCAACAATAAAACTTCGCTATATACTCTTCTAGGGCCAACACATAAAGAGAACACTATATCTGAACAGTTTTTTAAAAATTTAACTTCCAATTGAAAAAATCACTTGAATCTAAATGTTTGATGTTCTTGGTTTAAAGTAATAAACTTTTATTCTTTAGACAACTAAGTATTTCTAAAAACAATATTTTCTAATTATTTTTTTTTTTAAGTTATGCATAGAATCAATTCAAGAACGTGTCACTACTTAAACCCATTGGTTAACATTGACCAATTATCAACTTTACATTACAGTATATTATTATGAAACATGCATAGAGTAATTTTATGGTTACTGCTGGAGAAAGATAATAAAGTAATTTGAATTTTTTATAATTTTTTTTCAGAAGCTGGGAAGCTTGCTTTAAGTTTTTCAAAACCTTCTACCACCATTACTACCAACAATACTACAACTACGACTTCACCATTTATAAAAGTGCTTCCTTCATCAGTTACTGGTATTAAACAACCTGTTAAAATATTACCTAAACCGCAAGGACCTGTAGATGTATTACCAAAAGTATTACCGAACGGTCAGAAGATCATCACCATTAAAGCTGATCAGCTGATCAACATGACTAAGGAAAAGAAAGTTATAATTAAAGTTGCGAGGCCAGTACCCAATGCTAGAATTATTGACGTAAGTAAATTATTTTCATTATTCTTATCTTGTTTGCTTCTTGGATCAGAAATATTGTGTTTTATTTTTTCAACATTTCCCTGATGGTAGTTAGGTGGGATAATATGCACCTAAGGGAGTTATCTTCAACAACTTGATAATAGTTTTAACACAAATACTAAAATTACTGCAGTTTTTGATACTCATGTATGTTTATGTATTTTATTAGGTTACATTTCCTTTGAAAAGTAAACAACAGTTTCTGAACCAAATTATATTTATTTTACACAATAATTATTTCTCAGGTTGGGTTGAGACAACAAACGCATTCCTCAATTATACAATACAAAAGCATAAATTAATTTTATATAAAATTTTATGAATTTCTATTGATTTATCAGGATCTACTCTTGGCATGCTTTCTAATTGTCACTATTTATATTTAACCCACCCTGTTCTGTAGTGAATCTTCCTCCAACTGTTGTATTAAACTTCTACGATGTCTTCTTTTTTCCTTCTATTTTCCTGTATTGGCTCTCACTGCTTGTTAGTCACCTGTCACTATCTCTTGGTCTCGATCCTCTTTAATAGCCGGCTGGTTACCTTCTGCCTTTACATAAGGCACTTGCTTTACCTTCCATCTCTCTTTCTCCGATTCTTTGTCCATTTTTGACAGTAACTCGTGACGTCACTGCCTTCGCCCCACTATTTATATTCATTATGTAATATTTACATTACAATATATATATACTTGAAGGAAGTTAGTCGACTGTTCTATGCAGTCTTTTTAAAAATTTTTTTTTTTTAACGTCACAGCAACTTTTTCGTCAAAATCGGCTTACCGGAAGTGGCACGTTATATCATGGCCTAACAGATTTTATAATTTTCTCGAAAATGGCTCTAACGATCTTGATTAAATTCATTATATCAGGGTAAAATTAAGCAGTTTTAAATAAAATGTAATTTTTATTCTGATTGATGTTCTCTAACAGGGCTTAAATGGCAAATTATCAATATCAGCTTCCTCTAAAGTACCTTTAATTTTTTTTATTTGAAACAATTGACCACTTATCAATAATGTTATCAATAACTTCGCATTAATTTCTAATTTAAAAGATAGTTAAATATACAATATGAAAGAATTTGATATCTAACTAAAGGAGAAAGAAATAAAAAATCGTAACAGAAAATAGTTATAATGGAAGAACCAAAGGAATACGAGTGCATCCAAGCTCTCCCGAAAGGTTAGAACACGCTTCCATACGTAACATGAGCTTAATATAATACAGACTCCGACAATATTCTATAAATATATGCAAATACGGTATTTCTAAATGCTATTGTTGGTATTATTTAATATATAATTGTATAGATTACAGCGATATAAATATTAGAATTTGTATATATTAGGGTACTTATATCATTAAAAATACCCACAATGAAATATAAATAAATAAAACTATAATTTTTACTTTCTCTTCCCCTTTGTCTGAATATACAATTTATGCTAAGAAGAGGATGGTAAGTGGAAGTAGTGTGATGCATCGCACCAGATTTTTTTTTTAAATCTGCACTATATACAATACAATATATATCCCTTTTTCGGCTCTCAGGAGCGATGGATCTTGATGAATCTAGTATGAAGCCAAAGAAAATTTCATGGAGAATTGACTATTCCCAATTCAAAAACTTGAAACCTTTCTACAACTACAATAAAATTCATTTAAAAAGTAGCAGTTTTTCAAATCAAATATTGGATGATGTCAAAAGTTGATGGATTGAATCAGGATCAGTTGTGTTCTAAATATTTTGCCATCAACTATATTGGAATCTGTGTTTTAAGCCCCTAAAATGTAAGTTTTTGAGGTAAATCGAAATCGGCGTGTCCCTGGCCTGAGGTATCAGAGCTCTATTTTAAAACTTCAAAGGGGATCTCATATTATTTCCGGAGATTCATTTGCGAGCTGGATAAGTAGTTTTCTTTTTTTTTTTTCCTTTATTCAATTATCAAATTCTTTCAAAAGTTATATTTAGTCTTTTTTTCATAATTCCTAACAACAAGATACAGTTAATTTTTTTAAATAAACCAAATTAAAGGTACTTTAATTAGAAGAAGGCGTATATGAACATTTAGCATTTAAGCCATGTAAAGTGCCATCACTGTGGATAAGAACTAGCTAATATTAAAAACAAGTTAATAATACACTGATATACCAAGTTTGATTAAAATTGTAAGAACTGTTTTTGAGAAAAATCGTTAAAATTTGTAACATCGATTATATAAAGTGCCACTTCTGGTTAGCCAATTTTTCTGTAACATCTGCTGTTAAATATGCAATTTCACTTTCATAGGACATTTTGTTTTTAAGCTAGACTGGTCACATATACACACGCACACATATACCATTTTGTGGGACTTGGTTATTTGGACTCAGGAGACCTCAAAACATGTATTTCCATTGAAAACTCAGATTCGAGATTTTCACGATCGCAATACTGTCCCTTATTATATATTTCATATATAGGTAAGTGAAAGTAAAAAGTATCCTGGTGTGGATGTATACTCCACTCAGTGTAACTATTAAACTATAGTGCTATTTTACAGTGAGAAATATTTAGTAAATTGATACTTTAACAGTCGTGGTTAAGAATGAGACTTTACTGATTGTGTGTTGTGTGACTATCTTGATAATATTATATTATTATTACATGAGACTGCGATGACCGATTGCTTTAGAGAAATGGCCACTTTAGGATCTCAAGTGCAGCAGCGTCGGCTCAAATCTGGCCAGGACGAATTGAAATTTATTTATCATGGCACACCCATGGAATGAATCTCAACCATTCCACTCTCGTTAAAATAGGTTTAATTGAATCTCAAGAGCAAAACTATCTCAAGAACACGCTTGTAGCTATATTGAGCGATTAGTCTCTTGTCAATTGGGAAGGTTACTTGTGTTTGCCGTGTTTATTTTCAGTTTCTTAGAAAATACATCAGAGAATCAGCATAAAATTTTTATGTTAAATGTAACCAAGTATTAGAAATGTTGAATATTTCTTTTGTTGAGTTTGGGAGGCACCAATAACAAATCTTACGCAGCTATTCATTAATCTTTTCAGTCTATCACGGTCAAATATGTATGAATTCGCGAGGTCTACTGTTCACAGAATTCAATGTTATTTCTAGGATCTGTAGATCTAAACTTACTAAGAAATAGATGGAAACTATAAAACAGAAATGAATACGATAATACGTTATCGGATATTCTGTAATGGAGAGGAGCCTTTTTCATTTATTTTGGAATGTAGACAAAGAGAATTGTCCACATTATGTTTTATTTTAGACTGTACTGTATTAGCTCGAATCAAATGAATCGCAGTATGTAAACAGCCAATCTTTCTACTTGTAAACAAAAATTTAAAAGTACATATAAATGAGTAGGGAAGACAAAAGAGTGGGGGTTAGATGGGAAAATGTTTTGCTCATCTCTCTCCCCCTCTACCCACCCTCAAACTTATCTTAGATAGAGTCTACAAATGTTTCCAAGATGGCTGTGAAGACAATAACTACGATGAACAATTAAAAAAGGTTGGCATATCTAAACAATACATGGCTTTTGCACCTCGATAATGAATCTGCACACACTTCATTGCTCATTCATGAATTTTTGGCATAAAACAGTGCTGTAATGATGTGCCTCCATATTCAACTGGTATGGCCATTTGAGATTTTTTTCTGTTACCAAAAATAAAAAGAACCGTAAAAGACCAATGTTTTTCAAGCATATTCGAGATTAAAAGCACATCGCTGAGGTGATAACAATGTAACGTTTGAAATAACCCACTCCGAGTCACTTCTTATCACCATAGCCCTGATGAAGACCTGCATAGTTTGTTTGGAATGTAAACTTAATAGTTTCTACTTTTTAAAGTTACTTTATTAATGCCGCCCTGGGCCATCTTTTCCCTCATTGTTGAGCATAAATAAATAAAATTGTTTTAAAAAATTATAGTTTCTGTTACTTTTTAAAACTTATTTTGTATGTAACCATTTAACAGTTATTCGAGTAATTAATTAAAAGTTGTAGCGTTTTATTGAGTTTCAATCTTTCATTGTAATATTTTGTAATCTGACCATCCTTTGCTGAATCTGAACAGCTTTGGATTACTTAAATTGTACTGTATTACACTTGTCTGTAATATTTCAAATTTAATGTTTTGCTTAAATTTTATAATTTAATTAAAATCTTTGATACTTATGTATTTATTTATTTTTTTATAGGGTAAACTTGTCACTACTACCCAAAAAGAACAATTGATATCTACAATGAAGGACAAACGCACCCAAGCCATTGTTTCTTTAGTCGAAAAGAAAAAGATTGCAGAAGAAGCAAAAAGAGCTTATGAAAAAGCAAAACAAGTTTTTGAAGAAGCAAAAGAAAATATGACCAAGTTGGAAAAAGATGTCGACGATATTCAAAAACAAATTACAAATTATGATCTAACAATTTCAAAATTGTTACCAAAAACAGACTGATAATTGTTTAAATTTTGAATTATTATTAATTTTATAATTTTTGAATGCTAACAGAACAAATGGTAAACCTGATAACCATAAATTGATTATGTGATTCGGGGTTCTACTGAGCATGTTGATGTAATTATTGTCATTGAAAATATTTTCATTTAATGATCAATACTTGTATAAAAGAAATTCAAATATGTTATCATTACAAAATGTAATGATACATCTTTTAATCATCCTGTATATACTTGTAAATAATATATTATTGAGATCTACTTTGATTACTTAAAGATTTTCACTGGTAAAATTTATATTAAAAAGATTATTGTCTTGGTAAAAAGTTACCTTAAAAAACTAATTTATAAGTGATGAAAGATTGTTCATTTTCAAAATGTTTATGTTATCTATTTATATGTATTCTCTTATGTTCCGCCCAGTAGTATAATAATAACTTTTTCTGAATACTTAAGTAAATTATTATATGTTAAATTTATTAGTATTTTATTTGTAATGGTATTGCTACATATTCAGTAACTATAGCAACCTCCTAGTTATATCCATCGCATCGATCTTGACAATTCTTTTAAGCCACCTTAAACGAAGAAAGAATGTTATTAATACACTGGCTTTTGAGTGGAAAAAAAAAAATATTTTTTTTTATTTGCATTCATTTCTCAACAAAATGTTGTTTAATTCAGAATGGTATTGAACTTCTCAGTTTCTTCCATTTTATTTCTATAAATGTATTATGAAATATGAGTTTAAAAATTCTCTTTTTATTCCTCCTTGGTTTATACCACAATACCAACATTATATTGTCTCATGATAGACTTAAATTTGTATTAATATTTTGACCGACTTCAATGTCTCTTACTTCCTTCTTTTTTTTGTAATTTCTATGTACATATTACTGTCTTCATATCATTGTTCCAATGTGTTATTGATTGACAATTTTTTTTTTTATTAATTGGAAAAATTAATTTGTTTTGATCGGTATTTCTGAGCCTTCCAACCATGAACCATTTTTTATTTCTCCCTAGTCAAATAATGTATCATCATAATTATTTTAATTATAATTTTATTATTTACATGACCATTAAGTATTTTTTTTTTAATGAAATTAGTCTTTATTTTCTGAGAGTTTTTCTAAAAATTTGTGAACCGTATCCATTTTATTTTTTACAGGAGAAGAATATGTATTTGTATATATATTTTTTTACTATCGTAATATGTATTGTTTAACAATCTTATTGTTACCAATTGTAAATATTTGACAATTGTTATACCCCTTTATCCCAATTTGTATATATCTATAAAATAAGGCTTTGAATTCTGTGCATAACTGAAAGTTTATTGTGATAAAAGAAAGTAAAAATGTTTTATAAGCAAAAGATGTGCCATTTTTTAAAAGAAGATAATAAGAAGATTTTGTATATATATTTTTGTATAATGATGATTTTTATAGAAGAATTGATCTTATCAGTTTGATAATAACTGTAAATGTTTAATTTGTGTGTTTTCAGTCTATATTTTATTATATTATATCAAAGTTGATTTTGATAAAGTTTTTAAGTAGTTATAATGTAATATATATCTTGCTGTTATGCAAATTTTTTAATTGTATTGTCATTGATATTCTGGTCGTATTTTCAATGAACTCAAAAGCCAGATATAATTATAATTAAATTTTACACTATTGATTATTGTTTTATTATAATTAACAAATAATTATGTATCTCAATGGTTTGACATGAATAATGCAATTACACTCCAATATTCCGTTATTGTGATCATAGCTCATTAGTTTTTATAATAGTTATAATTATAGTTATAAGACATATTTTCTGTTCTTTCTTTTTTTATGTTTGTTATCACTAAATGGAAAACTAATTCCTAATGTGTATAATGATGTTCCTATTTTATATTAAGTTTTTACCCTGATAAGTACAATTGTTATCTGATATTTTTTATACTTTTTTTCTTGTATACATGATCCTAATATCTTTGAATAAATGTTTTTTTTTTTCTGTATTTATTTGATAAATTTAGAAAATATCTGGGACTTCAGAGTTTGTGCATATTTAATAGTTTTTACTTTCCACAGTAACCATTTGAGAGAGTCACTTATTTCTAAATTTCACAGAATTTACTACAGCATTTTACCTTTATAATCGCTTCTCTGCAGATCAGTAATTTTTCTTCTTGTTTTCCTATTTATAATGCCAACTACACTTCCTAGAAAAGTTATTTTGTTGAGGGAGTGGGGTAACTCAGTGGGTAGAATACTGATTTCCAAAGCTCAAGGCACACAATCATTTATTGTCACATTAGCTGTTGTTTGACCCTGTTGTCTCTATAGGCCTTTCTGGGGTACCCAACCTCCATATAATGGGTACTCTGAATTAATTAAGGAGGAAAACCTGATGGTTGAACATGGTCTCGATCAAATCACCTCCTTGCACAACTGTTGATCAAGAAACAATACTTTCTTACCATGGGTGATAAATATTCAGGACGCAGTCTTTTTAAAAATTTTTTTATTTTTGCCAACGTTTCAACCCAAACATGTGGGCCATCTTCAGTGCTCAAACCACGCCCTGAAGATGACCCACATGTTTGGGTTGAAATTTTAGCAAAAATTTAAAAAAGTGCGTCCTGAATATTTATCACCCATAATATGTAGAACAGTCGACTAACTTCCTTCAAGAATACTTTCTTACATATTAGTGAACCCAAGGCCCTTCACGGGTTGTAGTGGTACCAGTTTTTTTTTTATTTTGTTGAAAATTGGAATTTATAAAATTGGCACTTACAGAATTAATGGTTTTTAGCAGTTTTGTAATATTTGGGAGAAAGCAAATCTCGTACTAATATTTATTTGTATGATTTTCCTACAAAATTGTTTTGGTCTAGTCTCCTCTATCGACCATATCTTCCTCCGCATTGTATAACCATATCATCCTGATTTGTCTCTTTTTCATGTTTCTATCTTTACGATGAAGAAGTTTTAAAAATGTGAAATTTAGGTTGATAATGAAAGATTAACTTTGGCCTTCGTTCCTGCTGCCATTTTTTGTACATGGTCATTCCATTTACAAGTTCTATGTTGTACAGGTTTGTGTTATTTTCTCACCCTGGCATAATTATTCAAGTCTTAGATGGCTTTTATCAATTAATTCTTACTCTTTTATTCTGTAACTATTCACAGCCTTTATAATGGAACCTGATACGATTCTTATACAAATATATTTATCTATAAATCATACAGCTAAAAAATAAAAATACAATTCAGTTTCATTTAAAAAATAGTTTTATATCATCTATCCTGAAGCCTTTTATAAAATATAGAACAAAAATTTTACATAATTATTATATAACATATGTAATGTTATCATCTAAATTTCATTTTAATATGAATTTAGAAGTTAAAAAATAAAACCTTAAAGATCAGGCTAGGCCTCACAGGCAGGGCTTAGAATTGATGTTGCTGTTTGCAATTGGAAAATTTTTGTATTTGTTGTAATTATGGCTCTTATAGTTTTTGAAAAAATAAAATGAGCGCATGCAAATTTTTATAAAATAGGTAAATATCAATAATTATTTTAATTTAATTTTATAAAAATTGTAAATAAAAACACTGTTATATATATTGGCCCCAATGTGTAGATTTAATTCTCTGTCTAATTTTATTTATATTTTTATCTCAAAATCTTACAAAAAATATCAAATTCAAGTTATATATAGTTTTTATTATATTGTTTTGAAAAAATTAAATTTCTCCCTACAAAAAACCTTCAGATCTTCGCCATTTGTTAAGATCATTTCTTAAGTGTTATTTTATTTTATTTTCTTCTTTCCTTGCCACTCGGCAATGCAGATTTTTGGTGGAAGTAGCTTGATACTTCTACCACTTGTCTTCGTTCGTGGAGGTTGAAGTGATCATCCTCCACTAATTTCTTCCACCCATACACAAATGCTTCATAGTACTGGTGGTTATCCTTACTTACTAGCTGAGGTAAATCGTCTTCTGTGAAGATGTATAGTCCGGTTTCTCTTAGTAGTTTGGCCCTTATTGCTTCAAAAGCAATGCAAGTTTTGCCGATACGCTCAGCAGTTTCTGGAAGACCACAACAGGGGCATAGGGAGTTAATTTATTTCCCAAAGCCATGAAGCTTGGCATGAAAACCCCCATGCCTTGTGAGGAATTGTGAGACCCAATAATCATATTCCTTGAGTGTTAATAGAAGGTGTAGGCATATTAAAAAAAAAAATTAATACAGTAAAAAATATTATGAATATTATAAATATTATGAAAATTGCCTGTAATCTGAGAATTTTCCATATGAATAGTTATGTGGATATAAATATGTTGGTGTAAATACATCAGGATGGTCTCTACAGTATTTATAAAAAAAAAATAAAAAACCTGTACCACTACAACCCATGAACGGTCTGGGGTTCAGTACTATTTAGGGAAAGCACTGTTTCTAGGTCAATAGTTGTGAAAGGAGGTGATTTGACTGAGATCACGCTCAACCACCAGGTTTTCCCCCTTAATTAATTATTTAATTAAGGGTACCCACTTTATAAAGGCTGGGTGTGCCCCAGGAGGGTCACACCCGCGAGGGTCGCCCCATGGCCAATGAAACAGATAAATAAATTTTCTGCCATGAGCCCTACCACAGGCGGATCTACGGGGGGAGGGGCTTTCGGGCTGATCCTCCCCCAAAATGGTAAAATATAACCATGTTTTACAGAAAAAAGTATTAAATACTATCTCTTAAAGTATTCTTGTTCGTGTAATTATATTTAATAAGACTTTAAGAACCACTTAAACACTATTTCATATAGGTAGTTAATTTATTTCCTTTTTTTTTCAAATTAATTATCGTTATATGTATATGAAAAAAAATCTTTTGTGCTGAAGCCCCCCCCCCCCCATTTAGAGTAGTAACATAATAAAAAAAAATCTACACAAAGAAATATAATCAAATAAAGAAATAAGAAATACAAGTTGAAAGCACTTTATGTGTAAATAGATTTTCAGAAATGGTTTTTTAAAATATGTGTTGGTTTTAGAAAAAAATTTGTTTGGGGGGAAGTTTTAAGTTTAATTTTTGTGTTGTGTGGATAGTCAGGGATAATCCCTTATATAAAATTATAGCAATTTAGATATTTTTGTATAAATATTGGATCATTATGTAAAGACTTTTTTTTTTTTGCTTTGCTTTTTTGCTGTCTTAATGTGTTTATATATTTAAAAACGAATTAATTTCTCTAGAATTTTGGATACTATATTCAGAAGGCTTGTTAATTTGTAATAAAATTGTTAAGTGCTGTTTAACACAAGTCTTTTAAAACATTTATCTAAGCTTTTTAAACAAAATTTAACTCTTTTTTCTTGACTTAATTGTGAATTGATATGTATTTTAAACTGTGAGTATTAAGAAGAAATTGAATCATATTCGTAAATAGTTAGAATGATGTACATAGATTCATAAAAAAATTCTTGATGAATTCTCAACTGTTCTCTTCAAATTATAATGTAAAATTAAAGCAAGGTAAGGTAATAACGGTTCACTTATATTAATTTTGATGGATTGAAATATAATATTAAAATAAATGAATAAAATTGTTAATAAAAATAATAAAATTGTAGATTTGAGTTGGCCACGCCTACTAGCGAGGCGGTAGATGAAGTGAAGAATGGTGGGGAGGGACCAGTCGAAGTTTGTTAATCGTGTGGTGTGGAGCTATGGCTGAGAGGAAAGGTTCGTTATTGGCAAAGTCTGTTTCTAAACATGCTGGGAGAGCTAAAGAAAAGGTATTTATGCATAAATTTTACTATATATGTTACATTTTCTTAAAATAATATGTTCGTGTGTTAACCTAAAGTATTTGTTTTCGTTCTGGTGATAACTGGTGTCCAAAGAAACCTCCTTTAGTTTTATCAGTGTTCAGTGATTAGTTTAAACAATACATTACTCAGATAACATTATTCTTTGTTTAACTAAACTTTTATTCGTCAATCACAATTCACATTTTCTTAAATCAAAGTAAATCTAATTTAATAACTTCAAATGTATATCATATGTTATGATGTCAGATTTGAAAATCTTTCACAAGTTGTCGATTGCTGTCATGCATTCAAATATCTATAGATTCGTTGGAATGTTAAAACTATTTTCTATGACATACCATTTATACTTTAGATATAGAGCTGGACCTTTTTGGATGAATGCCATTTCTTCGTTGGTCTTGCCAAGTTTCTTAAATTCTCATAGGCTTTTTAGTGTAACCCCATTTTAATCTTACTGCACTAATAATAATTATAAACGAAAATCTTCTTTTTTTTTTATACTGTTATAAAATAATCCGAACTTTGATTATTGTCAAAAAATTTTTTATAATTCTCTAAAAAGTGCAACACAAGCTATATTTTGAACCAGTGAAATACATCGGAAACAAATATAATGATCCGTATAACATATTATGATTGACAAAGTTGTAGAATACATTCACAAAATAATTCTCTGAATATAATTTAATAACTCATTAATTATCCTATCTGAAAATAATGGCTATATTAACAATAAGGTTTTCTAAAGAAAATCCTGATGCTGAATCAAGTTTTTATGTTTGAATGGTTCCTTGTTGATATTAAATTATGCATATTAATTTTTCGTAATGAGGACAAACCTAGTACATCCTGGTAGGATAGGCCCGTGGTAAAAATAGTAATGTCCTAGTATGTTATTTTAGCCTAGTATCAAATTTAAAAAGAACATTTTGAGTTCTTTTCTTTCAAACGAGCCCTTATCATGTGAAATTAATCATAATTTTAACAACTAATGGTACTTTATTGTGTTATTTTATTATTGAGTGCGTTTCTTCGTAATAATTTAATTTTGTCTTCATTTGTTTTAAAATATTTAACTAACAAAATATTATTAGTTTTCTATGAAAATTCTCAAGAAAGTGCTCTAAAATAGCATACAATTTATTGACTACAATCCCTGAACCTTTTTTTCTCATATCGGAGGTGTCACATATGACGAATTAACTAAATTTTTATCTTATCACGTGAATATTCATATCGATATTATTTACTGATTAATGCTAATTTTGTTTTATATTACAAAGTATTGAATTAAATTGTTATTTAATAAAATCCAGTGAATTAATTAAATTTTATATATCGATTCATTGGCATAAATTATTCTATTTCTTTCTCTGTAATCGTTATTATTGATTTTGTATCATCACTATTTGATCGGACTGCATTATATTAATTAATTTGAGTGATGACCCCGGACCTTGATATGAAATATGAGATTCTTATCTCAGTTGTGCATGCCAGATAAAAACTGGCATAAATTTTAGAAACAATTATGCGTATTAAAATTATCACGGTCTTTTATTTACATTTTAATTTTTGGCTATGCGGAATCTGTTTAAAAGTTTCTATTCAATTTTTATATTGCAATACGTACTCAATATAATATCACAATTAATTTGTGATTTTCACTATCAAAGACCTGTGTTGTGGCTACAAAAGGAAATAAACTATCAAAAATTAATTTTTTATAATAACAAAGCTTGATTTGAGTTACAGATTGAACTTTCATAATTTATTTTGATGAATTTACATCTGATCTGAAATCATTTTCATAAAGTTTTATTATTAGTAATTACTTCTTCTCCATTATCTGTTATATATATATTTTTTATAACTGTGTTATTTTAATAAACTATCTAAATTTTTAAAAACATTCCTTTTTTAAATTTTTCAAACATTTGGTATTTTTATTTTATAAGAAAGGACTGTTAAGAGTTTTTGTTAAATTCAGGTAAATATTTTTTCTAAAATCACAGGTTTTTGGGGGAAAAAAAATACTAGTTAATAAAAAGATGTTTAAATGTTAAAAAAAAAATTAATAATGAAAATAAGCATGGAGTCTTCATATTTTGAGAAATAATTTGAGCTGAGCTGTGACAAGAAAAAACAAATGGTAATAGATCGGTGACATTTTTGGGTAACATATCTACGATGAGGTAACTGAAAATACACATTTCAAAGGCTTCCACATGTTTAAACCAGGCCCTAAATAAAAATATATAGATACATTTAACAAACATACATGTTTAAGTCGCTTAGAGTATTTTGATTTAGATTAAGCTAGATATCGTAACTTAAAGTACTAATGATTATATTTACAAATGCAAAAAAAATAATAATGAAAAACCTGCACTACTACAACCCATGAATGGGTTTTGGATTGAGTACTTTGTTAGGAAGTACTGTTTCAAGGCCAATGGTTATGCAGGGAGGTGATCAGGCTAGAATCATGCTCAAATGCCAGGTATTCCCCCTTAATTAATTTTTAAATTAAGAGTATCCTCTTTAAAGAGGCTGGGTGTGCCCCAAGAGGGTTTCCCGACCTCTTGGTCGATCCACAGCTGATGAGAAATTGTTTAACATCAACTGGAATTGAAAGGGGGGCCCTTGAGGCTAGCAGCCCAGTGCCTAGCTCACTGAGCTACTCTGCTCCCCCAACAAATATGTATTAGTTATAAATGATTGTTCAAAGCAATAGGTATACACTTAAGCATAAATAAATATTATTTATATCGATTCTATAGTTGTGGACATGGGACATTACTATAGTATAGTGTTAATGTAGCGCAGCTGTTCTATCTATGTCAGGCGACTTAGTTACTAGTTGTGTACTATGAATCAAAGAACCTCTTTAAATATATTAATGAGTTTTTAGGTGATTCAAGAAACATGGTTACGAACATGAATATTTATTTATTTGATCTTTGTCTCTACTCTGAATGATCATTTACGTTATGCTGTTTGTTTTTCCTTATATTTTTTATATTGACCGATAATTTTCAAAAATGCATTATTTTTTCGATGTTGTTTTTGCTTTCTTCTAAGAGCACTTTGAGGTTTCCTGATAGTTCCACAGATAGAGGTTTGCGTGGTTTTGTATTTATTATAATTTATGCCTATGCGAAGATAGCATAAAATAATTTCTTCCCGTCTAGAATTTCTTTTATTCGTTTTGTATTTGCGAATTATTAGATAGATTTCAGCCAATTTTATGTTAATATATCCTCATTAAGTTTATTATTATTTTAAAAATCGGCGTGTGATATTGGTCCCACCTTCTGCAGTAACTAGTTCGATCTTATTGGCTTTAGAATCAATGTTTTCTCTTGCCTTGGTGCAGCAAGATCAGCTTTTTTCCCGGAAATAATGTAACAAATCATCATTTTATTATTTATTAGTATTTAATCTGTTCATAATTATTTCATATTTCCTACAATAGTTCTTGTGATGAAGACCTACAATGTAGGTCGAAACGTAGGGGCAGAACAAATACAATAAGACCCACTTATGTTTTTTACTCTTTTAATCGTACTTCCGACCAAGTTCTAAAATTGATATTTTTTTTTAAAACTAATTTTCAAGTTCAAATAAATGATTCTCAAGATCTATTGTTAATCTATAAGGTATCTATCTATAGCAGGCTATTTGTGTTTAGAAGGAATTGGTTTATCGTCCGTGAAAATTCGCAAGAGTGCTCAGGATTATTAGAGGTGTAAAGGGAAAATGCAGTTGAGAGCTTATCACGCTTAGAAAGAGAGCCCGTGAAAAAAATAGATGACCAGATCTGAAGAAAAAATTGAAAGTATTATTTTGAACATTCATAATAATTATATTAATAAAATGAAAGTCTGCCAGTCGGATCATGTTACATGAAAATGTGACTACTGGTTTAAAGAATATTAGACCCGTAACTTGAAGATCGAAACGGGAAATTTTGGGAAATGTTTTTATTTTTTTAACTTTTATATATATGGGTTCAAACATGTTTTTTTTTTCTGTTGGCATTACAGACAATTTTTGTTGATTCTATATATCAATTAGTTGTTTTGCCTTTCACGTAGTCTTTTGCCTTCTATTGAGGCATTCATTTTTAGGTAGTGGTTTTCAGGTGGATTGCTGCGAGCTATATGCCCCGACCATCTTAACCTCCGTGTCTTCATATCATTGGATATTGATTGACCAAGTTATGTAAGCATTTCTTCATCAGTCTTTCTTCTCCGTGTGCTATTACTCTGATCCCAGATAGCTTAAACATGTAAAAAAACAAAATTGTTAACGTGGTCCACTTTGTACAGCCTAAAAAGATTTTTTCGACCTTTTTTTCTTTGTTTTTTCACCTATAATTCCTAAACGGTCTATCGGAGCGAAAAACGCACTCCTTAAGAAATTAAAGAAAGTTAAATTGTGCGTCGAACGAGAACATAAACTTAATAATTTGATTAAGTGACAAGCTTGATAATTATAGTCAACGAACGCTTATTTTCATCAAATTTGTCAAAAACTGAGAATTGGTAAATTATCACAATTGGTCCTGCAGCTTGGAAATGAGTTATCTAAGAGAAAAAACTCTTAAAATAAAATTTGTAGAATCGAATTCCGCATCCACTGAGTACTAACAGTTTTATTGTAGGCCAATTAGATCTCCAAAATCGGGATTCGTTATTTCTTCATGAAATTCGGTTTCTTTTGACACCTCGTTTCTCAAAATTCTTCGCTGCTGAGAGGTGGAAAAGTGTCCTATACTGTATGTAGCAGACTCTATACAAGAATAACTGAGTAAAATAAACATCCATACTATTGAAGTATTTAAAATCTTAGATACCTTCATTACCAATTTCCTACTATCGAAAGAATACGGATTTCCTACATTGTGGTTCGTTCGCTTGTTGATAAAAGGTGGAAATTGGAGTATCAAGGCATCCTATATATTATTTCTAAAAAGGTGTGTTTTTTCGATACGCCATAACTTCGTAAATTCTTCATCAAATCCAATGATTGACCACTGATTTTGAAGATATTCTTCTCTTTCACATGCGAAAAATAGTCATATCTCCCCGAAATTTCTGGAAAAAAATTTATGAAAGAAAAGAAACTTTATTTGCGAATAACTCAAAAAGTATGCATTTTATCTGAATTGTACCAATGATAATTAGAAATATTACTAAATTACCTACAAAACAAAAAATTGTAAAAATCGGACAATTATTAACTAAGATACGGTCCATTAGTTTTGGTATACTTAATAATGTCTTCCCGTTTAAAGTTACTGCATTTAGGAATAGAATATATTTCTTAAAGACATTTGGGTGTTCTTACATTTTATTTTTTAAAAATAATTTAGAATATCTCATGATATTGTTTTTATTAAGTTTATTATCGTTCTAGTCAGCGTTTAAATATAGGTTCTAGCAAAGCAATTTGTACAAATGTTTTTGTCTATTATGTTTAATGGAATATTGTAATCGACCAAGGAAAAATTATTAATTTCTTCCTTACATAATACATAGAAACTACTTATTTCCATATTGTTTTGCTATTTTTTTCTAAACTAAATTTTCTGCGATTTTTTCGCACGGGCCAACACTAATATAATTTTTTTTTATTTTAATGAAATTTACAACTGTATTACATAGAAAATACAACAAGTAAATGTGACATTGGTAACATGACATGTACAACATGAAGAGAAACTACCCATTGGTAGAACTCAAATATAATATTAAAAAACAATTTTTTTTGTGTGTAATAAAGTTAATTCTTTGCTGATAACGTTGAGCGTAAATAAAGGTAACAAACACCTGGTACAAGAGTATTTACACTTACTATTTGTATTCACAACAACAAAATTATTTCTGTAATGAATTATTTATTCTAAAAAATAAATAAATAAATAATAATCTAGTTTCCTTAATGAATTAATAACATATGAATCAGCAGAAGTTGGTGTTATTAAAGTGCTGGGGACTTGTTGCGTCGGCGTTGAGGGGGGCGTGTGTTGTGTGAATGGGTGTATGCGTAGGTGACTCCGAGCACCAAATAAGGTACGGTGGCTTGAATTTAACGATCTCGGATTTAAAACGTCTCAGGGATATTTTTTCTCTATCTATAGAATTAAATATTTACTGATTCAATATTAAATTTGACTTCGTATGTTCAGGGAAAAACAACTCCTTTAAGGTTTTCGAAGATGCAAAAATTATGTAGAAGAATTGAGACCACAGAACGGGAATATACGTGACCTGCATATGATATATACTGTAAGTGAATTTACTTTATGTACGAAAATTGAAAGGATCTTAAGTAAAAGATTATAGGAAACTTTCATAAAAATCATTAAAGTCGTTTTTTCGATACAGTATTTAGAAAAACACTTTCTTCTCATATGATGCAGTTACTATTGCTTAGGGAGCACCCAATTCGTTTCACAGGCATCGGCAGTCCAAACTCTATTAAACAAAAAAAAAACAAAAAAAAAAAGCAACAAAATCAATCTACCTGTTCCCGAGATAAATTCTTAGCACAGACAGACAGACCAATGGCTGAAAATGTATTTTCGGACTCATAGTGCTCTGAAACGTAAAGTGAAAATCGCACATCGGAAATTTTACCCGATTGCATTACTTTCTTAACATTATAGCTGGTTGTCAAATAATAGAAATACTCAAAGACACTGTTTTGCATCCGTAAATAAACGGAAGAAAATTCATGGCCTAATATATTATCGATAAAAAGCTCTTATCTCTGATTCTTTATAATCGATAATGCAGTTACTGGTTGATAACGACTGACGAATTCCTGAGATAAGTTGTAGCTGAGTGTAATCTGAAATCTGTTTTATTTTCCCAATGCTCCCATCTCGAACCCCCCGATCATCGTACCAAAATGTCGTCATTCTATTATTAGATTGTACGTACTGCATATGATATAAGACTGACAAGAATGACTTCAATCTCGATGTTACCTACACCTTTCTGTCAGGCTGACGTCATTTTAGCACTGTTGACGTCGAAACGCCAGGCATTGTTAGTCTGGCAAATGGTCTAATATTAAAGTGTTTGACAAATAAAAAGATAGTTTGGCCGATATGTCAGCATTGAACATCAATAGAAACGTGTAACTATAATAATCTTTATACATTATTATATCAAAGGTGTTTTGGTTTATTATTTTCAATAATGAACCATTATAATCGTCCAAGAAATTCAAAAATTTAACCTTCCCTCAAAATACAATTTTTTTTGTTCATCCGCCGTCCGCGGCTTTTCTCCGACAGTACTTGACCAATTTTTTTCAAATTTGGAATCAAAGTCAGAGGTCACCCGAAGATGATCCTCCTACGTCGACACTACTACTCCGCCCTTTAGTTCCTAGATGGCGTCTGAAAAACCTGTGTAGGTGTAGACTAGCGAATGTAATCAATTTCAATGAAACTTGACTAAAATCTTCTCCTCGATGACCTTTAAATTTATCTATATAACATAATTCTACGAATAAAAACTGGAAAAAAGTTCGAGGGGTGTTAAAATTAGATTTTCGAATAACTCAAGAAGTTCACACTTTTTGGTTATCAAAATGTTTTCGATTTTATCTAAAAAAAAAAAAAAAATCGTTGAAATCGTACTATTTGGAGCGAACATCAACTATTCAAGTTTTACATCAACTTTAATAATGTAGTTTATTTTTTAAAGCAAATAACCAATTATAAAATAGAGAATTATATAGACGAATGTTAGGAATCCCTTTTTATTTATTTTCGTAATGTTACATGTAAAGTAATTAGAGTGTTAAATTGTTTGAAAATAATAAACTACTGTGTAATAATTCGTTGCATTTTTTTTATCAGTACGCCATATCTTATTCAATTCTTCATTTAAATCCAGGTGGGGAAAATAATCACATCCGGATATTTCAGAAAAAAAGTTATGAAGGAAAAGAAACTTTATTTGCGAATAACTTTAATAATTAGAAACCCGGATAATATTAACTAGTTTTCAGCTGGGACTAATGCCTGCTAAATGTTGGGTGATGGGTGAAAGTTGTGTGACGTGCGGTACCAGATATTCAAATTGATTTCCAAAACTAAAAGATTTGAGGTTCTTTTAGATATTCTAGAAATGGTTTTTAGAAACGTCCTTGATTTCGAAGGACAGGCACTCTTCACTCTTCGACGAATTGTGTAATTAGCTTTTTGACATTTTTTTCTCCCACAGTTATCGCTGTTCTAAGAGCACTATTCTCAACTGACCTTTCGTGGAAGTCAGTGGGAAGTCTCTCTTTGTTATTTGTATTGCGAAAGAATATATTCTAGTATTGTAGTGTCTGTATTTAGATAAGATGGTATATATATATATATATATATATATATATATATATATATATATATATATATATATATATATATATATATTTTTTTATTATCATTTCTTAATGATATTTACATCTGTATTAAATAAATACATCTAGTAAATTTGAACATAATGGATATAATGACATGAAAACACTTGCTGAGTAGCTACCACTCTAATGATATGTCTACATTAGAGGAGGTCACGGGGCCATCTTCTTTTCAAACGCCTCGGAGGGTTATCAGGAATTGAAGAGGAAGCAAGGTTAGAAACGAGAGGGTTCGGATGATTCTGAAGTTTATTATGGAAGGATAAGTATCTGGATTAGGGCAGATCTGAAACAAAAGAAACATTAATGTCATTATGGATGGTCTTATTTGTAACAAAGTAGGGAGCATTGAGGGTTTTACGAAGGATTTTGGATTGTTAGGATTGGATACGAGAGGAATTCGATTGTTTAGTGGAGCCCCTTAGCTCAAGATGGTATATTAAATTTATTAATATAAAATAGTTTAGTTTGAATAAATCAATAATCATAATGTCTGATTTATGTTGTTTATTTGTTATTAAACAAAAAAACAAAAATTTCTTTTTCATATATTTTCTTTAGAACTATTGTTGCTGAGGAGGAAGTGTTTATTTTGCATTTAATAATTGTAATTAAATGACATTTACAATTTAAAAATATTAATGGCCCGTGTCACCATTTGAATTCCGGCCGAAAACCCTGTTTTTTTGTTTTTTTTTTTGTGTTGTGATTTTTATAAAATATCAAGTTATCTCTTCAATGCCCTTTAAATTTATGTATATGACATACTTAACCGGAAAGTACTTTCTTTTCAAGATGGCGGTCGAATGGCTATTGTCTTATAGACTGTAGCGCCTAAACCGATTTACGGACTTTATTGTGTTTTAATTTTTAAGTCTAATTCCAAATTAGATTACAAAAAATACAACTATAAAATAAATATATTTTTTTTTTTGTTATGTACTATTTCTTTTTTGTAACTTTTAATGTTATAATAGCTTCCACTTTAACGTTTACTGTTAAATTTTATATTGTGTAATATAAATATTCAGTAAGGGTTAAAAAGGCTCGTATGTGGTCGAAAAGCTCTCATCTTTAGGAATAAATAATAAAAAGATTAGATTTCTAAATAACTAAAAAATGTTTACACCTTTTTTGTTTATGTTACAGCGGTCATTTAAAAGTTTACCTAGGTCATTTACCTGCAAGACATAAAAAAGAAAAGAACATCGGAATCATAGCAATGGTAGAGCGTATTCTATTTTCTACACATATTTTAATTTAAATTTGATATTTTCGTTGATGTAACATTTAAAAAGTTTCTCTTAATATTTTCCACACGTTCTACCACAAATCTAATAACTTTTTTTTTTTTTTGAAAAGGTTACATCAACGAAAATATTAAATTAAAATTAAAATATGTGTAGAAAATAGAACACGCTGTACCATTGCTATGGTTCCGATGTTCCTTTTTTTTTATGTCTTGTAGGTAATTTAATTATCTTTCAAACGATTCAATATAAAGGAAGAAGATGGTCCGGGGTTGCGGTCATAAATAGGCTAAATAATGGTAAAACTATTTTATTGAAAGCCGACGTTTCGACCCGACTTTGCAGGTCTTTATCAGGGCTAGAACGGACAAGATACAAAAAGATAGAGAATTGTGGCAGTTATATAATATTTTGACATAATTTATAAACTATGTGAATAAGCTTATTAAAAGTATAAACAGTAAGTAAAATAAAGTATGAACAAAGTTAACTGAGTAAGTCGGGTCGAAACGTCGATTTTCAATAAAATAGTGTTTTACCACTATTTATGACCGCAACCCCGGACCATCTTCTTCCTTTACAATGCAACGGTCAACTATTAAATATTCAATATGATTCAATATAAAGTTTACCACATAGCGTATATTTAGCGAGTTAGACCTCAAAACATTTTTCTTATCTTTTTAACTATTTTACTGATGCTCTCGGGAATTAACTTCATATACGAAAATTGAAAGGTATTAACTAGAAGATTATAAGAAACTTTCATTAAAATCGTTGAAGTCGTTTTTGCGATACAGTCTTTAGAAAAAAATTTTGTTCTCTTATTATGCAGCCACTATTGCGTAGGGAGCAACCAATTCGTCTCATAAACATTGGCATTCCAAACTCTATTAAACAAAAAAAAAAAAAAGCAACAAAATCAATCTATCTGCCCCGAGATAAATTCTTGGCACAGACAGACAGGCCAATGGGTGAAAATGTATTTTTCGGACTCTGAAAGTGCTCTGAAACGTAAAGTGAAAATCGCACATTGGAAATTTTACCCGATCGCATTACTTTCTTAACATTATTGATGGTTGTAAAATAATAGAAATACTCAAAGACACTGTTTTGCATCCGTAAATAAACGGAAGAAAATTCATGGCCTAATATATTATCGATAAAAAGCTCTTATCTCTGATTCTTTATAATCGATAATGCAGTTACTGGTTGATAACGACTGACGAATTCCTGAGATAAGTTGTAGCTGAGTGTAATCTGAAATCTGTTTTATCTTCCCAGTGCTCCCGTCTCGAACCCCCCGATCATCGTACCAAAATGTCGTCATTCTATTATTAGATTGTACGATTTTATCTCCGCCAGCTGATATTTTTATATTGTTATCGCCAGTGCATAAGTGATATTAGTGGGCGTCATTTATTTTGGCATAGTCATACAGATTATTGGTTTCTTACCTATTTATTCATTCTCCTATGTTAGTTCTCTCTCTCTCTCTCTCTCTCTCTATATATATATATATATATATATATATATATATATATATATATATATATATATGTATATATAAAAGAACCAGAAACTCACTCTTCAACAGATTTATTTATAATCTCATTCTAAATATGCACATACTCAATAAAATTAAAATATTTAACTGTGAATATTTGTTCTCTTCATATTTTTATCCACACCTGTCATAATCTTGACAATAAGCAGAAGTGATGATAAAGTAAAGGAAATTAGCATTTTAGGTATGAGGAAGAATAGTACCCAGCAGTACCTCTTCCTGGTCTTGGTTTATTTTCTTACTTCAGGAAAGGTGATCTCTCATCCAACTCCTTTTTAGTCGTCTCCTGATGGGCATTTCAGCTGTGGGCATGTCGTTAATAAGTCCGTTGTGATGTACATGTAGTTTATGATGAAATCGGGGGTAGAGAGTCGGTATGTAAAGATTCGTACCAAGGAGCTGATGTTATTAGTCTTACAATTTTGGATTGAAATGATTGTAGTTTTTGTAAGTGCCTCTTTTTTGCAGAACCGTAAATTTGTGAGGCGTATGTTCATACGGGTTTAAGTAGGTAGTGTTTGTGTTTAGTTTTTGTATGATTTTCAGTTTTGATTTTCAAAATAGTGGGTATAGTATTTTCAGTTGTTTGTTCAAAGTCTTTCGTTTCATTCTTACATGTGGGCCCCAGGTCATCCTTCTGCCGAATAATAGCCCGAGATACAGTGTCCGTGATGTTTTGTTAAAATTGTTGTATCATCAGCTTAAGTAGCAGTCAACGTTTCGGAGGCGATAGTTATGTTATGCGTATAGATAACGTAAAGTAATTGAGCCAATATTGATCCTTGAGGTACTCCGGTACTGGTTGAATTGAGGAAGTTTAATTTCTAAACCCTGTCGGAAAGAGAAAAATCTGTCGAAAAGGAAAGACTGAAGAATGAGATAGTATGTATGAGGTAGTATTTTGGGCAACATCCAGAAACACGCTGGTAGAATATTGTTTTTCCTCTAGTGTTCCAGCAATGTAGTCAGTAACTCTGTGTAATTGGTGTGTAGTTGAATGAAATTTGCGAAAGCCGAACTGATGGTCAGGTATTACCTTTCGGTCCTTTAGTATCTCAACCAATCTTTTGTATATTTATTTTTCGAAAACTTTGGAACAAATTTGAAGGAGACTTATTTGGTCGGTAGGATGAATGATTGTAAAATCCATCAGAAAACCTCTACACAATGAAAGCCTCAATAGTAGGCAAGAGAATAAGCGTGAGGAAAAAAACAAAACAAAAAAAAAAACAGATGGATATATCCAATCAACAAATCTAAAGATTTTCTAGAATAGAAACCACGGAAACTCTTAATTCTATTCATTTGGGGCGAATTGACACAGTGACGTAGGGATTGGAATTGAATTGAAAAATTTCAAACATGTAACCTTGAATCTTTCAAACATCGATAAACGAATAACAAGTCGGCATTCCTCTATTTTTTTCATGAGGAAAAAAATCGTTAAGCGAAATATCAACTGCTTTATATTTTTGTTTACGGTAATTTCGAGACTAAGGTTTTGTGTTTGGAATCTTCTAGCTATATATTACCATTTTGTATATTTATTTTCTTTGAGCTTTTTCCTCCCTTTACACATTCAGTAATACATTTAGTGAAAAAAGTGTTGCATCCAATTTCCTTTGGTTCCTCAGGACCCTTCCTTTTACATTTATGAATTTTTTTTATTTCCATGTGCTATTCGATTTTTACTTTCATGCATATGAAATATGTAGTATTAGGATCGTGAAAAATTTCTAATCCGAATTTTTAACGAAAATGGATGTTTTAAGATCACCTGAGTCTTCTTCACCAAATCTCAAGATTGAGTCACTAATTTCGAAGGCTTCCTTCTCCTTCAGGCGAGCAAAATAGTCCAATCACCCCGAAAGTTCAGGCAAACAAGTTATGAAAGAAAACAAACTTTATTTGCGAATAACTAAAAAATTACACACTTTTCTCATGCTTTTGCCCATGATTATATAAAAGATTACTAAATTCCCTGCAAAAGTAAAAAAAAAAAATATCGAAATCGGACAATTGTTAGTAAAAATACAGCTTATTGAAAATTTTAAACATGTTGGTTCCAAACATTAATGTAGTTTTAAATTAATTTTTGTTTCCTTTGCCGATTATATTTATCGATAAAGTAACGATTGATTTCTTTTTCTGTTGCTACGTTGCATTATTTTCTTGTCTTATTAATTTGGCAATTGATCACTTAACAATGTGCTGTGCGAATTTTTCGCACGGGCCTACCAGTTTAAATCATACCCAGGATGGGAGAGAATTTGTTGGACTCTAAAGGCCTGTTGTTGATAGATACAGACTAGCCTTCAGTTGACGTTGTTGAATTGAAGAAGTGGAGGACTCCTCAGAGGATCATGGTACCATTTAAGACTCCATTGTGGGCAGCTTTGCCGAAGAAGGAAGCTCCCACTTGTGAGTCCTTTATCAAACAGTTGCGGTAGGTTGTGACCGCTTCCTCTGGAAGGATAACGGAACCTGGTGTACCGCTGCGTCTCATTCCAGTGTCCTCTCTGTCTGTCTACTCGATATCATCTATATCGATTCTTATATATTTGTATTCGATCTGCAATACTGTATTAGGAAGGTATTTAGTATAGGTAGTGGTGCCCAAATGAGACACCGAGACGAGTCTTGGTCTTGCAAACTCAGTCTTGGTCATGGTCTTGCTCTTGTGCAAGAATCTCGCAACAGTCTTGCACTTACTTATTAGCTTATTACTAAAATTTTTAAGATAGGAGAAATCTAACTAAGCCCGAATGAAAAATTAGAGGAGTTAAACGCAAAAGTATATTGGTTATACCAATTATTAACATATAGTAACTAAGATTGTCAAGTATTAGTAACTATTTTGCCTTAATTTCGATCGACTAAAATCGATTTTTTTTAAACCAGTCCTGGTCTTGGTCTTGCAAAGTGCAAGACCAAGACCGATTTTGGGCAACAATAAGTATGGGAATGAGGGATTAATAAGGAGGAACCTTATGGTTTTCGAATTAGCAGTTAAAAAAATATCGTTCAACGAGACAGTACTGCTGTACTTATTAGATATAACTAGATTGAGATTAGCTGTCAGCTCGAGGGCGAACTCTTTCGGTACCTACTTGTACCGAGAGACACATTAATCAGTGAGTCACTGATTTCAACTAATTTTTTTTTTTTTGCCTTTCTACATCGAAAACGCCCCGGCGTTAATTTCAGTGGAGCTTAGAAACCTAGACACAAAATATACAACTTCAAAAAAAAAAAAATTCTTTGGAATTACATATATTAAAGTTATGACAATTTTTGTAGCTTTTGAAAAAAAAAAAAAAATTGATAGGTCCTTCCTAAAGAAACATTGCAGTCGATCGGTATATGACCTTTTAAGTTGACAGAATGACACCATAAAATTTACACCTTTATTTACACACAGTTCTATATTTAAACACTGCGATCACTCTGGAATCAACTTACTCACTGTCTGTACAGATATTATAAATTTTCCAATTATAAATGTTCTAGAAATTCTGTCAACTGATAGGATCATATAATGAAACAGAGAAATCCGACGAAAGAAAAAATAAAATTTTAAATTATTATATATAATTTTTTTTTTTTTTTCATAATTCTTAACGAATGACATTTATTCACTATTTATTGATGTATAACAAAAAAAAAAAAAAAGAATATATATATATATATATATATATATATATATATATTTATTTTTGTTTAAATCGGTGATCCAATTATTGTGACCGCCTCTTTTTAATCAGTTCACTCTCAGACTATCAACTAATTGTCAAGGCAGAGTTCTATAATAAGTCATACAATATCAAAGTCAGATTTTCTCTCCTCCAAGATAAAATTATTTTTGACTTAAAAAGTCAAAATATTGCATTCGATTTGAGTTGCAGATAATATGAAAACTGTTATTATTATTTTATTTTTTTCGCAAGGAAAATCAATATATAAAAATGCCTTTCGCGCCGAATCCCCTAAAATGGTAAAATATAATATGTCTTATGTCTTATGAAAAAAGATATCTCTAAATGTATTATTGTTTGTTTGATTACATTTAATAAGACTTCCGGAATCACTTTAAAACCATTTCATATGGGTAGTTAGGATCTTTCTTCGTTCCAAGTAATAAACGTTATATATATTTCAGAAGAAGTTAGTCGTGGATTCTGTCAAAAAATAATATATTATATATTAGTATATTTTATTATATTGTCTAACGTTTCCACCAACGTTGTAAGTCTTCTTTCAGGGACCTATAAGATACAAACAATATATATTACTTATTTAATTATATATAAACAACATATATTAATTATAGAAAGTTACAGTATATGTAGATGACTATTGACATTCATTTCAATTGGGAAAAGTATATTTTCTATATATAATTAAATAACTATTATATATTGTTTGCATATAGCCCTGAAGAAGACCTGCAACGTAGATCGAAACATTGGACAATGTAATAAAATACTATTTTATATTATAGTGTATACTATTTTATAATATAGTGTTTTTCGACTGCACCCCCGACCAACTTCTGAAATTGTATCCACAGTTAACCATCTCCATACCATGTATGTATATATATATATATATATATATATATATATATAGACACACACAAAGCTTTCGGGCTGGAGCCTCAGTAAATTTAAATCCTGGATCCGCTAGTGATAGTTTTTAATCCGAAAATAAATTTTATTTTATAATAAGTGAAAATGAGTACAAAATGAAATATCTCATTCTGCTCCTTACTGTTCTGCCATCAACTATCCAATCCTCCAGCTCTTCAACCACAGCCATCATCTGTGAAAGTTCTTCCTCTAGCATTTTTATTTTTATTTCTTTGGAGTGATTTTTGTAACTGTTCGTTTTAGTGGAATCGGTTCCGTACCACAAAGCTAAAAGTTGAGGAAAAGTCTATATTGGCTAGATCCTACGCCACTCATGTATTACGCGATAGGAAAATGACTATATTCATTTAAGGAAAAAATATTCGCTCTCTTATTCATTTGTTTATTTAATTTATCGTTTCTCCTACATTCCTGATGTGTTGCTTTGATGTAGGTACTTTCGCAGCACTAATAGGACATTCAGCTGGACGATTATTTCTAATGGCCAGAAATTATCTATATTGACCCCTTTGCTCAATGTTTAGAAACAAATGCAATTATCCGCTTATACAACTGATAACCTTTAGATTATTCTACCGATTGTATCTAGGTTAGATTTTGCCCTTCAATATATATATATATATTTTTTTTTTTTCTTAATCATATTTAATAATAATATTTACAATGTAGGCAAAAAATAAAAATTTAATGATCATAAACCTTGGATAAGAGAGATTTTAAGTTTCGTAAATAATATTTCTAAAACCAATAGAAACAATTTTTTGAATTTTTTTTATATGGATGAAGTATTTGTTAAAGAAAAAAAAAAATTGATGTCTATTGTTTTGTCATACGAATCTTGAACATTTTTATTGTTACTTATTTATATTATTTTATCTTCCACCCTCCCTTGCCTTAAAGGCAATTCGTTTTTTTTCAAGAGAGGGATGCTACGCATAACAGCGGAAAAAAACCACTTCAGCAATTTTCATACATTTACTAAGTATTATTTTCCTCTGCAGTTGGTACTATACGATTCTCATATGATTATATTCTTATAATATATATAAAGATACAGTGAAAGAGAATGTTTGGAATTAATCATAAAAAAACTCCAATCTGAGTTCTCAACCGAAATTCACATTATGAAATCATCTGTGTCCAAATATCTAAACCTTCTTCATAAACGAAGAATCATGTAGAAATTCTGAGTAATTGGGGGGAGGACGGATGTTTTCTAAAATAAATCAATTAATTTAATATTTAATAATAAGATAATTTGATTACCAAATAAAGAATAAAAGTTGGCTACAAAAATATTGGACCGTTTAGTGTATATAATAAAATCTCGTTATCTTGACATGTTAGGGTTGAGGTCCAAATTTTTGTAGCGAAACAGTCCAATATTTTTGTAGGCCACCTTTGTTTTAATCAAATTACATGAAGAGATTCATGAATTTTTATTACCTAATTTAATAGATGTGTTTACCGATTCCCAGATCGAAAACTCCCCAATTTTCGATATTTTTCGATAGTAAAAATGTTTTTGGTCACGATAAAACGAAGTTTTCGACTAATGCAAACTATTTGATTTAAAAGATCTGAACCGCGAACTGTACACGGTGTTTCGTAATTGCACGGTACTATTTTAGGCATTGTGTTCACTAACACAAAATAAACAAAAAAGTTCATATTAACATATATCTCAAACTCATTTATTAAACTGATATCAAGGGCTAAATATTTATTATTTATTTATTACATTAAGACTGACTGTACACAGTTTAATGTGTTTAATAATAAATAACAGGTTTTAATCTCCTGATAAACAAATGAACGATAAGTAATGACAGTAGTTACTCATCTGTTTGTCTAGTTCTGTGTGTTTTAGTGTGAGTGAATACTGTGACACAGTTCTATTTATGATTATCATGGGAGACACCATAAATTTATTCACTTTTGCAGAACAAACAGACATGATTTTTACTTATGGCGAGGTACATAGAAACGGTGCTGCTGCTGTTCGAAGATATCGTGAAAAATTTTCTGACCTAAGAATACCAAATTGTAAAACGTTTCAGGCCATTCATTGAAAGACGCCTTATGGGGGAACTAGACAAACTGATGAGCAACTACTGTCATTGCTTATCGTTCATTTGTTTATCAGCTGATTTAGTATTAATTTATTTATTATTAAACACGTTAAACTTTGTACAGTCAGTCTTAATGTAGTAAATAAACAATAAATCTTTAACCTTTGATATCTGTTTAATAAATGAGTTTGAGATTTATGTTAATATGAACTTTTTTGTTTATCTTGTGTTAGTGAACACATACCTATAATAGCGCCGTTCAATTACGAAACACTCTGTATAGGCATGTTCCTAAACTCAGCTGTGACCTTATATGTTTCATCGTTTTTCTCTGTTTATAGAGGAATTCGAAGGCATCAATGAGCTCACCGCTGAGTTTGATGTTCCAACTTGGAACCACAATCTCAAATTTTGAATAAGGGGAAGGGGTTAGAGGTTAACTTTTTTTTGTCGGTCGATTACAATGGTTGATTATCGAAAATAATAAACGAGAAGCTATCGATGTTTCTTAGCCAATAGAAACGGTTCGTTCCGGCGGATCCTATTCCGCTAGTTGAGTGAAATTTCGCGGTTATTGAAGTCACGAGGAAGAAGACCAACTGACCTCCTTTCTGTTACAGTTGGAGTCGGCTCTGAGGAATGTCTGATACTTCCAGCCACTCTTTGCCATCAAATGGAGTGTTATCTAACTTATAGATCGTCTGGCATTTAATTTATATTTATTTATTATAAACTATCAGTGGCATGAAATGGAAACATTTCGTTAAAGTGACAATTATAATTGCTGAATTTACTAGCTTACTAACTTCTATACTCTCACGAATAGATTCTTATACTTTTGCAATGTGGCGACTGACCTGGAAAACTTGGGAAAAAGTCAGGGGATTTTCAAAACAGGAAAAAGCAAAGGAAAACCTGGCGGTTGAGCGTAATACAAGCCGAATATAAAATATCTAAAGATAGGAATTTAATGTGAGAGTTCTCTCTGAAGGTGTCTTTTAATTTTAACTTATACTGTTTCTAATATTATTAAAAGTTTACTCAATATGGAGAAAAAAGAGCAATGTCTCATGTATATGTATTTAATATCGCTACAGAAGAGAGTAGCTGGGATGCACTGTAGGAGGCATTGTGTAACCCAAGATCCTGGGACGGGCAGGAAGTATCCGTCTGGACCGAAGGATGCTGCACACAAGGGCCATGTGATTATTATTTATAAGTAACCGGTTAATTTATAGTAACCTTCTTCACTCGGTGATTAATAACTTAGTTATTTTTTTAAATGAACAGGTTATTTCAAGGTACTATATCGCTGCTACTGCCCACCGCGCCGACTGTTACCAGTTAAGCACTGCTTTAGAAAGGAACCTATTTCGTTGGCTCTGCTCGGCAATCTATGTATGACGTCAAATCCGTACTGCTCTTTTCTGACCTCCCCAGAAGCAGTTAAGTTGTTACCAACATGGCGGTTCTAGGTTAAGTTATCATATCGGAGAATTGTTTTGATGATAACAGTCACCTTGATAAGTTTCATTTCCCTTTTTACTTTCCTACCTATACTAGGTAACAAAAGTATTGCAATCGAGTCAAATTTAGGATATGCGGTTTTCGACGGATCTATGCGTTTCACAGTCCCCTGAGTCCGAAAAACACATTTTTAGCCATTGGTCTGTCTGTGCGTCAGACAGTTTGAATTGAAATTCCCTACAAAACTATATAAAAATCGTTCATTTTGGACAACTATTAACGAAGTTACAGCTATTCAATTTCCAATGTAAGATTACGGGTTCATATCCTGGTGTCAGAAAGGGGTGAATGAGAGAATAAAGATGACTAAGTGAAAGTAAGAAAATCAGTTGCCCGCATCACACAATCTTCACTATTTCCTCTACTTTAAACAGAAATTATTGTTTGATAATACCAACCTATGGCAAAAAGTTTTGATCAGCAATATTAGAGGATATTGAAATTTTTACACTGGTCTTCCTTAAGCCGGTTTACATTGCTTTAGTTTATCAAAAGCCTCCCTTTTCCCTCCACATGTGGAGGGGACAGGATTGGTTCGGAGATCACCTGGCAAATTGTAAATAATGTCTGTTTCATATAAGGTGTTTGTTTTACTTTTATTTCTATTTTTATTTACTTATGTGTATATATATATTTTTTTCTTTACTCTTTTGTTCTTTTTTCTTATTCTTTTGTTATTACTTTATTTATTTATATTTTTGTATATACGGTATGAATGCAATCTCTGAACTCTATTATAAGTGTCCTTAAACTGTGACAAATTGTAATATTTCTGAATAAAGTGTTAAAAAAAAAAAAAAAGTTTATCAAATAAATCGTACTCAAATCTTTTTTTTGATCAATTTTCAGGAAAATAAATGTAGTTCGATTTTTTTTTTCCTTCATGAACATATGTAAAGATATAAAAACTTTTCTGAAATAGGTAGGAAAGTCCTGTGAGTGGACACACCAGATATTTTATTTTTTCATCAAGGTAGGTAAAATGAAGAATTGTTTACAATTTGAACAAAAATATAATAAATTATTTTTTAAAGGTTGAATTGACAATATTATTTATTCCACCAAAACTATTTTACATAGCCTTTGAAATATACCTAAATTCAAACGGCATTAAAAAAAATAATTTAAGATAAATACCCAAATCCAGAAATTTAAAAATCAATTTGTATTTTCTAATTAAAGTACTGTTTTACAGTTATTGGTTAAACGGTAAAAGATTGTCTGCTGTGATTTCATTGCAAATATTATTTATGATATTTATTACTGAAATGATCATACCAATAATAAGTAATAATTTTTTTATTATATTTATTTATATTCAGATCGACATAATCGATAACGGTACGATATAACAATCGATATAAAGCACCATCGATGTGATCCTCTCCCTGAACTAGGAGAGACAAACCGCAAGCTGATTATAGACAGGTGCCGTGTGCCGGCGTACGGCAGCTGTGACGTGTGAGAACGGTACTCTCTTCCTCTATGTGCCGAAAGGATTTCTACCTGGGCCGGATCAGGTAACTAACTACCTTTCGGATCCTCCGGACAACTGAATAAAATAAATACTATGATACAACACTGTCGGCAATATATAATACAATGTAGTATATATAGATGTAATATGTAAAGAGTGTCCCGTATGTAAAGAAAAAAAAATCTGGTGTGTCCACACGACTTTCCTACCTATTTCAGGAAAATTTTTGTTATCTTTACATGTCCATCAAGAAACAAAAAAAAAATTGATTTAGATTTATTTTCCTGAAAATTGATCAAAGAAAAGATTAGATACGATTTATTTGATAAACTGAAGTAATGTAAACCGGCTTAAGGTAGATCAGTGTAAACATTTCAATTCTCTCTGATATTGCTGATCAAAAACTTTTTGATGTGCTAAAAATGTGTTTTTCGGACTCAATGGGCTCAGAAACGTATAGATCCGTTAAAAATCGCATATCGGAAATTTGATCCGATCCCAATACTTTTCTTTATCTAGTATAGCTAGGAAAATAAAAAATTGGTTCATATAAACCATGGTTCAAGTTTCCAACGAAAAGCTGGTAAGTTAAGATTTATGTTTTTATTGAATAGGAAATATGGAGACTCTAAGTTGCTGTGATATCCCAGGTATATACCTGACCTAAATATGTATTTTCAGTTTCGTATGACATTTTTTTGAGCTGGACTGATAACACACACAGACCATTTTGTGGAACTTGGTTAATTGGACTCAAGGGAACCTTAAAACATGCATTTCCGTTGAAAACTCAGATCCGAAAATTTTCACGATCGCAATCGCTTTTCTTTACTATATATTACATTTAAAGTTAAGTAAAAGTAAAAAATTAATTTAGATCATTAACTCGCTCCGCTTTTATATTTCATTCCTCGACATTACACAGATGGTACCATTCTAACAAGACGTAAAAATCCTACCCATGCCGTACAAACTTTCCAACATCCTCTAACAAAATTAAATGAATGGTGCAAACTTTGGTAAATTCGAATCAACCGAGGCAAATTCCAACAGTTTGCTTTCACTCTTCGACATGAAATTTGCTCTCCTATTTACTTTACCCCTCTTTAACAATGCCCGAATTCCTCAAACGAATACATTTGACAGGAGAATGACAAGGAACTTTCATATCAACAAAAAAGAAACGTTAATCTTAAGACTGTTATACTCGCTTCTTTCAAGATGCTCAAAATTACGCTTCACAAGATATACGAAACAGCCAAAACGTCACATACAAAAAATACAAACTTATAAGTCAAAAATATTCAGGACCATAACTAAAACTCTATAGTATGTCACAAACATTACTTTACATAAAGACCTTCATATGCCAACTGTTATAAACCACATATGGACACTATAAAGAATTTACATGGACATACTATCTCACTCATGCAAGATATGGCTGCAACACGTAAACACGCTAAGAATGCTCAAAAGAAGCTTATTGAGGGATCTTGCCTACAAAGTATGTTAAAATCATGATAGGAAGCGATGCCGCTGTGCAGTCTTCTTCCTCACGCCGATTGATGCTACTGATCCAGACATCAGACTCATTGATTGTCATTACATCTGACAGATGTGGGTAAAGAAATTAAGTTTAAAAAAAATTGTGCTGTTCACGTGTATATTATTATTATCGCTTTTGATGATTGAAAGCTGGAGGTGGAGGACAAGTCCAACCACCTACAGGTATACATTATTTTCAAGTGTTTAAAAATTGTCTAATGACTCTGACTCAATCCAAGAAAACTGATTGCTGAGCCTCTCTTAACACACCAAAGGGTAATTCCAAGCCGTCCGTACCTGCCACCGTTATCACGCTTTCTAAATCTAAATGTACAATTACAATCGCCAATTTCTGTTGTTTACGGAGCTTCTCAGCCACGATTCTGCTTATATTGTTGTCATTCAGAATCAGGACATCTTTTTGCTTTGCCTTCTTTTTTCTAAAATTTATAATAAGAATATCGGGTCTGTTGTGACGCACTGTTTATTGTTATTATATTGACTGTTTATTATTAAATTATTATCTCTACATTATTTGTATTAGCTTGCTTCAAAATTCGTCTTCAACTTTTCTATATATCGGTTGACTGCCCTCCACTTCTATCAATTCCAGATAGGTTTAAATTCGGCCGAAAAATAAATTTTTAAACAGATGTTTTTAAAAATTATAATTAAATAATTTTTCGATAAGAGGATATTGTTCCATTTCATGTTACCTATCAATTCCCCTTTTCAAATATTCCATATTATGCATTATTGATTATATTTTAATTTAATTATTTTATATTTAGCAATATGATAAATAAATAAATTAAACAAATATTAAGGAGTTGTAGCGGAAGGAGTAGATAGGTAATACCTGGAAGTTGTAATTGGCAGCCAGCCGGGGCAATGCAACTTGACCGACTTTCCTCGCTCTGCCGCACAGGGCTCACTCAGCGCGACCGGCGGCAGTAGGGTAATTAGAATCGATTTAAATGTCATAATAAATCGTTTCTATCTTTCCTAATAATTCTAACACGTATTTCTTCTATAAAGGTATATATGAAAAGTTCAATGGAATTATTAACCAAAGCCTGTTTGTGATGCAAAGTATAAAAAACACAAAATACATATAATTTTCATTTTGTTTACAAAATTACCTAATAACTGATTGCTCAGTGAAAATAATTCGTTTAGTATATTGGTCGGTGAATAAATGGCGGTATAATATATCGAAAACGATATATTTTGCGGCTTTAAAACGCAGGACTCGGTACGTTTCGAAAAAAATTAATCATATTTTGATGTACATAGTCCGTAGTACAGAACCCTTTTTATCAAATTATTAACATCCGTCTACAGTTTCGTAAATAGCTTCATCTCATTGTAAACTACATGTATTTTATTTACTATTACTAAAATTCTCGGAATTGGGATGTTTTCAATCTGGAGATCGGGAAACTTTGTCTATTTAATTAGGTACTAAAAACTCGCGAGAACCCGTTTGCTTTCCACTTGAATCTTAAGTTAATATGATCACAAATTAAAAAAAAAAGACGGCCTACAAAATATTGGGCCGTTTGTCATGACTTCCACTTCAAAAATAACCAGGTTATGTAATAACCCATTATTTTGTAGGTCCCCCTTTTTTTCGATTTTGTGATCATATTATTTTACTATTCAAGTAGAAAGCAAACGGGTTTACATGAGTTTTTAGTAAGAGAAATTTCGCAAATTTTCGAAAAACCATACCCTGAGAATTTTGCCCCATTTTCATCTCAATAAAGACTAATATATACTGAAATGTAGTTGAGCCTTCTATATCTAGCCAATGAATACAGTTCTACGACACAATAATTATTTTTTTACGTGGAAACTTCTTTAGATGCGTTTTGCACTTTTTTTGTTGAGAGTGAATTAGATTGAGCCGTCAGGTTCTCGATGTGTAACGCTCGGAGAAAATAGGCTGGAATCGACTAATTGAAGTGTTTCTGCATATGGATTAAAATTTCTTAGAAACTAAAAATCGGATCTGCTTATTGTTAGCGAGATAAATGTTCATCATTTCATACTCTCTGTAATGAACTATTATTCAAAATTGTATCTTAACACGACACCGGTGTTAGAGAGGCGAAAAGGAAAAATTAGTATATAAAACCAAATTATAACGTGATTTTTTGAAGATATGAATTACAAAATTTCAGAAACTAAAAATTGCTACTGTATACTGTAAGCGAGGAAAAAGTTCAGCATTTCATCCTTTCTATAATGAGCTATTATTTATAATTTATATTTCATGTTATTAATCTCGCCTTGTTGATTTCCACTTCTATCGTGTGGTCTAAAGCACACTCCTTAGTTTTTTCACTAAAACGATACCGATTTAAGTCTTGATTTAAAATGCTTTCTATTAACGGAATTATAACAATTAAGTTGTTTATCTCGTAACTTGACAGTTGTGTAGTATTCAGATCTAAAAATTATTTTTTTACTGGATTACTTGTTTATTGATAAATATTGCAATCTGTCTCAATAAAGGCCATTTATGATAGAGTTCAGAGAGCACATTCACACCATATTTACAAAATCAAAAAATAAATAAGGTAATTTCAAAATAATATACAGCGAAATAAGAACAAAATAAAATATCATAATGAAGGAAGAAAATATAAATAATAGTAATAATAAAATACATAATTGGTAATTGGTTGACTGTCGTGGATAATGAAGAGAAGAACAGTTGGGGTGGTCAGTCAAAAAGGAAGGCAAAAATAAATGATAATATTTATTTTTTACATATGCCGACGTTTCGACCTGAAGTTCAGGCCTTCATCAGGGCTGTCTCCTTAAATGTCGCAGGAAGAATATTCTCCCTGCGACATTTAAGGAGACAGCCCTGATGAAGGCCTGAACTTCAGGTCGAAACGTCGGCATATGTAAAAAATAAATATTATCATTTATTTTTGCCTTCCTTTTTGACTGACTACCCCAACTATTCTTCTCTTCATAATAATAAAATAAAAATAAACATCTTAGATGCAGGTATACCTATTTACAATCGGTCATGGGAACTCCGAACCAGACTTGAATCCCCACTTGGGAACACATCAAAATTCATATTTAAATTTAATTTGAATTAAATCAAGAAACCACAACACAGTTTTTATCTCGAACATACTGCATATATAGCTCAGTTGTTATTGTGACGCCGCCATTATTGAAGCGTAGACGCTCACGTAGCGTGAGATATTTACTAGACTGGTCATTTCGATAATTTGTTATTCCACTGATTTTCTGAATATGGAGTAAAAAACTACATCGGCAGAAAAAGGGGCCAAGAAAGGAAGAGAGAGGAAAGATGAACAAGAAGACTGGCAAATAGAAGAAAAGAGAAAATGCAAGTATCCCAACCCACCTATATTTAACCTCTGTATAAAATTAAATGTAATAAAATAAAGCAATCAATTTTACATATTCACTTTTTTAGTCCATTAACTCCTCTAATTTTACAGTCCACAGCAATAAATTATCACCAGCTCTTAAAGCAGAATTGTTATGACAATATCCCTGACAGCCCTGGAAGGGATTGGCCTAGTGAATTAAACAACGAGACTTCAGGAGATCCCTGCGCTTCTCCCTCAACCACTTCACTGTTATTAAAAGCCAGCGGAGGCTGAGTAAGGGTGCTACAACCACAGACTATGATCTAAAAATAAATGTGGGCGGGGTAGCCGAATGGGCTAAAGCGTGTGCACTGCACCGCCGTTGCCTGGCAACCTGACATATGAATTAAAGATATAAAAATAGTCACAAGTTCGCGTCCCGGTGCCGAGGGAGTCTTTTAAATCCCCGCCCACACTCCCTGGCCCGGAAAAATCCCGTATAGCCTTAACGGCGAGGAAGGGAAAGACCAAAAAAAAAAAAAAAAAAAAAGATCTAAAAATAAATGTTAAAACACACCTACAATTTTTAAATTAAATTCTTATTTAAAAAAAAATAATTTATCGCTTATCCTATTAAAATCCTGAACCCGGATTAAGGCCGTATCTGTGATAATCAAAGAGGAGATTTGTTACATGGCCCGTTAAATTGGCAATCATTCCGCTCGGAGGAAATGCCACGGCGGATTTGGTCCAATCTCGGGGCCGACATGGCGGAAGGGATGACAGGGGAGCTCAGTGCTATATGAATTAGCGAATCGTTAGCGAACGATCCAAGGAGGAATAAACAGACGAACAGCTGAGCGGGATGGTTTGTTTAAAGGCAGTTATCCAGGATATAGGGGGCATCCAGGATATTGGCCCGCGGCCAGGCAGGGAGAGGAAATGCAGGCGCCTATCCCACGTTTCAACAGCTTTCCGAGGGAAGATAAAATCAACCTCGAAGTAAAAACAACATGGAACGATGAACCAACCTAGCCATTAAGACACCAGCAGTGTTATTATCTATGTAGAACTAGGAAAAGAGTCGTAATGTATATATAAGGACAATTTTTTCGTAAAATGAGGTTTTGAGCTTTTCTGGTTAATTTTGTCGTGGCGCATATTCTGATCCCACAAAATGAAATCTACGATGTTTCAATTCTTCTCTATGGCCTTTTGTAAAAACTTGTAATTTAAAACCAGGATATTGGAATGTAAAAAACTAATTAACAATGAAGGTTATAGGAGTTGTATCATTACCGAAAAAACGTTATGAAATGCTCAATGAAAAGTGATCATGTAAATTTATTTATTTATTAGTTACAAATATTCCTGGCTCACAATAAATTTGCCATCTACCTCGGTATTCAGCAAATATGATATCAAGGAGAAGAAATGATAGCATTAAAAAAAAGAATAGTAATAACAAAAAAAAAAAAAAAAAAACAGAAATAAAATAACACAATAACATAGTTATATACAAAAAAAGATAATGCAGCAATACGCTCAATTCAATAAGTCTCTTGGCCAGCGCCTCAGCAGTCTCCTGGGCGGATTATATGGATTTGTGGCAGTAGATAGAGCTTGAGTAAGTGGATTGGAATTTAGAGTCAGTCTGTCATGAAAATTATTAAAGCGGTCAGTGGCAGTTTAAAACATAAAGGGGTGCGTCTACAATTTTCCGAAGGACTTTTGACTGGAATGACTGGATGATGTTTGTATTTGATGTCTTTGCTGTTCTCCATAGTTCGGTACCATATGTCCAAAGTGGTTTAATGAGGACTTTGTAAATAGTTAATTTATTAGTCACAGATAATTTAGAACGTCTGTAAAGTAGCCTAGAAAGAAGTCCGTATCGCTGATTAAGTTCTTTTCTTTTTTGTTTTATGTGGTAGGTCATGTAAATACAGAATGTATAAAGCTTGCGCATAGAGTACAGTATCAACTAATTTTATTAATAGGCTATAACTATTTTTTCTCATACACCTTGTATTTTTTTTTTTATGGGTGATAAATAGTCGTGACGCAGTCATTTTAAAGTTTTTTTACTAATAGTGCCGACGTTTCAACCTGAACATCATCAGGGCTGGAAAATTGTTTTGTTTTTTTTGTCTCTTGAAAATTTGTAGTTTTGTTCTTACTGGCTTTTGCAGAGTGACTGTCGATATCTTATATCGATATACTAGTGTACCTCGGCCTACTCACTCAGGTTAAAATTGGATAGAATTGTTCTTACAGCAAGAAAAAAACGACAACAAAAAAACTAACTAAACTAGAAAATAAACGGAGTAAAAAATATCTAACATCTTGATTTATTTAAAAGATAGAAAAACAATATTTCTTCACGTCATTGAATAGCTTGGACTGAGGTTATAACCTCTCGTTTACTTGAAAAATAGTTTCAGTTAAAGGTGACCTTAGTACTGGTACACATAAAGGTTACTGATACTCACGTAACCTGAAGGTGACCTAGGTTAGCTAGCGTGACGTGACATAGGAGAGGCCTTCAGGGAGGAGAGGGCGGCCATTTGAGAATGTCACACGATATTGTTCCTTGTTCACAATAGCTTCATTATTTACTGTCGGGTAGCTTTGTGGATTTAATATCTTATCTCTATATGTTATATTTTTGAATTGGAAAAGTTCTAAATCCATCTAGTGGTATATCGATTTTGAGGTTCCTATATCGACTAACGCTTTTTTCGTGTAGATTTCGTTGTATTGAAATCCCGAAAAATCTCATATTAAGGGTATAGAATACTATGATAAAGCCAGTTCTAATATATTGCTGTGAGATCTGGACATTAACCAGCATACTTGAAAAAAGTGTGTGAAGGATTCGAGAGAAAAATCCTTCGCACGATAACCGAAGAGACCTGGGATCAGAGTACATAGAGAAGAAAGACCAATAAAGAATCGCTCACAGAAACTGGTCAATCAATATGCCATGATATGAAGGCAATGAGGTTAAGATGGGTAGGGCATTAGCTCGTAGCAATCCATCTACGTAACAATGAATGTCTTAATAGAAGGCAAAAGAACACGTGGAATGCCAAAAAGCAGAGGGATAGATAGAATCAACAAAGATGTAATAGAGCTGCGTGAAGATAACTGGAAAGAAATAGCACAAGACAGGCAGAGATGGAGGAGGCTTATTAAGGTGGAAAAAGATCTACATGGTCTGTAATAGAAACTGAAAAATAAAATATATCGACCAGCAATGAATTAGAAGAAAAAAAAATTTGAAACTTTCAATATTCAATATATAAATGGCTGTCTTTCAAAGGGGTATTGAAATCCCGAAAAATCTAAAATTCTTATAATTTGAGAGATTGATAGATTTGAGATTAAAATCTTTCGCACGATATTCAGATAAATCCGGTATCAGAGTACTGACTCATGAAGAGAAAGGACCAATAAAGAAATGCTCACAGAAACTGGTCAATTTATGTTTCATGATATGAAGGCGAGAAGGGTAAGATAAGCGGGGCATGCAGATCGGAGCAATCAATCTAAAAGCTTCTTAACAAAAATGAATGCCTCTAGTAATAGACAAATGATTACGTAAGAGACAAAAAACCAAATGATAAATAAAATAAATAGAAATGTTGTAGAGCTGTATGCAGATAATTGGAAAGAAATCGACAGAGATGGAGTAGCTTTGTTAAGGCCTGTGATACCAACAGATGTAAAAACATAAAAATATATAAATAGAAACTGGTCGTATTCAAAGTAGTCGATATCCTGTAATCGAAACCAAGGAGTTAACTATGGTTTCGGGTGCTATGTATTCAATAAGGCAAGTCAACTTTTAAACTAAAAAAAAAATAATATTAATGAAAATATTGCTCTAAATCGATTTATAGTGTTAAAGCAGTTTTTAAATTAAAGTCATTTTAAAAAAAGGAATTAATAAAATTCAATTTACATTTCATAAACCCGCTAGTTCCTTGTCCACAGGATAATGGCTCCCGTAAAGTGATTAGGATATCTATGTGCACCCGCATTTGTCCCTACATCAAGTCTAATTAAACGAGAAACTCGGTCGTAAAATAATATTATCGGTTTATTGCAAAAAATCATTGAGTAACATTTCATGAATTAGAAAATAATATATTTATTGAAATTTACAACTGTATTAGATTAAAAATATAGTTTTAAATTTGAATTTGTAATATCATCGGCACCATGTTACAGTAACGAGGTTGAGCCTGTTTAACGTTGCACATATGTTATTATAACGTAGTGCCGACGGTAGAGAAATGAAGAGAAACTACCCATTGGTAGCACTTCATTTATAGTTCTATTTTAGAAGGTCTCGAGACCATCTTCTTCTCAGAAACTTAGGAGAGTTATCAGGAATTGAAAAGGAGGGAAAGTTAGAAACGAGAGGTTTCGGACGGTTCTGAAGTTTATTATGGAAGGATAGGTATCTGGATTGTGCTATATCGGAAACATAAGATCGTTATGGATGATTTTATTTGTGACAAAGTCGTCGTAAACCAACGACTTCCTGTCCTACAGTTTCCTTTAACAATACTCCACTTATCCCTGTTAAGCAAATCCGATACCTAGGACTCCACCTGGACAAACGACTAACTTGGAATCCTCATACTAGACTGAAACGACAAGAAACCGCTCGACGTTTCCGATTACTTCAGCACTTACTAGACAAACGCTCTAAATTTCCCATTAATTACAAAAGACTCATATACTTGACTATAATAAGACCTATTTGGACTTACGGAGTTGAGCTATGGGGCTCCACTAAACCATCGAATTCCTCTCGCATCCAATCCTTACAATCCAAAATCCTTCGTAAAATCCTCAATGCTCCTTACTTTGTCACTAATAAAATTATCCATAAAGATCTTAATGTTCCTTATGTTTCAGATCTGGCCCAATCCAGATACCTATCTTTCCATAATAAACTTCAGAATCATCCCAACCCTCTCGTTTCTAACCTTGCTTCCTCTTCAATTCCTGATAACCCTCCGAGGCGTCTGAAAAGAAGATGGACCCGTGATCTCCTAATGTAGTCATATCATTAGAGTGCTACCATTGGGTAGTTACTCAGCAAGTGTATTCATGTCATTATATCAATTATGTCCAAATTTACTTGATGTATTTATGTAATACAGTTGTAAATGTCATAAAGAAATAAAAAAATAAAAAATTGTGACAAAGTAAAGAGCATTGATGATTTTGCGAAGGATTTTGGATTGTAGGGATTGGATACGAGAGGAATTCGATGGTTTAGTGGTTAGCTTAATTTACTAATTTCATATAGGCTTTATTATAGTCATGTATATGAGTCTGTTATAATTAATTGGAAGCTTAGAGCGTTTGTCTAGTAAGTGCTGAGGTAGTCGGAAACGTCGAGCTGTTTCTTGTCGTTTCAGTCTGATATGAGGATGCCAAGTGACGTTTGTCCAGATGTCGGATTTGTTCCAAGGGATAAGTGGAATGTTATTAAAGGATACTGTAGGATAGGAAGTTAGAGGTTTACGACGAAGGGTAAAGGTGATTTGATGGGATTTATTGGAAATAATTTCAATCCTCCACTATTGACACCATTCTTCAAGACTTGTGATGTGTGATTGAAGAGTTTGGGATGCAATAGATGGATCGTTATTAACTGATAGGATACACGTGTCATCGGCATAGGCGGTGATGACAGCGTTAGAATGGGTTGGATCAGCTGTATAAACTGTGTAAAGGGAAGGAACTAGGATTCCTTAAGGAACACCAGCAAGCTGGATAAAAGGGATGAATAGACTTTTCATAAAATCAAGAACTTCGATAAATCATAACATCGTGTATTTAGTGTTACATAATTTGATATATAAACGAATTAGTGTCATTTTATTTCAGTTACTGTCATTTTGTATCGATCGAATAAGGTCGAAATTCATAAAAACGTACTTAAAAGTTCACCTCCATCAAAAATGTTCTTAATGACTAAGCTCTGAGCAAAAGAAAGAAAAACTTTTGATTAATTTTTAAATCTTGTTTAAGATATGACTTGTAATCAGTCGGAAAAAGAAGATAACAAAAATCAAATTGAGAAAACACCATCAGGGATAATCGTTTCCCAATGCTATCAATTAAGAGAAATGAAGCAAAAACTGGGCTTACATTTTTTTTTCTAAAATTTAATATTTAAGAAAAGTTTATGACCCTTTTTATAATTTTTCAAATCAATATTGAACTTTAAAAAAAATACTATTCCTTAACATTCATAAATATACAGACTATCTAATATATTTTCTATTAGTGACGTCTTATTTAGTAATTGGGCTTTATTTATAATGTTTGAAAGGTTTTTCTTTCTTAGATAAGATTGCGAGACAATGTTATCTTTATTGCACTGGATAGAAGATGTGCAATAAACTTGGTAACCTACTGTGCTACAAAGTTTTCTTCCATTTATAATATTATATTTTTCTGAAAGATTCATTCATAATAAAAACTGTCTTTTCCCCGTAATTTATATATCTGTGTTAAATTTGGATCGAGGAAGTTTTTTAAACTTAGCGGTGAGTTCATTGAGAGCATCGGAAGTCCACTTGACTGTCCCAAAACTCATCGATGGATCCATAAATAGAATTCAGCGTGTTCTTTTATTAATTAAACGCATCTCCAATGGATGGAACGTCTTTGTAACGTCAATGTTATATTTTTTTATACTTTACATAGTTATGTTGAGTTTATTTTCTGTCACTTTTAAAGAATAACAAATCAGTCACTGTTCTCTATTGAGAGATTCTCTTTATTATTGTAAGATCCTTTTTAATTTGATAATGTTCAGAAGCTTGCGGTAGACCAGAACTAAACTATTTAAAAAACAAAACAAAATAAAAAACTTCAAGTTCATTACGAAGGTGAGCCGGTCAGGAACTGGTTCGGTCAAGAATCCACTTGTCATCAAAACAAACCACTATCGATTAACTGGATCGAAAAACACAATCATACTGAGGAAGAGACATCGATTGCTATTTTATTTAATGGTCTTTAGGCAGTAAAAAAATATTTAATCACATCGCTTGCATTTTTCATTTTATAATTAGACTTCACAGAATTACGTCGTTTTATTGTTCAAATTCATTAAGTAAATGAAGCTGATTGAGCTGAATACTTTTCAATACGTTATTTTGATTTGTGACCTTATTTGTCGATGCAAAAACATAGTAAATAGATCAAAATGACATAAAACCTTTTATTAATGAAAAATATTTATACATATTTCACAATGTTCTCATTTTAAAGATATAAAATTCATTAAAGGTATTAGTAATTTAGTATTATGGAATGTTACTTAATGACTGTTTACAATAAATCCTTAGTCCATGGTACAGACCACTTTTTATAAAATTATTAACATTTGCCTGAAACTTCGTAAATAACTTCATCTTATTGTACCCTACAAATATTTTATTTACGAAAACTCTTGGAATTGGGACGTTTCCAATCAAAATTTGTTTATTTAATTAGGTACTAAAAACTCGTAAATATCGATTTCCTTTCCATTTAGATCGTAAAATAATTTGATCACAAAATCGAGAAAAAAGATGGTCAACAAAAATATTAGGCCGTTTGGCTTATATAATCTGGTGGTTTTGACATTTTAGAGATGTAGGTCACGCCAAACGACTCTGTTTATGAAGGCCACCTTTTTTCTCGAATTTGTCCTCAAATTACCTTACGATTCAAGTGGAAAATGGATATTTACGATTTTTTAGTACCTAATTAAATAAACAAAGTTGGACGACTTTCAGATTGAAAATGCTTCCCAATTTCGAGAATTTCGGTATATAATATATCTGTAGGTTACGATGAGGTGAAGATATTTACGAAGTTTCAGGCGGATGTTAATAATTTGTTAAAAAAGAGTCTGTACCACGGACAACATGGAATTGAAACATTTCGAAACTTAGTTCACTTTACTCAAAACCACTTCAATAGTCTTTAAAGATTATTGAAATTAAAATTATTTCGCTATTCGTACATCGGATTTTCTAAACCTCAACACCATCATTTCTAAAACTCAACTAGTATTTATGTTTTTTCTTTACCTTGATTTATTTTTCCATGGAAAAAAAGTGTTTAAAAATGCCTAAATAGAAATCTGATGACCAATTTTTTTGGTGATTTTTTTTGGAAAATTTACGGTTAGCCTGTTCCATTCTTAGAATAGAAATTAAAAAAAATACTAATTTCTTGTTTTCTAATTTCCTCCTCCAATTTTGCCCGCAGATCACATTAAGATCTGGTAACTGTGGTGGAGTTTTTATAATTTTGGGGCCGTTATAAAGTAGCCATATTTCAACTAACTTTGCAGACTGTTCGAGGTCACTATCCTGGTAAAAACAAAATTTGTTTTTTAGCCCCAGATTTTCCGGATTCCTTTAAAGTTTCTCCTCAAAATATCTATTTAAATATGTTTATTGACTATACCATGTAAATATCTTCACTATAAAGAGAAGATTTCCTACTCCAGAAACCCGCCATACACCCCAAACTAAGAAACACAACATAAGAAAAGAACATAAAACATAACTTAATTTAAGAACAAGAAAAGAACAGGTGAAAATGAAAAATTACTTGAAATTTACCTGAAACTTCGTTAATAGCTTTATCTCATCGTAACCTACAAATATTTTATTTGCAAAATTTCTCGTAATTTGGATATTTTCAATCTGGAGATCCACAAATTTTGTATATATTTAATTAAGTACTAAAAACGCATGAACTTTCCATTTGCTTTCCACTTGAATAGTAAGATATCATCATAAAATGAAGAATATGTTAATAATTTGATAAAAGTGGTCTGTACCACGGACTAGATATTTATCGATTACAATAAATTATTGGTTTTAATGTAATATAAATTAAACTATTTATTTATTCAACAATTTCTATCAATATTCAGGTGTAACATTTTAATTGTGAGTCACTTTTCTCCATGAATAAAATATATTAATTATTATATTATGTTGTGATATAATGGGAAAAAATATATTTAAAAAAGTTGTTAAGTGAATTCTTTTTTATTAGCTACAATGGCTTTGTATTATAGCTCTTTAACGACCGCTACTGCACGCTATTGGCCCAAGACCAGAGCTCGACAACCATGCGAACTCTAGCAGCCAATTGGCGAAGCTCGTCGTGCAATGAACTACAGGAGAAAATCATTATTTATTATTTTCTTCCTCACTTCAGAACGCAGGGAAGCATTGTATTCCGAGAGGAGGGGGCAGAGAAAGGGGGAATTAAAAAAATTGAGCTCAGATCAAACATTTTCATTCTCCTTTCAGACATCAATGAACAAATTTGGTTTCGTATCAGTCAGTAATCAAATTCATGGGCATATAGTATAACCTTATATTAATCATGAGAACGGTTATAGAAATTGTTTTACCGGTACTGGTACTGGGAGGGAGGAGAGGAGGAAGTGGGTCACATAGTCCTTTTTTTGCCAACCCCTGACGCCTATCTCGAGCTTGCCGCCGCGTTCTTACCAGGATGGGAATGCCAAGATCCATTTCCCGGGGATACCTAAAAATGAAAATTAACCGATCCAAGTGGGAATCGAACACGTAACGTTCATAACCAAGCACTGTGAGGCCCACGCACTAACGTGCTCTATCATCCATACTTTTAAAATTTGATATAAGAAAGCTTAGTATTCGTGCGAAAGTTTTCATATCTATTTTGTGACTTTAACAACAAGCTTCTTGTTATTTATTTTCAGTTTTTCACCTTAAAAAAAAAAAAAAAATTGAATAAAGATATCCTAAATAAGTTAATTTTTTTAAATGAACAAATAATAGTTTTTATTATATGAGATATCTATACTTTATTTATAATTCTAGAATATCGTTATTGATAATAATATTTTTGTTTCTTTCTTTTTTTAGGTGAGTAATTAATACAACAAATCGATTCATCATTTTGTAAGTAAAGTTGAATCCAAATAACTATATAATTATCATTAATCAGAGCTTATTTCTACTGGGAGATGGCCTTGCTTCCAGTTTTCTTCATGTACGAATATTTGAATATATTTAAACATGCTGCATTTAAATTTTTATTATATGCTATTTTTAAATTTGTATTACCTTACCGTATAGGAACTATAATAAAGATATTTAAAAAAAATTATAAAATGTTAATTCATCTGGAGGTGGTAGTTTAATTTTACCTAGGTTACAGCAGTTATTTTTAGATCTAGATTTTCAGCTTGAATACAATATATTAATTATTATATTATGTTGTGATATAATTATAATTATTATGAAATAGAATAGGAAGTACAGTATAACATACAATGAAATAAATAGAAATGGAAGGCTCAAATTGATGTTGGGCTTAAACAAAGCTGAACAAGTTTAATATATATTACGGTTACAAATTCACAATTAAAATAGTGTTCTGATTTCGATGAACCTTTCTTCGTTTTTTAAGAAATTTAAATACCTTTGAAACATTTTATCTCGACAAACAAATATCGACAAAAAAGTGTATACTTTTTGAGTTATTCGGAATCTAATTTTAATATCCCTCATTACTCTTTTTCCAGCTTCTTTTCGTTGAAGTATGTTATATAGACAAATTTAAAGGGCATCGAGAAGAAGACTTCAGCGAAGTTTAATTAAAATCGGTACAATCGTTTAGGTATACAGTCTGTAGCAACGCAGGTTTTTCGGTCGCCATCTTGAAAGGAAAAGGCGGATGGAAATGTCGATAAAGGAGGATTATTCTCGGGTGACCTCTAATTTTAAAGCCAAATTTGAAAAAAAAACGGTCAATAGTTTCGGAAAAAAATGCTCGGATGACGGACGGACAAAAAAATTGTATTCGTTTTTCGCATTCTACGTATTCTGAAACTTAAAACCTCAAATTTTGAGAGTGGGTTACGTTTTTGAATTTTTGGTTCTATCACAATGGTTCATTATTGAAAATAATAAACCAAAAAGTGGATGTAAAAGTGGGAGGTTTCAAACCTTATGGGGTGATGCCGTCTCAACGAATCGAGACGTTACAAATGAATTCATAATTTGTGAATAACTCTAAAAGTAGGCAATTTTTGAGTATTTGAAAGCTTACTAAATTCTCTGCAAAAGGTTAAAAAATCATCGTAATCGGACGATTTGGTACAGAGCTATAGCGTTCTGAACCAAAAGTATTTGTTGAATTGAAAATATTTTTTTGCATATGGAATTTAAGGTTTCGAAATTTTCCCTTTTTTAATGCATCAATTAATAATTGTTAATTTTATTTTTATTTGTATAAAAAAGTATTCCTTAAAATACTTCTTGGAATGTTTGTCAATCTACATGCTTCAATTACTTTAGCTTTTTCTTTTCTTTATTATTGAAGTCTTTCTTTTTAATAATACACTTTCCTTTTTTTTTTCTAATGATAAAGTACGATACATCCTGATTGCACTAACTATTTCTCCTTAATAATTTGAGCCTTATGTCTTTAGCTGCCATCATATGTTATAGCAGTGTATAGAAGTTTTATTTAATTTATGAAATCTATTGAAAGATAATTGTATATATTGTATATAGGTATGATTGTGTTTAGAAGTTTCTATTTTATGTTATTTGTTTACTTTTTTTTCTTTTATTTACTTTATTCATCGGTATTATTTATTTACTTTTTATATTTATATTTATTTCTCTATTATTAGTATATACTGTATGAATGAGAACTCTTAGCCCTAATACTTATAGCCCTCCAGCAGTGGCTGATTGTATTATTATCCAATAAATAGATTTTAAAAAAAAAATTGAAAGATAAAGCTGATATTTAAATTATAAGTTTAAGGAAACGTAATAGTTAAACCATGGCAGACTGTGTAAATCATATTTATAACTGATGGCTTAATAAATATATATATATATATATATATATATATATATATATATATATATATATATATATATATGAAACCAAACATTATTGAATGGAAGTTGTGCAAAGCCCTTAATAATTTATAAAATCAGACACAAATGTTAGGTTTGAGCGAAGTATTCGTACGGGTCAGCTGATATAATAAATAGCCTGTCCATTTTTCCAACCGAGTGTCAACGGTAGAGCATTACGTTTGTTCTCTCAGTTAATTTACGATTCGTGTGTTGCTTTTTTTCTCTAGTTCGTTAAGGTTTATTTATAACTCAAGGTTGTAACGATAATTTAGTTGGTACCTCATTTCACACTTCGTTCTGTGCAGTTATTATAATTTATTTTAAAAGACCTGATTTTTTTAGTGTTGAACGCCAGAAAAAAAAAATCTTATATTTTCTGAATAAATCATAAATTACGATTACTACTTTATTTTCTCCCATTATGTTTATTAATAAATGATACTATTGCTATGTGCGACAAATTTATACCGTTTATAAAAGACAATAACTATAAGAAAAAAAAATATAATGTAATAAAATAATAGAAAATATTCATTGTTAACTTTTCTGTTTATACTATTCTGCAGAGAGTTAAAAATGGTTACTAAAACAAAAAATAATTTTTCTAATAACTTCAAATGAAACTAGATTTAATTCGATCTATTGTACAAAATTTTACTAGATGTATAATTTTTTTTTATACGGTTTTAAGTATCATAAATATATAATAAAAAAAATTAGACCTATTTAATTTTCAAACGAGTAGTTTCTAATAAATAAATTAATCAATTAGTTTACTTATCGATTTATTGTTAGCTTGTATTACGCCTTTTACCATTGAAATTTTGTATTTATAGCTTTTAGTTATGTAAATATCAGGAAATATTTATTTTCTGTTTTTATTTAGTTATTTTTTTTTAACAATCTGAATTGATTTATTAATGGGTTATTACTTTCATTGAAGTATTTATTTATAACATTATTTCGAATATTTTGTATGCATATATATATATATATATATATATATATATATATATATATATATATATATATATATATATATATATATATATATATATATATTAAAGCTGACCATGGAATTACCAGTATGCTTTAAAGGTACAATTATAACATTTTTTAAAAATATAGTTCTAAAAACTGAATTCATTAAATTCTTGTCAATCTACATTTATGATAAATTTGAGTGGTGTATTTTTGTCAGTTTTTTATAATTACTTATATATCTATCTTTACGTGTGATTTATCATATTGTTGTGGCAAAGTTTCTTTCTCTATTAAAGTTGGATTATTCATTTACTTCAAATGAATAAAATAAACTATCGAGTGTTTAGTTACGAATCGTTATTTTGTTAAGTAATTTCGATGAGTTAAGCTCATTCTTCCTTTCCATGAGCGTTAAACTGACAATAAAATAAAAATGGTTTAAGAAACTAAATATTATATAAGGTTATTAATGGGCTTTGAAGATATCTGAGAACGAGAGAAAGCATATCTATGTGGATAGTGGATAGTTAAATCTCCATTTTCTGATAAGCAATCGTGCGTTGTGTATCTTATAGCATTCAAAGGAAATGTCACTAACGACATCTTGCGTTAGCTATCTGCGTCTTTGCAATTCAGAGAATCTCATTCCGATGGGGCTTCTTGATCATATCTAATGGAATCTATAATAAATAATTGCCCTTTGAATTGAATTACTTATTTTTCAAAAGTTAGTGGGAACCTCACAACATCTTGCTTCTGCACTAGGATACTGATCTCAAACAAAAAAAAAAAAAAAAAAAAGAACAAGATTTAATTACTAAAATCACATTAATTATTTATTTAATTAAGAATATCCATTTTATATAGTCTGGCTACGCCACAAGTCTCCCGAGAGTTCTTCCGACCCTTGGTTCAATTAAGGGCTGATGAAACCGAATTAATAAATTACCTGCCCATCAGCCAGATTAGAACCAGGGGCTTTTAGCCCAGGAAGTCAGTGCCTTACTCACTGAGCTATTCTGCTTATAATCTTAGGCCTATTCATTTGATATTTTAGTGAAAGTATTCCAAATATCCAATGATATCACAATAAAACATTAGAGAGTTTCGGATGTTTTCTCTACATACATATTTTAATTTAATTACCATATTCAATAAATATTAAAATTTTCTTTACCTCACTGTTGTAGGTAAGAAAGTACACTACAGTATTTGTGTTTAAATAAAAACAAATATTGTGTACTCAGAATCGATTATTTCCACTCTCGTTTTTTGTTTTAAATTTCAAATTTGCCATTTATGTCTGTGTAGTTAAATCCATGCAAATGTAATTTCTTAAAAAATTTCAGTAATTTCGAAAAATGCGCTTTTGATTTAGCTTATAATTATAGGTTAATAGAAAACATGGCGTTTTATCAATTCTATCAAATTCCATCTATTAATTTCTGTTGTTAACATATTTTTCTTTCTAAGTTTCTATCTCCATAAATCGCAGTATCCAAAATTGGCGAAAAGTTAGGGATTGTAAAAAAAAAATGTTAAGATTACGTACTAATTTTATCGAATTCCTTCCAATATTTTTTAAAAACGATTTAATTTATTCTAACGTTAAAGGAAATTTGGGAAATAGTATGCAAATGATAATATATTTTATGAAATTTCATTTAATAATTAAAATTTATGTATATAATTGTTAAGAATATAATGACCTTCAAATGTGGCATACATTGAAGAGGAGGAAAAAGAAGTTTTATTAATACTCTTGTTATTTGAATTTATATAATATTTTTTGGCTAAAATTTAATTAAAATTGTATTTGGTTGTCGATACCATATGAATGAAATAGATTTTATAAAATTCCATCTGCTTCTTTCGCTTAAGCGTGTTTTTTTTTCTTTCGCTGAAGCGTGTTTTCTTGCGGAAGTTTGAATTTGTATTAGGTGGTGGAATAGGAGTTGTTTGAAGGAGTTTATGGACGTGGTTTGACGTATGGGGATGGGTAAGGAGTTCCAGAAAAAGGCAGCACGAATGACGAAGGATTTACTGAAGGAAGTGGTTTTATGAGAAAGGATATATAAAATATACTGATTATATATTTAATCTGGTTAAAAGTATTGAAAGATTCCAGTTTTTGTCTTTTAAAAACTGTGAATATTTAGCTTTTATTTTTTTAAATTCTACTGTGATAGAATACTGCTCGGTTACGAGCTATCACTTCTTAACCGATATCATGAAAATAATATGAATATGTACAAAGTGAAAAATAAATAAAATAAAACTGTTTAATTTTTTATTGAGCTTATATTATACATAATGATCTGCTCATACCTATAATGTTATCTTCATGAAGATATATATATATATATATATAAGAGGACAGCTGAGATCTAGAAATAGATATGGAGTAGAAATACCTTTCTTACCAACTGTCATAACTTCCTCCCATCAACTAATCAACAAAATATCAACATTGAGTTGTACCTAGCAACAAATCGTCAACGCCTAAAGCAGTCCTTCCTACCAAGACCATAACTTAGGCCGCCATATTCTGCAGGATATGAAGGCGAGGAGGTCAATTTCCGACCCACAGGCAATCCCATTTCGGTTCCAATGCCTCCTGAATTTAAAAAATATGTCCATCGTACAACTTTACTATCAGTCTTTTAGTAGAAATAACTTTTAAATAAATTACTAAGCGTTAAGGATATTAATTTAACTATGCATACATACGCTGTATAAAATCTACAAACCTAACCTAATCTGTACTAAATACAACCCATGAAGGGTCTTGGGTTCAGTATTATTTAGGGAAAGTACTGTTTCAAGGCCGACAGTTGTGCAGGGAGGATATCAGGCCAGGATCACGCTCAACCGCCAGGCTTTTCCCCTTAATCAATTATTTAATTAAGGGTACCCACTTTATTGAGGCTGAGTGTGCCCCGGGAGGGCCCCCCTACCCCAGGGTCATCCCACGACTAATTAAACAATATAAATAATTTATCAGCCATGGGCCGGGATTCGAATCTAGGACCTTCCACTGAGCTCCCTATATAAAATATACATTATCTATAATAAGATAGTATAATAATTTCATATAAAAAGTTAAAAAAACAAAAACAACAACATCGAAATCGAAAAGAATTATCTCCAAAATGGTACAATTTGTACCGGACAAAGGAGCATATTTGGTTCAAATATTTTTTTAATGAGGAACGGAGTTGAGATTCTTATTTCGTATCTCGGCAAACCCTCAAATACGAATTTTCATTCCAATCGAAAAATAAAAAAAAATGTAGATAGATTATACCCATCATTATCTTCTTTGATTTCCGGCAAATAAAAAAAAAATCACTAAAATCGGACGATTTGGTACAGAGATATAATGCTTTAAACGTTTAGTAATGTTTTGTGGGAGATTTAGAAAATAATTGCATTTTATACAGACAATTATAGGTTGCGAATTCTAGAGTTTTAAAACCGAACAATCTCTATATCTGTACAAAGAATGGAACAACAAAGAATATCGCATATTCACGAGTATTCTTATATGAAATATATATTAGAAACATCTGATTTCTTTTTTACTTAACCAGAATGAGCCACAGCAACGCGTGGCCGTGTACATTTAGTCATTCATAAAACAGTATATATTGTCGATGTGATTACAATTGTATTTATGAATATAAGTTGTTCAATCGATGTTCAAAAACAAGTCAAATATCGATAATACTATAATACTCGGAACTAGGATTTTTGCCAAGAGGAGAAATTTGAATTCAAGCTCAATTCCCAAATAAATAGGACAAATATTTGTATTAAATAGAGATGGACAACTGAGTACTCAGTACCAAGTATTTTATAGATATGAGCAGGCTCAATGAAAAAGGAAACGTTATTTTATTTATTTTTTACTTTGCAAATATTCGTATTATTTTCATGTTATCGGTTAAGAAGTGATAGCTCGTAACCGCGCACTATTATATCACAGTAGAATTTTTAAAAAACAAACCTAAATATTCACTGTTTTTTATAAGATAATAAACTGAAATATTTCAATACCTTTTAACCAGATTAAATATACAATTTTGCTCAAATACTGGCCTTTTTTGAATACCAAAGAATTTAATTACAACTTAAATATATGTCAAACGATTAACTGAAGTAATGATTGAATTATAAATTTGAGTAAAATACTTGGTGCTCGGTACTCAGAGCAGCATTTTCCCATCTCTGGTTTTAAAAATACACCAAATGTAATTATAATAGTGAACAAAGAAGGTATTTAGCCTCTAGGGAAAGAGACCAAGGATTTATTTTGAAAGATAAGGTTCATCCGGGATGCAGAAAGGCAGCCAACTAGGAACCATGTCTCCGAAGAAGAGAGATGGAGAGGACATCCTCTAAGAGAAAGAAGGACAGAGAAGGATGATGAGGAAAGCAGAAGATGAAGAAGAGGAGATGGAAGAAGTGGGCCAAGGACTTGAGGTCGTCGACCGGCTGAGTGAGTTACCTGTCACAGGTGTGTCAGCTCATTCCTTAGCAACGGTCGTTCGTCTCAGGTGTACTGGTGTACTGTAGCCAATGGAGATAAACTACATGCTAACTAAATCATTTTATTTTTTAAATTAATAATTATTTATATTTATATTAGTTGCAAATGATCATTTTGATTTAGAAAAAAATATCTACATTAATCCGAAAAAAAATCATAGTCCATGGTACTATAAATATTAACCTTTTAGGAATACTTTCGTAGCTAAACCCAACAATTTTACAAGCCCATTTGATTCGCCTCGATGTAATCACCTCAATTAAATTAACCAGATATAGTTCCCGCAAATCGGCGTTGTGCCACCTTCTGAACTATCCGGTTAACTCATCCTTCTTCGGTCCGAATATTATACCCAATACGTTATTTTCATTAACCTTAAAACGTTGCTCATCCCTTAATGTAAACAGCCACGTTTTGCACCAATAAAGAACTTTAGGTAAGATAATGGCTTTATAGATTCTAGCTTTTAAGTACCGGAACTAGAATCTATAAAACCGTTTTAAACCGGCACGATCTAAGTAATTTTGTCACAGAAAAATAACAAGCATTTCCCGCCTTCAGTCTAACCTTAATCTCTTCTACAATTTCGTTTTTTCTAGTTATCGTAGACCCTAGATACCTAAACTTCTTTACATGTTCAAACATATTACCACCTATATCGATATCACCAGTAATATCTATATTTTTGCAGCTCACCATATATTTTGTCTTATCCGTGTTTATTTCGAACCTCAGTTCTTTAGACCCCTTTTTATCAAACTATTAAAATCCGCCTGAAACTTCGTAAATAGCTTCATCTTATGGTAACCTACAAATATTTCATTTAGGCAAATTCTCGGAATTGGGGCGTTTCCTATCTGGAGATGGGCAAACTTTATCTATTTAATTGGGTACTAAAAACTCGTAAATACCCATTTGCTTTACAATTGAATTATAAGATAATTTGAGCACAGACCTGAGAAAAAATATTGAGCCTTTTAGCTTAGCCTACACCCCCAAATGTCAAAATAACTTTATTGGTTATTAGTTTTATTGGCCAAACGGCCCAATATTTTTGTAGGTCACATTTTTCCTCGATTTTATGATAAAAGTATCTTACGATGAAAGTGGAAAATAATTTGATCACTAAATCGAGAAAAGAGTTAACGTATACAAATATTGGGCCGGTTGTTTTATATAATCTTCCACATGTTAGAGTTTGTTTGTAAGTAATTTGAAAGAGAGGATGTTTAATAAAATATATTTTACCCCTGAATTTATCAAAAATATATCGAAATTTTGTCAAATCAGTTAAAACATTGTCACATACAAACGAATTGAAATGAGAGCGAGTTGTATTGTTTATCTAGAAATAGGAATTGAAATAGAAAATGATTTTATTCTAGGAAAAAGTCCATTTAGTATAATAAAAAAAAAAATTAAAATATTACATTTGGCCTAAATAAAACAAAAAAAAAGTCTTTATTTAGTGTTTATAATATTCAGTAATATTTATAATAAATATATAATATTTATTCAGTAATAAATACAAAAATCCCGGCCCTACTTCCCAATACGACTGGTCCCCACGGGAAGTTAGACCATTACTCTCTTAATTGGGGAGGCCTACAGGTGTAATACTTGTAAAAACAGGCTATACAAAAAATACAAAAATATTGGCCCATTTGTATAACCTCGTTATTTTGAAAATTTGGGCGTGTAGGTCACGCCAAACCGTTCAATATTTTTGTAGGTCACATTTTTCCTCGATTTTATGATAAAAGTATCTTACGATGAAAGTGGAAATGAAATGGGTATATATGAGTTTTTAGGACCTAATTAAATAGACAAGGTTCGCCGAACGCTAGATTGAATTCTGAAAATTTTAGTAAATAAAATATTTTTAGGTTACAATGAGATGAAACTATTTACGAATTTTCATGCTGATGTTAATAATTCGATAAAAATGGGTATGTACCACGGACTACATGTTTTCATTGTATAGCAGTTTTTGTTTCTTATTGTGGTTGTATGATTGTGTATAATATATATATAAATAATAATTATTGCTCATTATAAATTATTTATGAGGCGAGGTTATCATATTATATATGGTAGGAAGATGTTTTTGTTCATCTAATGAAGTTGAGTAACTAGTGTATTTACAGCCATAAAATTTTAATATTCATTATTATCAACGTAAGCAGCCAAGGTTATTTATTTCTTTTAACAATCTAAAAATCTTTGATATCTAAACTTACCTTACAAGGGAATGAACGTGTTACCTTTGTATGTAGGATATTTCTTAACTATTTTAACAAATTACTAAGTTTTTACAAATTTCCTTATGCATAAGTATTACATGGAATAGAATAGAAAATTGAACTTTATTCTGTGACTAAGTTTCATTAGAATAACAATGATGTATTAATACAAATCTGGCCAAAAACTAACTTATAAAAATTTTAACATTATATACATCATTAAACAAATAGTATGTAATCACTAAAAAATAAACAAAAAAAAAAATCTTCTCAAAATTACTTATAATTGTAGTGGCAAAAAAAGAAAAATTACATATTTATATATACAAAACTACACAATTTATCAACAATTGGCTAACTAATAATAAAAAATGTAATAATATCTACGGTGATTATATAATAATATGCAAACACTAAGAGAAATAAAACTGAGGATTACTTGTAGTGTAATGAAAAAAAAAAAGAACTATATATACATACATACTCATATTGGTACAGAGAGAGATAAACAGTATAACCTGGATAAATAAAAATAAAGAAATAATACTATAATATAATAAGATTACAAAAGTAATGATAGAAAGGCATTGGTTTAGACGTTAACATATAAAGAGTAGGCTAAATTAATAAAGTAGCAGTATAAAATAATATGTTATCAGTTAAATAAAAAATCTTCTCAAGCGTGGTTATCGTTGAAATGGAAAAATAAAATGAAAATACATAAAAAATATAATTCGTAAATATAAAACATATATACCCAGAAAGAAAAAAAACATACATACAAGACCTTATCCATATTACACATTTTAAACATTATTGAATCGTACTATTCATGGTTAAGTTTTTTTTTTCAATCCATTTTTTCTGACAATAATTGGATTTGATGCCTGTACAACTCCTTTAGTTTTGAGGCGAAGAATTCTTCACATATAATTTTTACATCCTCTTAATTATAAAATACGAGCCATTGATCTAAACAAACCATAATCTGATGGAGCAATAACTGGCTCTTCCTTAGCTATGGCCGTCACTGGTGGGCTTACCTTAAGGTATCAAAAGATCGCCATTCACGATTTCTTTTTCCTCGAACCACAATCGAGGAAGTATAATTCGCTATTAAATAAAAATTCCGTAGACGCAATACTATAGATCCGTTAAAATTAAAACCTTTATACTTATAATTTTTTTTCTTTGTATATATTTATTAATCAATGAATTGTTATTTATATAATTTGGTATCCGCCCTCATTGTTTTGCCCAGCGATAGGAAGTGGTTGCGGTGATGACTCAATCATGATTATTATTCAAAAGGCAATTGTGAGTCATTTTCAATAAAGGCGCTCTTGTTTCCTCTGTCAGTGTTCTTATCAGCCTCTTTAATTAACAATTTGAGACGAGAAAATCTTTTTTATTTATAATTATAATGTTAACTTCTTTTTGAGGATCCCATAATTTATATTTTAATAATGAGTAAATTCATTAATTAGCTCAAATATGAACATTATATACATATAATGTGTTCCTTTTTCCGGTTCTAATCAATATACTATGCAAATTATTCTTAAGTTCCAACTAGTTCTCTCAAAAAATAAAATCATAGTTATTGATAATTTTTACTTTCACTTACCTATATATGAAATAAATAATTATAAAAAATATTGCGATCGTGAAAATTTTCGAATTCAAGTTTTATGATCAGTCTACCTCATAAAAGAATAGGTATATAATAACTCCATAAGTATTCACTTTAAATATTTTTTGTAATATAATTTTGTGAGACTAGAATTTCCGTTGAAAGTAGATAGATAAGTAAAAGTAACGTGGTGTGCGCACCATATTTTTTTCTTTTATCTATAAAAAGGAATGATAGTGATGTATGGTATGGTTGACTGTAGTGAATACTTGAAGAGAAGAGAAGTTAGTTGGGATTTTCAATCAAAAGTTAATAATTTAAAAATAAATAAATGATATTTACTTTTATATTTACCGAAGTGTCGTCCCAAAGTTCAGAGCTTTGTCAGGGCTAGGAATATACCAGATAACCATAAGAGAAACTATAAACTTAAGAAAAAAAAAATTATAATAATAATTTTAGGAACATATGAAAAAAAATTAAAAACAGTAAAAGAGAGGATAATATTGTTATTAGTTATTTAATAAGTTCCTCTTTTTTACTGTTGTTAATTTTTTTTGTATGTTCCTTACATTATTATTTTTTATTTCTTTTTCATAAGTTAATAGTTTCTCATATTGTTATCTGGTCTTTTTTTAACCTGAACTTTGGGACGACACTTCGGCAAATATAAAAGTAAATATCCTTTATTTATTTTTAATTTGTTTATTTTTGCTTGAACACCTCTACTATTCCAACTTCTCTTCAATAAAAAGGAATGCTACAAAGACCCAATTGCAGAGCTGAGCTGTTTGGTACAATAACCGTACAATACTAATGGTTATGGTACCCGATACAATAGACACACACAATTAGCCGCTACACATTGACTCACTAACACAGGCCGGGCCAAACCATTTGACCCTCACGATCTTCCCAAGTGGCTGGCATCACGCGTGTCATTCTCTCCATTCTGATTGGGTCTCGTTCTTGATCTCTCCTCTTCCGGCGGGTTAATCTATTTACTAATTTGGGAACGCCTATTTTGTCCGAAGTATAAATTGAAATAGTCTTGTCAGTTTTATTATAATTTTCATCGATGTAGTTTAAAAATTGGATATACAGGGTGTCTAGTAAGGAGAAGGAAATATTTAAATTGTTGATAGTAGACATCAAGATCCACAAAAAACTTCATATAAACAATTGCCGAATTTCCAGCAGAAAAGTAGGAAATGTAATATTTGTGTTTTTTTAAGCGAGTCACGTTTTTTGTTAAATAGGTAGCGATAACGTAAAAAATATTTGATTTAAATAACTAAACATTGTTTCATAGTAAACTAGACAAAATTTACTGAAAGTAGAGTAAGCCATTATTAAAACTATTTAAAAAGGACTATTGTATGGACAAACACAGCTAAGTTCCGTTTAAAAAAAAATTCATAAATTATTTGTATTGTTTTTTTTATCACCCTTTAACTGTAATACATTTACTCCACTTTTACAAAATCTTTCTCGTTTGATAAGCTTTAAGTACATATTAAATAGGTTGTGGTTTAGAAGGAAACATTTTGAGATGCATCTTAAGTTGTGTAAAGAAGTGATATGATTTCCTATCCCGTCATTCTTTTTCACAAATCATTTCTTTACACTACTTGAGGCGATTCTAAAAAAATTTTTTTTAAATAAACCTCAGCTTAATAAATATGTACTTCAAGCTTATTAAACTAAGTTTTTGTAAAAGTGGAATAAATGTAGTTACGTTAAAGGGTGGTTAAAAAAAAAAAAAAAAATAATTTATGACCTTTTTTTAACGAAACTGTTCGCTCAATAGTCTTGTTTAAATACTTTTAAATTAAATTTTGTCTAGTTTAATATGGAGCAATGTTTAGTTACTTAAATCAAATATTTTTTATGTTATCGCTTCCTATACGACCAAAAACGCGGCTCTCTTAAAAAAAAAAAAAAACAATCTTAAATTTCCTACTTTTCTTCTGGAAATTGGGCAATTATTTATATGAACTTTTTTTTTGCAGATCTTGATGTCTACTATCAATCATTTAAATATTTTCTTCTACTTACGGGACACTTATAATTGGAAGTTATTGTACCATTATAACAATTATTTTATATTAAAAAAAAAAATGCAAAGTATATAAAGGAAATGATATTTAGCAGAAAAAACCAATCCAATAAATATGTGACCATTAAAACAGAAAAATTCTTTCAGCCAATTAATTATTTTATCTGCATTATGCCGCTCTTCCTATTTTAGCATTTATTATTAATCGCCACGGGTGGATCTACGGGGGAGAGAGGAAGGCTTTAGGGCTGAAGCCCCTCCAAAATGGTCAAATATAACCATATTTTATGGGGAAAAAAATCTCTTAAAGTATTATTGTTCGTGTACTTACATTTAAACATTTAAAAGGACTTTAGGAATCACTTAAACACAATTTCATATAGGTAGTTAGTTTCTTTCTTTTTTTCCAAAGTAATTATCGTTATTTTTATGAAAAAAAAATGTTTCGGGCTGAAGCCCCTCAGAATTAAATCCTGAATCCGCTAGTGTTAGTCGCTAATTTAGCTCAAGCAAGAAATATATCCTTTCATGACAAAATCCAGTCCCATCCGACTCCACTTGTTTCCAGCCTTCAATTCCTGATAATCCTTCTTGGCCTCTGAAAAGAAGATGGACTCGTGGTCTTCTTACATAAAACTATTTAGGGAGTGCTATCATTGAGTAGTGTCCACAAGTCTGCTCATGTCATTACTCTTGATTTTATCATATTTACTAGTTGTATTTATTTAGTACAGTTGTAAATTACAACAAATTAAAAAAAAAAGTTTTATAACTATATAAAAGTCGAAATATTGATCATGTCAATTAAATGTCCATCATCATGATTAGTGTTTTTCAAAATTGGTCTTGGTCATGCATTTTTGAAAGACCAAGACCAAAACTGGTAAAAAGAATCGATTTTTTATATAAAAATTAAGGCAAAATTGTTACTATTACTTGACAATCTTAGTTACTATATGTAAATAATTGGTATGATCAATATACTTTTGCATTCAACTCTTCTAATTTTTCATTCGGGCTTAGTTAGATTTCTCCTATCTAAAAAAAATATAATAATAAGCTAATAAGTAACTGCAAGACTGTTGCGAGACTCATGCACAAGACCAAGACCAAGACTCGTTTCTGTCTCGCATTTAGACAATACTAATGATGATTTTTATACGTACACACCCATATTCCATTCACTCAAGGCAGGAAAATCAGTATGTAGAAGCCCTATCTATTAGTCTGCTGTACCTTTTTATCAATTTATTATCATCCGCCTGAAACTTCATGAATAACTATATCTTAGCTTAATTAACTTAATTTAATCTCGGAATTGGGGCGTTTTCAATCTGAAGATCGGTAAACTTTATCTATTTAACATAAGTTATTAAAAAATCACGAACACACTTATTTACTTTGCACTAGAATCGTAAGATAATTTGATCACAAAATTGGGGAAAAAAGGTGGCCAACATAAATATTGAGGCGTTTGCGAAGACCTTCATCCTCAAGATGTCAAAATAACGTTGTTATATAGGCCAGATTTTTTTAAATCAAATTATCTTACGATTCAAGCGAAAATCGCATGGGTATTTATGAGTTGTTAGTATCTCATTAAAGTAATTATTTTAATAAGAAAATAATTACCCCATTTCTCCCATAAGATGAATTCATTCACGAAGTTTAAAGCAGCGAGTGTTAATTTGATAAAAAATTAACCACGGACTATTTGCTTGAACACGTATTCAACTGGATAAAATATTTGACTACAATAATATAATATATTTGATAATTTTCTCACAATATTAGAAGAAAAAATAACCTTCACTATTAAGGCCGTTCGTGGCCTTGAAAGTTGCCTTCTCTCGATAAGATCTTTATTTTAAGAACATTTTATTACCGGCGTTGAATAACTATTTTTCATTTAATGTCGAATCTTCAACCAAATGGAAATTCAATCCATTTCAATTATGTCTTATTTTGTTAAGATCTATACGTTACTGCTTGTTCTATTTTTACTTTTTATAAGAAAGAGTTGATCGGGGGGAGTGGGTGCGGTGTCAAATAAATCTTAAATTAAAGAGAAATAGTATTATTTAATTTTTTTGACCGCACCCCCCTCCCCCTTCCCGATCAACTCCTTCTAAAATTACATCACGGTCAACTCTCTCTCTACATCTTTACTTTTTACAGTTTATTCTTAAATACTTTTACCATTAAATGAAGATAATTAAATAAAATAATTTACCTTTTGTTGATACATTTAATAATGTGATGGAAACAGTAAACTATTGCAGACTTGTTGGATTATTTTTGACATAGTCTTTTCGAGGACATTCCGTTAGCGGACTGATAACTGTACATGAAGTCCACTGGTGGCTCTGTCTGGGATGGGACTGCCAAAGTACATCTCAATTATAGCAGTAGATATTTTCATTCCGAATAGTTTTTATAATTTTTTTTGTAATTATTTATTAAAATATATTACAATATGTCACATTTAAGGACAATAGTAACAGTGATGAAGAGTAGCTCATTCGCACTATGCACAATAAATACACAGCAAAATAATAATATTAAAAGTAAATGTATATAAACTAAAAGATACTAATCAAAATAACTACGTATATACACACATGCTTCTATACAATATTCATTCACTCAAGAACTTGAAGCCAAGCCTTCCTCTCCCACTCGTGGAAGGAAAGGCAGGACTCCAGGAGATCACAGCGCCTCTCACTCAGCTGCATCACTGGTATTAAGGACCAGTGGAGGCTGAGCAGAGGCGCTATAAGTATTTATAATTAGAAGTATAACTTATAATTTTTGTATTTTGTATTGTTTCTTAATGATATTTACAACTGTATTACATAAATACATCAAGTAAATTTGGACATAATTGATATAATGACATGAATACACTTGCTGAGTAACTACCCAATGGTAGCACTCTAATGATATGACTACATTAGGAGATCACGGGACCATCTTATTTTCAAACGATTCGGAGGGTTATCAGGAATTTAAGAGGAAGCAAGGTTAGAAACGAGAGGATTGGGATGATTCTGAAGTTTATTATGGAAGGACAGGTATCTGGATTGGGCCAGATCTGAAACATAGTAAATATTAAGATCATTATGGATGGTTTCATTTGTAACAAAGTAGGGAGCATTGAGGATTTTGGATTGTAAGGATTGGGTACGAGAGGGATTCGATGGTTTAGTGGAGTCCCATAGCTCAACTCCGCAAGTCCAAATAGGCCTTATTATAGTCATGTGTATGAGTCTTTTGTATTTAATTGGAAGTTTAGAGCGTTTGTCTAGTAAGTGCTGAAGTAATCGGAAACGTCGAGCGGTTTCTTGTCGTTTCAGTTTGATATGAGGATTCCAAGTTAGTCGTTTGTCCAGGTGGAATCGTAGGTAGTGCATTTGCTCAACAGGGATAAGTGGAGTATTGTTAAAGGAAACTGTAGGACAGAAAGTCAATAATAAGTCTGAGAAATATAATTAAAGAATATAAAATAATATACCACCGCCATATATATTGTTCTTTGTCAATTTAGATAATACGTACGCGTATATCGTTGCAAAAATTATATGATTCATTCCAATAATTACTAACTTAATAAAAAAAAAAAAAGTGCACATCCAAAAATTTTAAAGGAGTAATAAACCGAGAGGCAGCAATAAAGTACTTATACATTAGAAATGACAGTATCGATCCCTCTTTAATAAGTCATCGAACCCTCATATGTTATACTTTTTTTACAATATTGAAAAAAACATTAAGACAAACATTAATAACTGGTCTTTGTTATTTTTTCTTATTGACTTATTTCCAGTGAGGGGTGCCCAGAAGGGGGTTTCATACCGCAAGTTGCGCCATCAAAAGTTTTGAGGGGGGCCACATTTAGAGGGGGTTTTGAATTTTTTATCTGCAAATTTTTAGAATGAAAAGTTAAAAAAAAGAAGACAAGGTGAAAACACTGAACAGTCCACCGCAAATGCAATTTTACCGTACAATGGGTTAACTTTGGGACACTTTTCAAAGTTTTAAGCTGCTTCTATCATTATTTTCAAAGTTAAATTGCTGAAAAAAACTATTAATATGTAAGGCCAGTCTTCCTCTTACAAAATATGACAGAACAATAACTCTAAAAACAAAAGTATTTTACTAAAAAAAAATTTTAAATTTGTCCTATTCTTACATCATTGATAGGAGTAAAATTGGGACAACCAATGTTGCCCCACAATATTGTATAAGCTCATTATTTACATAAGAAAGAACAAGGTAAATGAGTGTATACCAATTTTATCCAACAGTACTATATTTAAGATCACATATGAACAATAAATTCATATTAATGGTACAAAACAGATTGCAAATAATATTTTTTTAAAAATTATGCCTTGAAAATTTACTTAACAAACATTATTCACTCACTTCGTACAGTTTATTTTTTCTTAATTGAAGCCAAGAACCCAAAAAAGGGTAAAAACCAGCCAGTAAAACTACCATGACGATATTTTGGAACCTGCTGTCAAGCCTCTAAATGGCACTCTGTTTGCTGGAAGTCATTGGGTTTTCCAGAAGGATTCCGCTCCAGCTCACGAGGGCAGGTCAACTCAGCAGTGGCTGCGAAAGAACATTCCAGAGTTCATCTCTGCCTCCGATTGATCCTGAGGAAGCCCTGATCTCAACCCACGAGATTATCGGCTTTGGTCCGAACTGGAGAGGATGGCATGCCACAGAGCACACCTTAACTTGGAAAGCCTCAAACAATCTCTGGTCCGAGCAGTTGAGCGATTTCCTCAAGAAGTGCTGCGTGCTGCTATTAATAACTGGCCACGAATATTAAATGAATAAAAGGACATTTTGAGTAATTTATTTTTTTGTTTTACTCTCTGTAGATATACATTTTATTTTCTAATAAAGTTTTTGAAAAAATTAATTTTTCTGTTGAAATCTATATATATTTCCTAGTAAAAATATTTATAACAGGACTAGATATACTTAAAATACGGCTCCTCCTGTAACGACAAATCATAGAGGTTGAAATATATGTAATTATGTAACAAATATGAAACTACACTGACCTTCCTTGGCGAATGTTTTATTTTATTTATTCTTAATGTCGTAAGATGATCTCGTAACGCTCCACGGTGTGCTGAATCTAGGCGACTAATATAATATTAAAGAGGAAATTTCCGCACTTCCTCGATGGATTACTCAATAGAGAAATTCCCTTGTTGTCAAAAGTTATCAACAGTGTGTGGCGCTAGTGTTCTGCTTTACCGCTCTGCCAAATATATAATAGAATTATAGGATCAGTCTTCGGGGGGGGAGGAGGGGAGGGGGTAGAGGAGGAAAACGATCGCCATCTCCCAATTAAAATGTTAAAGGGGGCAAGAATATCGCCCCCCTTCTAATAATTTGAAAAAATTAAAATTAAAATTGTTAAAAATACATGAATCAATAAAATATATAAACAAACTTGGCAGAGGAAGAATTGAATTTTTTTTATTTCTATGAAAATGCGTATTTCAGGATTTATCCAACTGCGAAATATCGATCTCGATTTGGTTTCACCTTAAGAAAAATATTTGAACCCGCTCCTTCAGTTGGTGCAAATTGTTTCATTTCAACATTGTACATAAACAGTTGCAATATAATAAGTTATTGAAGGAAGTTTATCGACTGTTCTACATATCATGGTTAATAAATATTCAGGACGCAGTCACTATAAAGTTTTTATTAGTGCCGACGTTTCAACCCAAACATGTGGGTCATCATCAGGGCGTGTTTCGAGCTCTAAAGGTATTCATGTACTCAGAAGATTAGAATACTTGAACAGCTTCAGTGCTCGAAACACGGCCTGATGATGACCCACATATTTGGGTTGAAACGTCGGCACCAATAAAAAACTTTATAATGACTGAGTTCTGATTATTTATCACCCATAGCAATATAATAAATATAAAATTTTCATAATTTAATTGAACTCTCCTAAAACATATGAACGGAAAAAAAAAATCTTATACGACATAATTATTTTCGATTTTAGTGATTTTTATTTTTTAGAAAATTCAAGAAGCTTTCAATTAATGTAGTACTTAGTGGTTCAATTACGAAGTTTAATGAACCAAAACTTGTGTTATTTACGAATAAAGTTCTGAATCCTTCGTTACTTTTTTTTTTTATCCTATTTTCGGAGATAGTTTGTGATATTTGAGGTTACTTTTTTTTATCCTATTTTCGGAGATAGTTTGTGATATTTGAGGAACGTGGCTTTAGCTCGCCTTTGCGTCTAGAATGAAAAATCTGAAACGACTTTCGGAAGTGAAAGGACTAGCCAAATTGACTTCTAACCTATAAATGTGCTCTTAAGTAGAAACAGGTTGTGAACTCCTGTCATTGACTATATATTTTTTATTTATTTATTATATTTACAACTGTATTAGAAAAAATATATCTAGTAAATTTGTATAGATGAATAAGATGATGTAAAAACACTTTTTGAGAAACTACCCACTGGTAGCACTCAGTCTACACTAGGAGATCAAGGGACCATCTTTCAGATACTTAGGAGGGTTATCTGCAATTGAAGAGAAAGCAAGGTTAGAAACGAGAGGATTCGGATGGTTATGAACTTTATTATGGAAGGATGGGTATCTGGATTGGGCCAAATCTGAAACATATGGAACATTAATTTCATTATGGATGATTTTATTTGTTACAAAGCAAAGATCATTGAGGATTTACGAAGGATTTTGAATTGTAAGGATTGGATACGAGAGGAATTCGATGGTTTACTGGAGCTCTACAGCTCAACTCCGAAAGTCCAAATAGATCTTAATATAATCGTTTATATGAGTATTTTGTAATTATTTGGAAGCTTATAGCGTTCGTCTAGTAAGTACTAAAGAAGTCGAAAACGTCGAGCGGTTTCTTGTCGTTTCAGTCTGGTATGAGGATGTCAAGTCAGACGTTTGTCCAAGTGGAGTCCTAGTCAACTGATTTCTACAATTGCGATAAGTGGTGTAACATGCTAAATAAGTATACTTTGTATGTTATACAAAATATTTTATTAGCTCTTAGCAATCCAGATGTATAGATAGAATCAACGAAGATGTAATAGAGCTGCGTGCAGACAACTGGAAAGAAATATCCGAAGATAGGCAGAGATGGGGCAGTCTTGTTAAGATGGCAAAAGATCCACATGGCTTGCAATGCCAAAGGAAAAATAAACAGTAATGTGGTAAGTTTCCCATGAAAACAGTGACACACAGCAGGCTATCGAATAGGATTGTGGTTTATCTGGGTAACGATATATTTTTGGACATTATTACACAGGGTCCGGTAAAACATATCCGACCAATATTAATGTCTACATTGGAATCTATAAAACTCGATTTTTCCAAAATCGATCTACTAACTTGGGGTATCAATACTACTTGCATTTGTTTTTATTACTAATTAAAGGAACAATAAAAAAAAATCTATTTATTGAATAATAATAGAATCAGCCACTGCTGGAGGGCTATAAGTATTAGGGCTAAAAGTTCTCATTCATACAATATATACAAATAATATATATATATATATATATATATATATATATATATATATATATATATATATATATATATATATAAAAATTAAATAAAAATACTGATGAAGAAAGTAAATAAAAAGAAAAAAATAAACAAATAAAATAAAATAAAAACTTCTAAACACAATCATACCTAAAGGAACAAAATTAGAGTTCGTCACTTCTCCATAATCTCTTTCTTCTGACAACTTTTTTGACAAAAAATGTCAATCATTTTTATTTTTTTTTAAATATTTTTATTTAGGTATAATACAATTTACCACACTTAAGGGTACTGAGTATTAGAGCTGCAATGCACATTCAGACCATATTTACAATACAAATAAAAAATGTATATAGAAGTAATTATGTATATATAACAAAGTTGGAAACTGTAATAAAAACAAAGATATGTAACTTAAAGTGAAACAAAATAATCCAGAAATTCTTAGGAAAAAAATAAAGAAAAATAATATAGTAAAATAAATAAACTAAAAAAAATATATTAGTGATAATAAATTATTAAAAATGAATAAATTGATAAAACAAGCAAACAAAAACAATATTAACAGTCATACTTAATTACAATATCTACAATCAGCCGAGGGAACTCCAAGTCCAGCTTTTTCTCCCACGTGCAGTAGAGGACAAAACGAGGCTTTAAGAGATCCCAGCGCTTCTCTCTCAGCCGCGTCACCGCCGTTAGAGTCTAGTGGAGACTAAGAAAGGCCACTTATAGAGCCACAAAAGGGATCTATAATATTTAATTATATCTGCAATATATTTTATTTTTATTTGTAGTATATTTTAAACGCGAAAAATGCCAATTTGTTCTATGTCTTATTCCTAATCATTGAAATTTATTTTATACTTCGAGCTTTGTAGAGGTAGTTTACAAAAGATTACAATGATATCAGTTTGGAGAAATGTTAGATTCCTTTCCCTAGATGTAGTGGAATTAGCTTGGATTAACTTGTTGAGGTCTAATCAACATCACGATGGCCTGGTACCATTCCTCGTAGTAGTATGGTATGCAGATGTCTTAAGGCAGGTTGCACATTCCGCTAACCTTTAGGTTTAGGTCGACCTATCACGAGGATCTATGGCTATGAAGTATCCATGTTGGGTAACCTATGCGCCTTCTTCGGGGGATTAGGATAAGTTCATTATAATCAATATGACAATAAGCCTGAGTGAACCCGATGGTTGGATGCTGACATGGGTCTCGTTCGATCTCAATTATCAGGGAGGGAGAGGTATTATATATTGTACACAGTGCAACCTGTCTAAGCGGTCAAAAGCTAGATCAATTATAATTTTATATGTCAATTTCGAGAATTAGAAGAAAAAATTAATTTTTATAATATTCTTTATTACATTGCTCTAACTCTCCATACATCTAAATTTCTATGTATATACATAAAAACACACACAGTAAGGTATATTTATTTATTCTGGAAAAAGTAATTCTTTTCCTGCATATTCTCGGAATTGACATATAAAGTCTTTTTTATTTTTATTATAAATGATATGTACAACTGTATTAAATAAATACATCTAGTAAATTTGAACATATGGATATAATGACATGAAAACACTTGCTGAGTAACTACCCAATGGTAGCACTCTAATGATATTTCTACATTATAAGATCACGGGGCCATCTCCTTTTCAGACGCCTCGGAGGGTTATCAGGAATTGAATAGGAAGCAAGGTTAGAAATTAGAGGGTTGGCATGATTCTGAAGTTAATAATGGAAGGATAGGTATCTGGATTGGGCCAGGTCAGAAACATAAGGAACATTTCAAATCGTTATGGATGATTTTATTTATAACAAAGTAGGGAGCATTGAGGATTTTACGAAGGATTTTGGATTGTAAGGATTGGATACGAAAGGAATTCTATGGTTTAGTGGAGCCCCATAGCTCAACTCCGTAAGTCCAAATATCTTTTGTAATTAAGTTTAGAGCGTTTGTCTAGTAAGTGCTGAAGTAATCAGAAACGTCGAGCGGTTTCTTGTCGTTTCAGTCTAGTATAATCATAATTGATCTAACTTTGGAACCGGTTGGAGATAACTAGTAAAATAATATATATTCTTGAAAAAAAAAAAGTTAATTATTAAAAAGTTTCTTCGTCATGACTTAATCGTAGAACGAAGCAATCAAGAGTTATTTAGACAAATGCACTAAAAAACTGTATTATAAAAACCTGGGGTAATTTTTTCCACATTAGCTATAGTTGAGGACGGATACATCGGAAACTAAGCAAGATAGCGGAAAATGGTGTATAATCAATCATATTGAGAATGTTATCAGTTTTAATTTTGTATAGAACATCTTTGTTGATGGATAGTTTTCCTGATATCAGCGAAAACCAGAAGACAGATCACCACTTAGAATTTTGGACTTTTAGTATGTTTACCTCCTTACTGGTCCGAACAAATTTTTCAAAGTAAAAAAATTGTGTCCTCGCCATTTCCTTCTATACATACCTCTCCCCCCCCCTTATCGAGCATTCATTGAGTGGACTAATCAGGGAACTAGTGAACTCTGCGGTATCAAACAAAAGGGATTTTTATGTAGATGGGACTATTTACAATTTCGATCTTTAAATCCCTACTGCAACTACAACAATTGCATTGAAAAAAATAAGAGGTTAAAAATAAATAAAGTTCGATTGCTTTGATCACTTCGGCGCCGGTTTTGATTTTCCCCATGAGGACGGCAACGTCACCCCGAGAGATTCACTGGGAAATGATCGAATGTTTCTTACACTATAGCTCCTGGTCCTCCAGGTTGGAAATTGGGTATATGGCTGATATCATCTAACCCATTGAAACTGAGTGGAGATTTCTGCAAAATATTGCTAAGCATCCTTCAGGAAAGTGCCTGATGAATAAGAGTGAATTGTGATGGCGTCCGGTTATTGTAAATCACGTGCTCCCTGGATATCTTGAAGAAGAGAACCAAACCTATAGCATTGACCTGCATTAACCTGCTAGAAGACTGATAGCGAAAAGTCGAAGTCTAGAGTCTAAAAAAAAAAAATAAAAAAAAAAATAAAAAAATAAAATAAATAAAATAAACATAAATAAATAATAAGGTAGATAATTTAACATAAATTATCACCAACATTTTATTGATAAGCTATTAATTACGACGTTTCGACCATACTAAGGGCCGTTTTCAATAGCAGGACTATTTAATGTTCACTGAACTATTATTGCGACATTAATGATGAATATATAACGGAGGACTCGTCAAGACTTGAAAATGACCCTTAGTATGGTCGTAATTAATAGCGTATCAATAAAATGTTGGTGAATAATTGGCATAATTTATGTAAAAAATAAAACCTCAAGACACCAATTCTAGGAAAAATGAACAAAACATAGATAACTTATCTTTTAAAGATTTTGGAAACCAAAAAGTTTTCGAACTATACCGAGCCCTGCGATTTGAAGCCATGAAAAATACTGTTTTTCGAGATAAACCATAATTTTTACTGAAAGCTTCTTAGGTGCTATGGTTACCAGATGATCACGTATTTAGGCTTTAAAAATTAAAATATTGTTATTTATAATATTCCTCGACGAACTGAAAATCTACTCAAAACGGTATATAAGCTAAGCTAAAAAATCTATCGAAACCGCTATTTCATTCGTCGCCATGGTTTTTGTAACTATATCGTACGAAATTCTACAGGCTTCTAAATTTTCGGATATAAAGGGCAGTGAACTTTCGCTTATGTTATTTTAGTGCGGTCTGCAAGTGGACAGGAATAGAATATACGGTGACATAACTTAGGGACTCGCTATTTATAGAAATATTGCTGGAATTTAAAGAATATTTCTAAAATTAGTTTATCTATCTATCAAAATGGTATTTTCTGTCTAAGATAATTTAGTTTTAGAAGTTGTCGTGATCTCAGAATGTTATTAAGCTTTACATAACAATTTTTGTTTTATTTTATTTTTTTCTGTTGTCTTTATAGACCATGTAGACCTTTAGCCTCCTGAACAAACCTTCTAAATCTCTGCCTATCATGGGCTATTTCTTTCAAGTTATAGTCTGTAGTACTGACCTCTTTTTATCAAATTAATAATATCCGCCCTAATCTTCGTAAATAGCTTTATCTCATCATAACTTACAAATATTGTATTTACAAAAACTCTTGCGGTTGAGGCGTTTTCAATCTGGAAATCGGCAAAGTGTGTCTATTTAATTAGGTACTAAAAACTCATGTATACCCATTTGCTTTCCACTTGAACCATAAGATAATTTGATCTCAAAATTAAAAAAAAAAAAGTGGCCCACAAAAATATTGAGCCGTTTGACCTATATAACCTCATTTTGTGTATGGAGGTCACGACAAACGGACCAATATTTTTGTAGGCCACTTTTTTTTCGATTTTGTGATTTTATTATCTTACGATTCAACTGAAAAGCAAATGTGTATTCATAAATTTTTAGTACCTTATTATAGGATATTCTCTATAAGATTTTGTACAATCAAAGTTATCGATAGGGCCAGAAAAAAAAACACTTTTTTTTCTATTAAAAATGGGATTGTTGCATGAACCAAAAACAAGTTGATGTTTTTATTTTTAAAATTCAATTGTAAAATGTTCCTAAATTATTTTTTTTTGGAAATAAACTGAAAAAGATCGATGTAAATAATAGTATGTTATTCTTGCTTATTATAGCAATGAAATATTTAATTTTAGTCTCCACGAAATTGGAACTCAATTATTAATATAATTCGTATCGTTTCGATAAACTTACATATTTTAGAGATGGCTTTTATGTTATCACGGTAATTTGGTGTGAGCGAAATAACACCCATTGACCTCTGAGTGTGTAATATTGGGTTGGTGTGGGCTGTATGGGGTTTGGATCACTGAAATTAAGTATTTGTGGAACAACAAATGAGTATATTGAATGTAATGGATATAAACGAAAAAGTCAAATTTGTGGACTTGATACGATTTTTGATAATTTTAGAAAATGAAGAAATGATTGCTGATGGTAAAAAAAAAAAAAAAAAAAAAAAAATACAACAAAAAGATATGCTGAATGTGGACTCAGTTGGTGTTTAAAAATGAGCCTGGTTTTTTGACATCATCTTCTTGCCATACTTCCTTGGATTTATAAAATCATGTTTATATCATAAGTTCTGGTCAAAAAAATGAATGGGTGTGCACACTTGCTGCCTAGGTTTAACTGTGGAGGAAAATTTGACTTCAAAATGGAGTGAAGTTATATAGAAATGTTTTCTTCATTTTTTTTTTTTTTTTTTTTTTTGTGAACAGATTTTATTTGTTCTTTTTTAAAAATTACATTGACATTGTTGAAATTGGATTACATAGTCGTTAAGGCTCTAACAATCGTTAACGTCCCGCAAAAAATAAAATATATATATTTTTGTGTAATTCAATGAAAAAGAATTCTTTATTATATAATTCGGCTTATATCGTTGTATAATTTGAGTTTGAAGGAGATGAAATAGGGTCACGTTACAATTAACCTGAGGTAGAACTATTTATAAATATTTGGAGCGTTGCCTCGGTCTCTCGCCTTGGGGTAGGATCTCCTCTTACTCACCGTGTCTCTCTTTTATAGCCTCATATAATATCTATATAATAATAATAATAATGACGTCACAATAGACCTTATATCCTCTTTATAAATCTGAGAGAAAAAAATATAAAGGTTATTGATGTCGCGATTTGAGATGATAATGTAACATATGAGCTCAAATATGGATATTATCATATATTTGTCATAAAGTATAAATAATGAAAGGCAGGCCAATAGAGTATATTATTCCTATGTATCTATGACACTTGTGCATAGTGTGTTAAATGAAAAAATCATATTTACGGAAAAACGAAAAAAAAAAAAATCAATTGAAGGTTTGATACTTTCGCAGGCGCAAGTTCAATTTTCGAGTTTCAATCCATAATTCACAAAGAACTGTCTATCTTAGTAATAGACGCATAACTTAATCCACTAGACACAATGAAAGTGGGAAACATTAGGTATCTGGTGATGATTAAAATTCACGAAATTGCACTTGACACACTTTTCACGAGTGCTACAGATTTTTTTTTTCTACAGATATTAGAGGAATATTGCCTTAAACTATTAAGTACATCTTCTTTTTTACTACACAAAGGCTTGATAAGGTATAAATTTTAAGAATGTTTTTTTGTTTTTTAATTTCGATGTTATTTATTGTTAAACAAAAACTCAGCTAGTGTATTAAAATGACACGAACCCTTCTATATGAGTGTTTCAGTTGACAGATGGACCAACTCAAATTTCAACATTTTTTATTATTAATTTTAGCTATATTTGAACACTGCAATACCCTACTCTGGAATCAACTTACTCACTGTCTGTATACATATTATAAATTTTCCTACTAGAAATATTAAAATCGCTTTACTAAAACATGTTGAAATCTGAGTTAGTTATTCTGTCAACTGAAAGGCTCATATAAAATGAAGGTTATATCAAGAGAACAATTTTCTGTTTTTGCATAGAAAAAATTTATGAAAATTCTTAGTTATTTAAGCTTATGAAATGTCACTTCATGAGTTATTGCAATAAAACGATGATATCCTTGAAAATTGTCAGGTTTCGGATTCATGAGGAGCTTCGCTATGTCTCTTTGGCAATAGTGAAGTCTTAAAATCTAAAAAATCAGAAGACATTATTTCAGTTCGTGAAGAAACCCAATATTTATAAAATTTAACAAGAATATGGTGCCTGTAACCTGCTCACAAATGAATGAATAAATAAATTGTAACCAAATAAATAAATAAACATTATAATATTTTTACTTTCACTTACGTATATATGTAATACATAGTAAGGGTAAGTATTGCGATCGTGAAAATTTTCGAATCTCAGTTTTCAACGGAAATACATGTTTTGAGATCCACTGAGTCCAAATAACCAAGTGTCGCAAAATGGTCTGTGTGTGTGTGTTAACAGTGTAGCTCATAAACGAAAAGTAATACGAAACTGATATGAAGTATTTAAGGTTTGTATATGGGCCGGATGTGACAGCAACATTTTTGTTAAAATCGGCTAACTGGAAGTGCCACTGTATATAGACGCTGCAACATATTTTTACAATTTTCTCCAAAACGACTCTAACTATTTTGATTAAACTCGATGTATCATTGTATAATTAAGTGATCTTTAATATAATTTAGGTCTTATCCCCATTGATGTAACTTTACAAGGCTTAGATGCCCAATGTTCATATATGTCTTCCTCTAAAGTACCTTTAATATGGTTTATTTTAAAAAGTTAATCATTTCGCATTATTCAGAGTTATAAAAAAAATGCTACATATAACTTTTGAAAGAATTTGATAAGTTAATAAGGGAGAAAAAAAAATAAAAATTCAGAAAAACCTGCGTTGCTATAGACTGTAGCTCCTAAACGAATGTATCGATTTCAATGAAACTTCGCTAAAGTCATTTTCTCGAAACCCTTTAAATTTATCTATATAACATAATTAAACGAAAAGAAGGTGGAAAAAAAGTTACGAGGGATGGTAAAATTAAATATCGATTAACTCAAAAAGTATACACTTTTTTGTAGATATTGTATGGTTTTTTAAAAGTTTATGGAATTTCCTAAAAAAAAAAAAAAAAAAATCGTTAAAATCGGATAATTAATAGGAAAGATATGACATCTAGTTATTTATTCTGTTAGTATGTAATTTTATTAAAGATAAGATAATATAATAGTTTTCTGTATTTCATGCCACGAAGATCAACATTTTTAATTTCTTCATGTTTTTAATAGAAATTGGGCCTACAAATAGATTGTTGTTCGTTTCTTAAAAGGAGGTCATCATTGACGGAAAAAACAAAAAAGAAAAGAAAAAAAAAAATTGATGCTAGACAAGGCTTCGACACGAAGACACCATTTGTCTCGAAGTTATTTTGTTTGAAGAGGAAGAGAACCGGCCTGCTGAGAGCTGGCTCTCAATTTGGCTTGAAATCAAATAGGCCTCTCTCGACTCTGCCAGACTTCCTCATAATAAAATTAGATTTAGATAAATACTCAACCTATATAATCAAACTTATATCTTGTTAATTCTCCCCAGAAAAATTAAAAATTATCTTTGTAACAATCCACAAAGTAGTTAATAATTGAAGAGAAGAATAGGTGGGGTGATCAGTCAAAAATTAAAATTAAAAAACAGTCTTGCAGAAACCTCTCGTTAGATGAAGGCCTGAACTTTGTGCCGAAACGTAGGCAAAATAAAATATACTTATTTATTTTTACTTTTTTTTTTTTACTTATCATTCTTCTCTTCAGTTAACAACAATTATCTTACGTTTAAATAAAAATTGGTTATAAAATGTTCGCTACCTAGAATTAGATATAAAGTGAAATTCTTATACTGGAATGAATCTTCTCTTCTGTTTCAACTTATTTATTAAATACATCCACATATATACATTGGCTCATAGATAAATAGAAAAAAATACTTCAATGTTGACAGTGAACAAATAAAATCAGAAACTCTTCAACGAATTTATTTATAATATCATTTTTATTATGCACAAACTCAAGAAAATTAAAATACTTAACTGTGATTATCTAAAAAAAAGGATGATTTACCTTACCACACAGTCAAAATGATACACCTTACTTCTTATTATCTTTTGAATACTATTAATTTAGTTCAATATCTTGTAGGCAAGCCATTACTTTCTACCACTTCTTTCAGTCTGATTATAATGGAATCGACCTTTGGCGGAACTAGGGTGGGGGGAGGGGGAGAGGAATTTCGGGCTGAAGCTTCCAAAACGGTAAAATATACCCACGTTTTATAGAAAAAAATATTAAAATCTATTTCATTTTTTGGTATGAAATGGTAGTTCATTTTTTTTTTAAATTAATTATCGTTATATATATGAAAAAATATCTTTCGGACTGAAGCCCCTCCCAAAAAAAAAAATTAATTCTGGCTAGTGGAGTCGACCTTTTTTTTTTATGATTCCGGGCTTAGCCTGTTCCATTCTTCGAGAAGATATTTCTTAGACTTCTTTACTAGAAATTTGGTGTTTTCTCATTTCTACCTCCAATTTTGCCCACATGCGTTCTATCACTTTAAGATCTGGCGGCTGTGGCGATGAAATTATAAATTTGGGGAAGTTATAAAGTAGCCATTCTTTAACTAACATAGTAGATTGTTTGTAGTCATTATCCTGATAAAAACAAAATCCGTTTTTTAGTCCAAATTTTTCACAAGTTTTTTCTCAAAATGTCTACGTAAAAATGTTTATTCACTATACCATCTGAATATTTCCACAATAAAGTGAAGATTTCCTACACTAGAAGTCGCCATACATCCCACACCAAGAAACATAACACAACACAAGAAAAAGAACATAAAAAAGAAAATAATAAATGTTAATGAAACGTATATATTAGAAAATAAATAAATGTTAATTGTTTCTCATACTCATTTTTATCTGTTTTGTTCTTAGCCCTATAGAACCCCAGAACTTAGGGCTGAAATGTCCTCAAAAATAAAAATAAATATAAAAGAAGAAGAGAGAAGAAAAAATCTTTTTATTTATCGAAAATACATAATATAAATTAAAAAACAATACAAAATAATATTTTTGGATTTAAAACCGAAAATCAGACCGTGCTTCATGGGCTGTTGACCGTCAGAGGAGTCTGTGTTTTATTACAAAATTATATTTCAATCTCTTTATATCCAACAAATAAGAAAATAAGAACAGTTATATTTACAATGTAAAAGTTATATAAATATTTTAATTAAAAAAAGAGTGGCACCAAAATTCTCCAGTTTGTTAATTGTTAAATTCTCTGGTGAGCATTATTCTATAAGAGAAAGCAGACTTGCAGTAATTTACCAATGCTATCCAATTGTTTCCATTTATTAAATCTACTACTCGATCCCGAGATAAATTTCTAGATTTTAACCATTTAGTTCTAAATTCAGAGAGTATCGGACAAGCAGCCAGGAAGTGATAGAGATCTTCTGTTTCGTTTGTATTACACATGCTACAATTATTATTTGTTTGCTGGAAGTGTTTATAATTTAAGTTCAAAACATCAGCTCTAATTTTAATTACCCATCTGATCACCTTCAATGAGCTTTTGTCATCAATATAATTTACTGAAGTTAAATGAGGATAAAAATTGAAAGTTTTAGAATTCTGAAATTTAATTACAGTTTAAATTAAATTAAATATAATTTATTTATTTATACATTTTTTTTACTGAACCCTCCAATCTTCTTTCCAATTATTAACAGTGAACCATCAATGCACATTAATAAAGATAAATAATTTATAACCTAGATACGAGTTCATTCAAGGAACGCCATCTAGATATCCCTCCGGAATTTACTGATATATAAATAATATATTGACAGATGATAACTGTGTAATTTATTGTAAAGATGATGAATAGCATCCAAGAGCATTCAACGAAGAGGTGTTTTTTATATCAGTAAAATATTTAAAAGGAAAACATTACTATAGTATGACCCACTGCATAGTTCAATAAATTAATTTGAATGCTATTTAATACACATTAGTTCACTGTTCGTACACAAATATATCTACAATTAACAAGTAACTTATAATTTCTCTTATTATTTTTTTTTTTTAGTATTTAATCAAACTATATTCTTGTTTATGTATCTCTGAGACTCCTTAGCCGACATTTTTGTCTCTGTATTATTCTAAAGAGACTCGTCCCGGAATAAATAAAGCATTATTATTATTATTACAATATAATTTTTGGAAACCATATAATTTTCTGAAATTAATTTAAAAGATATCGCTGATTTTGGTTGAGAGGAGAGGGCTGAGTTGTGGCCTCTATTTTGGAACACAGCTGTTAGGAAATGAATCAGTTGAATATTTTGAGCTGGTGCACCTCTTTCCGTACTTTCATTTATATTTTTAGATATTCGTAATTTTACTTTCTGTAATAATAAATAAATAAATTAATTCTAATTTATTTGTATATTCCTGAATCGAAACGCTTGCATCTGCGTTAGAAGGTCTCTTAGCCACCTTCGAATTCTATGGTGTTTGTGTAGAAATGATTAAGACAACTTATGGAGAGTGAATTTGTGTGAACACGAAGTTTATAATTACAGAAGCTATATCTATTTTAGGCCATATGGAACATTTCGGTTGTTATAAATAATTTTAAGGAGTCTGTGTAAGATTGAAGCGAAGTTAGAATTCGAGTGTGTTTCACTGATTGAGCTGGATTATTTTTCAGAAATGTATTATATCTTTTATAGGATTAAGTATGTTCTCCAATATTCCTTGTATACCAATAACGTTTTTATTCAACCAATCAAAAAAAAAAAAAAAAATGATCTCGCTAGTCTTTATTCAGTATAGCTAGGATCTCCAAGTGTCCATAACGAATATATTTTGAGTATTTAATAGTTGACCGTTGCGTTATAAAGGAAGGATAATGTCCGGGTCGGCGGTCATAAATAGGCAAAACTATTTTATTAAAAGCCAACGTTTCGACCCTTCTTCTCGATGCCCTTTGAATTTATCTATATAACATACTTAACGAAAAGAAGCTGGAAAAAAAGTTACGAGGGATGGTAAAATTAGATTCCAAATAACTCAAAAAGTATAAACTGTTTTGTTGAAATTGTAAATGGTTATTTAAATGTTTGCGGAATTTTCTTTAAAAAAAAAATCGTTAAAATCGGACAGTTTTTTATATCGGATACTACATATTTGTTTATGTTACAGTGCAAAGGTTATATCTTTTATTTTGGTTTTTGATTTTTGAATGTGTTACTGAAGTAATGCAATTTTTTTTAAAACAAATTACTATTGATTAAAAAAAAAAAAAGTTTAGGGTAATAATAGGAATCACCTTTTATTTTTTTTTTTTCGTTACAAGGAAAGTAATGTCACTTTAGATGTATAATTGTTTGAAAATAATAAACCATTGTGAAATAATTTGCAGCGCTTTATTTTATTCTCACATTTAAAATTTACAATGAAAAAAAGTTTATTAGAATTTTTTTCGTAAATAATATTTAAACACAAACATGATAAACAATTATAATACACATATAGACTAAATCGTTCCTACGATTATTGAAAATTAACAATCACTTGATTGAACACTGAATAAACAGTATTTTGGTGATTTATATCTGTTTGTATTGAATATATATTGTCATTGTTGATTCATTTGTGTTTAATATTCATCTTTGTAAATATGAGTTTATAAAATTTGAATAGACTCAAATCTAAATTTTATCCAAAATATATTTGAAGGAAGGAGATGGCCCTGGGTGGCGGTCATAAATAGGCTAAATAGTGGCAAAACTATTTTATTAAAAGCCAACGTTTCGACCCGACGTAGCAGGTCTTCTTCAGGGCTAGAACGGACAAGATACAAAAAAATATGGAGAATTGTGGAAGTTACATAATATTTAGAAAAAAAAAATCCGGTTAGAAAAAAAATTAATTCAGCAAAATTTCCCAATACCTACCCTTACCGTCATTTTCCAGTTCTAAGTGAACCTCCTAGCAGAATACACCTGTAAGTCTCTATTTTTATTCTTCTAATTTTATATACTTATTTATTAATTTTTGTTTTTCTTTTCTTTCTCCACATTCCTATATGTCTATTATTTCATATTATACCCTTTTTCCTTTTTCGATTTCTCCCGTAGATCTGTAGAAGTATATTCACATTCGCATATATTACATATTACACTATAACAATTGTTACCTTGTTTTACTTCAGTTTAGGATCTTGTTATTTAGCTTACTCTAGTTATATTTTAATGTACTTATAATTTATAATTTTAATAAGCTTATTCATATTGCTTATAATTTTTTTTTTCTAAATATTATGTAACTTCCACAATTCTCTATATTGTTTTGTATCATTTCCGTTCTAGCCCTGAAGAAGACCTCCTAAGTCGGGTCGAAACGTTGGCTTTTAATAAAATAGTTTTGCCACTATATAGCCTATTTATGACTGCCACCCCAGACCATCTCCTTCCTTCTTTTATTATATTTTGGATAAAATTTAGATTTGATTCTATTCAAATTTTATAAACTCATATTTACAAAGATGAGTATTAAACACAAATGAATCAACAATGACAATATATATTCAATACAGACAGATATAAATCACCAAAATACTGTTTATTCAGTGTTCAATCAAGTGATTGTTAATTTTCAATAATCCTAGGAACGATTTAGTCTTTATGTGTATTCTAATTGTTTATCCTGTTTGTGTTTAAATATTATTTACGAAAAAAATTCGAATAAACTTTTTTTTTTCATTGTAAATTTTGAATATGAGAATAAAATAAAACGCTGTAAATTATTTCACAATGGTTTATTATTTCCAAACAATTATACATCTAAAGTGACATTACCTTCCGAGTGTACAAAAAAAATAAATAAATAAAAGGTGATTCCAATTATTGCCCTGTACTTTTTTTTAATCAATAGTAATTTGTTTAAAAAAAAATTGTATTACTTCAGTAACACATTCAAAAATCAAAAACCAAAATAAAGGATATAACCTTTGCAGTATAACATAAAAAAATATGTAGTATCCGATATAAAAAACTGTCCGATTTTAACGATTTTTTTTTTTAAAGAAAGTTCCGCAAACATTTAAATAACCATTTACAATTTCAACAAAACAGTGTATACTTTTTGAGTTATTCGGAATCTAATTTTACCATCCCTCGTAATTTTTTTTCCAGCTTCTTTTCGTTGAAGTATGTTATATAGATAAATTTAAACGGCGTCGAGAAAATGACTTTCGCGAAGTTTCATTGAAATCGGTACATGCGTTTATGCGCTGCAGTCTTTAGCCACGCAGTTTTTTCGGTCGCCATCTTGAAAGGAAAAGGCGGATTGTAATATCGATGAAGGAGGATCATCCTCGGGTGACCTCTGATTTTGTATAGAAATTTGAAAAAAATCGGTTCTGTAGTTTCGGAGAAAATGCTCTGACGGTTGACGGAAAATTTTTTTTTATTCGTTTAACGAATTCTACATACCTGAAACGTAAAACCTCAAATTTTGAGACGGGGTTAAGAATTTGAATATTTTGTTCGATTACAATGGTTCATTATTGAAAATTATAAACCAAAAAGGTGTCTCGAAATTTGCCAAAATATTTATACATATGAGATAAATTAAAATTGGATTTTCGGTATATGGGGCGTGTATTTTGAATTTAGTACTTTATTTATTTAATTCATACTTTCAATTATATATAATATAAAGTATTTTTTTAAAATTATTTTTAAATCAATTTCTAATTTAAGGTGTTGTTTGTTGCAGGTATGTTGTTCATGCTCCTATTGTGAAGGCTGACGTAAGTTGTTGACCTTTTAATTCTCAGAACTGATGTCTTCTGTTTTAAAATGGCTTTGTTGTTTATTGCTTCTCTTTGACTTGATAAAATTATTGTATTATAATTTAAATTAAATTGGTCCAAGTTTTTATTATTTTATTTTAGTTTCATAGTGGCTAAAAATAGTTCTTTTTATTATATTTGTAGTTTTTTTATTCGTTTATTATATTTTCAGTATATTATTCAGAGTATTTAGGGCACAGAACAGAGAAATGTGACGGAAGCTCATTGATCAGTCTAAGCCCCAATGAGTCTTTTAGAGCCAGTAAGAGTACTTGGATTCGTTGATTATTCTGTATTCATACGTATGACAGTCGCTCGAGAGTTATCTCTTAAATCTTACTAGTAGCCAGTTGCATATCCAGGATTTAATTGTGGGGGGGGTTAAAAAAAAATTATTTTATTATTCTATTTATTTATTGAGTATTACAACGATCTGTCACATGGACATTAGTGAGGTAGGATAACATTCAAACTATATGTACAAAAAATATAAAATAAATTGACGCAAAATAACAATAAATAATAATCAAATGTATATACAATAAATTAAATTAAATAACCTAAAAAAAGATAATTAAAACTAAGCGAAAAACACATGCATACCTACATACAATAAGGCAAGGGAACTCCAGGAGAACCCTGCGCTACTCTCAACCGCATTACTGGTACTGGTACCAGCGGAGATTGATCGAGAGCACTTTAGCCACATACACACATGTCTTGAGTTGAGAATCTGCCCATTGCCAGAACTTCAATTAAAAAAAAATATACGTGTGTGTGTGTGTATTATAACTAACTGTAATTACTGTGGGTGAAAAGGCGAAAAAAAATGAAATAGAAAAAAATTAATTACAGACACAATTATGTTTTGCGGGATAAATTATATATATATATATATATATATATATATATATATATATATATATATATATATATATATATATAAATTTTTTATTTATTATTGCTTATTATTCTGTAAATATGGTATGAATGTGCATTGCAGCTCTAATACTCAGTGCCCTTAAGTGTGGTAAATTATATGATACCTCAATAAAAAGATTTAAAAAAAAAATAATTGAAATTTTTTGTCATATGAGTTGTCAGAAGAAAGAGGAGATTATGGACAAGTGACGAATCCTAATTTTGTTCCTTTAACAAGTAATAAAAACAAAATCGACTGAAAATGCAAGCAGTATTGATACTTCGACAATACTAAGTTCCTATATTCCTTATAATTTAAAAAGAGCACATATTTTGTTCGTGTAAGTATTTAGTTGATGTCACTAACAGAAATAAATGTCGACCTATGAGAAAAGTATATATATTTTTCTATTTTTTGAAAAGTTCAGTCGGAATTTCACGGAAGGATCTCTGGGATCCTTATCTCGTGATCACTTTTACTATATTCTGAATGATAACTAAAAAATTTGGCTGAGTGCTCTGGTTCATGCTATGATTTGAACCGTTTCCAAACTGAGCTTTATCGCATTTTGGCAAAACACGCGCTGTTTATGTCTTAATTTAAATATCAAAGGAAGCTTTCATTATTTTTTTATTCTTGGGATTTTTTAGGCCTAGATTTTATTGATGTCAGATATGATTTTTATTTAAATTTTTCTTATAATTCTTGTAAATGTATTCGATAGTCAGATATTAATATCGATATATGTCTGATATTTTTCTATTTAAAGTGACAATCATTTTTTTTTTTTTTTTTTTTTTTTTTTTTACTGCCCACAGTTACCCTAGCCACAGGTACTGTGAGATATGTTAAAACCTAGATGGTACGATGTTTTGATATTAAGACAGCAGATGTCACACTGTCACACTACTACAGTCACTGCCACGGCTGTATGCAAACGAGACCCGTACTCGTGCAGGCGTACCGTTATGCACCGTCCCAGTAAACCCCGGCAGGTTTCCCTCTCGTGGCGGAGCTCCCTCTGCTGACCAAGCAGGTTACTGCTAAATTGCATCGGGAATTGCATTCTCTCCTTTCGCTATATTTGCATAATTACAAAGCGGGCCGAAGGCGAACAGTTTACGCTTCGGGAACTCTCGTGTAATTTCAATATATATTCCATCTACCATCGAGTGTGGGATCTTCTTCATTATTAATTATATTTGATTCGCTCTCTATGTGAAATCTGGAAAAATATTAAAATGAATGTAGATACTTTTACTTATTTAAAATATCATAAGATACATCTTCGGGATCCCCAGGCGGTCTCATGTTTTATTTTTTATTCAGGTACACTGAGTTGAAGTGGCTTTATCTTATTTCCCGACGACAAATCCTCCTCGGTGTTTTCCTTTTCCAAGTCCTTAGAACCAAATATCCTCTCAATACCAGGTCTCAACTTAAAGATTTATATATGCTCTCCCATAAAATGTGTCCCACCTTTACGACGAGTTGAAGTGGCTCTTCCCTTCTTTCCGCAGACAATATTTCCTCGGATCTTTCCTATTCCAAACAATCAACACCAGACACCCTTCTTACATCTACAGTCTCCTACAGTTTAAACCCGTGGTCCACTCCCAGAAAACAAGATCCCGTTTTTCCGACCTTTATATCCCTTCCCATAGAACTAAGACGTTTGAATATTCCTTTATTTCCCGATCCACAGCCTTCTGGAATTCCTTGCCATCTGAAATCCGTCATGCCTCTTCCTTGTCCTCATTTAAATATCATCTTTACCAATTCCTTCTCACATCCCAAAATGACGTTATACAATAAAATAAATATTGTGAAACAGATTTTGACTGAGGTGAATGATTGATAAAATTTATTGAGTCTTAATTTTAAAAATCAACCCATGCTTATTTTATTTTATTTTTATTTTCATTTAAATAATGTTGTTTTTTTTTATTTAGTTTTCTCTCAAAATTTTATTTTATTTTTACTTGTTTTAATTTAATTTCACTGAAGATACTGTATATATTCTTTAATATTGATTAATGTAATTTTTGGCCAGATGTAGTTTTAATTTTTTTGTTCATATCTGTTATTCATAAGGGACCTTGTCCCAGAATAAAGTTTACTTTCTATCTATCTATCTAAAAGTACTTCCTTCAGCAAATCCTTCATCACTCGTGCAATTTCCTTTTTTTGTCCACTATTTAAAAAAAAAACGACCTGTATATATACATTAGTATTGCCCAAAATCGGTCTTGGTCTTTCACTTTGCAAGACCACCTGACTATTGCAAGACCAAGACTTGTAAAAAAAAATTGATTATTTAATAGTTGACCGTTGCGTTATAAAGGAAGGATCTGGTCCGGGGTGGTGGTCATAAATAGGCTAAATAGTGGCAAAACTATTTTATTAAAAGCCAACGTTTCAACCTGATTATTAAGGTAGAGTTCTAAGTAAAAAACAAAATTGTTTTTGTGAATAAAAATTAAGGCAAAATTGTTACTGATACTTGAAAAGTTGGTTACTATATATGTGAAGAATTGGTATAACCAATTCAACCATCAATGTACTTTTGCATTTAACTCTTTTCATTAATAATTTTTCATTCAGTCTTCATTAGGTTTCCTCCATCTGAAAAAAATATAGTAATAGGCTAATGGGTGATTGCAAGACTGTTGCGCAAGATCAAGACTGAGTGCGCATGACCAATATTTGTCTTGGTCTCGCATTTGGGCTACACTAATATACAAATGTACGTTTTACCAAGTATATTTAAAAAAAGAAAGTATATATATATATTTGAGTTTGTCAAAATATATATATATATATATATATATATATATATAAATGAGGATATTCTACAAACTGACTGAATAAAAGTAGTATATTTTCTTAAATGTACTATGCATAAAAAAGCAACCTACACCACTACGTATGAAGGGTTTTGGGTTCAGTACTTTGTGCAGGTACAACTGTAATCGGGCCAGGTTCACTCTCAACCTCCAGGTATTTCTCTCAGATAATTAATTAAAGGCACCCACTTTATAGAGGCTAGGTGTGTCCCAGGAGGGTCTCCCGATCCTAGGGTCGATCCATGCTTGATGGAGAATTAATTGGCATCAGCCGGACTGGAACCTGGGGTTTTATAAGCCTAGAGGCCCAATGCCTAACTCATTGGGATCTCCCAAAAAAATATATATTTTTTTAATTTTATGAAATTGGAATAAATCATTACGTCGGATTGAGTATATTAGACATTATGCTAGAAAATGGCAAGAATATTCGTTGCGCTGTGGACAATTGTTTTAAGAATCAATTTAAAATACAACTTTATTGAAACAAACTTTGAAACTATAATCATTTATAGCAAACTACCAATGATATAATAATAATAATCATATTGTTATTATTTATTAAATTTCCATAGTCTCATTCCTATGAAGGAAGATAAAACTAGTTTGTTTTTTCCTCCTAGACTAAATTAAGTATTGACGTATTCACTTCTTTCCCAGACTAAAAAAAACAAACCAACTTTCTCGAGGAAACCATTTGTCAAAATATTTTGAATTCGAAGAAGAAAATAAAAAAGAGCTGTTCTAGATTGGTGAAACTACAGATGTTGATGACGAAACTATTTGTTTGTTCAGCTCAAACCATTCAATAATGATAATGGCGAAGCAGAAGTATGATTTGTTTTCCAGATGAGAAGTAAATATTTGAAGATGAAAGAAAGAAAACGAAGGATTTAAATTTTTACTTTTTCATGTTTTGTAAAACATATGTATTAAATCGGAAAATTATTTTTAGTTTGTTGTTTTGAATAATGAACATTTATAATAGAATTAGAAAAAAAACTTTCCCTCATTTTTAAACATCTGCCCGTTTGTTGTCTAAGGCTTTTCTCAGAGATTGTTTTTTTTTTAAATTTAATTTAATTTAGTTTAGTTTTCATAAGTCTTTTGGTCTTTCTAATATTATCCTCTTAACACATAATTTAAATATGTTATTTCGTTTCAGTATGCAAGTTGATAATAAATGTTATGCGCTTACTTCTGTTTAATTTTTCGGATGATGCTTATAATGTTAATCTTCTGTAATATTTGACATATTTTTTTTTTTTAAATAATCAAGATATTTTTTATTTTTTCCTCCCTTTTGGTATTAGAGACCTTGTAGATCTTTTTCCGTGTTAACCAGCCATCGCCATCTGTGTCTATCTTTAGGCAAATAAATACTTTCTACTTGTCTCTATGCATTTCTATCTTTGTTGATTCGATCTATCATCTGGTTTTTTCCCATCCACGAGGGCTTTTCGTTGTGTATAGGCTTCCTGATGGATTGCTCCCAGCTACCTAACTCGCCCATCTTGACCATCCAGCCTTCATATCCTGAGATATTGACTGACCAGGTTCTGTAATTAGTTCTTTATTGGTGCTTCTCCAGCGTTAATACTAATAATCAGAATTCCAGATAGCTTTGGTTATCATGCAGAGGAATTTTCTTTCAAATCTTTCAATACTTCCTATATAACTATATTACTATAAACTAAAATAATGTTAGTATAATTCTGAAAATAGGAACTTTTACACAAAAAAGAAAAGAAAAAAACAACCGAAACTTAAAGGAATAAAAAATGTGTGATAACTTTGTTTTTAAAAATATTTATCTCTTGAGAGCTGGGTAGCTCACAGTTTGCTCCAAAGCTCAAGATTTGGGTTCGAGCCCGGCAGGTAATTAATTATTTATTGTGTTACATTAGCCGTGGATTGGTTCTGGAATCAGGAGACTCTTCCAGAGGCATAACCAGCCTCTATTAAGTGGGTACTCTTAATAAAACCTGGCGCTTGAGCGTGATCTTGGCCCAATCACCTCTCTGCGTTGGCCAAGGAACGGCACTTTCTTACTAAGCATAGAACCTAATCTAAGACCCTTTATGGGTTTAAGGTTTTTTTTCTATATATTAGCCTTTCAGTTGACAGAATGACTAACTACAATTACAACATTTTTTATTATTATTTCTAGTCATATTTCTAGCGAGAAAATGTATATATTTTAACAATGCAGCTTAAGCATTCTGGAATCAACTTACTCTCTATCTGTAATGATATTAAAAATCTAGAAATATCACTAAAATGACGAATTTGGAGTCAGTCTGTCAACTGTAAGGCACATATGTATCTGTTAAGATTGAAAAATATATTATTCTGAACAAAACATGTTTAGGCAAGTATATACAGGAACAGAATAAATCAAGGTTAGTTATCGTTTCCGTTCAAGGTTAGTGAAATGGAGAAATTTGTATTTATTAATTTGTGAAGGTGGGGGGCGCCCTAGTTTTAATTTTTGAATATTAAATGCGGTGAAGGAGATGGAGATTAGAACCGAAACCACTTTCTCAACGACTAACGGTCTGTTGCCCTCTTCATTAAAAGAGAAAATAAGAATACTTTCCCACAATATAATTCAACAAATGCATAGTTATCAGCTGTATTAGTAAACAATTAATAATATTTTATGTTTTAATTAGTGTCTTTGTTTGGTCATTTGAATTTATACTTTATCTAAGGAAGTAACCGGCTTCGTTTTTATATGAATTTTTTTTATTTTTTTTTTTTATGTATTAATGATATTTACAACTGTATTAAAGAAATACATTTAGTAAATTTGAACATATGGGTATAATGACGTGAAAACACTTGTTGAGTAACTACCCAATGGTAGCACTCTAATGATATGTCTACATTAGGAGATCACGGGGCCATCTTCTTTTCAGACGCCTCGGAGGGTTATCAGGAATTGAAGAGGAAGCAAGGTCAGAAACGAGAGGGTTGGGATAGTTATGAAGTTTATTATGGAAGGATAGGTATCTGGATTGGGCCAAATCTGAAACATAAGAAACATTAAGATCATTATTAATGGTTTTATTTATAACAAAGTAGGGAGCATTGAGGATTTTACGAAGGATTTTGGATTGTAAGGATTGGATACGAGAGGAATTCGATGGTTTAGTGGAGTCCCATAGCTCAACTCCGTAAGTACAAATAGGCTTTATTACAGTCATGTATATGAGTCTTTTGTAATTAATTGGAAGTTTAGAGCGTTTGTCTAGTAAGTGATGGAGTAATCGGAAACGTAGAGCGGTTTCTTGTCGTTTCAGTCTGATATTATAAGAATTTTAATTAATTTGTCACATGAGTTGATTTTTATAAATTTGATTTAAGATAAATGTACCGGTAATACACTTTAAGAGGCATTTTCAACATTAATGTGAATCTTTAATTATGACGGTGGATCTTTGCAAATGAATTCAATTGACAAATTTAGTATTTTTTATCTTTTTTTTTTATGAAGTCAATTAGTTTACCATTTATCAAAAACTTCGGACAGCGTATTTTGCACCAGTAAAAGATGACTGAGGTTTGGGGTCAACACTTTTTATATAATTAAAAAAACAACAACAAATTATGCTCTGTATTAAACTAAGAAATGGCGAAGTACAGATGATTGGATACAAATTTCAGACCTAACTCCTAATTAAAAGTGATAAGGAAACTTATATTAAACTAACACCCAACCTTACTCCATTAAGAAATTAACTGACAATCTATTCTTGTCACTAACGGATACAGGATTTAATTTTAGGGAGAAACTATGAAAAATGTTGTACAAGTGATTCTTCAAGTCTCATTAAATGTAATTACACGAATAATAAGACTTTTAGGAGTAATTTTTTAATCAAGAAATAGTTATATTTTACTCGGCCCGAAACGAATATGAAAAAAAAAAAAAAGAACGCTGCCAATGATTTCAAAATGGTTTATTACTTTCAAACAATTACACATCTAAAGTAACATTACCTTCCTAATAGCAAAGAAAAAGAAATAGAATGTTTCCTATTATCGGCCTAAACATTTTTTTTTTCATCATCAGTAATTTGCTAAAAATAAAAAAGCATTATTCAGTAACACTTTCAAAAATCAAAAAGCAAAGCAAAGCATATAACCTTTGCAGTAAAACATATAAGATATATCTAGGGACCATATCTTTGCTACAAATTGTCGGATTTTAACGATTTTTTTTTTGGAATTTCGTTAACTTTTAAATAACCATATCAACAAAAAAGTGTATACCTTCTGAGTTATTCGTAATCAATTTTACCTGATCTCCTAACTTTTTTTTCCATCTTCTTTTCATTGAAGTAGTTTCGGAGAAAATGTGCGGACAGACAAAACATTTTTTATTCGATTTTCGAATTCTGTGTCATGATACAACGTAAAATCTCAAATTTTGAAGAGGGGTCAAGTTTTTGAACTTTTTGGTTGATTACAATATGGTTTATTGAAAATAAAGCAAAAAATGAATGCCTAAGGTATAAGATGTATACACATTTAAAAATAACTGCAAAGTAATTAAAACAAATAAAAACAGGTAGTAAAAAGTATTTACAAGAGTAATAAAAAATAAGTTGTATGGAGTCTACTTAATAAGTCTAGTATCGATTTATAACTGTAGACTTTCGATCAGTCGATATGAATGAATAACAAACCAGATCGGCCGGTTAAAAAAATAAAAAAAACCTAATGGCTTCTACGATATCTCTCTATTGAGTTCTCGTTCCTCAATGAGTCGATCAATCGTCACTAATGTTCTCTTCCTTTTCTTTTCTATTTTATTTATTTTTTCCATTCAGAGTTCGATTGATCGTGCTGTTCTTAGGCTCCTCTTCATAATAGACTTAAATGAATAAGCTATTCCGAACGATTTGGTTCTTTAAGCGAATCACTTCGTTTTTAAAGGCGAGATAATTCATACTATTTAATGCCGCTTGTGGCTAATTTATCACTTGTAGCTAATGGAATGAGTCCCTCAGATTAGGAAATTAATGTATGAGTTATAAAAAACAAAACAAAAAAAAAACGCTAATTATAATCTTTATTATATAAACATACATTATTTGAGAGAAATGTCTTCCGCACGATAACCGTGTAACGATCAAGAATCAGATTAATAACACATGGCCTATAAAGAGCTGTTTACAGAAACTGGTCAATCAATATCCCATGATACGAAGGCAAGTAGGTTAAGATGGGCGAAACATTTAGCTCTGAGCAATCCATCTGGAGGACTCTAAACGACAATGAATGCCTCAGTATAGTATGAAAAATACTACGTGGAAGACCATAATGCTAATGGGATAGACGAAATCAATTACTATTTATTAAAACAATTAAAAGTAGAATATTAAATTCAATGTTAATCCTTTTTCCTTCTTTTCAAAGATTTTTTAAACTTATTTATTGAACAATATTACTACAATCTGTCTCTAGGACATTTATAATAGAGTTCACAGATCACATTCACACTCTATGTACAATAAATAAAGTGAATTATAATAATAATAATAATAAGGCTTAGCGAACCCGAAGGTTCGATGCCGACACCACCAATCGCTTGTTACACACCTCCCTCCACCGTTCGCCGTCCAAACCCAGTCCCTTCAGATCGGCTTTAATGCAATCCTCCCATCTTCGCTTCGGTCTACCCCTCGGACGCTTACCATTCGGCACAGCAAATATTAACCTTTTAGGAATTCTCTCGTTACTAAGCCCAACAACTTTACAAGCCCATTTGATTCGCCGCGATGAAATTACCTCAATTATATTACCCGGATACATCTCACGCAATTCGGCGTTGTGTAACCGTCTGAACTCTCCGGTTAACTCATCCTTTTTCGGTCCGAATATTCTACGCAATACTTTATTTTCAAAAACCTTAAGACGCTGCTCATCCCTTAATGTAAGCGGCCAAGTTTCGCATCCATAAAGAACTGTAGGTAAGATAATTGTTTTATAGATTCTAATTTTTAAGTTTCGGGACAAGAGGCGCGAACTAAGTAGTTTTGTCACAGAAAAATAACAAGCGTTCCCCGCCTTCAGTCTAACCTTAATCTCTTCTTCAATTTCGTTTTTTCTAGTTATCGTAGAACCTAGATACCTAAATTTATCTACCTGTTCAAACATATTACCATCTATATCGATATCACCCGTAGTATCGCCATTTTTGCAGCTAACCATATATTTTGTTTTATCCACGTTTATTTCGAGTCCTAGTTCTTTCCCGGCTTTCATTAACGTTGTCGTATTCAGTTTTATAGTTTCAACGTCTTCGCTTAACAGTACCAGATCATCAGCATAGCCCAGCACGGATGTTGTCCCGCCCAGATCCAACCCTTTCTCGGTTCGCATTACCTCCCTAATGGCATGTTCTAATGCCAAATTGAACAGGACAGGCGAAAGAGAATCCCCCTGTTTTAAGCCCGAACGAACCTCAAATTTTTCGGACAAATTATTACCGATTCTAACTTTATTGAGTGTCTTCGTCAAGCACATCCTGACTAGATTTACTAGTTTTTTTGGAATCCCCTGCTCGATTAGAATATTATACAATTTCTGGCGGTCAATAGAATCGTAAGCCTTTTTAAAATCTATATACAGCTGGTGAACAATACCGTTATACTCCAATTTTTTCTCTAATATTTGCCGTAAAGAAAATATTTGATCAATAGTCGAACGATTCCGTCTAAATCCGCATTGGTAGTCTCCGATAATTTCCTCGGCGTATTCCGTGATTCGACTGGTTAAGATTAAAGTGAATATTTTATAACATACCGGAAGGAGTGAAATTCCTCGATAGTTATTACAATCCGTCCTCGGACCCTTTTTGTGAATCGGAATAAGAATAGATTCTTTCCATTCTTCAGGTAATTTCTCGTTCACCCAGATCTTTTTAACCAACCGATGTATATTAGAAACTCCAGCTTCTCCGCATGCCTTAATTAGTTCAGTAGGAATATTATCGATTCCCGCTGCTTTATATGATTTTAATTTTCCGATAGCTACTTCAACTTCCTCTTTAGTTGGTCCTTCTATTAACGGTTCAGCACTCTGGTACTCAGAAGGAGGACACAGATCATAATTTCCCGTATTTAAGATATTGTCAAAGTGGTCCTTAAACTTATTCAATATGTCAACCGGATCGGTCAGAATATTGTTATTATCATCCCTAATTCCAGACGTTACGGGCCCTACATATCTACGTGATCTGTTTATACCTTTGTACATGTCTCTTACGTTATTTTCGATTCTATTAGTTTCTATTTCAATTATTTTATTTTTAAGATACTCCCTTTTTTTATTTTTGAGCAATTTTGTCGTTTCGTTCTTTGAGATTCGGAAGTATTCCAGATTGTATTCGCTAGGATTATTTAGAGCTTTTAATTTAGCGGCTTTTCTTTTTTCACACATGTTTAAGCAATCTTCATCAAACCACGGTTTGTTATTCTTATTTTCCTTTTTTCCTAGACACGAGTTACCGACCGCTTTAATATTATCTCTGATCTCTATCCATAACTTGTCAATATCCTCATGGTCCTCGTCAGGAAGCTCTAAAGCTTCAAACCTATTCTTAACATCTAGCTCGAATTGGTTTCTAATTGATGGATTTTTTAATTTTTCCAAATTAAAATTCTCAAAATCGAAACGGTTTTCTTTTCTCTTTTTTATATTAAGTTTTTGTCGAAGTTTCGCGATTACTAATTCATGATCCGACCCACATTCTGCTCCGCGATAAGACCGTACATTAATTATACTGCTTTGCCAGCTATGTTGTATCAAGACATGATCGATTTGATTTCGTGTTTGCGAATCCGGTGATGTCCAAGTATATTTATGAATATCCTTGTGTTTAAACGTCGTACTTTTAATTATCAGGTTTTTCGAGATGGCAAAGTTTATCAGACGGATCCCATTATCATTACTATATTCGTGCAAACTTTCTTTACCAATCGTCGGAATATAAACTTCTTCCCTTCCTACCTTTGCGTTCGCGTCACCTACAATTATTTTCATGTAGTTTCGTGGTAAAAGTGAATTATACAGAAAAATAATATATATACAATAAATAAGAATAAAATAACCTAAAAATAAATAAATAAAAAGAACACATACACATACTATATACAGTTTTCAAAGATTAAAAATAAAATTGGCTTGTGTATTTTTAGGAATGATGTATTTAAAAAAGGATTAGAATATTTAACTTTCGAAAACGACTATAAGAATAAGAAGTATTTAAACGGTATGCTGCTGACAATGGAATGGTAAAGCAAGCTGATTGGTCGAAATGACAGCTATCACCGGATGTAGGTAAACCGTTAGCTTTAAATGGATACCTTATCGAAGGCTTTCTTTTTTTTCGTCGGTTTGTTAAAAGCGGCCGGAAACTAAGGATAAGCCCCTACTTAAATGAAATAAATTATGTATTATACAACTATTGTTCCAAATTTATTTGCCAAACATTTATCTTAATATATAATATAGTAATTTTTCGCAGTGTAGATTTCTTTCGCGACTGTTTGAAATTTGAATGAGGTATCAATTTAAAGGTTAAAGGGCATTTCGGAAGCGTAAGAAGTGGGTAATCATAGTCACATCACTCCCCCTCTCCTCCCCCTCAAATTTCAAGAAAAAAAGTTATGAAGAAAAAGAAACTTTATTTGCTAACAACTCAAAAAGTATACTTTTTTTTTTTTTTTTTAATTACACCCGTGGTTATTTGAAAGATTATTATAGTCCCTACGAAAAAAAAAAAAAAACAAATGTTTAAACCTATTTTTTTGTCTATGCGACCCTCACTCACTAGTTGCCCCGTTCACGAAATAAATTTTTATCACAATAATAAGCAATTTTGAGATCTTATGTTCATTTAATTGTGTTTGTGTTGTTTTTCTGTTTATTTTTTAATGATTACATACTATTTTTAAATAATGTATATAATGTTAAAAATTTTATTAGTTTGTTTTTGGCCAGATTTGTATTTTTTTTTTTTTTTTGTATTAATTCATCATTGTTATTCTAAGGGTCCCAGAATAAAGTTTAATTTTCTATTCTATTCTATTAGCGATAGGTGGTGGTGTAGCCCAGTGTAGCTAGTGCTCTGACTTCCAAAGCTCATGGTCCCGGGTTCGAACCTTCTGATGACAAGTATATAGAATTATATAATTTTATTTATTTATTGAGTATTACAAGAATCTGTCACACGGATAATAGTTATAGTGAGGTAGGATAACATTCACACTATGTATACAAAAAATGATGACAAGTGATTATTAATTATGTTTCTTCGGACTTGGGTGGATACTATCAGCAATAAATAGGAAAACTTTAAATGTAGTTCGATTGTATTTGTATGGCTCAGTTTAAAGAATGGAATTGTTTGTTGTCATGTTCAGGGTTGCCCATCCCCTCCCCCCCCCAAGGTGAATGGCGCAATAACCTACCCCCTCTCCTCCTCCCAAGATATTTTATTATTTACCTTTTCTTAAAAACAAAGCAAGCTATGGTAGAATTAGAAAAATCGTAGGTCATATACAATTACACTTGATGCGGTCTGTCCCATGTTTTTCTCTTGTCTATTTGTCCGAAAATTCATACTGAATCCTCGTCAAAATATGTCCCCCTCAAAAATTTTGATGGTGCAGCTTGCGCCATAAAATCCCCTTCTGGGCATCCCTGGTCTTGTTGAAACTACCTAATTAAACCATTAACTAGTTTTCTTTCCCTCCATTGCCTCTATGATAATACTTTGTCTACTACTGATCGATTATTATTAATAAGGAATTTCGATACATGGGAAATGCCTTGTGGCATAGCGAAGTAGAGATCTAGAAGGCAGGGCAAGGTGAGAGCAGGAACTACCAAATTGTGGGCCACCTACATCCAGCCCGGTGTGACCTTCCTCGGGTTTCGCCCACTTCCTCCGGAATGTCTTCGCCGAGCTGACACTGCATCTTATGCATTTGTATTTATATTATTATATTTATTTATTATACTACACCTAGATATTGATAAATGTAAAAAAAAAAAATCATAATAAATAATCTTTTGTAAATATTGAAGGAAGCTAGTCGACTGTTCTACATATCATGGATGATAAGTATTCAGGACGCAGCCTTTTAAAAAAAAAGTATAATTTTTTATTTGTGCCAACGTTTCAACCCAAACATGTGAGTCATTTTCAGGGCTGAAAATTCTAAAATGGTAAATAATAAACTATAATGATTTGATGGTACACGAATCTTAACTATTATTGCAATACACAGTATTAAAAATGAAATATATTAAAAGTTATACAAACTAAAAATAATATATATAATCTATTTATAAAAATTTGTAATATTTCCTCTTACTAACCGTGGTTCGAGCACTGAATGCTTTCAATTACTGACACATTTGGTTGGTAAGTGAAAAGTTCGGGGGAGGATTTCACAGTTGTCCTTTTTGAGATAGCAAAAGGTAGGTAAAGAGGGATGTATTGTAATAATAGTTAAGATTCATGTACCATCAAATCATTTTCAAGTTACATGGCCATTTATAGTAATTTGTCTCAGTTTTCAACAAATTTAATAAAAATCAGCGTTCGTTGACCGTGGTTATCGACCATACCACATAACCAATTAATTAAGTTTTGGCGCTTTAGCACCAGTAGAGCAGAGAGAGTAGCGCAGGGATCTCTTGGAGTCCTGCTTTTCCTTCTATAGTCGGAGGGAAAAGCCTGGCTTGGGGTTCCCAGCCAAATTTTATATATTTTATAAAGGTATGGCTGTGTTTTTATGTTTTTTAATTTACTTATCTTATCTTTAGGTTATTTTATTTTTTTATTGTATATAGCTTTTTGATTATTATTTTAGTTTTGATGATTTTATATTTTCTGTATATTTGGTGTGAATGTGTTCATATATCACTGTAATTGTTGTCCACGTGATAGATTATTATAATTCTAAATAAATAATTAGGTACTAAAAAAAAAGGTGCTCATTCGACGCACAATTCAACGTTCTTTAATTTCTTTTTCGATGCACCGTTTAGGAGTTACAGGTAAAAAGATAGAAAAAAAATTTAGCTTTTTTGGGTATAAGAAGTTTTTTATTGGTTGCTCGCTTTAGAAATTTTGATTTTTACATGTTTGATTCAATATATACAAATTAACAACTTTTCTCACTTTTTTCGCAAGAAATGTTCCGTTTCGATCCTCAAGTTACTGGCCTAATATTCTTTAAATCAGCCGTCGTTTTTGAAAGCAGCGGCTCTGGGATGGCTGGCAATTTTCTTTTTACTTAGAATAATATATCCTTTCGTAATTTACATTCAAACCTTCGCCTGTGACGAGATCCATTTTGGCGAGCTTTGGCTCCAGGGCTGTCTAGGTTTAAAAAAGTAATTCGGATTATTCAGTTCTCCATGAAATTCCCTATCTTTTGCCATCTAATGATCGCAATTCGTCCCTCCCCCTCTTCTTGAATATGGAACTATAAATATAGTACTTAAATCATTCCTTTGATGCTCAGTTGTACAACTGAACAACCTGTGCTTGTTTTGCTATATTAGATAAGAACCACTTATGACGGAAGTTATAACAACATATGGTAACAATCCAGAAACATATGTTCTCTTATCGTGCGTTACACCCTGTGATAATGGCTCAACGAACTTTATCTCAAGTGTTCAGATAAAATGTCAAAGTCGAGAATAAATTATTTCGTCTCAATCCCCAAAATCCGTGAAACTAAATCTCAAAATTTTGATATTTCCTTATCGCATTAGTCATTTGTAGATGTTTGTTAATCATAATTAAATCACAAAGATTACTGTGTACGTAGATTGTGAACATTATTTTATCCAAATTTTATTTATTTATTAAGTAACACAATAATTTTCATTTTATCTAGAGACTATTTAAATTCCTTCGGCCGAGCATAAACATAAAAAAAAAAAAAATCGAATCCTAGTTTTCCACGGATAGACATATTTTAATGTCTTTATGACCAAGTAATATAGTCTCGAAGAAGAAACATAAAAGAAACTCTATTGCATCTTTGCTGGTTTCACCATTGCCTTCATATCTTGAGATATTGATTGACCAGTTTCCTTAAGCAGCTATATATTTGTCCTTTTACTCCGTACGTCCATACTTTAAAACATTTAAGAAATCTCTGTTTATTTATATAATTTTTTAATTAAAGTATATAATTGATTAATTTTCATAGCATTTGACATTCTTCCTTAATCTGTAAATTAAAGGTTTTCCTTTTAAATTTGTTCCTTATAAGAGATTTAAACTGAGATATTTGAAAAGGAATTATATCAAACATACCATCGTAAGGTTATGAAAGACAAATTATGAAAAGTATATTATCTGTATTAATGTTTTGTGACTATATTTACTATTGAGTGCAATGAGAACTTCTACGAATTTTAAAATTAACTTTGATGGGTCCACTGTTAACTTATCACAGTTTACGATGCAGCTGTTGATTGGGTTGTGTAACCCGAGATGAAAAACATAACACAGATAAGACTCGTCATTCTCCTTCTAGTTTTTCACTTCGTTTCAAAGGATGTTATCCTTTTTATTGTTATCACTCTTTGTATTATTATTGAGTTCTTATATTATTAACAATGAAAGAAACTTTGACATCATGTGTTATTAAAATTATCTGGCCTAAATACGAAAGGGTAAATTACAACTTTTAATTAACCAATGGTCATATTAATTAATAGTTTTTACTATTTAAAGCATGGTCGCTGTACCCTGTGCCCGCGGGCACTACTTTACATGTGACGTCACTTGTTTCATCTCTGGTTTGAGCTGTAACATCGATCACCATGGCAGCCGATAACTGTAATATAGTGAATTATATGGTTTTCAACGATTTTATGTTTAAAAAATAATATTTTTTATTAGTAATTAATAGTCCGTGGTACCGAACCGTTTTTATCGAATTATTAACATCCGCCTGAAACTTCGTAAATAGGTTCATCTCATCGTAACCTACAACGATTTTATTTACGAAAACTCTTGGAATTGAGGCGTTTTCAATCTGGAGGAGAGCAAAATTGGTCTATTTAATTAAGTACTAAAAACTCGTAAATATACATTTGCTTTCTACTTGATCGTAAGATAATTCGATCGCAATGTAAATAAAAAATGTGGCCTACAATATCGGCTCGTTTATCCTCTATGACCTCGTTATTTTGAAAATTTGGGGTGTAGGTCACGCCAAACGGCTCAATATTTTTGAAGACTACCTTTTTTCTCGATTTTGTGATCAAATTATCTTGCGATACAACTAGAAAGCAAATTTTTATTTACGAGTTTTTAGTACCTAACTAAATAGGCAAAGTTTGCCCCCCTCCAGATTGAAAACTCCCCAATTCCAAAAGTTGTAGGTTACGATGAGATGAAACTATGTATGAAGATACAGGAGGATGTTAATAATTCGATAAAAAGGGGTCTGTACCACGGACTATAAGTATGTAATTGGTAATTCATTGGAAATATAAACAGAAAAACAAACAAATATAAACAATAAAATTAAACAAAAATATAAACAGTTTCCAGTCAATTTTTTATATTATATATAAACCTGATCTTTAGAAAAAGATGTATACTCATCTTGCCCGTTTCATATAGAATGTATTAGAGGAAAATATCGGTATTTCGATAATATCGACTATATATGGCAATCTCTAAGTAGAGTTGAATAGCGCGAGTTGAATAGAGTTCTCACTTAGTAAACTCAATTTTTCCAAATTTGTTAGTTAGAACCTACTCAAGCCAAGCTCACAAATAATCAAAGAAATCTATATATAGTGTAAATAAATTAGCATTTTCCTAAATCCGATCTATTTATGAATGGAAGGCATAATTGGTTGATTGGAAATTTCTAGGAAAAAACTGAGGATGACGAAGATGGTGAATAACTAGAAAATTAATTTTTCCAAGGAAGGTAGAAGAATTGATATTTCCATTAATTAATTTAGAGAGGAATTTTTGGCTATTTGCTAGATAGTGTTACCCAAAATTGGTCTTGGTCTTGCATTTTTGAAAGACCAAGACCAGAACTGGTAAAAAAAAATCGATTTTTTAAATAAAAATTAAGGCAAAATAATTACTAATACTCGACAATTTTAGTTACTATATGTTAATAATTGGTATAACCAATATACTTTTGCATTTAACTTCTCTAATTTTTTATTCGGGTTTAGGTAGGTTTCTCTTATCTAAAAAATTACAGTATTATCTCTATAGTAATTAGCTAATAAGTAGCTGCGAGACTCTTGCGCAAGACCAAGACCATGACCAATACTGAGTTTGCAAGACCAAGACTCGCCTCGGTCTCGCATTTGGGCAACACTACTGCTTGAGAATCAATATTTATATATTGATATTGATATTTCGAAAATGTTTATCTTATCGACAGTTATAGACCTATATTAATATCGAAAGCAACATCGATATTGGGCCTTCGAATCGATAGTTATGGACCGATATTAATATCGATGACAACATCGATATTTGGCCTTCGATATCCCATCTCGTCTTGACATTCCTTTCACGATAGCATTTATTAAATATCGTTTTAATAATTTTCATGACAGGCTGATTTTAAATTGAAATTCTGTAACTCAATTCACTACCACAAACCATTCTGGTATATTATATGTTTACTCTAGTAAATAGCAAATTTTTCTTGCCAAATATACAAATCATGGGTGATAAATATTCAGGATGCAGTCAATATAAGATTTTTATTAATGCTGACGTTTCAACCCAAACATGTGGGTCATTCGAGCTCTGAAGATATTCAAGTCAAACCGATTATTAATATATAAGTCACTTGAATATTTTCAGTGCCCGATGATGACCCACACGTTTGGATTGAAACGTCGGCACTAATAAAAACCTTATAATGATGATATTTATCACCCATGATATATAGAGCAGTCGACTAAGTTCCTTCAATAACAAATATACAAATATTTATTTTAAAAAATGTATACGTCAATTTAATGATTTTAATTATTTAGAAAAAGGTTGGAAATTCTCGATCTAAGGAATCAGGACAAACAATACAACTTATTGCTTGTTTGGTTCAGAAGCAGGAATTCGATCTCTAGAAGACTCCAGTGTGTCATGAAGAGAAAAGAAAGGGGAATCGAGAACGCGGGAGAACTTTCACTTCTTGAGAGAAACCGGAAAGGTTCGAAGCCAAGGTCGGAGGTCACCTTAGGTTAGGGAAAGTTTTTCGTGATGAATACCGTCGCCAAAGAGGTAGGAAGAGCAACATCGGTATGTTGTGTGTATAGCAGTAACAGTGTGTATAGCACAAAGCAGCATGATACATATCACAGGCGAGTGAACTTTGAAGTAGATACATTATGTAGGCTGTATCAGTTCCTAATGGCGGAGGAGGTTGATTCTAGACAAAATTTCCAACAAGAGGAGTTAAAGAGGGGCCCTACACAATCAGTCATGAATGGCAGTCATATGACTGACAAGGATTGCCTCAATCATGATAAAAGTTACACGTATCAATCAGACAGATCGACGCCATTTTAGCTCAGTTGACGTTGAAATAACAGGCCGCGTGGATCTGGTGCATTGTCTATTTATAATGGTGTTTCATTAAAAAAAGGCTTATTTAGCCATTACCTTTTATAGTATATATAGGAAAGGTATTGCGAAAATAATAAATTTGTTGAGAAAAATGGAAAAAGATCTGACAATATACAGCAGTTAAAGATTATTTTTTTCTTTAAGTAAATTGTGAAGGTTTCACTTATTCTATTTTTAATTTATTGCCCACTTATTTATGAAAAAAAAAATTGAAGATCTTTTATAAGATAAACCAAGGATACGAAAAATCTCTTCATTTTAAATTAAAATCAGGAATGTACAATGATTGTGAGGCCTAGGTTAACTAACCTATCTAGTAGTAAGGTTAGTCTCTCCACCACTCTTACCTCAGTCTCTTTTCAACTTCTCGTGATTGAACCTTTGATTTACGGAAATCCGTCAGTAACGTTCATCAGTGCTTCAATGATAACCTTAGACGAATAGTATTTATTTTTTTTAAATGTAAAAGTGGCCAACCGGGTGGAGGGAGGATTAATCCAGGGACAAACGGCAAATAGCCCATTGCTTAATGTTTGGAAGTTATCTTGTAAAATCATAAACATTTTTTTTATCTTAGCCTTTAGTATGTTGTTATAATGTATAATTTATTTTGTAATCGAAATAAAATACTCTATTAATATTAACCTTACACGATAAATCAGAATGTCATTAGATCCTCTGAATACCATTCCGGGTAGGGTCCGTTTAAGACCAATTTTTTTTTTTTTTTTTTTGTAAGGTGGTCACGTTTTACATCCTAGATAATTATAATCTAATTACACCATCGGAAAGTATAGAAAATTTTCTTTGAGAAAACTTGATTAAATTTACTAAGATCTATGATAAAAGAGATTTTTAGGAAGTCTTAATAACGCAAGGCTTTGAGTGAATGAATTTTTTAATATTGTATAAAAGCATGTGTGTATTTATTTTGATTAGTTGAATTTATTTTATTTTATATACATTTACTTTAGTATTATTACTAATTAAGAAGTTGGAGGGCAGGTCGATATATGAACATATAAAACAGTTTAATTATGACGATTCAGCAGTTTTCTCGATAAAAGTAGATGAAAAATAATTGAGCAGTTGACAGAATGACTAACTCTAATTTGAACTTTTTTTTAGTAAAGTCATTTGAGTGATATTTCAACTTGGTACATTTATAATATTTATACAGACAGCGAGTAAGTTGATTCCAGTGTTGAAATATAGAAATATGAATAAATGTAAACTAGAAATATCACTAAACTAAATAATCAAAAGTGTTAAAATTGGAGTTAGTCATTCTGTCAACTGAAAGGCTCAATTGAAAGGTATCGTTTTATTAATAAGTTAAACTTTCTGGTTGCTGTTAGTAGATAACTTACATTTTTTTCTTGAACACAACGTACAGTTAGGAAATAATTGGCCAAATTCCTACTGCATAGCGACCTTCTCCCCCCGCCATTTTTCTCAAATGGTCAATGGAACGAGTGGAAATGACTCAGCCTTCCCACACCGTTTCTGCCACTTCATCCTCTTCGCTCTTCGCCTCTTTCGGTATCTCTTACTTTGCCACTTTTTTTATTTTTATTTATTTTATTTTTTTTTAACAGGAATCCAATCTGTGTAGCGCCTTTATACCTGCAGGTTTGTGGAATAAAGAAAGGATTGAATCGCGAGGCATTTATACCAGGTCATGGTCGTTTGCGATTCTATATTACGAAGACGGATAAAATGTTTATCCTTGGTAGGAGGTATTTAAATAGAGATTTCAACTCCAAGCGATGTACCTACCAATATTTAAATATACCAGTTGGCCGATCCGAATAATTCTCACAGAATATTGCGTATCATAAGATAGAGAACTCGATTCATATTTTTTCTGTAATTATAATTGACCTGGGAAATGAAAATTATGATTATCTCAGCACAGCTCTTCTATCCTATAAATTATTTCTAAAAGAATTTTTTTTTTTGTTGGTACGCCATAACTTTGTCAATTCTTCATCAAATCTAATTATTGACCACTCGTTTTGAAGTTATTCTTCTCCTTCACATGTGATAAATAGTCCCATCTCCCCGAAATTTCTGGGAAAAAAGTTATAGAGGTCTTGTACCCATGATAATAAGAAAGATAACTAAATTACCTACAAAACAAAAAAAAAAAAAAAATCGTAAAAATCGGACAATTATTTGCAAAGATACAGTCCATTAGTTTCGGTATACTTAATAATGTGTTCCTGTTAAAAGTTATTGCATTTAGGAGTAGAATAGTCTACTACATTTTTTTCCTAGCTGATATATTAACTTTATTATTTCTTAAAGACATTTGGTTATTCTTACATTTTATTTTTTTTTAATAATTTAGAATATCCCATGATCGAGGCATTATTTTGTCTTTATTACTTTTATTATCTTTCAATGTCAGCGTTTATAAATAGGTCCTAGCAAAGCAATTTGTACAAATATTTTGGTCTATTATATTAAATGGAATATTGTAATCGACCAAGGAAAAAATATTGATTTCTTCTTTACATAATGCATAGGAACTACTTATTTCCATACTGTTTTGCTATTTCTTCACTAAACTAAATTTTCTGCAAATTTTTTGCACGGGCCAACTAGTTATTACATAAACATAAAGTTAAATTTGCGATTAGAATTATTTTTGTCAGTGTCCCATCACATATCTAGGAACTGAGCAGGTCTCTTGGCCACCGCCTACGTAATCGTTGAAGTGGGCTGCAAGAGTTTCTAGTGCGTATAAGGTTTTCCGTCAGAGTACTTATGTTGTATTGAATATTTAATACTTTTTTTTTTATTGTTTTTTTATTTATTTTTGAGTATTACAACAATCTTTCACATGGACACTAGTTATAGTGAGATAGGATAACATTCACACTATATGTACAAACATATAAAATAAATAGAACCAAAATAACAATAATAATAATAATCTAAAAGTATATAAAATAAATAAAATAAAATAATCTAAAAATAAGAAAATTAAAACTAAGCAAAGAACACATGCATATCTAAGTTGACCGTTGCATTATAAAGGAAGGAGATGGTCCGGGGTGGCGGTCATAAATAGGCTAAATAGTGGCAAAACTATTTTAGTCTATTTATGACCGCCACCCCGAACTATCCCCTTCCTCTGTTTATTGTAAGTTAATCTTTGGTTAAAGTTATTGTAGTTTTCTTTTGCAGTGTCTAAAATTGTTCGGATGTTAAAATCTTTATATAATATATCGTATGGGACTAAATGGTGCATCAAATTAAAATTAATTAAAAAATTCATTCGTGTTTGAGCGAAGTTGTTAACAAAATATAATAGCTGCGACATTGCTAATAATAGTCCTATTCCGACGATTTTTTCTTTTTTAGAGAATTTAGTAATATTTTAAATAACCATGGGTGCGAAAACTTTTACGTTGTAAAAGTGTAAACTTCTTGAGTTATTCGCAAATAAAGTTTGTTTTCCTTCATAACTTTTTTGTCTGAAATTTCGGGGTGGTGTGACTAGATTATTATTTTTTTTAGTTATTACTTATGAAATTTACAAATGTACAAATTAACATACATTCAGCAAATGTGATATATATAAATACATTTCATGATAAGGCTTGTAGAGAATCTACCCATTGGTAGCACGAGGCCATCTTCTTTTCAGACGCCTCGGAGGGTTATCAGGGATCGAAGAGGAAGCAAGGTTAGAAACGAGAGGATTCGGACGGTTCTGAAGTTTATTATGGAAGGATAGGTATCTGGAATTGGCCAAATCTAAAACATAAAGAACATCAAGGTCATTATGGATTATTTTATTTGTTACAAAGTAAGGAGCGTTGAGGATTTTGGATTGTAAAGATTGGATACAAGAGGAATTCGATGGTTCCTATTATAGTCATGTGTATGAGTCTTTTGTAATTAATTGAAAGGTTAGAGTCTTTATCTATATATTAAATTTCGAGCGGTTTCTTATGGTTTCAGTCTGGTATGAGGATTCCAAGTTAGACGTTTGTCAAGGCTGGAGTCATAGGTAATAATTTAATTGTCTATATTGTTGATATAAAATTGTATTGTTTTTATGTGATTTAACTTTTCTTGACTTTTTTATTTAAGTTTATTTTTGTATTTATAGATTAAAGCTATTTGTTGTTTTTATTCTTTAATCTTGGTCGTTTGATATAAGCTGCAAATGTGAGGTGAAATGACCACCGTTGCCAAGTAATATAAAATAATGTGCGTTGCTTGTCAAGAAAAATTAAATATTCCATTTTTAATCAAGTAACCTTTTTTAATGGTTGCATTCAATCATTTCCAAAATAATCAGACATGTTTCCCAGAAAGCTAACTCTTAGTGACTAAGGCTTTAAAAATACCTGAGGTCTTAGTAAAATCGCAGGCGGGTCGCGTTGCCAACAGCTCCGGTGGTCATTGATGTCAATATGGCCTGCTCCAGTTAGCTTGCATTTTAAATAGTCGCCTTTAGCATCTGAAAAGATAATTATTTATTTATAAATACTTGTATGTTATATCATTGTTCTCAATTATTTATTTTTGAAAAAAAATTAGCTATGTGGAAGTTCTTAATCTCAACGCCGATTTCATCGATGGAAATCGTCAATCGATTGGATCCAATACTGATGAAAAGCAAGCTATTTATAATGAGTTTAAGAACGACCTGCTGGTTTTCAGCTTTAGTTTAACATACCTGGATGGTTACGAAGACACGAAAATTATATGGACATACCCACCTACTGAAATGTTGGTAGATTAACAAAATTGAAATAAATTTGCCAGGAATTTCAGTCAAAATTTCTTTAATCTTGACTGAAATTCCTATAATTTTGTTTCATTCTTATAATTCATCATTCGGCTAATTACCAATATCTAAAGAAATAAATTTAGATATAAAACAAACTTAACATGCTATAAGTAAATTCAGAAATAGTGAAGCTGAGGTCATAATGAGGTTAAATCCAACGGATTCATCAGTCCCAAATTCCGTTGGAATCGTTGAACCATTCAATGAGTAAAGAAACGTGCTGAATTTGATCGGTGGTTCTCATTGTAACTTTAGAACTTTCAGATAGATTTTCGTTTCCATCGATGAGCTCTGCGTCGAGTTCTTTTTTTTTTTTTATTTAGATGTAGAGGCGTCTGAAAAGAAGATGGCCCCGTGATCTTCTCATGTAGACAAATTATAATTATTAGAGTGCTACCAGTGGGTAGTTTCTCAACAAGCGTGTTTCATGTAATAATATTTCTTTGTACAGATTTACTTGATGTATTCATACTAATACAGTTGTAAATATCATAATAAAAGATTAAAAAAATATATATATATAGAGTAGCGCAAGGTTCTCCTGAAGTTCCCTCGCCTGATTGTATATAGTGTATATAGGTATGCATGTGTTTTGTTTTTTTTTTGCTTAGTTTTAATTATTTTATTTTTTAGGTTATTTTATTTTATTATCTATTGTATATACTTTTGATTATTATTTTTTTTTTTTTTTTTTTTTTTTTTTTTTTTTTTTTTTTTTTTTTTTTTGTAAATATAGTGTGAATGTCATCCTACCTCACTATAACTAATTTCCAAGAGACAGATTGTTGTAATACTCAATAAAGAAAAAAAAAAAGATATTTGGAATTGTATAAATCGGTTGTAAGACCTATCTTAACATGTCCTCTCTGCTTTTATTTGCTAAAAGACACAAATATATTAAATATATGATGGACTATCACAGGTATCATCATAAATTCTAAACTTTATATTTTTTTTTTTAATTAAAGTTTTTATTAGTCAGCATTTCAATCGTCATTCCGAGCTACTGGTATCTTAGTCGTAACATGTTTTAGTTATTTTCGATTCATCGCTAAGTTGAAAATATATATTTTTTTTAATTTTTATTTTATGTAGACATATAATAGTCTGTCTCTTAGACTATGATTATAGTGATAAGCAAGTTAAAATTTTAAAAAATGGGGAGGCATTTTTTTTTAAACTCAATTTATTTATTTTTGTTAACATTTAAGAAAAATAAATTGAATTAAAAAAAAAAAACCTTTTCCTTTCCTTCAAAATTTTTCTTACTAAAAATATTCATTAAGCATTAGCGTTTAATATTAACAACATCGTCTTATATTTCGCCAGTTAAAGAACGTTAAAAGAAAACAAACTAAAAATTAAATGAGTTTGCGCCCATGATAATATTTTATTGTAAATATTAATAATTGTTTATTTGGTCCCACAGTTATCATCATCCCACTTTCTCTCCCGTAACGATGAGAGATCAAAAGTGGGTTACTTACCCTTCGTTTGTGTTACTTGAGTCACGAGTTGTAGCCTCGAACATTCCTACCAAAGTACTGCCAATTCTCCGGTGTTTCCAATATCAAACGAAGTTATTTGTTTTATATATATGTATATATATATATTTATTTTTTACTTGTAAAATTGAAATATCACTAATGGTCCGTGGCTTTGACCCCTTTTTATCAAATTATATAGAATATAGACTGTTATTGAGCTTTACGTAACAATTTTTGTTTTATTTTTTGTTCTGTTGGCTTTACAGACCATGTAGACCTTTTGCTGCCTGAACAAACCTAAACCTCTGCCTATCATGGGCTATTTCTTTCAAGTTATAGTCTGTAGTACAGAGCCCTTTTTATCAAATTATTAACATCCGCCTAAAACTTCGTAAATAGCTTCATCTTATCGTACCCTACATTTTTTTTAATTTACTAAAATTCTCGGAATTGGGGCGTTTTCAATTTGATGACAAACTTTGTCTATTTGTATATATTTACTACAAACTATTTGTGTACAGTATATAGGTATGACTGTGTTTTATGTTTTTTAATTTACTTATCTTTAGATTATTTTATTTTTTTATTGCACATAGTATTTGATTATTATAATTTTTATATTTTACATTTTCTGTATATATGGTGTGAATGTGTTCAAATATCACTATATACTATTGTCTACGTGACAGATTGTTATAATTCTAAATAAATAAATTTAATTAGGAACTAAAAACTCCTAAATATCCATTTGCATTCCACTTGGATCGTAAGATAATGTGGTCATAAAATCGAGAAAAAAAGTGGGCTACAAAAATGTTGGGCCGTTTGGCCTATATAACCTAGTTATTTTGAAATGTTGGGGGTGTAGGTCGCTCAAAACGGCTCGATATTTTTGAAGGCCACATTTTTTCACGACTTTGTTCTCAAGTTATCTTACGATTCAAATGAAAGCAAATGGGTGTTGACGAGTTTTTATTACCTGACTAAATAGACAAAGTTTGCCGACCTCCAGATTGAAAACACCTCAATTCCGAGAATTTCCAAAAATAAAATATTTATAGGTTATAATGAGATGAAGCTATTTACGAATTTTCAGCAGGATGTTAATAATTCGATAAAAATTGGTCTGTACCACGGACTATGTGATTATTGCGCCTCTGCTCAGCCTCAACTGGTCCTTAATGCCAGTAATGCGACTGAGTAAGAGGCGCAGGGATCTCCTAGAGTCCTGCCTTTCCTTCCACGAGTGGGGAGGAAGGCCTGACTCGGAGTTCTCCTCATTGAATGGATTCTGTAAATATTGTATAAACGGATACTTGTATTTTATTTAGTTTAATTATTTTGTTTATATAGATTTGCTTTAAGTATTATTATTTTTCTGTATTATTTATTGTAAATAGAGTATGAATGTGCGCTCGGAACACTATTATAAATGTCATACGTCGTCAGTACATTTTGATAGACTTTACAATATCTCAATTTTCTAATTTTCTATTTAACTATTCTAGTTGTAATATCTTAATTTTACTATTTATTTCAATTTCTTATATAACTTCATATTCCTTTTTTTCTGTTTTACATTTTATTCTAAGATTACCATTTTAATACTTATGTCACCTTTTTTGATTATGTTTACTTCATCATTCCATACTTTGTAACCGTTATTATTATTTATATCTTAGTTCTTACTATTGTCATTATTCTACCCACTTCATTTTACTTTAATTTTTTTTTTACTTACATTATTCATGTTTTTCATACCTTGTTATCTGGTTCTTTTCTTAGCACTGATGAAGGCCTGAACTTCAGTTCGAATTGTCGGCAAATGTCAAAATAAATCTTATCATTTATTTTTGCCTTCTTATTTCTGACTGATCATTCCAACCATTCTTCTCTTTATTATAAATGTCCTTGTGACAGATTGTAATAATTATGAATAAATAAGTTCAAAAGAAAATATATTTTTGTCCAGAAGAGGTACGACTATCGCTTGTCTTACTCTGCTACAAGAGTCGATCGCGTGACTGCTTGAGTGCTGTTTCATCTTCTTAAACTGGATCATTCTCCAGCGGAAGAGGTGATTCAATAACTGGTTAGAAGTGGATAAATGTTTAATAAAGCATCAACTATTAGCTCGCTCTTTAATTTAGTCAATTTCAACTCACGGCAATTTTCTCTCAGCTAGAAGTTTATTAAAAGTTGATTAGTATACTTGCATGTTTCCTCGCCACGTTTAAAGTTCGTATGAACTTCAAATAAGGCAGGATATACCTACAGGTAACCAACCAATATCAAAGTCGTAATTAAAGTTATAAGCTAGTAAATTAATGTATAGTAATATAGTAAGTAGTAAATAATAGTCGTAATACTATAGTAAATTTCATGATGAATAAAAAAGTTCCTATGAACATGGCCACAGCGAGGCATTTTCATTATCCCTAGAAATTGATAGGATAATATTAGTAGGGAGAAGTGGAGTGTGACGGAGTTTGAGTCCCGGTACCAGGAGCATTTAATTCTGGTATTAGTTTCCCGTCTTCTCCCCTGACCCTGAATAAAAATCTCCATATAACAGTTGAGTTAGGAGAGAAAAAAAAGTAGATAGAAGATTAATAGAAGGATTTAGAGGAATAAATTCACTTAGTGACCGCCTAACACTAATAAAGAATATATGCAAAATAAAATTTAGTGAGAGAAATGTTAATTAAATATAAAAATACTACAAAGGATATAATATTTAATATTATAAAAAAAGAAAAATTCCTTCGTTGAATAAATAATGAAATTTTAAATATGTAGTTAATGAAACTAAAAATCAGAAAGTTCTTTCAAGAAATAGTGTAAAATAATCATAATAACCAAAGAAAGAATAATTAAACAATTCTTATAGGTTGTAAGTTATATTTAGATTACACATAAATAGAAAAATATATGATGATAATTAATGAAGAGAAAGGAGATGGTTCGGGGTGGCGGTCATAAAGAGACTAAAATAGGAGAAAAACTATTTTATTTCAAGCCAACGTTTCGACCCGACTTTGCTGGTCCTCTTCAGGGCTAGAACGGACAAGATACAAAAGGATGTATATAATGGTGGTAGTTACATAATATTTAGATAAAAATTATAAACAAGGTGAATAAACTTATTGAAATTATAAATAGTAAGTACATTGTAATATTAAGAAAAATAAACTATATAAACACAGTAAACTAATGAAACAAGATTCTAAACTGAAGTAAATAAATGATAACAATTGTTCTAGTATAATATAATATTTTGTCAGTTCTAGCCCTGAAGAAGACCTGCATAGTCGGGTCGAAACGTTGGCTTGAAATAAAATAGTTTTCCACTATTTTATTATATATTATACTACAGCAATTGTTACCATTTATTTACTCAAGTTTAGGGTCTTGTTACTTAGCTTACGCTGTTTGTATAGTTTATTTTTCTTAATATTTCAATTTACTTACTATTTATAATTTTAATAAGCTTATTCACACTGTTTATAATTTTTACCTAAATATTATGTAACTTCCACAATTTTCTATCTCCTTTTGTATCTTGTCCATTTTAGCTGTGAAGAAGACCTGCGAAGTCGGATCGAAACGTTGGCTTGAAATAAAATAGTTTTTCCGCTATTTTAGTCTGTGATTGACAGTTGACCATTAAGTATTCGGTGATAATTAATAAATGAAAATAGATATAATACAAAGTATTTTATGATTAATTTTAATTACAGTGTTAATAAAGATAAATAAATCCCTTCAATATCCAGATTTAACTATTTTTCTCTTATGCTATTTTCTTACTCTTCGACCAGATATTTTCCGATTTGTTTTTAAGAGGAAATTCATTATCTGTGTTTGTCCATCCTCCATTATCTGACAGCTGTCCAGCAGTCCATTGATAAGGCGATCCTAGTCCTCACTGGCGCTTTCTATCGTCTGCATTTGTAAACGTCGATATCTGATTTGTTTGAGAAGAGATGTATTTTTTAAAGCAAAGAAAATAAAACTTTTTTATGATGTATTACTAATTATTGGAAGATTTAAAAAAATATATTTAAGCTCTCCAAAATCCGCAAAGTTGACCTTTGGCTGAAATAGGCTGACAATTTTACATAGAATTGATTTAATCTTATTTTGAAATTTATTATATTTAAAATCAAGATTTAATAAAGATTTTGGGATGTTCAAATTTTTACCCTCTTTTTAAATTTTGTCTTTCCAAACATCAGCTAGTCCTATAAATAAAATCTAAGACTGCATATCCTGATTGTTTATCATTCTCTAAAGGAAGTTAATCCTTGTTACAGACCCCGTTTTATGAAATTATTATCACCCGCCAGAAACTTCGTATATAACTTCATCTCATCGTAACCTACAACTATTTTATATACGAAAATTATCTGAATTGGGACGTTTTTCAATCTGGAAATCGGCAAACTTTGTCTATTTAACTAGGTGCAAAAAACTCGTAAATACCCATTTGCTTTCCACTTGTTAAGTTAATCCCCTACTAATTCAAACTAGGCTGAGCTATTTAACTGTTGCATATTCAAGTTCCTATACAGGTAGATATTGGAACAAAAGGAAGAAATACGATAATGATTTTCATCTATATTTTGCTTTAGCATCCTTTGGCAATAAATCATGGCGGCCTTTTGATACTACAGCGTTACTCGGAAGAGCTCCACTGCCTTCGCGATTATTAATGTTGTATAGATCTCCCATCCATCGTCGGTCAAAGGCTTTACACTCGAGAAATCTCTCTCCTCTTTTAGAACACGACCACCGAATAGAGCCCCTTAGTGGGGGAAATAATATATAATATCTTTAAAAATAATATAGGCTTAATAAGTAATACACTGCCGGACAAAAAAAAATGTTTTATTGCTAAATATTTTACTTTGTTGTGGGGTAAGAATAAATTCAACATCAGTGTTAAATTATACACATATTTTTTTAAAATTCTATACTGACCACGATAGGATTTGCAAACAAATCTTCAGGCTCATATGTATCAATAAACAAATAAATAAATTACTATTTTAAAAACTCTGGTACGATTTTTCGCGCATAACACAACTGTTACTTAACACCCATTTCTTAGCAAAAATAAGCATTTTCAGAGAAATGGGAAGTGAAAGTAAAAATCATAGATGGTATATTTATTTATATTTCATTGTGAGTATTTTTATTTGTATAAGTAACCTTATATATATTCAAATTTTAATATTTATAAAGCTGTAATGTATACAGTTAAATATTGAATAATTGCAACAAGTCTTTATTATATTAAGCTCATGTTACGTATGGAAGCGTGTTCTTACCTTTCTGGCGAACTCTTTTGGTTTATCAATTACAACTATTCTCCGTTACGATCTGTTATTTCTCCTTTAGTTAATTATGAATTTTTTTCATATTTTATATTTAAGTATATTTTATGTCATAGATTAATGTGAAATGGTCAATTGTTTCAATTTAAAAAAGATAAAGGTACTTTAGGGGATGCTAATATTGAAAATTAGCCATTTAAGTCCTGTTAGAGAACATCAATCAGAATAAAAACTACATCTTATTTAAAACTGTTTTGTTTTACACCGATATGATGAATTTAATCAAAATCGTTAGATCCGTTTTCCGAGTCACCATACAATTGTGAATAGATTCCACTGTAAATATGCATATAAATTATTAGATCGTTCTTCATTATTTTTATTTTATTTTCAATTTTTTTATTATGACTATTTCATTACTCAACATTTTGTTATGTATCTCTGAGGCTCCTTAGCCTAGATTTTTGTCCTTCTGTATTATGCTAAAGGGACTCGTCCCAGAATAAATAAAGTATTATTATTATTATTTAAAGTGGCACTTCGGTTAGCCGATTTCGAAAAAAAAGTTGCTGTAACATCCTTTGTATACAAAAACCTTAAAAATGCAATTTTACTTTCGTACGACTTTTCATTTTTGAGCTAGACTGATAACACAGAGAGACTATTTTGCGGGACATGGTAATTTGGACTCAGGTGACCTCAAAACGTGTAAATCCGTTGAAAACTGTGATTCGAAGTGATTGACAAGCTGCAGAATTATCGACACCAAAACCCGATAGAACCGCTGATCCTTAGGTTATTCAATCGATTAAGAAATGTGTGCTCTGAATTGTATCGATGGTTTACATCGATGAAGTTAAGAACAGCCTGCTGGATTTCTGATTCCATCCATGAGCTCAGCGCGGAGTTTAGAGATTTGCTAGCTGGTTTCTCAGTGTTGTTCCTTCCCATTGCTTGTGTAATAGCTCCTAATTTGATGGCTCCACCTCTATTTACCAGACAAGGCTCTGGCTACATACAAAACAAGGACACATGCAAATCTCTTTCGAGCGATACTAATAAACATGGCAGCTTCTTAAATAATCTACTTAATAATAAATCATACTAGTTGGACTGTACTATACTATATATATTATATACTAGTAGGCCCGTGCGAAAAATTTGGACAGCATATTGTTATCAAAAGCCAAATTAATAGGAAAATGCAACTTATCAAAAGATTAAGACATCAAATGTTACTTTATCGATAAATATAATCGACAAAGCAAACAAAAATTAATTTAAATCTTCATTTTTGTTTGGAACCAACATGTATACGAATTTCAGTTAGCTGTATATTTGCTAAAAATTGTCCGATCGCGATGATTTTTTTTTCCTTTTGTAGGGAATTTATTAATCTTTTATATAATTATGGGCATAATCAAGGGAAAAGTATGTAATTTTTCAGTTATTCGCAAACAAAGTTTATTTTCTTTCATAACTTGTTTTCCTGAATTTTCTGAGTGATTAGACTATTTTGCCAGCCTGAAGGAGAAGGACGCCTTCGAAATTGGTGGCTCGATCTTGAGATTTGGTGAAGAATTAACGATGATATGGTTTACCGATCATAAACACCATCGATGGATAATATAAACTCCCCCTCTCTCGGTTATAGAGACCTCAAGTCGACGAAATGATACATGTATTCAATGACAGTACTACAATTAATGTAAGGTTGTGTGGATGCGAACCCTATGCCTTGCGTTATCTCGAAAATAGTACGTTTTTCGGCTTAAAAACGCAGGATCCGATAGTTCCGAAGGAACTATCCGGGTCTTGCTGTACGCATCAAAATCTTTAAGATCCAATTCGTCCCGTATCGATCTACAGACCTACCACCGTTCCAGTATCGAAGCCTAGCAAAATGTTTGTATCGACTTTATTTATTTTAGAAAGAAAAACCAAAGGGGAGAATACGATTCGCTAACCCCCCGTGAAATTCTGAATCCAACGGTACCCCATTCGTGATATTTGAGCATGACAGGAGCTTATATTTGGTACAAAACCGTTTTCGAGCCTTACTGTAATAATATATGTACGGATACTACACATACTAATTGTGTATTGTGAGAGTGAGGAATTAAATTTCTTTCAGAACAACATACCAAACATTTACGATTACCATTGGTTGTATCTTGGGAATTGGGAAACCATCCTAATTATAGTAGGTTTATAGTCCAGAGGTGGGAAAATGCTACCTTTGAGTACCGTGTACCAAGTATTTTACTCAAATTGGAAATGGATCGCTATTGAGAATTCAATCACTACTTCGGTTAACCGTTTGGCATCAACTGAAGTAGTGATTAAATTCGTTGGTAATCAAAAAGGGTCAGTATTTGAGTAAAATACTCAGTACTCAAAGTACCATTTGTGGTTTATACCCCACCCAACCTTGAATTGTATACTTGTGAGCTATGCGCAAGATAAGTTTCTTTTTATTCTTCAGCTTTCTTATGAAGTTATGGCGTACCGACAAAAAAAACACCTTTTAGAAATAATATATAGGATAGAAGAGCTTGTGGTGTGATAGATGGCAACGACTTCACTCTTCATTATGATGTTTTTGCCTAGCGTTACATAAAGCATTCATAACTCCTCAGGATTTTATCCTAATTTAATGTTTTCACAACCGTTGGAAAGCTGAATCGCCGCTCTTCAAGAACGTATAAATAACTTTTTGATTTAACACGTCTATAAAGAGCAAAATAAATAAAAACTCCTAACAGGTTTTTATTTTATAACTTGAGTTTCATTTTGTGTAGTTTATAAGGCCCTATATATCTGAAACATTTCGTGTTGACAGGTGGAAAAATATTGAAGTTATAACACTTTTTGTGAGTTTCGAAATATTATCAAAGGGGTGGGGGGGGGGGAGGGACCTTAGTTCAGATTTGTAGATTTTTTTTTTTGTTGATCTTAATGAAAATTCGTATTCGAGGGTCTTTCGAAATGCGAAATACAAAACTATTTCTCCTTAAAAAAATATTTCAACACACTTTACTCCTTCCGTCAATACAAATTGTTTAAATTTTACATATTTCTAATCGATTATTAACTTTTTTTTTGTTTTGTGGTAATTTAGTAATCTTTCTATTTATCATGGGTACAATACAGGGGAAAGTGCATACTTTTTGAATTATTCGCGAATAAAGTTTCTTTTCCTCCATAAGTTTTTTTCCCCAGAAATTTCGGGAAGATATGGACAATTTTTCACATGTGAAGGACAAGAATATCTTCAAAATGAGTGGTCAATCATTGGATTTGATGAAGAATTAACGAAAAAAAAAAACACCTTTTAGAAATAATATATAGGATTTGGGTGGGTGTTGTGTGAGGCACTGTGCTCCTATATCCCAAATCCAGACTCGACTGTGTGAGAGATAATTATTGATTTCGTTTAATCAGTCGTGGTTCCTCTCTGTAGCTGAGGGTTCTTTTGGGGCACACTCAGCCTCTAGTGGTTACTCATAATAAAAGTGTGATCCCGGTAAAAGCCTGAAAACATCACTTGCTTATCAAATGGTATGCCAAGACACAAGAAATTAAATATGCATTATTTGTTAGCCATCGCGGGATGATTTGATCGAGTCTTGTTATCTCCTCTGATAGGACCAGTGTTCCTTTCGTGACCTTATCAGTGTTGGAATGAAACGATCGCCTGAGAGCTGCTAAGTACCTGCCCCGAATCCACCAATCAGGTCACGATCGTGCTTAGGAATCCTGTGGGTTGTCATTGCGGTGGGTTTATCAAGGCTTGTTATCTTTATCCTGATAGTTAATATAGCTTTCTTTAAAAAAAAAAAAAATTCGCAAAAAGGATAAAACAACATAAATAGAATTGTAAGTCCAGATCAAATACATCAACCGGCCTTTCACAACATGCAACTTACAACAAACACCAATTTGATTTTAAAAATGCCAAAATAATATATAAGGGAAATAGTAACCATAAAAGAAAAATTATAGAGTCTGTATATATATTACTAAAAATTTAAAGAATACCGTTAACAACCATACAGATGTGTACAATATAAATACTTTTTACGCAAATGTAATTAACAATATTCGCATATAATACAATAATAATTTAAAAGCAATACAAAAATCGTAAATTAGATAAAATAATCCACTAATGCAAAACAATAGAAGGAAAACTCTCCCTTTGACTATCCCCACCAGGACGATATAAGTCAGTCCCTCCAGAAATGACGTAGGCTAAACCCCTATAGAGCATTACAATTTAATGTTCACTGAACATATTATTTGCGACATTAATGATGAATATATAACGGAGGACTCATCAAGGTAATAGTCAATTGTTTTAATGTAAGGTTTAAAGTTTAACGTTACGTACATGTAAGGTTTTTTATAAGAAAAAGAGTATACTTGTATGTATTGATTTGGATAAATTTATGTGTATCGAAAATAATATGACATAGATCGTTAGACAAGTTAATGAAGTGTAATAAGAAATGCTTTTTGTAATTGTGAATGTTAACTAATAATGATATTCCAGACTTGAAAATGGCCCTTACTATGGTCGGAACGTCGAATTAAATAGCGTATTAATAAAATGTTTGGTGATAATTGGCCTAATTTATATATATATATAAAAAAAATTAATTTTGAAAACTGACAGAAATTAATATGTGTGCTATAGACCGCACGATAGAAGTGAAAACATCAACAAGGCGTGATAAATAATACAAAATATAAATTATAAATAATAGCTCATTATAAAGAGGATGAAATGCTGAACATTTCTCGCGGTTACAGTATGGAGGTCCGATTTTTAGTTTCTGAAATATTTTAATCCATATATCATTTGGTTTTCGACACTACGTTTTCCCTTTTTCGCCTCTCTAACACGGCGTCGCGTTAAGATGCAATTCTCAATAATAGTCCATTTTAGAGAAGATGAAATGCTGATCAATTCCCTCACTTGCAGTATGTAGCTCCGATTTTTATTATCTGTGAGATTTTAATCATATAAAAAAACATTTCAATTAGTCTACTCCAGCCGACTTTACTCCGATCGTTACACATCGGAGATCTGACGGCTCAATTTAATTCACTCTCCACAAAAAATATATATTTCTGTTTGCCATCTCACGACTGAATGTAATGATGTTTTTGTATTTTTTTCCTCAGAATAAAAAATTTCCTCTATTTTTTACCTTTTGGACATCATAGAACTTTTTTGTTTAGTGTTAAAATTTGATCACCCTTCGATTCGATTTTGATTAAATTTTCAGAGATTGTAGAGGTCCGTATTTAGATGATTCCATATAGATTTGATGAAATTCCATCCGCTACTTTCGCTTAGGCTTGTGCTTTTTCGTTGCTACTACACTTATTTCAAAATGACTCTTTTTTGGAGGCTAAAGTTGGGGAATAATACATAAACGATCTAGTATCAATTCGATTACAATAAATTTATACTCTGCGCGATTAATATTTTTAAGGCACATAGAAAAGAAGGGGCTTTATAACGAAAGAATTTGTAAAAAGTTAATATGTCCTGTTCCGATTCGTAAGCGTCCGATGGGTAGACCGAACCGAAGATGGGAAGATTGCGTTAAGGCTGATCTGATGGGGCTGGGTTTAGACGACGCCTGGTGGAGAGTGGTGTCGGCATCGAACCTTTGGGTCCCCTAAGCCTTATTATTATTGTATAATAAAAGTATATAAATGTTTCACTGAGGTCGCTTTCATGTCGAACGCATTAGAGAAAAGGATAGCTATCTGAAGTGAGAGTTATCATCACTGGGCTTCAGTAGTTTACTATATTTTAATAACATTTAGTAGTTGGAATTATAATTATAATTTACAAAATTATTACTGGTGCGTTAACTTTTTTTGGGGGGATTGGAAATTTCATACAGTCAGTATAAAATTATTATTTTTTTCATATTTTAGGCAATAAAACTTCCAATTTTCTTCATATTTTTTTATTTATGCTTGTTGTCTCTTACGTTTCGGGACAATTTTCCCATCATCAGAGTAATATTTTTATTTTTACATTCATTTTTTTTGATGTGACACCATTTGTCAAAAATTAAATATTTGTCACATTTTTTAAAAATTATTTGGTATTACACATATTCACTGATACACTAATAGCCAGATGTTGATTAGTGTATCAGTGAATATGTACCAACTATGAATATCACTGAATGAATGAATATCAGTGAATATACACCAAATAATTTTTAAAAAATGTGACAAATATTTAATTTTTGACAAATGGTGCCACATCAAAAAAAAATGAATGTAAAAATAAAAATATTACTCTGATGATGGGAAAATTGTCCCGAAACGTAAGAGACAACAAGCATAAATAAAAAAATATGAAGAAAATTGGAAGTTTTATTGCCTAAGATATGAAAAATAAGATAATAATAATAATAATAAGGCTTAGCGAACCCGAAGGTTCGATGCCGACACCACCAATCGCTTGTTACACACCTCCCTCCACCGTTCGCCGTCCAAACCCAGTCCCTTCAGATCGGCTTTAATACAATCTTCCCACCTTCGCTTCGGTCTACCCCTCGGACGCTTACCATTCGGCACAGCAAATATTAACCTTTTAGGAATTCTCTCGTTACTAAGCCCAACAACTTTACAAGCCCATTTGATTCGCCGCAATGAAATTACCTCAATTATATTACCCGGATACAGCTCACGCAATTCGGCGTTGTGTAACCGTCTGAACTCTCCGGTTAACTCATCCTTCTTCGGTCCGAATATTCTACGCAATACTTTATTTTCAAAAACCTTAAGACGCTGCTCATCCCTTAATGTAAGCGGCCAAGTTTCGCATCCATAAAGAACTGTAGGCAAGATAATTGTTTTATAGATTCTAATTTTTAAGTTTCGGGACAAGAGGCGCGAACTGAGTAGTTTTGTCACAGAAAAATAACAAGCATTCCCCGCCTTCAGTCTAACTTTAATCTCTTCTTCAATTTCGTTTTTTCTAGTTATCGTAGAACCTAGATACCTAAATTTATCTACCTGTTCAAACATATTACCATCTATATCCATATCACCACTAGTATCGCCATTTTTGCAGCTAACCATATATTTTGTTTTATCCACGTTTATTTCGAGTCCTAGTTCTTTACCGGCTTTCATTAACGTTGTCGTATTTAGTTTTATAGTTTCAACGTCTTCGCTTAACAGTACCAGATCATCAGCATAGCCCAGCACGGATGTTGTCCCGCCCAGATCCAACCCTTTCTCGGTTCGCATTACCTCCCTAATGGCATGTTCTAATGCCAAATTGAACAGGACAGGCGAAAGAGAATCACCCTGTTTTAAGCCCGAACGAACCTCAAATTTTTCGGACAAATTATTACCGATTCTAACTTTATTGAGTGTCTCCGTCAAGCACATCCTGACTAGATTTACTAGTTTTTTTGGAATCCCCTGCTCGATTAGAATATTATACAGTTTCTGGCGGTCAATAGAATCGTAAGCCTTTTTAAAATCTATATACAGCTGGTGAACAATACCGTTATACTCCAATTTTTTCTCTAATATTTGCCGTAAAGAAAATATTTGATCAATAGTCGAACGATTCCGTCTAAATCCGCATTGGTAGTCTCCGATAATTTCCTCAGCGTATTCCGTGATTCGACTGGTTAAGATTAAAGTGAATATTTTATAACATACCGGAAGGAGTGAAATTCCTCGATAGTTATTACAATCCGCCCTCGGACCCTTTTTGTGAATCGGAATAAGAATAGATTCTTTCCATTCTTCAGGTAATTTCTCGTTCACCCAGATCTTTTCAACCAACCGATGTATTTTAGAAACTGCAGCTTCCCCGCATGCCTTAATTAGTTCAGTAGGAATATTATCGATTCCCGCTGCTTTATATGATTTTAATTTTCCGATAGCTACTTCAACTTCCTCTTTACTTGGTCCTTCTATTAACGGTTCAGCACTCTGGTACTCAGAAGGAGGACACAGATCATAATTTCCCGTATTTAAATTATTGTCAAAGTGGTCCTTAAACTTATTCAATATGTCAACCGGATCGGTCAGAATATTGTTATTATCATCCCTAATTCCAGACGTTACGGGCCCTACATATTTACGTGATCTGTTTATACCTTTGTACATGTCTCTTACGTTATTTTCGATTCTATTAGTTTCTATTTCAATTATTTTATTTTTAAGATACTCCCTTTTTTTATTTTTGAGCAATTTTGTCGTTTCGTTCTTTGAGATTCGGAAGTATTCCAGATTGTCTTCGCTAGGATTATTTAGAGCTTTTAATTTAGCAGTTTTTCTTTTTTCACACATGTTTAAGCAATCTTCATCAAACCAGGGTTTGTTATTCTTATTTTCCTTTTTTCCTAGACACGAGTTACCGACCGCTTTAATATTATCCCTGATCTCTACCCATAACTTGTCAATATGCTCGTGGTCCTCTTCAGGAAGCTCTAAAGCTTCAAACCTATTCTTAACATCTAGCTCGAATTGGTTTCTAATTGATGGATTTTTTAATTTTTCCAAATTAAAATTCTCAAAATCGAAACGGTTTTCTTTTCTCTTTTTTATATTAAGTTTTTGTCGAAGTTGCGCGATTACTAATTCATGATCCGACCCACATTCTGCTCCGCGATAAGACCGTACATTAATTATACTGCTTTGCCAGCTGTGTTGTATCAAGACATGATCGATTTGATTTCGTGTTTGCGAATCCGGTGATGTCCAAGTATATTTATGAATATCCTTGTGTTTAAACGTCGTACTTTTAATTATCAGGTTTTTCGAGATGGCAAAGTTTATCAGACGGATCCCATTATCATTACTATATTCGTGCAAACTTTCTTTACCAATCGTCGGAATATAAACTTCTTCCCTTCCTACCTTTGCGTTCGCGTCACCTACAATCATTTTCATGTAGTTTCGCGGTAGTTTATCATAAACCCATTCGAGTTTATCGTAAAATTCACTTTTGACTTCATCGTCACTGTCTTCGGTCGGACAATGTATGTTTATTAATGCGATTTTAAACCAACGTCCCTGAAATGTAGCTACCGAAATTCTATCACTAAAGAATTGTACGTCCCTCAAAGCGGATAGTAATCTACTCCTAATTAGAAACCCGGTACCTAAACAATGATTCCCGCTTCCTCCGTACCAAATAGTGTACTTCCCTTCCCTCATCGAGCCCTCCCCTGGCCAGCGAACCTCTTGCAGAGCCACGACATCCAAATTGTACCCATTTACCTCATTCGCGACCGATTTTAGCCCCCCTGCTGTGTTTAAACTCCTTACGTTCCACGTACCAATATTTAAATCCCTATATTTCAACTTGCGGCATGAATCCCCTAAAGCAGTCCCCACCCGGAGACCCGAACGGGGGACTAGTTTACCTCCGGATAATGAGCGTTTTACCTTAGGGAGATCCATGACTTTTTGTGGTGTTTGGTGAACTAAAGATATGTGAGTAGGGCGTTCAATCCTACGTCACACCCTCCAGCAAGTCTGGTGGGCCCCTACCTCCAGCAAGTCTGGAGGTCCCCTCCCTCCAGCAAGTCTGGAGGGTCCCTCTCATTGTTGGTCAGCGAGTCCATCGGACTTAGCCGGGAGGAACTTCCAAGGAATTTCCACCGACCATCCCCACATCCGCCACCCGTGGGACGCTCCCCATACGCGGTAATGAGCCCGCGCGAGGTATGAAAAAAAAAATAAAAACTACATCTGGCCAAAAATTACATTAATGAATATTAAAGAATATATACAGTATCTTCAGTAAAAGTATATTAGAACAAGTAAAATTAACACCATTTTGAAAAAAAGAAAAAGAAAAAAAATAATATAAGAATGGGTTGATTTTTAAGGGTTAATATAAACAAATATTAACATCGAGCAACCCCGAAGAAATTATCAATGTCACTCAATATCTGTATTCAATAAATAGATTTCAAATGAAAATAGTGAATAATAAAAACACAACTAAATAAGAAGATTATATATGAAAAATATATATATATATGAAAAATAAGAAGATTATAAAATTATTTAGTTGTGTTTTTATTATTCACTATTTTCATTTGAAATCTATTTATTGAATACAGATATTGAGTGACATTGATAATTTCTTCGGGGTTGCTCGATGTTAATATTTGTTTATATTAACCCTTAAAAATCAACCCATTCTTATATTATTTTTTTTCTTTTTCTTTTTTTCAAAATGGTGTTAATTTTACTTGTTCTAATATACTTTTACTGAAGATACTGTATATATTCTTTAATATTCATTAATGTAATTTTTGGCCAGATGTAGTTTTTATTTTTTTTTGTCCAGAACTGTTATTCATAAGGGACCTCGTCCCAGAATGGAGTTTATTTTCTATCTACCTATCTATCTATATAGATTGCCATCATTGTATGGATTTAGAAAATTTAGAAATTTCCCTCTCTGATTTTTATAGGCAGAGCATTCCATAATGACTTATTGGAGTGTTTCTTTTTTGTTACATTTATTAGAATAGAAAAATAATTTTATTCTGGGACGAAGTTCCTTCAGAATAACAAAAAGTACAGAAATTAGAATTTTACATCTGGTCAGATAAAAACAAACATAACAAATTAAGATAAAGATAGGTCATTAAAAAAAAGAAAAGAAAACAATATTGGTTATACATACTATATACAAAATAAAATAAAAAAAATCTATATAAAAAACTCTTGAAACCATACTAAGATACTTAAAACTATGTACAATGTTAAAATATAAATAAACCCTTTTAGAAAAAATAAAAAATACAGAAAAAATAAATGTATATTCTTCTTAACAGTAAAATCTGTTTCTGTTGAAAAAAAAAAGAAAGTCGAATCTATAATAAGTATTTAGATTATGAGCTATATGTGAATATGGTCTTATAGATAATATGTAATTTTACATAAAAGGTTAGCTGGTGCCTGACTGTTTTGGGGACAGGAATTGGAATAGGAGGGTTTTGAATGTAGATAAGGATAAAGAATATCGAATTTTGATAGGAAGGGAATTCCAGAAACTAACAGAACGTGCAATAAAGGAGTTTTTATATGAATTTTTAACGGTAATGCGCTGTAAGTACACTTTGGATAGCCCATGATTTGTTCTAAATCTAGAAGATTTTTGAATTATATCTTTTGGTTGTTTTTTCTTATTTATTTAGCTCCAAAATGGCGACGATCCGATAGCCTCTAAATGAAGTGTCGTTAGTGGGGGCTTTAAAGTAAGACTGACCCCGCGACCCCAATAGGAACCCATTGTTGTAATGAGGCCCGATTTACACCTGAGAGCCATTATGGCTCCTGCATACAAAGTGCTCCATAACCACAACAACCTATATCGTTCGGTTTAACACGACCGGTTAATATTAACAAGTATTTGAATAACAGATAAGTCTTACCTAGTCTTGTACGGTAATTGCAAGTTAAAGCATTAGCTTAGCTTAGCAGGGCCTATCCTGCCATAAATACATCTCAAATATAATTTTTATTTCCATTAAAAAAAAAGATAAGCCCAGTACAACTTCCTCATCATTAATATAATATAAACAAGGAAAACATATTTACAGATTTAGTTCTTTATTTCAAGATGTTCCGGGAAAAAAGTATTATTCTTTAACACGTCACTGATGTTAAACATAAGCCATCTGGGATACGTTTGTGTCCCCCTCTTTTTTTTTTTTTACACCTAATGAAAACTCCTATATATATACGTATCCATATGCATTCACTCCACTAAGGATATATATATATATATATATATATATATATATATATATATTATTTTTATTTATTATATCATAGTTTGGACTTTTCTTTTTTATTGACAATTATTTTTAGTGTTGCCCAAAATCAAGCTTAGTCTTGCACTTTGCAAGACCAAGTTTGGTTATAAAAAAAAAATGTTTTTTTTTTTTAAATAGAAATTGAGGGAAAATAGTTACGAATACTAGATAATTAGTTACTTGTAATCAATAACTGGTTGAACAAATATGTTTTTGTATTTAACTCTTAGAATTTTTCTTTCGGGGATTTGTTAGGTTTTCTCATTCCGAAAAACTACAGTAATATCTATATAGTATGTAATGGTAACATTTTTTAAAAGGTTATTAAATTTACGACAAAACTATTTTAAAAAATCGTCTAATTTGGGCCAGTTTTAGTAACATAAAAGTGTATTGAATTTTGTTTTCAATCCTAATTATTTTCTCTTTATGAGATTTTGATGTTGTGTTTAGTTCTTTGTACAATACAGGTCTACCAATACAATTCTAACACAAACAATTAGACAGAAATTGGGTACTGTCTTGATTGAAAAAACCGGATAGTCTTAATTTCATTTTCTATCAACCATACCTTAATCTGGCATCGTCGGTTTGGGACAACACCCCCAGTCACCATTGAGAAGACTTGTTCATTGATCCAGGAAGAAAATTTATAAAATGCCTTATTGACTTAACAGCTATGGCTTCATTCATGTTTTCATTAACTTTTTTCCCTTCTGAATCTTCCTTCATTCATACTTTGCATTAAATAATTTTTAATCAAATAATCTAGCAATCCTCCATTTTTATTTCGATATGAAATTAAAAAAAGAAAAATCAAAACGTTAAAAGATATCGACCAAAGAGGAGAATTCACAAACTTTGTTTACAATACAGCCTTAACATTACTATAACTAATAACATTTTAGGAGGTTGACACACAAGGGTCATTTATCACTGTCGCTTTCTCACTGTCATGATAGTACTACTACCACAGAAAACTGTCATCGTGGAAGCGAAGTATGATACTCATGTAACTCGAAGTTTACTTTATTTGCAAAGTTCATTCATATTTTATAACCTGTCATTGACGTTCGGTCGAGTTCTCAAGACTGAATTAAATAATATCATGGACTATTTCAACCGCAGACGAAACCTTGAAGTGATTTTGCCATTTGTTGCGAAACAGTTCTGTCATTATAGACGTTGGGGTCACTCTCTTGTTACTCACGCAATCGCTCAAATCTACCTTTCATTATTGATCCCCTTCGTGTTATTTCGAACATTAGGAAAATATCTTGAAACAGGATTCGGAGTTCCTGTCTAGATAGTGTTATCACAGTGAAGGGTTTAGAGAGATTCGGTTTTATAAAGGAAATGAACGATATCAGGAATTGATTTTGGATTTCTAACTATCGCGTTACTAAGAGGTTTGGAATTTATTATTCACTGTTATAAATGAGTATGCTAAATTAAGATGTGTTCATTCTTCATTATCTATATAAATAAAACAAAGGTTTTGTCTGTACATTCTATAGAATCAACCCATTTCATGATATCTTTCCGTTTCATACATTACAGACACCAAATCCACTTTTTAAAAAAATTTTTGTCTGTCTGTATGTCCGCATTGTCTAATAAAATTTTTTCAGGGATAAGCTTAGCAATGGCTAATGGTGGACTTTTGAAAATTTGACATTATATTTAGGTTTGCTTGACTTAAAAAATAGGCTTTAAATGAAAACAACATATTGAGCAGAACCAAAGTTATGAATTCTTAAATAATTTGTCTAGAGATCCCGGTTAGGCAATTACTTCGATTTCCATCTCAATCTACTCTATCGCGAGCCACACTTAAAAGTTTTACTATTCAATTGATGGAAAAAATTATCACAACTCAACGGGAAAAAATCCGGAATCCCGAACATCTGTAACGCCTTGTCACTTAAAACAAGGTGAAACACTCATTTTTCAATTTTGCCTGATCTTCCCGTCCAAGGTTTCATTCGATTCAACTTCCCAAGCCTAACAAATGTTGTCGTATACATTTTTAGGATTAACCAAATGTATTAGCAGGAAATTGGAAGAAAAAAAAACCTCCACAAATTAGAAATTTTATGAAATTGAGTTTGGATCCCTCCCCCTCCTATGATGCAAAATCCATCTCAAAAAACTATTCTCAAATTTTAACTATACACCCTTCAACCACGGGCACATCAACTAGTGTGTATTGTGGTATATTTGTGATTAACATAAAGTTAAGTAATTTACTAGAGATTCATGAGACTATAAAATCACTTCACCATTCCAAATCATTTTTTTTTTTTTTTTGCAATAAATTTCTGTCCGGCAATCACCGGTTGGTTTAAGAATGAGCCCAATAAAATCTGATCTTGTATAAAATATCGGATAATGATATGTTTCATGATCTTTAAACGAGACAGAGTTTGCTGATTTGTACATTTTTTTGTCCCATTTATTGAAATTTATTGATAAATTTAATTAATATAAACTGATGTAAAACTGACGTAGGTATACCAAATATATGTTAGATTATAATTTTAAAAATCTAACCACATAGTCCTATTTCTCAATAATGCAGTTAAAAAATAAAATAACCCATCAGCGTTATGCCAATTCATGTATCATTAGGGCAGAAAAAACATGAGCAGATTACACCATACCATCCAAAACTAATATGCGATTGGATATCATGCAATCATGTGGTCTTGAGTTTGTTTTCTTATCTGTCCCGATGATACCTGAATGAGTGAAATGTTGACGAGTTGTTTTAGTTTTTGGTGAGGATCTGATGTTTTAGTTTTTACTTGCATTTTAGTAACAAAAGATTGTATTTTTACAATTATAACCTTTATTTTAATATATTATGCCATTTGCACGTACGCTGCAGCACACCTATTAAATTAGATGTATTTATTAGCCATTAGCTACTAGTTTGCTTGATAAGCTTTAATTTTGTTGTTATAGTAGGAGTCCCTTGGCCATTTTCTTTTTCATCTTCGTCTATCAGGTGACATGGATCAGAAAATCGAAAAGACTGGTGGATTGAATTGATTTAAGAGTTGAAGAGTGAAATGAAGTGTATTTGTTGCTGATGTAGAATTTTACTGTTGGGATGTTTAAGTCGTTATGTATAGTGTTATTTGATTTTTTATCGTTGTTTGTATTTTATTTATATGTGTTTGTTTTGCCGAACCCCAAAATTCTGCTCGGTATGTCAAAATTGGTCTCCGAAGATCTGTAGTCTGGAAGATGTGATAGTTGGTTATACTTTTTATTACTTAATTGTACCGTTAGATTCGTATAATGTAATCTATTATATTGATTTGATTTTATTAGATGATTAATTTCGTATTTTCATTTGATTTAAATTTATAATTTCATCACATTATGACATTTGTATTTTTTAGGGTAATTTTATTTGTTATTAATTTTATTACTGATGTTTCGTAACTTCACCACCAACTTAATCTATAACAATATAGACCTATTAATTATATTGCATATCAATCTCTGAACAAAAATATTGCGTACGTTATGTAGACAGGTACGTCTTCGTCAGTTTCTCTAAACAGGCAAATCCGTTCCTTATTGCGGGTACTGTATAATCTGCCCCGTGTACATTTTTTTTTTTTTTAATCTTCTAATATTTATGCGCGCATGTCGACGAACTGTTGATAACCAGCAGATGGTCTAATAATAATAATAATAATGAAACTGACATCTCAGATATGGGGAAGTATATCACCCAACAGTGCCTCTTTTCCCTGGCTTGATTCAATTACCATGCTTAATTAAGGAAGGAGATCTCTCATCCAGCGCCTTTTTAGTCTCATATTGATGGGCGTGTCATCTGAAGCCAAATCTCTTATTAGTATGTCTGTGTAAGTTAGTATGAAATCGTTTCTATAAAATCCTTATGTGTTGGTCACCTGTAGACAGGTGGCAATATGTAAGTACCAAGGTGCTTTAGTTTTGAGTCGCAATATTTTTTATTGAAAATTTTTTGTAAGTGGATCCTTTTAGCTATACTGTATATATGTGAGGAGTGTGTATATATAGGTATAAGCAAGTATAGGTATTTATTTAATTTATGTATTAATTTTGGAGATTTTTTTTTTTGTTTTTTATTTTTCTATTAATATCGTCCTCCTGTAAAAGCCGCTAGCGGATCGAGGAGTTGATTTTGAAGGGCTACAGCCCGAAAGTTTGTTTTTTCTCTCTTTATATATAAAGATAATTATTTAGGAAGAAAAAGGAAGAAAAAGAAAGAAACTAACTACCTATACGAGATGGTGTTTAAATGATTCTTGAAGTTCTATTAAATGTAATTACATGAACAATAATACTTTTCAGAGATACATTTTTTTGTTAGATATTAATATATTTTACCATTTTGAGGGAGCGAAATCTCCTCCCTCTCTGTAGATCCACCTGTGTTCAAAGTTATGACCGAGTTCGTGTTCCGATATAAATTGGAGGAAAGTTGTATTTAAAATATTAAAATTTTGTATTTGAATTCCCTTATATTTATATAAATATAAAAGCTGTTATCAATACAAACTTTATTACTAGAGAGAACTAAAATAAAATCTTAATACTGATCAACTGTGCTGAGTCGCTAATTGGCACAGCCTAATCCATCTGATTGTCAATATCTTACATTTCCGTTTGATGATATACTTTGTATAAAAAAATGGCGTTTGTTGTCTTCTTATCTCATCCTCATTCTTCTCAATCCCGTCACCCGGATCCATAAAGGAATGACCTAATTTAATAGAGGATTTCCCGACTGGGTCTGAAATAATAGACTCCGCCATACTCTGTATCTCTGTATCGCCGTTAAGGCTATAAGGGTTTTCCCGGGCCAGGGAGTGTGGACGGGGATTTAAAAGACGCCTTGGCACCGGGACGCGAACTCGTGACTTTTTTATAACACATTTATCATATATCAGGTTGCCGGGCAACGGTGGTCTCTGGCTATCCTTTCAACTTCTAGCCTTTCCAAAAAGCAATCGAAAGAGGAATTGCGCCCCTGTATTTCCAAACCTTACCATCTTACCGAAAAATTTCTCTCCCCGATTCTCCTCTTTATTTCTTTTTTAGGTACGGATTTCTTTTTTTTTTTGTGGAGAATTAATTAGATTGAGCCGTCAGATTTCCGAAGTGTTAACGCTCGAGTAAAGTCGGCTAATTTAAATATTTTTACATATGGATTAGATTATCTCAGAAATTAAATATCGGGTCTGCATACTGTAAGCGAGGAAATTATTCAGCATTTCATACTCTCTGTAATAGGCTATAATTGAAAATTATATCTTAACGCGACGCCTTGTTAGAGAGGCGAAAAGGAAAAAATCGTGTCTAAAAATAAATGATATCGAGTTTTATGAAAGATATGGATTAAAATATTTCAAATACTAAAAATCGGACCTGTATAACGTAAGTGAGGGAAATGTTCATCATTTCATCTTCTTTATAATGAACTATAATTTATATATTATATTAATTTCGCTGTATCGATGTTTTCACTTCTCTCGTGCGGTCTGAAGCACACACCGTGTTTCTTTTCATATATTTTCTCCTCATTTTGTATTTTGAGATATCGCAGCTCATCGTTCGTCTCATATATAATTATAAATCAATTATAAGTACCTATTTTCCTTTCCTTTTCCGTCTCCCGGAACTAAGCAATACATCAGCTGGAGTTTTTGTATCAATCTTTTGATTACATTTTTTTTTGTGGCTTTATGAACGATTATATTAGCCAATATACCAATTAAATTTAATTAAAATGTCAGTTTTTTATTATGACTCTAAATTGGAAAATCATCTCCGAAAATTAAGGAGGAATCAATAAAGGCATGATGGACAGTTTCTCTGTATTATTTTTGTTTTTTTCGCTTCGTTATTTACAATTATACTGTAACATATCTAGTTAATGTATCTTTTATTTTTGCACTCATTATTTTTTTTTTTTGTTTTTTATTGAAAAATATTACAATCTGTCTCAAGGACATTTATAATAGTGTTCACAGATCAGATTCACACTCTATGTACAGTAAATAAAATAAATTATACAGAAAAATAACATATATACAATAAATAAGAATAAAATAACCTAAAAATAAATAAATAAAAAGAACACATACCTACCTATATACAATATTTACAATTTGGTGAGGAAACTCCAAACCAGACTTGTCTCTCCAAGTGTGGAGGGAAAAACATGGCTCCAGGAGATCCCAGCACTTCTCTCTCAACCGCGTCACTGGGGCTAAACCCAGTGGAGATTGAGCAAGAGTGCTTATATAATAGTTATTGCTTTTCATTTCCTGTCCCTATTTTTACATTTACTTTTTTTTTCCTGTTAGTTTCTTCAAACTATTTTATTTTTTCTATTTTAAACGATGCGATCGTATCAGAGAAGCGTCTTTAAAATACCTCACTCCTGTAAAGTAAAGATAGTGAAATCGTATTGAGGACTAATTAGCTAGAACAGGTGTCCGCGCCCTCTTACCTGTTACCTGAGGGACTCCGGGCTGTTAGCTCTTAGCAACTCCAGCGGCACTTTCTCCTTGGGAACAGAAAAAGAAAGAAGAAAGAAGAAAAAAAATTAATCCGACCTGCCTGTGGGAAGTAGGCGGCGTTATCTCCCAATATGGGGAGACACTGGGATAACTTTAGAGAAACTCCGGAGTAAATGAAATAAACAAACGTATTTATTGTGGATAAAGTAATATAGTTCTATGTAGCTATGATTATTATCTTAACTCTGCATTATATAATTTGTCAATTAAGTTTTTCTTTTTTGGTAAACCAATGACTTCCTGTCCTTCAGTATCCTTTAACAACACCTCACCTATCCCTATTGAACAAATCCGTTATCTAGGACTTTACCTGGACAAACGTCCAACTTGGAATTCACATATCAGACTGAAACGACTAGAAACCGCACGACGTTTCCGACTACTTCAGCACTTACTAGACAAACGTTCTAAACTTCCTAGTAATTACAAAAGACTAATATACATGACTATAATAAGGTCTATTTGGACTTACGGAGTTGAGCTATGGGGCTCCACCAAACCTTCAAATTCCTCTTGTATCCAATCCTTACAATCCAAAATCATCCACAATGACCTTAATGTTACTTATGTATCACATATCCTAATTGACTTTCGTTTTCACGTCAGTGTTCTACCACTTAAATTTCCTACAATAGGGCTTCTCTTCTTTTCTTTTTTTCGGTTTTATAACCAAGTTTCATTTATTTTTTTTTTATTCATTATCCTATCACAACGTTTATTTATTCTTTATTTTCTAACCTTCTATAGTTTTCTCTAATAATAATAATGAAAATTCCCCTTTTGTTTACTTTAAAATGTAATATTGAGTGCCTATCTGATGATAAGTAAGAAATACAATGGAGTGAACGTGGCCGAAAATAGAGGTTCTATAATAGTCTGTCATTTAGGGTCTCTTATCTAGGATCTATATGGATCTATTTCTGGATTGCTGGATATGAATCGATCTATGTTAAGCCCTTCGAAGGCTAGCAGATGCTTATCTCTTGATATCTTTATCCTATAAATCTCTCTAGTTGCTTGCCTGTATTGTATTGTTCTGTATCTATTATGATAATATTAATTTCTATAATAAATACTTAAATGTATGATTACTGCCATGAAGTAGCTATTTAGCTGAAAATTTATAACTTAAAGTTTTTTTTATTAAATTAAATGAATGAGTCTATGTAATAATTTTATTTAATTTTAACTTATTAAATTCTATAACGTTTTTTCTCTTTTTTGCAGGTAATGAATGGTCTACAAGTATTTCTAGAATAATAAGCTATGCTCATGAATATAGGTAAGAGGTAATTTAACATTCATTCAATTTTCTTATTTAAACCATTATTTAACGTATTTTTTTAAATAATTAATTTATTTTTGTAAATTTTTCTTGGTTTCACTAAAGTTAGATACATGATTGTTCCGTACATACGATAAATACAAGAACTAGCTTGAATGAACATGTAAAAAAAATGTCACTCAGTTGACAAAAATTTTGATTCCTCAAAAAATATTTCGCCCCATAATGTTCACAATACTGATATATTTTCTCTATTTAAACCTTATAAATCGCGTTTTAACTTTATTTGCAAGGGTTGTTGATGTGTTTTTGGCCAAACTTTTATGAACTTATTCTCACTAGAAAGCATCTCTTCGTATAGAATTTCAGTCCATTTGTGCCAGAGAATACTCTAGGTGACGAAATATAGCTGCAAAAATTTTCTAACAAATCTTATATTTGTGTACCATCGAAAAAACGTTTAGTCCGTGATATAGGCCCCTTAACATCCGCCTGATACTTCGTAAATAGTTTCCTCTCATCGTAACCTACAACTATTTTATTTAAAACAATTCTTGGAATTGGGGCGTTTTCAATTTGGTGAGCAGCAAACTTTGTCTATTAAATTGTATATATAGTTTGTACCAAACCTATTTGTTTTCCACCTGAATCGTAAGATATTTTGAGCACGAAATCGAGAAAAAAGGTTGCCCTCAAAAATATTGAGCAGTTTGGCGTGACCTATTCACCCAAAATGTCAAAATAACGGCCTTATATTGGCCATACAGCCCATTATTTTTGTAGGCCACTTTTTTTCTCGATTTTGTGCTCAAATTCTCTTACAGACTACTGCAGCACTTACTTGATAAACGCTCTAAACTTACTATTTATAAAAGACTCATATATATTACTATAATAAGGCCTATTTGGACTTATGGAATCGAGCTTTGGGGCTCTACTAAATCATCAAATTCCAATCCTTCATAAAATGCTCAATGCTCCCTACGTTGTCACAAATTAAATCATCCATAACGACCTTAATGTACCATATGTTTCCGGTTTAGCTCAATCCAGATACCTATCCTTCCATTATAAACTTCTGAACCATCCGAACCCTTTTGTTTCCACCCTTGCTTCCTCTTCTATTCCTGATAATCCTCCGAGGCGTCTGAAAAGAAGATGGCCTCGGGACCTTCTAATATAGAAATATAATTGGAGTGCTACCGATGGTTAGTTTCTCTTCATGCTGTACGTGTCAGTATTACATTTCAACAATAATAAATAAAAATAATAATAAAATAAAATTCTCTTACGATTCAAATGAATAGCAAATGAGTATTCACGAGTATTTGGTATCTAATTAAATAGGCAAAGTTTGCAACCGTCCCAACTCCGAAAATTTTCGTAAATAAAATATTTGTAGATTACGTTGAGATGAAGCTATTTACGATGTTTCAGGCGGATGTTAATAATTTGATAAAATTGGGTCTTTACCTAAGAAGTACTTGAACACCTTCAGTACTGCAAACATGCCCAGATGATGACCTACGTGTTTTGGGTTGAAACGTCGGCAACAATAACAAAAATTCAAAATGACAGAATATTTATTTTCTGTGATAAGCTTATAAAATTTCTTCTTTTTTAAATGCAGTCAAAAGGGCGATATCCGATTAACTTCCTGTTCAGTCAATGACTTGTCTATTAGATGTTAACTATTGTTGAAACTTCATTTCTTATCTTCAAATAGAATCTTTAATAATAACAATAATACTTTATTTATTCTGTTACGAGTCCCTTTAGAACTTTAGAATAATAAAGAACGACGTAAATATGAGCTAAGGAGCCTCAGAGATACATAAATAAAAATACACAGTAATTAAACAGTCATAGTAATAAAATTAAAAATTATAAGCTACTTTCTAATTTTAATCAGTTAATAATAAAAAATAAAAAGGATGAAGTAAAAATAATGAAGAACGAACTAATAATTTATATACATATTGACATTAGTATCTGTTTACAATCTAACTAACGCTATTTATATATTTTATTACTCATAGTGCTACTTAATACAAGTTCCTCAATTTGTAACAGTTATTAGTCGTAATCTTTTGTTTAAAAATTTGTTTTTTAAGAATTGAACATTGCAGTTGCGTTTCACCTTCACTGTTAAAAAAGAAGATGATAAATGATATGCTAATCTAAACAGATTGTTATTCAAATGGCCTTTTTTTAAACTTCTTAATGAGTTCCTACCTGCTTTACGTTTCAGCATTCAATTTTTACATAATGGATTTTTGAAAAGTTATAATAGCACTTTTTGATGGAGTTCTTATAATACTTTAGATATTTAAATACATATATTCATATATTAGGTTGGCTAATAATTCCTTTCGGTTTTTCTGTTTATTTTTATGTCACTATGATACACTTCTTATCTGATGAATTAATCACTAAGGTGGATTGTTTATCCTGTTTGTAATATGTCAACAACTATATCTGTTAACTCTTGTTGAAACTAGCTTAGTATTGTGTTTGCTATTGCAATGTGAATATGGAAGAAAATATCATTCATTATCGGCATATTATTTTAAAAAAGGTAAGCGTGCTGCAGAAGCTCATAGAAAAACTTGCAGTGTTTATGGGGATGATGTCTTAACCGAACTCACCTGAACCATAAAATGGGTTTGCCAAATTTAATTCAGCAAATTTTGATATCAATGGAGTTCAACGGTCTGGTCGCGCACATGAAATTGAAACGAGCAATGTTAAGGCCATTGTTGATCAAAATCCCACCCAATCAGTGCGAGAGATTGCTATGGCTAAAAAAACGAAATGTATCGCACACAAGCGTAGAAAACCATTTGAACAAGCTCGGCTATGTTTCCAGCCTTAATGTTAGGGTCCCTCATATGTTTTTTTTTTCTTTCGAAAATCACAAAAAATGTTATAACTTCAATACAACTTCAGCTATCTACAAGAAATTAACTACATAAAATGACAACAACAGGACCTTCGTAAACAAACTACAAATGGAGATTAAAAATAAAAACCTATTAGTAGTTTTTGTATGTTTATTCCTTATCTAGCCATTAAATAAAAAAATCATTCATACGGCTTTGAAGAGCATTACTTCAGCTTTCCAATGGATATAGTAACATCGAATTTGAAGAACATGCTGAAGAGTTGAGAATGATCGGAAGGGTGTTGTGTTCCACCCTATTCACTAGACCTAGCTCCAAGTTACTATCACTTATTCCGGTCTCTGCCGAACTCCATTAATGGCAAGAAATTCTAAAAGGAAGAAGACATCAAAAATCACTTGGATCAGTTTTTAACAACAATCTCCAGACATTCTATAAACATGGCATTATGCAGTTAGTGGAAAGATGAGAAAAAGTCATATTAAATAATGATCAATATATTGTAGATTAAAATAAATTTTATTTTATTATAGTACATTGATTTTTTTCAGCCTAAAAAAAACGAAACGACTTATTTGCCAACCCAATATTTCATTACATAATATTCACGCACTTATATTAAATTTTCAGTTATTTTATTTACTGAAAAATGCTACTATCTGTCTCAATTAAGGACTTTTTTTTTTAAACTTGTTTATTGAGAAATATTACAATCTCTGTTTCTATAGTGTTAAGAGATCACATTCACACTATGTACAATAAATAATACATAAAAATAAATAAGACTAAAATAACTTAAAAATAAATAAATAAAAACATACCTATATACACTATTTACTATCAGGCGAGAGAACTCCGAGCCAGACTTGTCCTTTCAATTGTGGAGGAAAAGCATGACTCCAGGAGATCCCTGCACTACTCTCTTAACCGCGTCAGTGGGGCTAAACCCTGTGGAGATTGAGCGAGAGCGCTTTAGCTTCAGGCATTACTAAAGCCATGTTTTATCCTTAAACCTTAATTTGCTTTATAATATGTTTTTTTTAAGTTAACTATTCATCTCCTTTTGTTTTCTTTTATGTAGCAAGAGGGATTCATGTGATGTTTGTTCTGTTTTGTTTCTGTAATATTTATCTGAAATGTAGTACAATAAATTTAGAAGTTTTATTGTTAAAATGTTTACAATATTAACTGATCGTTTCGTCCAAATTAATTAAGTTGGGAAATTTTTGAGTATCACCTCAAGATGTGTAAAGAAATTGTTATTTTCTATCCAGTCATCTAAAAGTATCCATGTTTTCTTCAAAAATTACTACATATATAATACCTTTCCGCTTAGTAATACCTTTCATATATAAGCCCTTTCCGGAAGAGATGGATTTAATTTTAATTTTTAAATCAATATATTAAAATATCAAAGGGACTATATCGAAAGTCGATAATACCGAAGTAGATACTATCGTTGGTCATCCCTAACCTAGATGTATAAACAGTAGATATAATCATTTTCACAAGAAGACCTTCATCGTAATAGTTAATTATTACTTAAATAGTTAAAAGGAAGCACTTAATGAAATTATTTTAATTTTTTCGTTTATTATTTTCAATAATGAACCATTGTAATCGAACAAAAAATTTAAAAACTTAAACCTGTCTCAAAATTTGAGGTTTTACGTTTCAGGATGCGTAGAATTCAAAAAGCGAATAAAAAAATTTTTCTCCATCTGCCGTCCGCTCATTTTTTCCGAAACTACTGGACCGATTTTTTTTGAAATTTGGATTTAAAATCAGAGGTCATCCGAGGATGATCCTCCTTCATTGACATTTCTATCAGCTTTTTATTTTCAAAATGGGGGCCGAAAAAGCTGCGTGGCTATAGACTGTAGCGCCTAAACGGATGTACCGATTTCAATGAAACTTGGCTAAAGTCTTCTTCTTGATGACCTTTAAATTTATCTATATAACATTCTTCAACTAAAAGAAGTTGGAAAAAAAGTTACAAGGGATGGTAAAAAAAAAAAAAAAAAAAATATCGGACAAATAGGAGCAAAAATATGGTCTCTAGATGCTTTTTATATTCTACTGTAAATGCATCTTTTTTGGATTTTGATTTTTGAGTGTTATTGAAGTAATGATATTTTTTTTTTTGCAAATTACTAATGAAAAAAAAAATTGTTTAGGAAAATAATTGGAATTAACTTTTTATTTCTTTTAATTTGTCACTAGAAAGGTAATTTTACTTTGGATGTAGAATTGTTGGGAAATAATTTGAAGCGTGTTTTTTAATTGAAATTATTTTTCTATACACTTACTTATTATCTTTTTATAATATTTAGAACTGCTGTTTTCGCGCCACGTAACCTATTATTTTCCTTAACCCGATGCCCCTGTTAACAAGGTGTTATTTTTAAAAAAACATGTTATTTCTAGACAATGAGTCGTTTAGGGGAACATAAGACGGTCTAGTTCTATTTGCAGTCGGTCCTTGTTATGCCAAACATATGTCTCGCTTTGAGCCATGTCGTCCATCTCTTTTCGAATATTATAGAACTATTTCAATGTTCTCTCTATAGGCCATATTTTAATTGGAATACAATTTCTTTTTAAGGGGACTCAAAGCTTCAACTCTGCATTTGATATTAGATTGATTTAATATTCGAGTAAAATAATATTTTCATAACCATCCCCACATATATTATTACAGTAAGGTTCGAAATCGATTTTGTACCAAATATATCCTGTCATGCTCAAATACCATGAATTGGGGTACCGTTGGATTCAGAATTTCACGAGGGATAAGCGAATCGTACTCTCCGCTTTTATTTTCTTTCTAAAATAAATAAATTTGATACAAAACATTTTGCTAGGCTTCAATACTGGAACGGTGGTAAGTCTGTATTTTTATTACGGGACAAATTGGGCTTTGAAGCTTTTTATGTTTACACCAAGACTTCCGTGTTAAGCTCCAAAACGTACTATTTTCGAGATAACGCAAGGCATAGGGTTCGCATCCACACAATCTTACGTTAATTGTAGGTGCTGTCATTGAATACATGTCTCATTTCGTCGACTTTGAGGTCTCAATGATCGAGAGAGGAGGAGTTTATATTATTTATCGATGGTGTTTTTGATCGGCAAGCCATATCGTCGTTAATTCTTCACCAAATCTCAAGGTTGAGCCACCAATTTCGAAGGCTTCTTTCTCCTTCAGGATGGAAAAATAGTCCAATTACCACGAAAATTCAGGCAATAAAGTTATGCAAGAAAAGAAACTTTATCTGCGAATAACTCAAAAATTAAACATTTTTATCCGAGTTATGTCAATGATATAATAAAAGATTACTAAATTCCCTACAAAAGGAAAAAAAAAAATCATCGAAATCGGACAATTATTATCAAAAATACAGCTTATTGAAATTTGTAAACATGTTGGTTCCAAACATTAAAGAAGTTTTAAATTAATTTTTGTTTGCTTTGTCGATTATATTTAGGAAGAAAGTAACAATTGATTTCTATTATGATATGTAGTATTGCTCAAAATTGGTCTTGGTCTTGCACTTTGCAAGGCCAAGACCGATGCCGCCTAACTGTTACAAGAGCAATTATAGTTACTTGTAATAGTAATAGTTACTATTACTTGGCAATCTTAGTTACCGTATGTTAATAATTAGTATAACAATATAATTTTGCATTTAACTCCTCTAATTTCATTCGGGCTTAGTTAGGTTTATCCTATCTAAACATTTACAGTAATATCTATATAACAATAAGCTAATAAGTAATCGCAAGACTCTTGCGCTAGACTAAGACCATGACCGAGACTCGTCTTGGTCTTGCATTTGGGCAACACTAATAATACGTTGCATTATTTTATTTTCTTATTAATTTATTATTTGATCACTGAAAAATATTTGTATACTAGTTGTAGATACAAGATAATAAAGGCGTATGAAAGATCTTTAGATTTACAATAAATAACAGCGTTTTTTAATATAACTATTGTCTAGTTATATATTATATAACTAAGTTAATATAACAGAGGTGATATACAGGGAGTTCTGTTGATTAAGGATAATGTTCAAAGAAATCTTATGATCTACAAAAAATTTCATTTTTTTTTTTTGTAGAAAAACAGGAAATATAAGTTGTTTTGAAGATGGCCTCGAGATCTCCTTTTGTAAATACATTTTTAGAGTGCTACTAGTGGGTAGTTTCTCAACAAGAGGTTTCATGTTATTATATTATTTTGTTCACATTTACTGAATGTATTTTTATTTGTATTACATATATAATAAATACATATATTGTAAATATCATAAATAAAACAAAAACAAAATATTTGTTTTGTTGTTTAACCAAGTCACGTTTCGTGTTGTATTGGAAGCGATAATTAACAAAATATTCATGTTTAGGTAGTTTGCAAATTACCTTATTGTAAAATTTACAAAAGTTCTCTTTTCCATAAAATTATCCACGAATTTTTACCACGAATTTTATCCACGAAAAAAATTAAATTTTCCTCCTAGGGTTTCATTTTTAGAAAAACGTCCTTGTTTAATAAGCTTCAAATTCCAAATTAGTTAATTTAATTATTTTTCAAAAAATGTTTAAATTCACCTCATCTTGTGTAAAATTGAATTTTGTGTTATTTGATTTTCTGTCAACTAAGAGTACCTGTGTTTTCAGCAAAACATTATTAAAACAAATTATTGCATTTTTTTTTTATATATGATCTGGGAAGTTTAAAAAAAAAATACCAATTTTTTAAAAACTTGTTAATTGAAAAATACTACAATCTGTCTCAAAGGACATTTATAATAGTGTTCAGAGATCACATTCACACTCTATGTACAATAAATAAAAATAAATTATATAGAAAAATAATATATGTACAATAAATAAAAATAAAATAACCTAAAAATAAATAAATAAAAAATAACACATAAATACCTGTATACACTATTTATGAAAGATCTCAAAGCCAGACTTGTCTCTCCAACTGTGGAGGGATAAGCATGACTCCAGGAGATCTCTGCACTTCTCTATCAACCGCGTCACTGGGGATAAAACCAGTGGAGATTGAGCGAGTGTGCATTTTTATACTTAAACAAATTGTTAAAAATATTACTTTTTCAAATATTTATATATTATTCCTCGTGGTCTGTACGCCATATATATATTTATAATCTCTTAATCAAACCACGATTGAATCCCATTTGAAAAAAAAAAGTTCTATGCCAAGAGGAAACAATAGTCACATCCCACTTAACATCGGAAAAAGAAGTTATAGAATGATTATTTTAAAGGTTGCTAAATTTCTGACAAAACTAAATAAAAAGTATCGAAATCAGACAATTATTAGCATACTATCAGGTAATTATAATTTGTAAAAATGTTGATTTAAAACATAAATGAAGTTTTAAATTATTTTGTTTTCTTTGTTCCATTAAAATCACCGAGAAATAATTCCTCCATCTTCATTTCCTTATCATTTTTTTCATTAGTTCACTGACCAATTGATTTGGCCATTATTCCATTTAACCAGTTAAATTATTCCAACGAACCAGCTTAGTATTTGTGTCATATTTTATCAATCCAGAATTTTAACGAAAACAGCGTATTTAAATTACAATAGCGTATAATCATAATTACAATTTACATTAGCGTAGTCAAAATTTGTTCCGCCCATAAAATGCCCTAGGGAAAAAAAAAAAATAATATCCTAACAATAATTTTTATCTCTTTTTTAATTTTTATATATTGTACATAGTTTATATATATATACACTCACATATTCATGCATGCCAATAGTGCAGTACAGTCATTGGCTAGTCACACCTATAAGCCACACCTTAATAGCATTGTAGCATTCAGCTTTCATTATTGGCTGCTAGATGGCTGATACTAGTTAGAAGTCAAAATGTTATAAAATTAAATCTAAAATATATATATTTTTTTAAATTACGACGCATTTCTTAAAAATGTTGTATACAATAATTGTTTTTTTGTTTTTTTCACCTTTAAAGGGTACGTTCAGACATTCCGGCGACCTGCACCATATTTATAGAGATGAATATAATAAATATAATATAATAAGGTAATAAAAATAGAGCCTGTCATTGGTGTACACATATCCTGATATACTAAAACATATAGAACAGTCGAAAATTAACTGAAAATATAATAAATTTTATCTAATGTAAATATGTATATATATATATATATATATATATATATATATATATATATATATATATATATATAGATTTAGATCGATTTTTAGGATAAGAAGTTAATTTGTATTCCTCTTGCGAAACCTCAACATATAAATATAAAAAACAAAATTTTGTAGTGTTTTTGTAGACATAAAAAATATTTTTCGTTTCTAGTGTACACTAGTCGTTTGTTTCGTAAGTTAAGGAAGGGCCTGTAGTCAACAAGAGTTGGTTAATATGGTTTAGCTAGTTCTTATCTTTTTAGTTTTCTATGTATGCAGGTTTTTCGGCCGCAATTTTGAAAGTTGAAGGCGGAGAGTAATGTCGATGAAGGAGGAACATCCTCGGGTGACCTCTGATTTTATATCAAAATTTGAAAAAAATCGGTCCAGTAGTTTCGGAGAAAATGCGCTGACGGCGGACGGACAAAAAATTTTTTATTCGTTTTTCGAATTCTACGCGTCTTGAAACGTGAAACCTCAAATTTTGAGAGGGGGTTATGTTTTTGAATTTTTTGGTTTATCACAATAAAATTGTGTATGTAAAATTGTAAAATTGAAAATAATAAACCAAAATGTTAAATATAAGACAGTGAATACATACAATTATGAAAAATAACTAATGATTATAAAAATAAATTGAGCTCAAAACAAACAAAAGTTAACAGAACTCTACTTTTCATTATATAACTAATGAAGATAGATATCTATTGTTAGTACACAGTAGGTATATTTTCGAGAAAACACTTCAATTTTTTTTTTCCTGTAGGTCTATGTACAATGATAATTATAGAAAATGAATAGAATACTTGAATTAATACAAAGCTACCCATTGCATAACCTAAAATTCTATCTTATCTTTACCACTTCAATAAATATACAATGGACACAACAGTAAATTGTAGATAAAATTGTTTCCCAATTGAACTAATCGATACCTAATTATTGTTTTAGTGGTAACAATAAAACGAAACAGTATCAGATAAAATAATAAAATGGACAAATTAGATGAGAAGCGTTTACATTAACAATATTCAGTCATAAATACTGATAAAAAAAATAAAATTAAGTATTATTCTAACAGTAATTTGAACTGTAAATATTCGTTTAGATATTTAAAAAAATATAGAAAACACTAATATTTAAATGGTTGTTTCCCAATGCTAGTGTTTATGTTTCTTGTCTTTTATGATTTCCATCTGCTGTAGGTTTCAAAATAATTTTTTTTAAAAAGTTGGGTTTACAGCTAATTTAGCTATTAGTTAAATTTTTTTTTTATTTCTTTAAGACACTTACAACTGTATTACATAAATACATCAAGTAAATTTGGACATAATTGATATAATGACATTAATACACTTGCTGAGTAACTACCCAATGGTAGCACTCTAATGATATGACTACATAACGAGATCACGGGGCCATCTTCTTTTCAGACGCCTCGGAGGGTTATCAGGAATTGAAGAGGAAGCAAGGTTAGAAACAAGAGGGTTGGGATGATTCTGAAGTTTATTATGGAAGGATAGGTATCTGGATTGGGCCAGATCTGAAACATAAGGAACATTAAGATCTTTATGGATAATTTTATTAGTGACAAAGTAAGGAGCATTGAGGATTTTACGAAGGTTTTTGGATTGTAAGGATTGGATGCGAGAGGAATTCGATGGTTTAGTGGAGCCCCATAGCTCAACTCCGTAAGTCCAAATAGGTTTTATTATAGTCATGTATATGAATCTTTTGTAATTAAGGGGAAGTTTAGAGCATTTGTCTAGTAAGTGCTGAAGTAATCGGAAACGTCGAGCGGTTTCTTGTCGTTTCAGTCTAGTATGAGGATTCCAAGTTAGTGGTTTGTCCAGGTGAAGTCCTAGGTATCGGATTTGCTCAACAGCGATAAGTGGAGTATTGTTAAAGGAAACTGTAGGACAGGAAGTCGTTTAGTTAAATTTAAGTTAGATAATTTTGTTTTCCAAAATCTTGCATCTATATATATTTTTACATTAGATTAAATTTATTATATTTTTCAGTTAATTTTAGACTGTTTTATATGTTTTAGTAGATCAGGATATTAGTATACCAATGACCCTCTCTATTTTTATTACCTTCACCATATTCATCTCTATAAATATGGTGCAGGTCGCCGAAAGCTTCTCTAGTAATAAAGTTAATTTTTAAATAAAAATAGAGACTGTCATTGTTATACAAATATTCTGATCTGCTAAAAAAATGTCAACTTTTTTCTTGATTTTGAGGTCAAATTATCGTACAATTCAAGTAAAAAAAAAAATGGACATTTGCGAGTTTTTAGTGCCTAATTAAATAGACAAAGTTTGACGATTTTTAGATTAAAAAAACCCCAATCCCGAGAATTTTAATAAATAAAATAGTTGTAGGTTACGATGAGATGAAGTTATTTAGGAAGTTTTAGCCGGATGTTAATAATTTGATAAAAAGAAGATATGACTAATATGTTATCCGAAAATTCTTTAAGAAACATGGTAGCACATCTCATAGGAATATAGCCTACACGAGAACCATAAGATCTAATTTAATGAAGACAATTACGATGCATGCAGACATGTGGCCTGGACCACTCCCGAAAAAACTGCTTTCAAGAGTACAGTACAGGAAGCAGTCGTTGAAGTTGTTACGTCAATTGGTCCCAAATAAGACGTCTTCAGCTAGAGAACTGAAGACTACTACAATATTTCTAGATACGTTTATTACCTGATGAAGCACTGCGATAACTAAGATATTTAACAGTTTTCCATACTTGCATAGTACCTGGGACAGGATTCGATTTATTTCCATACATATGATGGTAATCACTCTGGAGGAAAAAGAAATAAACTATAGAAATGATTAAAAAGAAAGATGGTTGGAGTGATAAGTCAAATTAAAATAGTAAAAATAAATATTTTTTTAAATTTTACATTCGCCGACGTTTCGGCCCGAAGTTCAGGCCTTCATCAGGGCTGAGAAAATATATGAAATGATGTTTGGGTGATCCTTGAATGCCTCAACTCAGTTCTTGTCTCGACTTCCAAAAGATAGCCCTGAGGATGACTCACATGTTTGGGCCAAAACGTCGGCTAACCTAAAAAAAAATGTTTTCTGTAAATCCTGACAATTTTATTTCATTCTAATAATTAATCAGCCGACTAATTACCCATCTCTAATATTTTATGAGTTAGTAGTCCGTGGTATAGACCTCTTTTTATGTAATTATTACCATGCGCCTGAAACTACGTAAATTGCTTCATCTCATCTTAACCTACAAATATTTTTATTTACGGAAACTCTCGGAATTGGAGCGTTTTCAATCTGGATATCGGCAAACTTCGTCTGTTTAATTAGGTACTAAAAACTAGTAAATATCCATTTGCTTTCCACTTGAATCGTAAGATAATTTGACCACAACATCGAGAAAAACGTTGGCCTTCAAAAATATTTTGTCGTTTAGCCTATATAACCTCGTTATTTTGACAAATTAGGGATGTTGGTCACGCCAAACATCTCAATATTTTTAAAGGCCCCTTTTTTTCTCGATTTTGTGTTCAAATTATCTTACAATCCAAGTGGCAAAAGGGTATTTACGAGTTTTTTATTACCTAATTAAATAAACAATGTTTGCTGATCTCCAGATCCACACTGCCTGTTATCTCAAACTGAGCTAACAATGTGTTAGTATGATTGATACGTGTAAGGGTTATCATGATTGATGCAATCCTTGTCAGTCATTTGACTGTCATTCATGACTTATCATGAATGCTAACCTCCATACGTGAATCCTCTTCCACGAATTCCTTTAAACAACTTCTATTCTACCACCTATTTCACATTCAACCATGCAAGAATTTTTGTAATTACAATTGTTTATTAACAATTAATTGATGAGAGCCATTTTATTTATTTATTTAGTATTTTTGTATTATTTCAATATGCTAGACTAATGTATATAACTCTTGAACTCTGTTAAATTATTTTTCATTTCATTTCGTTAACTTCCTTATAAAGGGCTCCATGGGTTGTAGTGTTTCAGGAGTTTATTTATTTATTTAATATATTAGACATGTATTTATATGTTTACCTATGGTGTGAAATCTGTCTCCTCTTTCCCTCCAAGAGTCTTATTTGGTAATCTCCACGTCTTCCGCAATCTTGCTTCTCGTAGGTGTTTCTGTTATCTTACCTTCTCTTCCTGATTCCCTTGTAGAGGAACTTAAAGTATCTCGGAGGAATTACTACCATATTTAAAAGAAATAACGGCTGAAACTGTTTCCACACTTGGATATCATCCTACAAGAATGTTGTGATTGGAAAGCCAGGTTTATTTTATGATGGTTATATAATTTCGCCTTATTAGTCTTCTTTATACCTCTAAGCATTCTCATTAGGGTTAATCGATTGTAGTTTATTTTTATCGATTGCTGCTAGGTGATCCCATTCCTAAGGGATTCTAAGGTTATGTACCCACGTTATAAAACCATTCTTACGTATTTATTTTATGATTTTCAAGATGGCGCAAAAAAACTTTTTTGCTTTTTTTAAATATGTTACTTACCATTTTTATTAATAATCTTTTTTTCTATCAATTGCTTGCTCTTTCAACATTATTTCTTCTGCTGCTTTTCTTATGATTCCTTAGAATAGAAGTGTAGGCTACTAAATTTATCTTAGCGTTAAATGTATTAAACAATACTTCTGTATTTTAACGTTTTTCTATGCTTAATGAATAGGAAAGATAACAATTTGTGGATTTAATATTCAAATGTTTGAAAATGTTAATTTTGTTAACTACGAAAAAATAAATAATTGACTTTATTCAGTACGTTCTTGTTCCATCCTTTTCACGAATTAAAACATTCCTACTGTATTGGAAATTGCTTATGTTGTTGGTTTAATCACTAATAGTCAAATAAATAATTGAAACGTATTAACGACTAGCGGATCCAGGATTTAATTTTGGTGGATTATTTTCCACAAAACGTGGTTACATTTTAGCCCGGAACATCCTCCTTCCCCTCCCCCCGTAGATCAGCATGTGATATTATCTGATGGTCAAAACTTGCGGATATCAAAGCCGCGAATATTGAGGGATTGCTGTATTTCGAAAACGGCTTCTTCCGAAGGATTGATTCTCAAATGAAAAATGATATACCTTTAAATATATGTAATATTGTGAGAACAATATTCTCACCATATTTAGCTGACGTTTTCAATGACTTTTATTCTAGTTGTAGAACAAACTTATGGGTCGAAATTTATTATTTTCCTCTTCATGAAATTCCTTTTCTCTGATACCTTAGGTACTGCCTCTTTGGTACTGCCCACCGCACCGACTGCTGGCAGTCAAGCACTGCTCGTCAATCATATCATCTTTACTGCTCCTTTCCAACCGCTTCTAAAGCAGTGATTAGTTCTAGGTTATGTTATCATATCGCAGGATTGTTTTGGTGATAACAGTCACATTGATAAATTTCATTTCCCATTTTTTTTCATCAAACCAGACAAAATTAAGTGAAAAAAATGTTTAAAATTTCTTTATTTAATACTTCTAATCGATTTTCTCAATTTTTTTTTGTTTTTGGTTTTGTAGCTAATTTAGTAATCTTTCTAATTATCATGGGTACATTCAAGAAAAAAATGCATACTTTTTGAGTTATTCACAAATAAAGTTTCTTTTCCCTCAGAAATTTCGGGGGATGAGACTATTTTTCGCATGTGAAGGAGAAGAATATCTTCAAAATGAGTGAAGTTATCGTTCACCGACAAAAAAAACACCTTTTAGAAATAATATATAGGATTTATTACTGAACTAATCATACTAATAGTAAGTAGTAAATTTAAAATCAGTGATACATTCTCAATTATAAAATAATATTTTGTCATCTTTCTATCATGGTGCAGATATTTTCTACTTAAAATATTATAAGAAACCATCTTGTTGTAGGTGGATATTGATATGTAGATAATTGAAAGCTCTCTCCCCTCTCTCAGTAAATTCAAGATAATATATTTCCGCATTGGCCGATATTGGAAAGCCATCTACTTCTGGTATCCTCGTTGGTATACCACAGACCCCTTATTGGCTGTTTTGGTTCCATAGATAGCAGACCCCTCACCTTCGCTAACAGACAAGCTCTTACTCCAGAGGACAGATTGGCAGTTGCCCTTTTAATGGCACGTGTTCGAGAATAGAACCCGGTACCGATTTAGCCCGCTGCTGGATATTTGCCTTCGTCTAGGCGCGGATGTCATTGCCTGTGTAAAATGAGACGCCGCAGCCGATTTCTAAATATAATTCGCCCCTCGCTGGCCTAGCTAGGGCTAGTGTAGAGCTTCTTGTCATTTAATTAGACTAAGTTTTCCGATCGATCTCCAACTTGGAAACGAACCATTTTCGAAAAGATAAAAATGTTGTAGGGTTACGATAAGATGAAGCCATTCATGAACTTTAAGACGTGAGTTAATAATTTGATTTTTTAAAAATATAGTGCGCACATCACACGCTGTTTACTTACCACCCTCGTCCACTAGCGGATCCAGGATTTAATTTGGGGGGGGCTTCAGCCCGAAAGCGGTTTTTTTTCATAAAAATAACGATAATTACTTTGGAAAAGATGAAAGAAACTAACTACCTGTATGAAATGGTGTTTAAGTGATTCCTAAAGTCCCTTTAAATGTAATTACACAAACAATAATACTTTAAGAGATACTTTTTTTATATTTTTTTCGATAAAACATGGCTATATTTTACCATTTTGGTGGGGGAGGGCTTCAGCCCGAAAGTCCCCCCTCCCCCCGTTGATCCGCCCGTGCCCTCGTCTTAGCAGAAATAAGTATTTTCAGAAAAATAGGAAGGAAAAGTAAAAATTATAGACGCTGTATTTATTTATTTAGATAGATAGATGGATAGATAGAAAATAACTTTATTCTGGGACACAGTCCCTTGAGAATAACAAAATCAAAAGATTACATCTGGCCAAAATAAAATCAATCGAAAAAAAGAAATAATGTAAAGATAATATAAGGTAAACATTCTATATACAAAACAAACTAAACTATATACAAAACAATTAACACTATGACAAGACACTTAAAGCTACTTCCACTGATAGACTATTACTACACTTTTAAGCAAACAATAAAGAATTAAAAAAATATAAATATTAAATTCTTTATTAAAATAAGCTTAGTGTTTCTGTTGAGAAAACAGAAAGCTGAATCTGACAATATAAAGTGCCTGATTAATATATAAATACATTATCATTTAGCATTGATATTTGACAATGAATGGCATGAAATAAATGTATGTTGTCGAATGGTTAGCAACTATCTGACTATAGTTTTTGGGATAGGAATTGGAATAGGAGGGTTTTGAATGTTGTGGATATGGATGGGGAATATCGAATTTTGATAGGGAGAGATATTTAATTTTCATTGTGGGTATTTTTATTTGCGTACATATTGAATAATAGCAACGATAGCATTTATGAAAACCTCATATATATATATATATATATATATATATATATATATTTGTACATAATATTAAGTCCGTATTATATTAAGCTCATGTTAGTATGGAAGCCTGTTGTAATATTTCGGGTGAGCTCGGCCGCGCTCTTATTTCTTTGGTTCTTTCATTACAACTATTATCTATTACAATCTTTTATTTCACCTTTAGTTAATTATCAATTTTTTTTTATATTTAACTATTTTTTGTATCAAAGATTTATGTGAAATTGTTTATTATTTCAAATTAAAAAAAAAAGAAGATATTTTAGAGGTAGCTAATATTGAAAATTAGCAATTTAAACCCTGTTAGAGAACATCAATGAGAATAAAACCTACATTATATTAAAAACTGCTTAATAATACACTTATATACTGAGTTTAATCAAAATCTTAAGAGCGGTTTTTGAGAAAATAAAAATGTGTTAAATCGATTTTATAAAGCCACTTCTGGTTTGCCGATTTGGACGAAAATATTACTGTAACATTCAAGGATTATAATAACCTCAAATACGCAATTTCAGTTTCGTACGGCTTTTCGTTTTTTGAGCTAGGCTGTTCACATACATACACACACATACCATTTTGCGGGATTTGGTTATTTGGGTTCAGTCGATCTCAAAACGCACAGTAAGATTAGGTAGTGTTTAAATAGTTAATAGTTTAAATTTTGCTGCTGTTATATTTATCTGTCACCAAGGATGTCCTAAGATATCTATATACATATATTCAACTTCATACATACATTCAATAGCTTCATCTCATCGTAATCTATAACTATTTTATTTACGAAAACTCTCTAAATTGGGGCATTTTTAATCTGGAGGTCGGCAAACTTTGTCTATTCAATTAAGTACTCCAAATTCGTATATACCCATTTGCCTTTTCACTTGGATCGTAAGATAATTTTTGATATTAATTTTATTGATAATTTCAACACAAATTCAAGAAAAAAGGTGACCTACAAAAATATTGAGCCGTTTGGCCTATACAACCTCCTTATTTTCACATTTTTGGGGTGTAGATCACGCCAAACGGCTCAATATTTTTAAAGGCCATTTTTTCTCGATTTTGTGTTCATATTATCTTACGATCGAAGTGGATAGCAAATGGATATTTACGAATTTTTTATTACCTAATTAAATAAACAAAGTTTGCCGATCTCCAGATCCACACTGCCTGTTATCTCAACTGAGCTAATATCCATTTGCTTTCTACTTGTACCGTAAGATAATTTGATCACAAAATCGAGAGAAAAGATGGCCTACAAAAATATTGGGCCGTTTGTCCTATGTAACCTCGTTATTTTGAAAATTTGGAGTTACGCCAACCGGCTCAGTATTTTTGAAGGCAACCTTCTTTTCTCGATTTTTTGATCAAATTATCTTACGATTTAGGTGGAAACCAAATCCATATTTACGAGTTTTTAGTACCTAATTAAATAGACAAAGTTTGACGATCTCCAAATTGAAAACGCCCCAATTTCGAGAATTTTCGTAAATAAAATAGGTTACAATAAGATGAAGCTATTAACGAAATTTCAGGTTTATGTTAATAATTTGATAAAAATGGGTCTGTACCACGGACTAATAGTAATATTCACATGTTTTGGTTTATTATTTTGAATAAACTAATGTGATTCAACTAAAAAACAGAAAATTATTTCCTCTATCTCATATCAATACATATCATTAATTTATTTTTATATTACATCGTCAATTGTTCTCTGAATAATATATTATGTGAATTATTCGCACGGGCGAATTAGTAATTTTTACTTCTAAGGACTTACCATTTGAATTATAGTTAAATATTTTGCAACGTCACTAACCCAATCATTTACTACCTGACGCAAGATAAGATGTGTTTACTTCAAAAAAGTAAATAATCAGAAAAAATTAATTTAAATTTATTTGTTGAATATATATATATATATATATATATATATATATATATATATATATATATATATATATATACTTATTTTACTTATTTTTATAATTGATTAGCAGCTGAATAGCTCAGTGAGTAAGGCACTGTCCTCTTTTTTTAAGGACCTAGGTTCTAGTCAGTCTGTGGCAGATAATTATTTATTCTGTTTCATCATCCGTGGATCTGCCCGGGCTTCAGGAGATTCATAAATTTTTAATGATTGCAATCACTGTTTTCATTTGTTGTTTATCTTTATTTATTTTTAAGGTATCCCTTTGATCCAAATACTAATTATTTATTATTTGTTTTACAGTTCCTTCAAAATTTCGGAAAGGTGGACAGGACAGCTGATGATATTTTCGATGAACACTTGGAGAACTTCAACAGGCAACAGATTTCTGCCAATCGCCTCCAGAAGGAATTCAATAATTATATCCGATGTATAAGAGGTTAGTAAGTCTGTCGGTTACTCATCCATTAGCCAATAGAAATAGAAAAATAACTTTGTTCTGGGACAATGTCCGTTGAGAATAAGAGCTGTTATGGGAATACATAATATACAAAGTATTTCTGGCCAAAAGACTCAAAAATAATGAAAAAATAAAAATATAAAAAACATTAGATTAACTAAAATATTTACATCATTGCTGAAGAAAAATAAAATACAATAGGTTTCCTCTAATAGATTGGTGAAAACTCTTACTGAAAAAAAAAAAATAATGAGAAGAATGAGGAAATTTAAGCGTGTGTGTAAAGATGAAATGAAAAAGTCTTTATTTATACAAAATTTATAAGTATTACATTATTTAGAAGAGAAAAGAAATTAATTATATTGATTATTCTTTTTTTTTTTTTTCTTTGTCCTTTTGTGCACAAGCCTTCCCTTTCAGGAGTAATGGTTAGCACTTCCCAGGATGACTGGTCCTATTAAGAAGAGAGTTCCGCCCACTTTTCCTTCCAGACATCCCTGTCTATAGCAGCTCTCCACCAAAGGTGTCCTACCATGAACATGTCGTTCCACCTTTTCTTTTGCTACTCTCTTCTTCTTATAAAGTTTCATCGAGTACAATTTATGATAAATTTTTTACCATTTGTTATCTTCGCATCGAAGGAGATGCCCAACCCATTTCCATTTGCTCATTCTTATCCGCCTGAGTGTATTAGTAATTCCTGTTTCTTTTTAGATCCTGCCATTTCTCGCCCTGTCCTTTTTCCTCACATTCGTTATACATCTTTTAATGTTGTCTACCATACATACCTAGATCTTCTTATCTTGAGCTTTTGTCAATGACCAAGGTTGGCATCCACAGGTAACCGCTGGGTTAATGCAACTGTCAAAGACCTGTGATTTTAAGTCAATAATTATATTTCTTTTCATAATATGCTTGAGGGACCAAAACTTAACAGCCGGGTTTAACCATTGTCCTCTGGTCTTCCTTTCCTCTATCTACGAAGGATACTAACTGACCCAATTAGACATAGAAGAGCATATATAGAAGAATGATACTTAATGGATTGTTCTTGAAAAAATTACACATCTACATGAAAATTATACTTTGTTATGTTTCATATATTATAATTTTGTTTATTAGCTGATTCTGATATAACTGAGAGTGTATTTTCTTACTACTATGTACTCTTATGAGTGTATCCTCCTTCCAGTCTCTTATTAATCTTAAATTACCATGGTAATATTAAAATTTGTTTGTTTCTCCCGTACATTGTAGAATAAACAATAATTGAAGAAAATAAGTATATTGGCGACATAATTGTAATTTTGTTTACCAATTAATGGTAACATTCATGAGGGTAACACATTTGAGAACTTAATTTTAAAAATTGAAGAAGAATTAAGAAAAAAATACTAGATTCACCCATATTGTGGACATTTTCTTTTTAGGCAATTGTTTAATTTTTTTAAGTCAACTTTCGGGGTGAAGCAAGGTGGAGATAATTCTAATTGTAGTGTAGTCATTATGAGGTATTAAAACAGAACCAAGATGAACGGAAAACAGCTCAGATTTGTATGTGTCTGACAGGGATCATATTGATTTAGGAGAGTTCTACACTCTTCAGGATGCTTTACAAGATTTTTTTGTGTGCCTCCATGAGATCCCATTATCAGCCAAATCATTTCTGAGGTAGTTGTCATAAATTTTATAATTAAAACTTTGAATCTTGTTTCTATTTCATTGTTCAGTCAAGTGAAAGTCCGTTTGTCAGATGGAAATTGACCAGTTTGCCATACTTTGGGCAGCATTAATTTCTGCTGCTTCTAGGAATAGACCAAGTTATACTGATTTTGTTGTTCCAAACTGATTTATGCCGATTTTCAATTAAGTATTTATTTGAAAGCTTAAAAGAGGTTGGATGAGTATTCCATTAAGGAGTTAAACTAAATGTCATTTGTTATTAATTTTATGTTCCATCACAATAGCCTATTATATATATTTTTTTAAAATAAAGATAAAGTAAAAATTATAAAAATAAAATATTTTGTTGTTATTAGCCGTGCAGGCCGCTAGTAAGTCCCTCTTCGATTGTATCAACGACGTCTACGAAGGCGGATGGGTCGGACAGGATGTACTCTACGCCCAGTCGTCGAACCTGGAAATGCTTTGGCAGGACTTGAGCCACAAGTTAGCCGATCAAGTCCTCCTACCTCTCAACACATACTCTGCTCAATTTCCCGAAATGAAAGTGAGTAGTATTCATTATTTAAGCAATATCTTTACTAAAATCCTAGGAGAGTAGTTGATCGACCAATCAATGAAAGTGAGTAATATTCATTATTTAAGCAATATCTTTACTAAAATCCTAGGAGAGTAGTTGATCGACCAATCAATGAAAGTGAGTAATATTCATTATTTAAGCAATATCTTTACTAAAATCCTAGGAGAGTAGTTGATCGACCAATCAATGAAAGATTGTCCAGAACGAACACTTTAATTCCTGATAAGTTTACAGTTTTTTTTTTAAATTATACTTTAGTTTTGTTTTTTTCAATTAGTTATAAATTTAAATTTAATAGAATATCATTTTGATCATATCTAGAGTCATTTTTTGCAATTGTAAATAACATTCATTTACTGCTTTATATATCTTATTATTTAAAATTTGTTGTTAAAGTTTCGGGGCAGTGTTGCCCATCTTCATAATATTACTTCTTGTCATTATAATTTATTAAAGATATGATTATGATATTTTAAAAGGCCTAACAGCCTGTACTCAGAGATGCCTGCATCGCCAAATCTGATGTGTCGATCGGTTTTATGTGTCGATGAGATTTAGCACAAATTTCTATTTTTCATTTATTATATTTAGTCTAAATTCCAATTTAAGAAAAATATTACCAACATAAGATTTGACTTATAATTTCTTATAAATACTACATGGAACACTAGTATTGATAAAATTTTACTCGACATTTAATATAAAGATGCTTTAACACATTTCATTTAGTTACCTGTTCTTGAAAAAATGGAAATAAGGTTGACATAAATAATGTACAACGTACTATTTATTAGTATTGGTTATCTTGTTAGTATCGTCACAAATGCTTCATGACCTTGTCTCTGTTAAATCTTTTTCGAAACACAAATCTATTCATTTTAATTTTTACATAATTTTCTTTTGTTATTTATTTTAAAAAATAAAACTTATATTTAAAAATATTAATTAATCCTTCGGAGTTCATTGGCTATGATTTTAATAATCGATTGTTTCCAAACAGTTTGTTTATGTTAAAATAATATTTTATTTTTTGTTTATTATTTATTAATAAAAATAATTTATAAATCATAACTATATTGATTAAATTATTTTTTAAATATTTTTCAATAGAAAAAGATCGATAAAAGGTCGAGGAAGCTTGTGGATTACGACGGCCAAAGACACAACATGCAATCTCTTGAAGGCGGTGGCGGAAAGAAGAGGGATGAAACAAAGGTAAAACTGTCAAAATATTTTCAATTAATTATTATTTACTTTTAGTTAATTATTGAATATTAATATAGAAGATAACAAAAAAGAGGTATATAATTTATGTTTTAATTATTGGTATGTGTGCTTTATAATTTTGGAATTTTGACATTCGAATGTTTGTTGTTTTGTTTTTTCTATAAGTTTCAGAGATTGTTTTATATCAGTTTTACCGAAATATATATATATTGTATAGTAGTGATTATTTTGATATAGCATAGTATTAATATTGTATATGATAAGTGATATGTAAAAGAATTTGTATATATTCAAATATAATTATGTGTTATGTCAAAAAAAAAAGGATTGATGAGTATGCTGTTTATTGAGCAACCCTATATAGTAGGGCAGCACTGCTTTATATAAAGTATTTCTCTCTAGTTTTAATTACATGTAATTTCAATTATTGTAAAATAAAATAAAAAATTCTTGTTTAGCAGCTGCTAATACAAAAAAAAGTTGAAAAACTTGCTTTTTATTAACTTCTTTTTAGGAAAGAAAGAAATGGGAAATTATCATAAATTATTAATAATACATTGAATAAACATCAGTATCAGTATTGTCCATATTTACACATTCGCTATCCTATTTATGAAAATATAGTTAGGGAAAGTATCTCCATGAAAATATTCGAATCGGAGTTTTCAATGGAAATACACATTTTGAGGTCCTCTGAATCCATAACCAAGTCTTGCAAAATGATCTATGTGTGTGTGAGTGAGCAGTCTAGCTCAATAATGAATAGTCGTACAAAACTGAAAATGCGTATTTAAAATTTCTATATGCTTGGGATGTAACTAATGTTCTACTATGTAACTAAAAATTTTCATGAAAATCGGCTAACCGGAAGTGCCACTTTATTTTTTTGGTTTTACATATTTTTTACAATTTTATTTAAAACGGCTCTAACTATAGCGTGTACCGGACCAGATTTTTTTTCTTTTCAATTTAATTTAATTTTATAATAATACTCTACTACAGCAAAACTAGTCTTTGCAATTGCGGAGTTGTTAATTGTTTAATACCTTTATTTTTATAAGTGTATATCTTTCTGCTTTTTCGAGTTTTACAGAATTTACTTCATTTTATTCACATTACCCAATGTATGTTTTATTCAAGTTGAGCATTATATCCAATTTAAATTAAAAATGAGAGAAATGAACTATATTAAAGATCTTTTTTTTCAGGTTCTGAAAGCTCGTGAACAGTTGCAGCAGGCCAAGAGAACTTACGAATTGTTGAACAGTGAACTTCACGACGATCTTCCAGCTTTGTATCATTCCAGAATTTTATTTTTAGTTAACAATCTTCAGACACTTTTTTCAGCGGAACAAGTCTTCCATACAGAAACTTCAAAGGTCAGCATAGTGATGCACTTCAGTTATTATTTGAAATGTGTTTATTACTTTTCCACTTACTGTATGATCAATTTATATTATTTTGTATTTGTATACTTGACAGGTATATTCAGAGCTCGAAGCGATCATCGATAAATTAGCCACAGATAGCCAAAGGCAGTCGTACACCCCAAGGAAAGTTACTTATTCGCCAAAAATCAACAATATCAATTCGTAAGTAAACCGTTCAGTAGAACCTATGAAATAAGACAAGATTTACTGAGTTCTGTAAAAAAATATAAAGAGATACAATACATAGAATAGAAAATTAAACTTTATTCTGGGTCTAAGTCCCCTTAGAATAACAATGTTGAATTAATACAAAGTAAAATACAAATCTGGCCAAAAACTAACTTATAAAAATTCTAATATTATATACATTATTTAAAAAGTATGTAACCACTAAAAAATAAACAAAAACAAAAAAAAAAAATATATATATATATATATATATATATATATATATATATATATATAAATGAACATAAAATCTTCTCAAAATTTCTTATTATTGTGATGAAAAAAAAGAAAAGAAATTACATATTTATATATACATAACTACACAATTTATAAACAATAGGCTATCTAATAAAAAACTAACTTAATACAAAAGGTAATAATATCTACAGTGATTTATATAATAATATGTAGGCACTAAGATATAGTCCAGGTAATAAAGGAACATTGGATAAAATTTTGTTGTAATCATACATTTTGGAATAATCTTGTTAATAATCTTGTTTGGAATAAACCCAGCCCATTTCCATTACTAGAACAATTGAAGTTCGGGGGCCCATCACTAGTGCAAAAAGATGTTAGTTTTTTTAAATAGAGATAATACCTGCATAACAGAATATTTTTTTAAATTTTAAAACGCTAAATAGAAAAAGGAGACCCTAGAGATAACTTTATAAAAAAGAGGGGAGAACATTTCTTCACTAATTTTGCTGTGATGATGGTTCATTATCATGAAGCAAAATCACTTGGTGTTTTCTTTTTTAATATTAGGGCAACTTTTCACGCAATATTCAATTCTAATAGATCACACTTATCCTCCATATTCTTTTTTCCTCATGTAAAAATTACCATTTTTTAATTTTTTAAACCATTCAAAGCCGTTTGATTCACCATGAGCATGCTTACTACAAGCTTTGACGAGGATTTGTTCCTATTCTACAACAGTTTTCTTTAAATGTTTGAATAATACTTTATATGCGCAAAACTATTAAAAGGATGCTGTTTTAAAAAAAAAATATCTTAAAAATATCAATCTTGTAAGTTGAAAGTCTTTACTAGTTGTCGAAGAAACAAAATAGCACCAATAATGCGGTTAAACAGTAACTACATTAACAACTAGACTCATCTATGGACGATTCTTGTTTCATATTTGCACACTGGGTACATCGAAGGTCATTCTTGTGAATTTGGGGAGGGTGTAGAGGAGGAGGAGGAGGAGGAGAGTTTAGGCTTGTCTCAATATTGGGAACAAACTCTGGTCTAATTCAATAATCTTTGAAACATTACTCGATTAATTTGGCAATATAATTCATATATTGTTATATTTGAATTGATTATTATCTTATGAAATAATTGTTATAGCTGTATAAATATTAATAAAATATTTCTCAATTGCAGAAACAGCCCAGGTTCACCTACCTCTACAACAGGTAAGCTGTGTATATTTTTTTATTATTTTTTTTTTTTGTAGCTGATATCTTTAATTGATTTGGCTTTAGTTTCATTTCTACATTTTATTTATTTTGGCTTTTACTTAATATACTTCAAATTAACTGACGTTATTGCATGGTAGGCATTTCTGAGCTGAATCGTATGTGGAAGTACTTTATCTCATGCTACAAATGTTCAGCTTTATTACTAATTTCTGTGCAATAAGTTATGTGCTATAATTATATACATGTACTTGTTTTTAAGTTTTAAATAATTGAAGAAAAAAAAAAGATACAAAACAAAAACAAATTAACAGTGTGCGTGTTATGCTAATTGACTAACATTAACCTTTTTAGCAGATGAGCCACCGATGGAATCTCCTCAAGAGGAAGAGACCTCTGAACCGCCGCTGGCTATATCCAGCGACACAGAGAGTGCACAAAATGGTACAAGTATAGTAAATAATTCTTCAGATCAGACCGAGTCTGAGCCCGCTCCTACGGCTAATGACACCACCAGCAACACAAACGGTCCTTCTACACCCCTGGTCAATGGTAATTCCCCCGTTCCAACACCAGCTCCTACGACTACGACAGAAACCAACAATAATACCACTAACAATCGAAGAGTTGAGGATCTCTACGATATTCCGACAGGTAAGGCAAATCATCAAGTTGTCTAAGGTAATATTTGAACAAATTATATGTTTGATTATTTTTATTTATCCTTCATACTTCATGCTTTTAATTTTGTATACTTTCACAACTGACTCCTACTTATTATTATAAGTTTATTACTTAGGGTTTTTTTAGGTATGTATCTGTCATACCCATAAATTTCCAATCCTGTTTTATGCTTTGGACGCAAAGAAAATAATTTGATTTAGTGTCTGTCCGATTTTTAAACACAGGGTCAATTATCAATTTTGCTTATCCAGATAATCTGATAAGCTTGATACAAAAATGGATAATCTGAATAAGTAGATTGTATGGCCAGTTAAAATTATCAAAGGTTAAATTTAAAATGGTGAAAAATTGTAGAAGGTAACATTTATTATCAGTTAAATATAAACCCATTGTAAACTAAAAAATCTGGAATGTCCTTTAGAAAACAAAACAAAAAAAATTAAATTTGATTTATTTTCCTGAAAATTCATAAACACTTGAAATATAAATGAACAAAGAAATGATTTGAGTACCTCTAGCGGATCCAGGATTTAATTTTGGGGGCCCATCATCCCGAAAACTTTTTTTTTCATATATATATAACAATAATTACGTCAGAAAAAAAGAAAGATACTAAGTACCTATATGAGTTTAAGTGATTCTTAAAGTCCTATTAAATGTAATTACACGAACAAGTGTAAGAGATAATTTTTCTCCATAAAATATGGTTACATTTCACCATTTGCGGGGGCTTCAGCCCGAAAGCCCTCCCCGCTTCCTCCTCTGAAACATACAGATCTTTCGAAAACTGCACATCGGTAATTTGACTCAATCGTAATTCTTTGCTTGGTATAGGTAGGAAAGTAAAAATGATCCTATAATGTCTGTTGAGTTTCTGGATTTGTTGCTAAATAAAACGCCTGATTTCTCAAATTCTTTAAAAGGACCATGCTTCGATAGTCGATGTTGTATCCATTCATCCAATCCAAGTAAGTATTTATGAAACACCTTTATGGCAGTTCTTTGACTTATTTATAGTAAAAATAAAATGGATGCAGAAATTTGCCAGTAAAATAAAAATTAGAAAACTGCTTTCAAATTATCAAGCCAACCATTATTGGCATCAAGGTCTAATTTATCATCCTTCTTAAAAAAATCTTGTGTGGTGCGCTTATCACACAACTTTCCTTACCACTCTCTTCTTAGCAGAAATTAGTATTTTCAGACAAAGTACCCTTTTACATATACAAATTTTAATATTTATATCGCTGTAACCTATAAAATTAAATATTAAATAATACCAACGATAGCATTTATGAAAACCGCATATGTATACTTACATAATATTGTTGGAGTCCTTATTATATTAAGCTTAGGTTACGTATGGAATGGTATTCTTGGACTTGGTTATTTCGACTCAGAGGCCTCAAAACATGTATTTTCGTTGGAAACTCAGATTCAAAAATTTTCATGTTCGCAATACTTTCTCTTGCTATATATTTCATATATAGGTAAGTGAAAATAAAAATTATTAAAGTAAAACTTTGATTTTTTAGCTAATATATCCCCAGAAGTTGGGCTTTCTGTTGCAAAGACCTCATATAAAGAGATTCCTCTACTTCTTGATGACCGCTTAGTTTTAATGTTTTCTGTTTAGAGACACTACAATACACTATGTAACTCTACCACACGATTCCAGTAATATGTACTGTGAAACAGAGCCATTTCCATTCCGTTTCTAGTTAGTTAACTTTTTTTTTTCTTGTTCGGATTACCAGAGATTTCAGATTACTAGGGGGTTCGAATTAATCGAGAATATCCTGTAAACGGCTTGGCTCAAAGTTGAAGAAAATTTGATGAATATTGTACAAATGGCCTGGTATCAATTTTCTATTTTAACAATAAAAATTAATGTAATTGTTTGGAATATAATGGCTATGAAATTTATTAGTCCTGTTTTTATTGTGTTAATCCATTCAGTTTTTAATAAAATTATATCCTTAGTGAAGTCTACGCATATTTCTGTTAGTACTCAATAAAAATGGTAAGGAAGGTATATTCATTGACTTGGCAGATATGATTATTGTGATTTGCTATGCAACAATGTCACTGTTGAAAATTTTCTTTCATAAATTGATATTTGCAAGTTGGCTTAAAGAGACTTATTGACCTTTCTTTGCATGTACCAATTGCAGCTAAGTTCTGTTGCGGAGACTGCTTTAGCGTTGAGCAAAGTGCATGTTTCAACAATGCTCTCACCCGGCAGCTAAAATTGAATCTCTTATATATCAAACTTCCATAAATTATTAATCTGTCTATTCAACTTTCTTTTTTTTTTTTTTTAATCCAGACAAAGGAAACATTGAATGAAATTTCTGTATATTGAGCTAAAATAATAATAATAAGCATATATCAGTACCCAGTGATTCTGTTCTTGTAACTACCACGGCCGAAACAATTTGAAAATAACAGGAAGTTACAAATGAAAAATCCTTGGAGTTAAAAGTGCTATATCATTTAGAAAAAGTAAAAATTACTCCCGTAATATCTTGGAATGGTCTAGTATTGAAAAGTTACCAAAGATCTTCGACTTGACTTAACATATAGCTTAAAAAGAAATCCTGCTCTTAAAATTAAAATTATCAATAAAGTTCTCTTACAAAACTTATGAAAATTATCAAGTGTGTAAGGGAAATCTAACCTAATAAAATATGTCACTAGTGAAATGAAAAATTAATGTAAAAGCAAAATAATATAAAATTCCAGCGAGTATGATATCAAAAATGTACAAAAACTGTGACTCAGAACTAATTTAAAGTCTTACAAAATCAATGAAAAGTAATACCTAATCTATTTAATAGCCTAAAAATTTGTCTTTTATACTTCTTTAACTGTAAAAAAAAAAATAACTAAAATAATTTTTAGGTTGGTAAAAATGAAAAAAAAATTGCAAACGTTTTTATATATATAAAATTTTTCAAGGAATCATTATGTTGAATCACACTGGATTTTATTTTATTTTATTCTAAATGATCAAATTTGACTTAATTATTAACTTTTATTCAAAGCTGTATATGATCATAATTAGCTTAATCATTCTTTGTGAATCATTATATTTTAATTAAAAAATTCAATGTTCTTTAATCCCATCAACATTATAGTTATGATTAAATATATATTTTTTTTTTAAATTCTATTCGTTTACAGGTGCGACAACAGATAATTTACCACCTGGTGTATTGTACAAAGTTAAAGCCACATACAGGTACAATCGAGAAGATGTCGACGAGCTGTCATTCGAAGTTGGAGAAATTATCCGGGTCGTGCAGTATGACGACCCTGAGGAGCAGGTAATCCATATTAAAAAATATTATAATTAGCAGATGAGCACAACACTATGAAAACAATATTAAAATAAATTGGACCAACCTACATAATAATGAGAGGATAAAGATTTTTATTTAGAAGAAACAAAGTTAATATTCATTTTTTGCACCTAAAAAAAACCCTTAAATACAAATTTTATTGTTAACAAAGAGAGTTGTCCACGTTATGTATTCTTGTATACTGTAAAGCATTAAATGAGGTATAATAATTGGTAAATGGTTGACTGTCGTGAATAATGGAGAGAAGAATAGTTGGGGTGATAAGTCAAATAAGAAGGCAAAAATAAATGATACTATTTATTTTGACATTAGCCGACGTTTCAACATGAAGTTCAGGCCATCATCAGGGCTGCTTATGAAGATGTAAATCACGCAATGATTTAATTTTCTGATTGCGGGATATTAATCTCCGTAAGCAGCCCTGATGATGGCCTGAACTTCAGGTCGCAACGTCTGCTAATGTCAAAATAAATAGTATCATTTATTTTTGCCTTCTTATTTGACTGATCACCCCAACTATTCTTCTCTCCATTAAATGAGATAATCGAATCAAATGAAACGCTGTGTGGAAACAGCAAACTTTTCTGTGAATCAATGTAGGAAATTGATAATTTGGTCAGACTCAAAATGCAGATGTTTCGTTTTCTTGAATGTTATTTAGTAATGCTTTCTAGATGAATATCTGAACATTATGAGGGTATTACTTTTCTTTTTTTTCATTGAATTAATATTATTAGGTATTTAGTACAGGGTAAAAACATGATTCATTATAATATTCAATTGAATCAAACTTAAGTAAAGACCCAAAAATAATTTTTTTTTTTTTTGTATTTTCTTTGTGCCAAATAGCAAAACAGATTTGTTTTCATACAAAATTAAAAAAAAAAAGATCTATTTTAGTGATAAATTGTAAAAAATATCTATTTTAGTTATACATAGATCAAAAAAGATTATATACCCTCAAGATCAGCATAGATCTGTTGAGTACTCTTCTTTCACTTACCACCCTCTTCTTAGCAGAAATAAGTATTTTAAGACGAAGGGAAGTAAAAGTAAAAATTATAGAAGATTAGAAACATTATTTAAAACAATTAATTACCATACGTTTTTCGTAGCCTTCTAATGTATTATGTTTCATTTGATTAGAAAACAGCTATATTTATTTATATTTTATTATGTATGATTAGTTTGTTTAAGTGCCGGTATATATACAAATTTTAATTTTTATATGGCTATATACAATTAAATATTAAATAATACCAACGATAACATTTATGAAAACCACAGATGTATATTTACATAATATTGTCAGAGTCCGTGTTATTAATCTCATGTTAGAATAGAATAGAAGAATCAACTTTATTCTGGGACAAAGTTCCTTGAGAATAACAATATTGTACGTAAAATTAACATTACATCTGGCCAAAATGCATATTACAATAAACAAAAACAAACAAACAAAAAAAAAACACTAAAAAATAAGGGATAAAAGAAGTATTTACATAACTGTACAGATATAGTAAAGACATAATATGAGCAATAAGGTCCTAATACTGCAAAATAGTTGCTATAAATAATAAACTATGGATTTATAAATGAGCGACAAATAACTTTTGTTGTCATGCCATTGTATTAATGAAAAATAATAATAATAAAAGAGTGGATAAATATTTACTTTAAATGATGTACATATGTATCTTAGTAGTTACATATGAAAGTCTGTCCCAATCTTTCGGATGCGCTCATATTCCTTTGGTTCTTCCATTATAACTATTCTCCCGTTACGATCTCTCCTTTCTCCTTTATTTAATTATCAAATTCTTTCATATTTTATTTTTGACTATTTTTTACATGTGAGGTTAATGTGAAATGGTTAATTATTTAAAACAAAAAAATTTGAAGGTAATTTAGAGGAAGGCATTTAGGCCCTGTCAGGTTCCACCAATGAGGATAAAACATACCTTAAATTAAAAATCACTTAATAGTACACTGATCTACTGAGTTTAATCAAAATTTTCGAGAAAATCATAAAAATGTGTAAAATTGATTATATAAAGTGCCACTTCTGGTTAGCCAATTTTGACAAAAAAGTTTTTATAACATCCTAGGTATATACTAACCTTAAATATGCAATTTCATTTTTGAGCTAGACTGTTCACATACATACATACACACACACAGATAATGTTGCGGGACTTGGTTATTTGGATTCAGGGGACCTCAATCCATGTATTTCTGTTGAAAACTGAGATTTGAAAATTTTCACGACTGCAATACTTCCCCATACTACATATTTCATACATGGGTAAGCAAAAGTAAAAAAGATAAAACTGGGCCTTAATAATAACCTAGAAATCATGCAAAGCAAAAGCAAAAAAAGATTTGGAATTTTATAAAAAAATTGTTTTTCTTGACTAAGGTCCATTGAAATAAATGTATGCAGGTCCAATTTATTGAAGAGCCAAAAAAAATTTGGTTGAAATTTTTCGACTCATCTACTTTCAACTCTTATTAAACCCACTTACTATTTGATGGTTCAATTAAAGTTCTTTTTTCTGCTATGTTTTAAATTTTTTTACTTTAATATTTTGTTTCTAATATTATTTTGATATCACGCAGGAGGAAGGCTGGTTGATGGGATTGAAGGAGTCGACAGGAGAGAAGGGGATGTTCCCTGCCAACTTCACCCGCCCCCTGTGAGGAGCCGCCGATGACGGGAACGGCTCTGTTAGTGTGAATTATACTTTAGTGGCAAAGGCCGACGTGCTGATAACTTTATATTCAGTATAATGCCACTTTTGCAGGAACGGTCTAGTTATAGGTTACCTACGACCGACTTATAAATAAATAATTATTTTTGAAGCTCGTAATTTATACATTACGAATTTACGAAGGCATGTTGCAACAAACAGAAATAATCGTTGTTATATGTGATATATTTTTCAAAATTACTGTATATGAATATTATATGAACTATTCTCTTTTACTTGGATTTTATTTTATTGAAAATAATTTACATTATTATTACCAATTAGTGCCTTTAATTGATGACAATTTTTATGGAAATAATAATATTTTGTCAAAATAAAAACCATTTAAAAAAAAAAACTGAAAATGAAAAATATTTTTAATATTAGTTTAAGGTATATTAACTTTTACAAAAACAATCAAAGAACTAAAATAGTGTAAATAGCTATCACTTACCAATTTTAATATTTATTTGTTGCATGTATTTTATTGTCGAGTTATATAGAAGGATTTGTAATGAATATTTAATGTATATTGTTTAAAATATTCTTATGAACCTTATACTGAATCTTTATTTTACCTATTGCATTTTTGTTAGTTTTTTAAAAATTAAGATAGCAATGCTCGTCCATTTTTTGTTTATTAAATTTTGAAATATACAAGTAGGTATCTATTGGAAGGTTTATATTATATTGAAATATTACCTCAGCTATAATTTATTTGACCAAAGTTTCATCGCATATTATACTAATATTACCTACCTATGATAATTAGAAAATTGCCTTAGTAAATAGTTTACAGAACTCTAACATACATGTACATACATTATGCATTTTAATGGTAACCCAATGTCAAAAGTTTAACTTATTTATAAATTTTATTTAATTACAAAACTGTCGAATCATGTATATGAAATGGTGGATATTATGGTTTTATTTTACATTAAAGATTATTTTATATTGGAATATGTCTATTGGCAAATTATCTATTAGTTAGTATATGTAACAGTGTTGGACGTTATTTAAATTTTTTTTTATTCGGTTCCTTCAAGCCATCTCTTCCGTTTCCCAAATATATGTATTTTTATTCCTCTTTATGGGTTCCATTTTAGCACATTCCTGGCAGTGTTTACCTCTTTCTATAAGTATGACCTATCTTACTCCAATGTTTTTGGCTTAACTTCCTTATTTAATCAATCGATGGTATAAAAGATAAAACCTAGTGGGAATGTCAAAATTAATTCAAATATAATAATTACTCTTCTAGACTGGATTTGAAATTTCTCTTAACATCGTAATTTTTTTTTTTTTTTTTTTACATCCTTGTAGCCCTCTGTATATCTCAGAAACTTATATCCAGATCTGTTATATTGTCAGCAGTTTGCTTACAAATAAATTAATTCAATATTTTTATAAATTTTAAAATAGAATATTGAATATAGAAATTTCCTTTAATAGATCATTGTAAACATTTTCTGCTTCTAGCAGTCTTGAACAATAAACAATGTTCAATTTTGGCGCAATGTTTCAGTTTTATATTATTCCCATTCCATTTCTCTTGCCAAATAATGTGGATTTTATTTTTTATTTAAATAAAGTTTGCCCAACACTGATTTGTAAAGAAATTTTTTCATATTTGTATTTTCCAAGTATTACAATTATTTTAAATTTAATCTTTTGTAGATTGAACTATAGTATCTAGAGTGTGTTTTCATCACTTGTATAATTTGATATTTTAGACACTTTCGAAGGATTGTTCTTTTTAGATTTCTTTACCTACCCATGCATTTGTTTTTAATTATTTTATTGTTTAATTATATATATATATATGTTATTTTAATTAAGAGTGTTGTGTTCTTGATTATTTTAAAATACATTGATTTTATTTTATATTTATGAAAAGTATAGCTCGAAAATGTAAAGAAGTATAGTCAAATTATTATATATATGTATGTATTTTTTTCAATGGATTACATAATTTAAAAATCAACACAAAAGCACTAATAATGCATTTATTGAAATTTTATTGATGCTCTCGAAAGTGGCATCATAATTTATCAAGAATTAAATTTTTAAAAATAATAAAGTAAAAAAAATAAATAAAAAGAATGTAAGGATCAAAAAGAAAATTTATTTTCATTTCTGAGATTTTTTTTCTCATTAATAAAGGTATGCTTAACTAAAATATTTTCATTTTTCTAACTATTAAAAATATTTATTGAAATATATATTTTGGACTTTGATCATCCAAATTTGTTTTCTGATTGCCTCTTCTTTATTCTATAATTGGTTTTTAAATCTTAATTAATTCAAACTTTTCTTACATTTTTGTCACTAAAAATTATATAAATATACTGACAATAAACTTTTTATTACTACCTTTTGAAACAATATTTTATTGATTTATACAAGTATAAATTGTGTAATTTCAAAAATATGAACATTTATATTCAATATATAAAAATCCAATATTTCTTTCTTTTTTTTTTTTTTTTCATTAGTCACCTGTGCATTCTTATTCTTAAATATTCATTTTATTTAATTATCTGTTTATACGGTTATAAAAAATATTCACTTGGCAAGAAATCCTTGTCTGTTATTTAACATTAGACAGATTTAACAATTATTTTTGAAAACTGTATTATATATTTTAAAAAATATTTTGCTGCATATGCTATGTAAATAGACTTATAAAAAATAACTTATTGATTTAAGTGGCGTGGCCGACTCCTTGCGAAGTGCCATCGAGTGACTGATTTTTGCTGTTTATTATGAATTGTTAATACCATCTTATAAAAAAAAAAAATTATATAAATAATCATAATGAAATGTTATATGAAATAATGATATTGTATTGTTTGATATAAATACCTTTAAGAAATGTAATTAAAGAATCAAATGGTGAGTTTACAAGTTATTTTATGAACCTATTAAGACTGTGTCTCTTTGTTTCCACCTGTTAATTCTAAACATCTGTTTTTATTTTAATTTATTTTTTTTGTTATTGTGGTTATCATTGTACATCATTTTATTTGTTGTTAATATAGTTTTACTTTATTACTAGCTAAGCGAACATTATTGATCCTGTCCCTTTCCGACAATTTATAAACTTTAATAATAATATACAAAAATTTAAAGCAGTAATTTAGAAACATGAGCATTGATAAGTGTTTTTGTTTTGGTTAGAAGTCTTGTGTCGTGTTTGAAATAATGAAACTTAAAAAAATGTATAGTGTATATCAAAAGGCTTTAGAAAATGAGTAAATCTTGGCGGCGCACCCTGAGTGCAAGAAGGCATGCTATTGCGGAAAGCGACAGTTCAACTGAAGGCTGCAAGGAGACGTTGTTGACCAAAAGCTTTTCGAATCCTGATTCGACTACATTTTGCTCTAACTGCTGTACGTGCAAGGTAGATTTTATTTATATTCATTAACTCAGAGCAGAGAAAGTTTTTCTGATATGGGGATGGTAGTTCTCTAAAAGTTTTAAAAATAATCCAAAACAACTCCATTAAACAATAGCCCAATATATTTATTTATTTATTAAATATTGACGACTACGTTTTATTTTTTTGTGTTTTTTAAATAACAGATTCCTATAGGTCAAGGTGAAAAAGGATTTTTTATCCCTTAACATGATATTATTTGGTAAAATATGGAACAAATTCATGATTTTTTAAGGAGTTACATTAATAAGTAATATATGCCTTGGATGAAATTCATTGAATGTAAATTATTTAATTTTTGACAGCAAAAACCCCCCAAAAAATGAAAAGATACTAATTCCAAATCACTACATGGCAGCTAAGTTCAAGATCGCATCGAACTTATTAGTGATGAAATAATCAAGTGTGTTCGAAAGTAGACTTAGATGACAAATCTCCATCATTTCTTACATTAGGTTAGATGGAAAATATCAGTCATTAGGACACGCCTATCGTCAATATTGGACAACTTTTATCTGTAATGTATTCTATCTGTAATGTACGTTGGATCCAATTGCCATCTTAGAGGAATGATTCAGAACAATTACTGAGAAAAGATATAAAATAATTAACTCCAATAATTCTTTCTTACTTTAAATATTTGTATTATATTATATGGAAGATTCTAAAAACAAATTTTTAAGTCTAAAATAGCGCGAGTAAATAGTAAATTCTTTTTGCCAATTCAGGCAGCAGCGAAGAAAAAATAAGATTGCACATAAATGCAAAGCAAAGATAGTGTATTGTACATGAATAGATTTAAATAGTTATGAGTATATGCCATAGGTCGGAATTATTTTATCATTTGAGGCAGTTTTTAGGTTAGACTGTAGTTTAGTATATTTTTTAGTATTTCATTTTTGGTAGTTTAATTCTTTAAAGCAAAAACATACATTTTGATTTTTGAATTGTGATCTGTATAATTGAATATAAATTAATAACAAATATGGTATTTATGAAAACTGTACAAAATCTCACTGAGTTAAGATTACATATACATATATGAGGCGCATATTCACCATTGGAGGCTACTCATTTCCATCTATGGTGTATATACCTATGTGTACTTTACTATTACATTGAAATAGCTTGAGATTTTGTAATCTAAATGTTCGATTATTCTTCTATAAACAAATCTTGAAGCTGAACCCTAAATTAATTTTTATCACTAAATAAAGTGATTCTTTTATTACATTAAGAGGGTTAAGAATGCGATTAATGTTAGAACATTTATTAAGAAAGTGTAATTAGTATTTTTTTAATTCATACAATTTCTTTATCACTGGAATATTGTTAACTTGTGATGAAAATTTACTTTTTGGTTCAGCAAAATTTATCTTGACTACGACTGATGGGTCAGATATATGATGCTGCAAATCTATCTTAGAGAAAAGTAATATCAAATAGGCAGCCATTTTTTTATGCAACTTAGTTATATTTGACTCAGGAAAACTTATTCTGTATTAGCCAAGTCTCCATGAGGGCAGAGTTATTGCTGAAACATAACTTCCATATTATATCTTAATTTTTTTTAAACTGGAGAACAGAATATTAGGTTAATAAGGCCGATTGCAGAATCATATCCGAGTCTTTAAGTAAATATTTTCACACTGAAATAAAAAAAATTATTTCCAGTCATTAAGCCCTGTCATTTACAAATTTGTATAGCATTTTTCGCATCCTTCATTTTTGACATTAATGCAATAGTTTTAATAACGTATCAATTTCCAAATATGTAAATTTTCAAGTAGCCCATTTTGGAGTGTTGAGATCCATAGAGGACCGTCCCCATTTTGAGAAAATAAAAATATTATTAATTTTTCATTATTTAAATAATTTTTTTAAATCTTCAAATTAGGAAATCAAGGTTTATCAGCAATCGTCTGTTGATTAAGTTAGCAGTAGCAAACTGGACCAAAACTATTTGATAAATCTCTTAGTTTCTTAAATAATAAAGTTTTTATATAGCCAACAACTGGCATGATAGACTTTTATACTTCACACAATTCCCACCAAAATTTGTTAGTCCAAGAAATATTGGCCAAAAAGGGTAGGGATATTTAAAATTTGTTCCTTTCAAGTAGAGGATGTGTGGTTTTTCTTAATTACTTTCTTTAAAAATATTAAATTCCACCTAAATTATTTTTAATTTTTTGAATGTTCGAAAGTGGGGTGTGGAGTACCTGTCCAACATTGCCTCCTTTTTCTACTTTTCATTCTCTAAAAGATTCTGTCTGTAATGTTGGACATCTCTATTTTTTTTTCTTGATAACTTATCTCATAGAGGCTCACTCTAAGCATTGGATAGATACTTTTTTCTCTGTGGCCTCAATTTGTCTTCTATTTTGTTCCACTGCATTTTGTTGTCGATACAACCTGATACGACGATGTTCAAATGACCTCTCCTTCAATGGGACTGATTCCTTAGATGCCATCCTAAAACTCCAAGAAGATATTAATAGAATATATGCTTGGGCAAACCTCACTCTGAACGCCGAGAAGACAAAAGCCATCTTGATCGGATCCCCCTCACTCCTCAAATCCTTGCCGGTATCCTCTAATATTCTCCTGAACAACTCACCTATCTTATTCCATACTTCCACTAAAAACCTAGGTGTTAATTTTGATCAAACCCTCTCCTGGAAACCACACATCTCCCAAATATCCCATCGCACTATCTTCATCATAAAACAGTTCAATTGTCTGCGTTATCTCCTTCCGTATAAGTCCCGTCAACTCCTAGTTTCTTCTGTTGTTTTCCAACACTTTGACTATGGCTGTATGGTGTACGGTGGACTCTCAGGAGATTTTGAAGCCAAACTTAAACGCCTAATGAATTGCGCATTACATTTTGTTTTCAGAATTTGTCAGCACTTTCTAGCTACCTTTCTGTAACATATCATTAGAAATCATCAACACTCCTATATTTTTCACAACTTACAATTTAAATAGTCCATCCAATCCCGTACCACTAGATCTCATAAATCTGACCTCTATCCTCCTCACTGAACTGCTGTTTGTGTTATACATATATGTACGTTTTTCTTTTCTTTTTCTCTCTCTTCTGTATTTTTACTTTTAATTAACTATTATTGTAAATATTTAATATATTTATGACCACACAGACATGCATTCTGTACTTATAATTTGTTCTAAAGGGACGACGGTCCTAAAATAATAAAATATATTTTCAATTTATTTCACTATAAAAAAAAATATATTCTCTGTAGCTTTAAATAATTTATATCGAAAATGCTTTTATATTTTATAAATATAATTTTAAGGGCCTTGTTTACATGGAGTTTGTGACAAGAGAAGTTAAACGAGATTGGTTGATGTTTCAGGTTTCAAATAAGCCGGTTAGTAGGTCAAAGCAGAGCTTGCTCACAAGCAGAAGCGAATCAAAAGTCGAAACTAAATATCTTCCCTATAAAGAACAAGTAACTATGTGATTACCAATTTTATCTTTCTATATTTGATAATCGATATGTCCTATCATTCCCATATCTTAATTTTATTCAATTTATTTATTTAAGAAAAATATACAAATAAGTGGATTAGTTAATTTGAAATATTTTTCACAAAACATAAACATTTGGATGGAAAACATTGAAATGCTTAGGAGGTATTGGTTATATGAAATAAAATCTTTAACTATTTAATTTACTGTAATTAGATCTGGTAATATACCCTTAATTTATGATAAGTTTGAGATCATTATTATTTATTTTGACATCTATGATGACAAATTCCTCCCACATCTTAGGAAATGATTATTTGATCACAATTTGGTACCAAATCGAATAGAAATATGCTTTATTGGTATCTACTTGTTCAAAATTAATTTTAAAAAACTGTGCCAAATATGCTGTTCTGTTAAGTTCATTGTACCATAATTATACATCACAAACAAATGAATATCATTATACATTAAAAAAAAATTCTACCTAAGGAATAAATGACCTAGGGACATTTTCAATAATACATCTATCTAAAATTTTCATAGCTTTAAAAAAAAAAGTGATATAAGTAATAGTTAATTAAGGTAAGTAGCCATTTATTAACTCTAAAGCCTTAAATTGACTAAAACAAAGAGATTGTTTCAAAATTTATTATGAATGTTTTTAAGAATTAAACTAATGAGAGTGCTAAAGTCTACAACAAATTTTAAATTTTGGATTAAAAAAAATATAAACTGAGAATATTCTTATGGAGTTAATTATCAATTATTCAGATTAATAACAATAAATATTCTTACTGTTAAATGAAACTTATATTCCTACTTGTTTAATTTTTCAAGGAAATACTTATCCTAATTTAAGTTTATTAATTGTTAATTATTAATTCAAAACATAAGTGCAATTTTTTTTTTAAAGTTGCTTGTAGTTGACAACACTGTTGCACTCATTTTATGTCCTGAGGTCAATGTAGGTAGACATGATAAATATTAAATTAGATTGTTAAAAAAAAAAAGTTATTATTTGGAGTTTTTAAGAATATAAAAATGAAAACAATTCTGTTTGGGACTTATATTAATAGTTGTGTTATACAGTTAACACTCGATATTTATAATATTTATAAATTTTGGATTGAATTGGACATTACATAAGAATGAGGTAAGAAGTTTTACTTTATAACTGCGAATTATTTATATATTGTTACAATTAAATCAAGTATTTTACTTTTATCGGTATCTATTTTTATATTACCGATAATTCAACATCAAAATAAGTGAACATGGAAATAATGAGACTTTTTAATAGATTGACAATTTCGTCTTCATAAAAATGGCAATATTTATAAAAATGAATCTTTTTTTTATTTAATACACAAAAAGTGCATTCTCAATCTTACGAGCTACGATTATTAAATATCGATACTGGTACTGTAGAATAATTTATTTTCGTTTTATAGATATTTTCTTATTATTTTTTATTTTTTTTGTGGTGTGAGGAAATCCGATGTCTAGCCTCGAAATGGCAACATAACATTTAATATAGTGGTTAATGTTTTTAAATGAAAATTTCTTTAGGCACGTTTTGCACTTTTTTGTGGAGACTGAATTAGATTGAGCTGTCAGATTTCCGAAGTGTAACGCGTAACGCTCGGGTAAAGTCAGATGGTGTCGACTAATTGAAATGTTTTTGCATACGGATTAAAATATCTCAGAAAATAAAAATGGAACCTGCATACTGTAAGTGAGGAAATGGTTCAGCATTTCATCCTCCCTGTAATGGATTATTATTCAAAATTGTATTTTAACCCAACGCAGTGCTTGAGAGGCTAAAAGGAAAAAAATAGTATCGAAAACTAAATTATAACGAGTTTTATGGAAGATGTGGATTAAAGTATCTCAGAAATTAAAAATTGGATCTACGTGCTGTAAATGAGAGAAATGTTCAGCATTTCTTTCTCTTTATAATGAGCCATTATTTATAATTTATATTTCATATTATTGATCTCGCCTTGATGATGTTTCTCATATATCGTGTGGTCTAAAGCACACACCTTAGTTTTTTTTTTAAATGTGTTTTTTTTATTAAATAGATAGAACTACAATAATAATATTGCATCAGTGCCTGACTTAAAAATTCGGCGTCCTCAGGCAATGTCGTCATATCTCCCCTAAAAATTTTTTTTTTTATTATTTTAATGGAATTTACAACTGTATTTACCCTAAAAATTAAATTCCCTTTTCAGGACGTTTTACGGGATCGAGCTTTAAGGCTCTACTAAACCGTCGAATTCCTCTCGTATCCAATCCTTACAATCCAAAATCATTCGTAAGATCCTCAATGCTCTCTACTTTGTCACTAATAAAATCATCCACAACGACCTTAATGTACGATATGTTTCCGATTTAGCTCAATCCAGAAACTTATCCTTCCGTAATAAACTTCTGAACCATCCGAACCCTCTAAGATAGAAATATAAATGGAGAGCTACCAATGAGTAGTTTCTCTTCATGTTGTACTTGTCATGTTACTTGTTTCATATTTACTTGTTGTATTTATGATTTATACAGTTGCAAATTTCAATAATAATAAAAAAAAAAAATGTTTTATATTACATAATATTTGAATTTTATTTCATTCATTTTTTTCAACTTTTTTTTTTTGTATACATATAACGATAATTAATTTGAAAAAAAAAGAAAGAAATTAACTACCTATATGAAATGGTGTTTAAGTGGTGTTGGTGTTGAAGTCTTATTAAATGTAATTACTCGAACAAGAATACTTTAAGAGATAGTTTATCATATTTTTTTCTGTAAAACATAGTTATATTTTACCATTTTGGGGGGCTTCAGCCGGAAAGCCCCTCCCCCCCCGGTAGATCCGCCTGTGGTATAGGTGGTGATGGAAGATCCCCAACGCATGGACGTAGACTTTTCATTCTGGTTGGGGGAGGAGGGGAGAGGCGATGAAACCACCAAAAGCCTCGGAGTTTATATTATGTATACAACTTATGAGTGATAATTAACTTAACCAACATAATTATAACGGACAATATAATACTATATATAAAATAAAATTTATATGTATGGTTATTTATGTATATATACCTAGTACTGTCATAAATATTGTTGCATGGAAATATATACAGATTTCAACAGAAAAATTATTTTTTTCAAAAACTTTATTAGAAAATAAAATGTGTATCTATAGAGAGTAAAACAAAAAAAGAAATCACTCAAAATATCCTCCTTTTCTCTCCAGTTCGGACCAAAGCCGATAATCTAGTGGGTTGAGATCACGGCTTCCTGAGGGCCAATCCGAGGCAGAGATGAACTCTGGAATGTTCTTTTGCAGACACTGCTGAGTTGACCTGGCCTCGTGAGCTGGAGCGGAAAACCTGCTGGAAAACCCAATGACTTCCAGCAAACAGAGTATCACTTAGATGCTTGACGACTGACGACTGGTTCCAAAATATCGTCCTGATAGTTTTTAGCGGTTGTTTTAATCCCTTTTTCATAAAAATGGAGCTTTGTGGATCCATCAAAGCAAACTCCCCACCAAACCATCACTGAGGAAGGGTGATGACCTCTTTCCACTCCTCTGATAACTTTCTGGGCTTCTTTAGAGCTGTGTGCGTACACATAATCATTTTGACGATTAAATTTTTCTTCAATTGCAAAAATTGTCTCATCGCTAAACAAAATATTTTGATCAAGACCATTGGTGTATTGGCCAAGGAGCACTTTGCAACCATCCACTCTAATTTTTTTTAGAGAAGTGGTTAGTCTTGGCCGTTCTCACTAGGTAGAAATCCACTATAAGCACATCCTTTTCTGATGCATTAAACGCTAAAATGTCAACAAATCATGCAGAGCCTTCTGTATCCAGACTTTAGACTTCGAAGAAACATTTGAAGTAGTTCATTTAATACACAGGCGAATCAACGGAGGGGCTTTCAGGATGAAGCATCCCTCTCCTCCTCCCAAAATGGTCAATATAATCTTGTTTTATAAGAAAAAGATAAAAAAAATCCTCTCTTAAACTATTACTGTTCGTCTAATTACATTTAATAGGACTTCAAGTATCATAACCACCATTTCATATAGGTAGTTAGTTTCTTTATTTTTTATCAAAGTAATTATCGTTATATATATGAAAGGGCTGAAGCCCCATCCCCTCCCCACCTCTCCCCCCAAAAAAAAAATTCTAGATCCGCTAGTGACTTAGTATAACGTTCGCTGACAATTTAGACAATAAATAGTACATTCGCACCACAATAAATGAATTGAAATTCAATTATTTTTAAATTAAGACGAAAAACGATCAATTTTAGGACTCATGACATTAATTCTGTTTGAATATTACTTTTTAACAAAAAAAAAAAAAATCTGACCTCGTTTCTCTGTTGCTGCCTAAATTATATTTATTAGATTGGAAGAATATATTTTTTAAACGTGACCCATAATCCCTTTCAACTGGACACGTGCCGCAACATACGGCTTCCTTAGATAAAACCACTGCCCCAGTTAAGTTATTCATACAAAATACTACTAAATAAGCGTTTGAGATACTTTTTTTTATTTACTTACAAATATGATATTAGGAAATTTAAAAAAAAAAAAGTTAATTTAACTTGTCGGATTGATTGTTGCTGTCAATATTTAGTACAGATAAATAACACAGATGAACAAAACAAAAACCAAAAAAAAATGGAATATTTCAGGTAAATTAAAGATATTTATGAAGAGAAGTAATAAGAAGGCAAAATAAATAATAATATTTATTTTAACATTTGCCGACGTTTCGACCTGAAGTTCAGGCCTTCATCAGGACTGGCTCCCAAAAGATTGCTGGAGTACAATACAATTGATTGTATTGTAAAAGGCGTTGGAACTACTAAACCATCGATGATTCAATCGCTGAATAAACGAACGCGATTAATTTATTTTAAATTAAATAAATAAAACTATGTAAAAATATCTATAAAATAAATTTATACTTGTACTTATTAAATATATTTTTCCAACTTGGTTGCAGAAAATTTATAATAAAATCACGTGATAATGATGGAGCTGTCGAGATGAAAGGTGAATGAATCATAAAATCCAAGGATATGTTTCTATATTATTATTCCTGAATATGAATAAGAATGTAAATAATAGTAATATTTAGGTCATGTGTGATAAATATTCAGGACGCAGTCTTTTTAAATTTTTTTTAGTTTTGCCAACGTTTCAACCCAAACATGTGGGTCATCTTCAGGGCTCTGTTTTAGTGTTTGAAGTACCTGGAAAGAGAATATAATGAATTGTAGAAGATGGCGAATCCGCAGAGTGCGAGCGGCATAGAGCTTGAGATTGGTCAGGGTGACCTGTTTTTCTTGATGTGTGTTGTGAGATGGCGTTGTCAGCGTTCGAAGAGTTCATATCTCTGATGTGGTGGATTTCAGCAACGACGTGTGGTGTTGTTGTGGTTAGACAACTTTAAAAAAGACTGCGTCCTGAATATTTATCACCCATGATTCATCAAACCATTGGGACCTAACTACAACAACATCGAATAAATTTATGGTGCCCCCCATGATAATCATAAATTGAACTGTGTCGCAGTATTCACTCACACTAAAACACACAGAACTAGACAAACAGATGAGCAACTACTGTCATTGCTTATCGTTCATTTGTTTATCAGCTGATTTAGTATTAATTTATTTATTATTAAACACATTAAACTTTGTACAGTCAGTCTTAATGTAGTAAATAAATAATAAATCTTTAACCTTTGAAATCTGTTTAATATATGAGTTTGAGATATAAGTTAATATGAACTTTTTCGTTTATTTTGTGTTAGTGAACACATACCTAAAATAGTGCAGTGCAATTACGAAAAACCCTGCATATTCTGCACTTGTAACTTGTTCTAAAGAGACACTAGTCCCAGAATAATAAAATTATTTTCATTAATTCAAATAAAGAATTATGCAAAAACTTACATACTTGATAATTTTTTTTTTCTAGTTAGAAATGAAAGTTTTAAATGATGAAATGAACGAGCAAGTGTCTCATGAAAAACACAACACTAACAAAAAGCTGGTGGAAGATCTAACTGCACTTCTCAGATCCGTATCCATTTACGTGCACTGCATCGACATCCGGCACAAAGCAGCTGATAGGTTACAGAGCATATTATCCGAAGTACTTACCATCCAAGATACTCCACCGGAGAGGAACGTAAGTTGTAATTATTATTAAGACAGGTATTATTAATATAGACTAAATAATAATAATAATTTTGAATTTCGAAGAAATGGAGGAGTCAGTAGTGGGGGAGGGTTAAGTAAATTTTTCATCATTAATAATTTGCTAAAAAAAAAAAAAATAGGATTACTTCAGCAACACATTCAAAAATCAAAAACCAAAGCAAAGGACATAACTTTTGCAGTAGAACATATACAAAAATATCTAGAGACCATATCTTTGCTCCAAATTGTCCGATTTTTTTAGACAATTTCGTAAACTTTTAAACACAATACAATTAATAAAGAACGAATATAAGATTCGTTATTATTAGACTTTTTAAATATAAAAAAAAACTCTGTAAATTATTTCACAACGGTTTATTATTTCCCAACAATTATACATCTAAAGTAACATTACCTTCCTACTGACAAATTAAAAGAAATAAAAAGTTAATTCCAATTGTTTACCTAAACCTTTTTTTTCATCACTAGTAATTTGCTTTAAAAAAAATAGCATTACTTCAGTAACACATTCAAAAATCAATTTTTTTTAAAGGAAATTTTGTTAATTTAAAAAAATATTAAATCGCGTTGTCTTCACTAATAGTGCTCTGATTTCAATGAAACTTTCTTCTTTTTTTTAAGAAATTCAATATCTTTGAAATATCATCTTAGCAAAATATAAAAAAAAAGTGTATACTTCTTGAGTTATTCAGAAATCTAATTTTACCACTCCTCGTTAGTTTCATTCCAGCTTCTTTTCATTGAAGTACGTTATATAGATAAATTTAAAGGGTATCTAGAAGAAGTCTTCAGTCAAGTTTCACTGAAATAAATACATTCTTTTAGGTGCTACAGTCTATAGCAACACAGGTTTTTCGGCCCCCAACTTGAAAGGATTACATTTAATTACTTTCAAGATTACATTTAATCCAAATTTAAAGGATTACCCAAATGACATTGAATAGTACTTAAAGAATCACTTTATAAAAACTTTATTTCATATAGATGGTTATAGGAGTGCCCATTTGAGGTGGAGACTCAGAGAACAGTTTTTCACTTTTCCTGAAAACAATAATGATTAGAGTTCAATTTGGAAATTAACCACAATTTTAAAAATATAATCGATATACAGAAACAGGGGTGCCCATCCTCCCAAGGTGGATGACACAAGAACCTACCCTCTCCCCTTCTCCAAAGGCATTTTATTGCTTACCTTTTCTTAAAAATAGATTAAGCTAAGATAGAATTAGAGAAATCGTAGATCATATATAATTACACATACTGTGGTCTGTACCCTGTTTTCTCCTTGTCTCTTAATACAAAAATTCATAAACCCGTCAAAATTTACCTCTCTCAAAAATTCAAAATACAGTTATTTTATTTTTATTTTATTTTTTTATTTTATTTTTATTTTCCTCCCTACCCTGCCTTTAATGCAATACGGGAGTTTGCAGCAGTGACTTGATACACATTGTATAACAAATCACTGTTGCATGTTTATCTATTTACATTTTTAAATTGCTGTGCACACAGCCTGCTTGATAATTTTGTCACTTAGTTATTGTTCTCCATCTTCTTCTCCAGGGAGAAGTGGGTTGGGCCCACAGTTTTTTTCCAGCCGCATACGAAACTTTTAAAGTGCGGGTAGTTTTGTTCAGACATTAGTTGGGGTAATTGTCCTTCTGTAAGAACGAAAAGCCCTGTATCCCTCATTAATTTGGTCCTCAGTGCCTCATAGCTGGTGCAGGCTAAAAGGATGTGCTCAGCGGTTTCAGGTACTCCACAAGTGGGGCATAAGGGGTCGATATTTTTACCGTGTTTAAAAAGTTTTGCTCTGAAACCCCCATGCCCCGTGAGGATCTGTGAGACCCAGTAGTCCGGGAGGACCCATTTCTTTTCTAAGCGCGATTTAATGGTGGGAAAGAATTTTCTTAGTGTGGACCCGTTTGGGGTTGTCACCCATCGCCGATTCCATTGTTCCAATGTATCCTCCCGGAGGATCATCTTCCATCTTCTGGGGTCATCACAAATCCTCTCCCGAATGTTTGCTGGTAAATCCGCCAAGTCATCCCTCTTAATGTTGTACCGATAAAGGTCTTCCCGCAGAAGGAGGTCGAGAGGAATACCTCCTCCTAAGACCTGCACCGCCTCATGGGACACAGTTCTGTATGACCTGGTTACTCTAAGCAGGGCCATCCGCTGGATTGTTCAAAATACAATTAAAAAATGGCCCCCTCAAAAATTTTTAATGGCACAACTTGTGGCATGAAACCACCCTCTGGATATCCCTGCATAGATATGTTTCCAACATCCCTCTTCTTCTTGTTGGAGAATCCTGGAGAGCTGACACTCTAAATAAAAACCTGTAGTACTACAACCCATGAAGGGTCTTGGGCTCAACACTATTTAGGGAAAGCACTGTTGTGCAAGGAGGTGATTTGACAGAGATCATGCTCAACCGACAGGTTTCCTCCTTAATTAATTATTTTAATTAAGGGCAACCACTTTATAGAGACTGGGTGTGGCCCAGAAGGATCTACTTACCCAGGGTCACACCATGGCCAATGAAACAGAATAAATAATATTTCTGGCATGAGCCGAGAATCGAACCTGGGACCTTTAGCATTGGAAGCTCAGTATCCTACCACTGAGCTTACCCCACTCCCTGACTCTCTATATTACTAATTTAAAATATTCGCTTTTTTTTTTAAATAAAACTTTTTACTTACCCAATGGAACTTTCTAGGTACCAAGTTCATGGCTTTCACATTCAAACAAACTTCACGAAATAATGAGCTCTTGTAGTGAAAATATCGAGCTCCCACCCGGTTATTATGAGTCTTTGGACGATTACAAAGACAGATACAAAGATTACACGAAAGCCTCTTCGAACTTTTGCCAAATTCTCGAAAACGAAGTGAGCATGTCCAACACTCAATTGAGGAAGTTGGAAATGCAGTACGATGAAATAAGATTGAATTATAGCAACAGCAAGACGAACATTTCATCTCAACTCAAAAGTATAATTACAAAGTAAGTTAACGAAAAAGTTTTTTTTCCTAATTAATTATTAGATTGTTCCTAACTGATGAGATTTTGTTATGTTATAATATGAAGTTGTTTCCAAATACAGACGTTCTGAACTTGTAGAATCTTCAATACAGGCCCTCCTGCCGATTCTGCACGAAGTCATTGAACAAGACAGGAGTACATATAATTTTTTGAAAGGTGTTTCTTTTAGTAATATTAAATGCGAAAGAGTTTCCTCTTCGAAATCACTCCAAGAAAAAAATCTAAACTGTAAGGTTTTTTATTTTATTCTTATAAGAAAAAAAATTGGTTATAGTATATATATATATATATATATATTTTTTTTTACTGGGTGTTTCAGGGTTAAGTGGCCAAACTGCAAAAATGAACTAAGGACGTCAAAACAAGAAAAAAATTTCCTCTGAAGGTATGTCCACAAATGCTTTGTTTAGGAGATATTCACACCTAAAGATTTTCGTTGTTATGAATTATTTACATTATATGAAATAAATAAAATCTTTTTATTTGTTCTAATTTATTTTATTAATTAAATTTAAACATTAATGTTAATTAAGTGTTAATTATCCCAATCAATGGATTGGACCTTCAGGACCAGTGGCTTGGCCTGCACGCTCTCCAGACCTGACACCACTTGATTTTTTGGTTAGGGGTGACATTAAATAAAAAGGCTAAGCAAGTCCAGTCAATGACTTTAATTCCTCACGAATAAGGTTAATTAAATCTTGTGAAACAATAACACATGTCCATTGCCGTTCTGCCACTGCTGCTATTGAAGAAAGATGCCAAGTCTGTCTTAATTCTCAAGAAAATCTCTTTGAACAACATTTAATATGAATTTAATGTTTACGTTTGATTAAGAAAGTAGTTGGAACAAATAAATAAGTTTTATTCACTTAATATACCGTAAGAAATTCATAACAACGAAAATCTTTAGGTGCGAATATCTCCTAAACAAAGCATTTGCAAGCATACCTTCAGTGGAAATTGTTTTCACGTTTTGAGGTCTTTAATTCATTTTTACAGTTTGGCCACTTAACCCTAAAACACCATGAATAGTGTTGCTCAGAATCGGTCTTGGTCTTGCACATTGCAAGACCAAACCAAGACCGTCTAATTGTTGCAAGATTGAGACCATAATCGGTGAAAAAAAAATTTTGTGAATAAAAATTAATGCAAAATAGTTACTAATACTAAATAATTTTAATTGCTGTATGTAAAGAATTCGGTAGAACCAATATAATTTTGCATTTAACTGTTCTAATTTTTCATTCGGGGTTTAGTTAGGTTTCTCTATTGTGAAATATACCAGTAATATCTCTATAGTATGCAGTGGTAACATTTTTTAAAAGGTCATTAATTTTTGGACAAAACTATTAAAACAACATTACAATGTATTGCCACGCCAAAGGGCCCAATATTTTTATAGGAGGCTTTTTTTCTCGATTTGATGATCACATCAAGGTAATGTACCTTAACATTCTAATGGAAAGCAAACGGCGTTTCATGAGTTTTAACTACCTCATTAAGAAGACAAAGTTTACAGAACTCCAAACTGAATGGTCTCATTTTCTAAAATTTTCAAAAATAAAAAAGTTGTAAGTTGCGATAAGGTGAAATCATTCATGAAGTTCTTGAAGGATGTTAATAATTTGATAAAAAGGTGTCTGTCCCGCCTACTAATAGTTGCGAAAAGAAATATCTCAATTTTTAAACTATTCTAAATTTTAGAAATGACAAAAATTATAAATATATACTTTTTTGCGAGATCAATTTTCTGAAATATTAATAAAAAAATTCATATTAGAATTTTATACCATTCAAATTGTGTAGAAGAGACATTTTTCTGTATTTATTCAAATGCTTATACCCTTTCTAAAATTAATGATTTAACTGGTTTTTACTTTGTTTAAATAAATATAATTAATATTTAATAAAAGTTAGGTATTAATGATATTAATAATAAAATAATTTCAGATTGTAGAAGAAAGTCGTCGGACATTGATAAAAGTTGCACATGTTCTCAGGCTAATCGGGAACCTCATTAATCACTTTAAAATAATTAAATATTTCAGAAGATTTTTCTGTTTTTTAAGATCAAGCCTCATTGAGAAGGATATTGACCATTTGAAATGATAAAATACAGCAGAAAAGTTTTAAAAGTGTGTTTTATTCTTTCTGCTAATGTTTAAGATTTATTTCATGGACAATACTCTAAAAAAAAAAAAAAAAATTTAGGACTATGATAGTTCAATATATATTAGTTAAATAAGTTTTTTTCTGGATTTGATATATATTTTTAATGATTCATAGTGATGTATCAACTTTCTTATTTTTTTATAAATCTATTAAATAATTTGTCATTTTCTTAGAGACTTCCATGCTGCTGAACCCATCATCTGTCAACACATTTTTTCATCAATTATTAATTTATTTCATAATTAAAATCTATCTAAAAAATCACAAATTAAATTTTTATGTTGTTATTAAATATATATTAAAACAAGGAAATTAATCTATCACTATGAACCATTAAAATGCTTGAAAAGTATGCGAACGGATTTCATGGAGTTAAGTGGTCTTGATTTTTTGTTTTTTCTGTCCTGATCATGGTTGAATTAGCGAAATGTTAATGGGTTATTTTATTCTTTATCTGAATTTTAGAAAAACAAGGCTTCAGTTGCAGATCGTGGATTTATTTTATTTTATTTTTTAAATATACGATAATTACTCTGGTCAAAAAAGAAAAAAACATATAAAATGAAGTTTAAGTACTCCTTGTTGAAGGCCTTTCCAAAAAAAAAAGTTAATCACTGGATTTATTATGCTTTAACGAATCAACTTTGATGGATTTTATTTAATAGATGTACTTATGTTTAATAGATGTATGTTTTAATTTTTAATTTAGTTCAATGTACATATTGTGATGATTAAGTATTTAGCCCGGTCACTCACAAAAACAAATATGGACCAATGGAAAAATTATGTATATTTTTCTACTTTGGAGGCTTAAGTCCAAAGTCTTCCCATAGATCCGCTAATGCAAGGCTGTGTATTTGGAATTTTTCAATTATAACCTAACATTCAAGAACACTTCCAGTCAAAATATAAACTTTTTCGTTCACATATCTTCGGCACCATGTTAAAGTAACGGATATAAACTTGTTTAACGTTGCACATTCGTTACTGTAACATGGTGGCAATGCTTTATTCAATCTATGTTGTATACGAAACAATTTCTGTACTCAAAATTTGTTTAATTTTAATTTTATTTAATGTAGTCTCTATTTTTGTCTTTTTACTCTTCTATATATTAAACGAGAGACAGAAATAACCTTTGATATTGATATTTTGCCTTAAGAAGGAAAGAAATACAATACATAAGCAATCTGGCTGCTTCAATAATAAAATAATATGAAACTAGATTCTGATTTATATAATTATGATAATATTACTTACAAATAAATAAAATAAAATATTCACAATATTTCTCCAATTCTTCAATAATTCCAATAATAATTCTCCAATTCAAAATAAAATATACATAAAAAAAAATGAGTTTTGTCAAAAAAACAATTTAAAAGATTTGAAATAGCAATAGAGATATCTGCAATAGACAGCTCTTTTCTACAAAATTGTGGAAGTTAAAAAAAAAATATTTCAAATTGATTTTTTGGCAAAATTCGTTTTTTTTTCTATTGTCTTAAATAAATATATTAGTATAAATAAATCACACTGGACTACCTGCAAGACGTTTTCCTCTGTTTAGAATGCAGGAGGAAGGTTTAAAGATTAATCTGCCTCCTTATTATGCTAACGCTCAGAATAGAACATAAAATTTAAGAAAAAATCTAATTTAATTTAAGAAGAAGAATATAGACAGAAATAAATGATGAAAAATTCAAAAGTTTAATTATTGATGCCAAACATTATCTATATTTCCAGAGAGAATAGAATTATTTAAAGAAAAAACTTAGTCATCCTGCAGTTCAGTATCTGTCATATCATAGTACTCAGTTTCTATCGCTATCAGATTTAAGAATGTTGTAATAGAACAAGAAGATATAGAATAGAAATAAAAAAATTCTTTCAGTACTTTTCTATGGAGAGAAGAGCTAGATTATGAATGAGAGGCTACTAAGCCGTATTACTGACTTGGAAATGAAGTTCCTTAGGAGAATTGTGAGGAAAACACAAATGGACTGTGTTCAGAATGAGAGGATTAGTGAAGAGCTTAATCTAAGCCCGGTAGCGGAAATCCAGGAGTAGAGGCAACTGAGGTGGTATGGACATGTCTGCCGTATAGACGATCACAGAAATCCAATCAAAACCATGGAGATAAGACCGATGGGAAGAAGACCAATAAGACGGCTAAGGATCTCCTATATCATCCATATGGAACAAATAGGAAGGCACAGAGAGAAGATTTTGGGAGAAATAAGAAACCATGGCAGAGACAGAAACGGATGGCACCGATAGCTTAAAGCACACCCACGCTGAGAGGCAAATGGTTGAAAGAAAAGAGAAGAAGAAGAAGTAATAGAGAAACTCGTCTGAACTGCTGTTTTTCTGGATAAAAGCTATTATATTTTTGTATTTTGAGGTTTTTATTGGCAGAAGGTGGGGTTTACACCAATGTTATATGTTGTCCATAGATGGCATAGAAAGATTGACGAGGCCCAAATATTTTCGCTTTACTCGATAACAATGACACTCTAATTGCATTCAAGAGTACTTTTATTATTACATTTCACAAGATTACTTTGTGCTTAGTAATCAAATACTTATCTTTACCTGTATTATCTGTATTACCTGTATAAGTGGTGTGCAAGAGTTTAAAAACATTGTGAGAGATGTTTGAGATTGTTGAAATATTTAAATTTAATAATATTTTAAATATTATACAAAGGTGTTCCCACATTCCACCTATTATATTTAGACCCCTAAAAGTAGTAGTAATGAACATTAGAAGTCTCATTTGTCTGGCATAAAATGAGAAGAAATAATTAAATTACAGAGTGATATACTAGTACTGGTGGGGGAACTAGTCTTGCCGGCAAGCGGGCCACATGATCCTTTTTGCCAATCCTTGACAGCTAACTTGAGGTTGCAGCCGTGTACTTACCAGAGTGGGAATGTCAAGATTAATTTTCCAAGGTTGCCAGAAAATGAAAATTAATCGATTCAGGTGGAAATCAAACCCACAACATTCAGAACAGAGCGCTCTGGTACCCACAACTTAATGAAATTAACAAAGCAATGAAAAATTAAATATAAAATAACTGTTTGATATATAAAATTAAATTTGACTAACGGCCAATGTATAAAATAACAGTAACAGAGTTTATTCTTTTCTGCTCCTTTGCCTCTTCTGACAGGCAGCATGCCATCTTTAGGGCTCAGACGGCCAATAAGAGGAACTTATGAAATAATGGAAAAAACTTAGGAAGTTATAAAGGATAGGTAATAAAATGATGAAGTAAACAGTAATAACATAACAGTGACAACTTATGAAATTTAAAAAATAAATAAAATGGAATATTAAGAGATACAAATGATAAATAGTAAACATAAAATAAATAGGGTGACACAGATTATATAAGTTGATATCTTAATATGTTAAGCGGAAATGAGAAAACATTATATGAAATAGAAAAAAGTTATATAAAGAAAATAATAAAAGTAAATAGAAAAAAATGAGATGTAGTGAAATCTGTCATCACGTATTGTACACATAGAAAAGAATGGATAAGTTAACTTATACAACTTAAGAAAATAAGATAATATAAATAAATGTAACAATATAAGCAAAATATCAGTATGGATATGGAAAAGATTTTTATTTTTAAATTTGAGGAAGGAGATGGTTCAGGGTGGCATTCATAAATAGACTAAAATAGTGGCAAAACTATTTTATTAAAAGACAACGTTTCGACCCGACTTTGCAGGTCTTCTTCAAGGATGTGTGTTCAGCAACGAGTTTCACTTATAACTTTATTTGTATAAGGAGTTTAACTTATAACTGAAGTTCTTGCTGAACACACCTCTCTGAAGAAGCCCTACAAAGTCGGGTCGAAACGTTGGCTTTTAATAAAATAGTTTTGCCTCTATTTAGCACATTTATGATCGCTACCCCAGACCATCTACTTCCTCTATAACACAATGTCAACTATTAAGTATTCTCTATTTTTAAAATTGTTTTTATTATATTTTCAACTCAAATGAGAAATCTTGAGAGTCATGTGTATATAATATAAATAAATACAATTAGCGACTAGAACTGAATTTAAAGAAAAAAAGAATCTTTCCATAAATTTAATGGTATTCTGACCATTTACTGTAAATTCAAAATCAAATATTACAATCAGATACAACTCCATACAGCTCATAGAGCAATTTGTCATATAAATGTTAACAACACCTTTGGTTTAGTGTCTACATGTCTGATTGAAATGTAACCATATACAAATATTTTAAATGTATGTTCTCGAGTAAATATATTGTCAGTTTATTGCAAAAGGTCAATAAGTACACTTTTTGTTAATTTTTACCTAGAGTTACGTAGTTTTTAATTTCAATCATATTTATTGAAACAATAATTAATTAAGTGCATAAAAATAATATAAATCCTTTTATACATAAAAAATAGTTTTACTAAGTGCATCACTTTACGAGATATAAAGTCACTATCTGGCACTTAATGATCTCTTGTTCTCTAAATAATGTTAAAATAGATTACTAAAATTCACTATCATCACTCGATTAGTTGATCAGATGGTTAATAAAACTAATTAAATGAGCTTAGTCTAGTTCCTGCTCTATGTACTTGCTAGATTATATAAGTAAGTTAGTGTTTTGTTTAACTATGATAGGGTACAAAAAGACACTATGTGTGACATGGTCTCATTTTTACGTTCTTTTTTTTTTCATTGTTCTGTATATGATAATTATTTTAATTAATTGTCAAGAATAGAAACATAAATAATCAAATTGCTCTTTACTAATTTTTTTAATGAATCAGAAACTTCAAATTCGACTATCTCAAATTCATTAAAATGTCACTTGGTGACTTTTTGCAATAAACCAACAATATGTTCTCGAGGTTAAAGTGTGCTTTAAATTGTATTGAGGTCATTAACAACAAAACTAATTTTTTTCTTATTTTATATTTTTAACCTCTTGCAAAGTTGTGACGATTGAGTTAGGCGGTAAACTTACATGAAGAAATACTTCAGACATTTTCACCTCACTTCTTCTTTGTTCTGCCCTCTATGTGGCTATGTCAGGGAGTAAAAAAACAAATTTAGTGGTCCTCTTTAGGTTCTCCGGACTTCCTATCAGCTTGGTCCCAAGGTACGTTGGTTGGGGCCATATCTGCCTCCACATACCTTCCAAATTCTGGCAGTTCTGCAGGACATTAAAAAAAACCTGTACCACTACAACCCGTAAAGGGTCTTGGGTTCAGTACTATTTAGGAAAAGTACTGTTACAAGGCCAACGGTTGTGCAGGGAAGGGATCGGGCCAGGATCACACTCAACCCTTTCAAAAGGGTTTTCTCCCTTAATCAATTATTTAATTAAGGGTACCCACTTTGTAGAGGCTGGGTGTACCCCCAGGAGGTTCTCCTACCCAAGGATTGCCTCACGTGCAATGAAATAGAATAAATAAAGTTTTTGCCATGAGCCGTGATTCGAACCTGGGATCCTGAACATTGGAAGCTTAGGGCTCTACCACTGAGCTACCCCTCTCCTTCTGCATTACATGCTCTGTGGTTTGTTCATTTGGTCCACATTCACACAGTACAGGGGACTGGGTCCTGTCTTGAATTACCTGAAGAGGTGTGATTTTGGCAGTTATTTCCAGTTCTGAGGTAAAAAATGATGGCTTGTTCCCTTCTGGGGTTAGCTGGAAATAATTGTCATGGGGATTATGATTTGGGTGATTTGTTTTCCGTCTCTGGCTTATGGCTGCTTTGTTAATAGTTTTGCACTCCTCTAATCTAGGGATGCTGCTAATTTGGGGGAGCAAAGTTTCTTCTTTATCCAATTGGTCTGCAATTTCATTCCCCACCAGTCCACAGTGTTCTGGAATCCATTGAAGAACCACCTCTTGGTACTGCAATTTTAGATCCTCCAATTCCTCAGCTAATGTTCCTAATGTACTCTTTCATTTATTTTTGAGGCATTCAAGAACGGATGCTGCATCTGTCAGGAATACAATGCATGAGAGTGGGCACCTCTTGAGACTCTTTAGGATCCTGGCTGCAATCAAAATGGAGTCATGCTCGGCTCTATAGTTCCTTGAGAGGAGTCCAGCGGGGAGAGCTTTATGGAGAACATATCTATTGGAGAATTCAATATGGATGCTCTTTCCTCCGTTTGCATTGCCATTTTTAGCAGACCCATCTCTGTATACTCTTGTCCATTTATTTTTAGGATAGCCTGAGTTAATGTGCTCTAGAGTGCAGGCTTTGGAATTCAGAGTATCTAGGTCACTTTTTTTGTTATACCTGGGATCTTTGCATCGATTTTCGGTCTGATCCGTTTTATCTAAGATGGGTAATTTTCAGTAAGATTCACGGTTTCAGCTTTAGTATTACATTGGGGTGCTTTTCAAACAACTAATTTGTTCACGTCACTGTAAAGGAATTAACTGTGAAAGCATCAAAACGATAAATTTTGAGTAATTAATTCATTCATTTCCTAAATTCTTATTAATTTATTAAGAAAAACTTAATGTGAAAATTATAAAAAAACACTAACAAAAAAATTTTAATAATCTTTTGGATGAAACAAAATTATCTGGAATTTCAGTCAAAATTTCTTTAATGAGTTAGCCAACGTTTTGGCCTAAATATGTGGGTCATAATCTAAAAAAAATCTTGTTCATACTTTTCTAAATCTACTTTTTTTTTTAGAAGGAGTTGGTCGGGGAGTGCGGTCAAATAAATACTAAATTTTTAAAAAATAGTATTTTTAATTGTCGACATTTCGACCCACCTTGCAGGTCTTCATCATGTCGTAATTGGGCGTGGCATTTGGCACTGCAGGAAGCAGTTGATAGAAACTCTACTCTGTTGAACTTTGTTTTTTGTTAGAACCATCAGAAATTAATAGTTTTCTGGTTCAAAAATCATTGAAAGTACGTATTTGTGATTATTCAAAGACTTGGTGAAATGGACAAGAAACTTTTCAATATCAACTGCACTATTATAACCATTGTTTCTAACAATTTTACAACAAACATTTTAATACATTATATAATACAATACATTTTTAACAGTAAATAATACATTTTTAACTTTTAAAAAAAAGTTAACAAACATTTTAAAACAAGGAGTTAAATTTTGTCCTTTCTGTCCTTTGTTAAACTTCTAAATAAAAATATTATTAAATTAGAGATGGGTTAGTAGTTTACTGTTGAATTATAGGAATGAAACAAAATTGTCAGAAATTTCATTCAAAATTTATTTAATGAGTTAACAGACATTTCAACCGAAACATATGGGTCATCATCAAGGATATAGTTTGGAAATCGAGACAATATTCCAAATGCTTAATTTTGAAAATTTAAGAACTAAAATACACGTGAAAAATACTTTTTTGAGTACAAAAAATCTCAAACAGCCTGTGAATAAAATTGATACGTAAAATGTTTGGTATCAATTGAGTAGTTGAATATGAAGTTTTAAAAAATCATTAAATAATCAGAAATAGGCTTTATATTCAGATAAAATGTGTTTTTCACATAATTTTCAAATTAAATTTTAATTGTGTTTAAGTTGTGAATGAAAAAAAAAATCATCACTGAGGTGCAAGAAAAAGTAGATTTTACTATAGATGAACATGATTTTTTTTTTTAATTTACTCTACTCTGTTGAATATAACTTGAAAAAATTTATTTTTCATATTTGAAAATGACCTGGATATGTTTAATAAAGGGAAATAAATAATACTGTATTTTTTTATAAAAGAGGTTTCATATCTTTAGTAATACAATTTTCTTTATTAAAATATCTATCAAGTTAGAAAAACCTCTAAAAGGTAATAACTAATATATATATGAAAAATAATATTTTGTTTGAGAAAAGAAAATCTCAAATGGCCAATGATAAAATTCATAGTTAAAGTTTTTTGTAACAGAGTGCGCTAGTACAAAGAAAGTGCTGCCACCTACAAGGGAGTTTTATATCAGTACTAAGGAAGGTTTTTCATTTGTAAAATTCACAAATTATTGGTTGCTATATTTAAAATAATAAATTTAATATTGATATTTCGAATATTCACCATCGCACTATCTCAAAGTCCCTTAGTTGGTTTTAAATTCGTAGTTAATTCGAGCCGGTCAATTCGAAATTTCCCGCTCGGCTGATATATTTTGTTTTCAATACAAGGAATTATGGGATGTACGACGCCATCTTGGCTGGAGGCGTCTGCAGTCTTTTGAACAGTGTTTTTTATTAATTTATACTATTCAGATGGAATTATTGGCGTAGTTTTTCCCATGGGGTTGGTGTGGAACGGATTGTGCTTGTTGAGTATCGAAGGGGGATCCCGTTGGTCGAGTTGAATCATTACTATTAGTCACCTCTAGCTGGCAGCAGATCATTCCACCATTGCCGTAATAATCTTGTTATTAGCACGTTGTAAGTCGCCCCGGCTGGCTTCGTCAATTGAATTATTCTAATTGCATTAGGAAAGTGAAGTGGTGAGAGATATAAGACAGTGCAGCGACTAAACTGGAGCCTTTTTACTTAGCACAGGAGACGGCAATACGTGAAGTTTAAAGGTACCACACCCAGCGTGATCACAGTGAATTGAAAAGTGTCCAGTGTTTTTCAGTGTGCATGTGTACTCATTACTGCCTGTGGATTTACAGCGATACTTTCCATGTTGAATAGCAATTAGGTGGCCCTTCTGTGATAATAATATTAAGGAAAACGGCTTCCGTGAGATAATATCGGCCGTCTGAGCCCTAAAGATGGCGTGCTGCCTGTCAGAAGAGGCAAAGGAACAGAAAAGAATAAACCAAGAAATTGAAAGGCAACTAAGAAAAGATAAACGAGATGCTAGAAGGGAGCTTAAACTGCTTCTCCTTGGTATGACATTTTTTTGTTAATTTTTTTTATTTATCTTTTTATATGAATCAAAATAAATTCATAAATATAATATCATTGTTATCAATAATGATAAATAGTCATAGGATCAGTTGATATCACTTTAGAGAAAAAATATGAATTGTTTTACTACACACTACATTCAGTGAAAGTATCTTCCAGACAGATTACTAATAGCTAATCTAATCAATTATTTCTCTTTTGATGTTAATGTTCAAATTGTCTTATGCAAGTAGGTTGAACTCAGGGGCAGGTGTATTTTAGTTATATTTGAAAATCAGATCTTTCCAATGTAAACAAATCATTTTCACTTTCAATTGAATTGAATTTTTTTGGCCAAGTTATCTATGACCCTTGAAATCATTTGAAGGCCTTCTATCGAATACACTCCATCCTTCACAATAAGTGCATATTTTACACTGCATCCACTCTCAATGCGAATAGCTAATAATCATTCATTTATATTTTTTATTTTGTATATCACAATAATAATAAAATAATGGTGAAATGCAATCTAAGTGATATTGCAGATAAATGGAAAATTCCCATTCCCCCCTCTATCTGTCTTCATTTCAATTTAAAAGTAAACATTAAACTATCTCTGTTAGAAGAATTGTAGACAGTTTTTGTTCTGTTATAAAAACATTCAAATTTCAGTATTTGTAAACATTTTTTTATATTGTTTTTGAGTTCTTGCTAATATTGTGGAGGTTATCTATGATTTTTTTTTCTAATATTATTTATTGGATTTTGATTTTTTTTTTTAAATGAATGGTTTTTTTATTGTATTCATATTCTGCTTGTGTAATTTTAATAATACATTTTTTTTAGTGTTTTATTTTTTTAATTTTTTTTTTTTTTTAGTTTTTTGTTGTATATATTTGATTATTTTATTTATATATTTATGAAATATGGACATTTTAGTGAATGATTTCCTTGGGAAGTTCCCCTGCTCGTGGCCGTGCGTGAGAGCCGGCGTGTGTGGACGTTAGTGTATGTTGTGTGCAATCGATAAGAGCTCTTATTCGGCCCCCAAAATGGCGGCCTGACCGGCAGGTCACAGGCCGTACTTTCATACAGGGCACACTTCGAACCCACAGGTTTTGCCCCGTGGGTACTAAGGTACCCGTGTGTACCGCGGCCCCCGAAAGACCCCACGGGTACCGATGCGCCCCATTCCCGCTCCTGGGGTCCCTGTCATCCCACCTTATTGATCCTCGAGAGGTTGGCTTCCTGGGCGGTCGCTCCCTCCCTCGTCTTAACGTCCCCTGCCCGCTTTTTGCCAGAATTTAACAAAAAAAAAAAAAAAATAAAAAACTAAAAACAAAAAATAATGTGTTCTTATAATTATTGAATACAAGTATGTACAATCAGATGAATAAATAAAAAATACCCCTTAAACATAATCAAAGTATATTTCACATTTATATATTGTACCTAATGATAACCAGAAAAATGTTATAATACAATTTTTTTATCTATGAAATACTCAATGATCCACCAGCTTTATTATAGTCATTAAAAAAAAAAAATATAAACAAACTTATATTTATATTTTTTAAAAATTATTACTTTTATTTACTGCAGTTATAGCTAAAAATATAAGGCTCAAACTATTTAACAAATATTTAAAAATTAAAATACCACTTTCACTCGTCGAAATATGACGATTTTTATTTCAATTGCGGATTGAATTCAAAAGAAATAGAGAACGATATCAGAAATAAAATAGTTAAAAAATTGTTTAAATTCTGCTGGACTGTTATAGACTGGTTCGTAAATGTAGGTTTTTATTTTTTCGATAAAACGTCCCTTAAAGACCTGAAGTTAATCATTTTATAAATTTACCTGTGTATCAAAATAAGCAAAAAATATATATCTATATATATATACACACACAAGAGTTATAGTTACAGAATACATTATGTATAATCAAATAAATTAAAATACATAAATAAAAAGAAATTTAACAATTATATTTTCAAACCTAATGATAACTAGAAAAATATTAAAATAAAATTTGTTTATCTATAAAGTACTTCATGACCCACCAGCTTTATTATAGCCAGTTTTAAAAAAAATATATATATATAAACAAACTTATATTTAAATTTTTAAAAATTATTACTTTTAATTTCTGAAGTTATTGTTAAAAATACAAGGCTCAAACTACTTAACAAATAATTAAAAATAAAAATAACATTTTTACTCGTCAAAATATGACGATTTCTATTTCAATTCCGGATTGAATTCAAAATAAATAAGTATTTGTTCTCGAACTACATCAGAAATAAAATAGTTAAAATATGTTAAATGCCTTGCTGGACTATCATAAAACGTCCCTTAGGATCCTGAAGTAATCATTTTTTAAATTTACCGTGTGTCAAAGTAGGTACACACACACAAGAATTATAGTTACAGAATACATTTTGTATAATCAAATAAATTAAAATTGCTCTTCTATACAAATACAGTATAATTTACATTTATATTTCTAAATTGTGCCTAATGTTAACCAGAAAAATGATAATATAAAAAATGTTTATCTTAAAAATACTTCTATTATCCTCCAATTTAATTTAGCCAGTTTAAATTAAAAAATAATGTGTTCTTATTATATTGAGTACAAGTATGTACAATCAGATGAATAAATAAAAATTACTCCTTTATTTTTATGAAGTATAATTTCCATTTATATTTTCAAAGTTTTCGTAATGATAACCAGAAAAATGTTAAAATAGAATTTGTTTATCTATAAAGCATTCCATGATCCACCAGCTTTATTATTGGCAGTTTTATATTTATGTTTTTAAAAATAATTACTGCAGTTGTTGCTAAAAATATAAGGCCCATATTCGTCATTTCATTTGTTACTCAAACTACTTAACAAACAATTAAAAATAAAAATAATAATACAATTTTTACTCGTCGAAATATGGCGATTTTTATTTCAATTGCGGATTGAATTCAAAAGAAATAAATATTCGATCTCGAACGATATCAAAAATAAAATTGTTACAATAATTTAGAAGCTTTGCTGGACTGTCAGACTGGTTCATAAAAGTAGGTTTTTCATTTTTCGATAAAACCTCCCTTAGGATTCTGAAGTAATCATTTAATAAATTTACCAGTGTATCAAAATAAGCAATATATATATATATATATATATACACACACAAGCGTTATAGCCACAGAATACATTATGTATAATCAAATAAATTAAAATTACTCTTCTATATAAATACATTATAATTTACATTTATATTTCTAAATTGTGCCTAATGATAACCAGAAAATGTTTTTCTTGAAAATACTTATCTTTATTTTAGCCAGTTTAAAAAAAAAAATACATGTATAAAACGAACACAATAATTTTTTTTTAAATTATTACTTTTAATTTAATTATTTTAATTATTACTGCAATCGTTGCTAAAAATATTAGTGTCATTAGCATTATTTCGTTTGTTTCTCAAACTACTTAAAAATAATTTAGAAAAAAAAAGGAAAAATATAAATATATTTTTTACTCAATAAGATTAACATTTAAATTTTTGAAATTGGTGTCTAATTATTACCGGAAAACATTAAATTAAAAGAATTTTTGTTCTAAAAATACATCTGTTATTTATAAACTAGTTTTTTAACAATACAAATGAACTTGTAATATTTTTTATAATTATTAAAAATTATTACTATTAATTTCTGCAGTAATTGCTTGATGTATTAGTATCATCATCATCATTTCGTTTATTGCTCAGTCTACTTAACAGATAATTTAAATTAAAAAAATAAGTAAATAGGCAAAATAAAATAAAAATACACTTTTTACACAATATTCCTTCAATATTTGCATGCTATAATTTTAAAAAATTTCGTTCATAATATAAACAATATATGTAAATCGATTGACGAGAAAAATTACGATTTATATTTCAATTCCAGCTTAAATTCACAATAAATAGAGATTATTTCTTTTATGATATTAAACATTTAATAATTGTAATTTTCTTTTTATGCATAAGTCTCACGGGACTGTCTGTAATGAATTAAAAAATATTTCCCTTCTTTTTTCTTTAATTTTTCAATGTTCCTTAGGACTCTTAATTAATCATTTCACATATATATTTTTGATAAAAAGAGTCCAAAACCGTTCAAATTTGACTGAACTAAAAAAATAAAAATAATCAAGGAATGGTATAACATATAAATTAATTGTTGGAGTAACTTATGTCCACCCATTGTTAATTAGTATCAATATATACCTTCATATGTATAAATTTTTTCCCTTCATTTCATTCAAGGATTTTGACATTCATTCAATAAATATATTGACAAATATATAATAAATATTTTGTTGCCATTTCGAGACTTTATCATATTCGTGTCCTCTAACACTGAAAAAAAAATTGTCTTAGAGACGATTTTGTGGAAAATAAATTTGAATCACTAAAATGGCCAATAATAGTAGTACACTTTAACTTTTCACATATTATAGTCAATTTAAGTACTAGAGAACTCTAAAGACTATATTATGAATTAATTTTTTAAAAATTAATTTTATTGTAAACTTTAATATTTAATTATTTACTGTTATTAGAGAGCCTCCAAAATTTTATATATATATATTTTAAGGAAGAGTTCTGAATAATACGTTACTATGCGCTTTATTTACCATGCATATTTATTATAATGTTATTTTAATTTTTTATTTCGGAAAATTTATTCTAATTCTTACTACCTGCTCTACATATTAGGTCGACGTTTCGTATTATCTGTGAATTTTCATGACCCAATTTCATTATTAATCTTTTATAAGTGTACTATATTTATTATAAATTAGGACCGTAATTAAGTGAAACAAAAAACATTGAAGTATTAATTAAAATTTATGATAATATGTATTTTATATTAAAAACATATTATAATGATAAAATATTGAAGCATAAATAAATTTAAAAAAAAAATATTATACCATAACTTTTTTATCATTATTTACGATTTTTGTATTATTTTAACTAGCCATAGCAATAAAAACTGAATATTTTTTACATGGGTGTATTTAAAATTGGCAATCAGAAACATTCCAAAATATTTATATATATTTTTTAAATTAATGCTTCTGTTAGCTAATGAATATTTATACATAGAATTAAACTTGTAATTTCTATGCCTTTAGATGTTGAAATAGCATTTTTGCAAAACTAACATGGTTTAAAAAACTCTTAAAATTGGCGATTTTTTAAATGAATAATTTTTATTTTTTTTATGCCAGTTGAAAATTTACTTATTTTAATATGCTTGACAAAATTTAACTTTTCTTTCCGTCGTTAAATTTTTTTTTATCGTCCATGTTATAAGGAACGAGGCCCAATCATCGTTCAGTTTTAAGGAAAAATATGGCTTTGCTCCATGCATGATTCTAATTGTACCCTCTGGAAGGGTCAAAGTATAGAAAATGTATCTAATTGCGTTCCCCCGGCCGTGGGTAGATTCCCAGAAGTACTTTCTTACCGAGTTCCCACTTCAAGATAAAATGGTTCTCATTACATCCAAGCCTACATTAATTATTGCACGAGTTATAACTAATTATTTTTACTTTATTATTTAGAATGAAAAAAAAAGTTGCGAAACTACTTAGCTCGCGGCTGCTGTTCCTGAAACATTTTTTTTATTTCTTAATACCATTTAAAACTGTTTTAAAGAAATGCATTTAGTAAATTTGAACATATGGATATAATGACGTAAAAACACTTGTTGAGAAACTACCCAATGGTAGCACTCTAATGATATGTCTACATTAGGAGATCACGAGACCATCTTCTTTTCAGACGACTCGGAGGGTTGTCAGGAATTAAAGAGGAAGCAGGGTTAGAAACGTGAGCGTTGGGATGATTCTGAAATTTATTATGGAAGAATAGGTATCTGGATTGGGCCAGATCTGAAACTTAAGAAACATTACGGTCATTATGGATGATTTCATTTGTGACAAAGTAGGGAGCATTAAGGATTTTCCGAAGGATTTTGGATTGTAAGGATTGGATACGAGAGAATTTCTATGGTTTAGTTGGAGTCCCATAGCTCAACTCCATAAGTCCAAATAGGTCTTATTATAGTCAAGTATATGAGTCTTTTGTAATTAATTGGAAGTTTAGAGCGTTTGTCTAGTAAGTGCTGGAGTAATCGGAAACCTCGAGCGGTTTCTTTTCGTGTCAGTCTGGTTTGAGGATTAATGAAACTTAAAAATCAGAATTTACAAAACCATTTCCCTTCATACGGTTGTTTATGGATTCGAAAGGTGGCTGCTTATATTAAGGAATGAGCCATGTCTTAAGTTTTTTTCTTGATTAAAAATATTAAAAGTCTTTATATTTTTGAAAATAAAATATTTCGCAGAATATTCGGACAGAAAAAGGATGAGTCAATCGATTACACAACGCTGAATTGCTCGAACTGTACGTACCCGGTTAATATAATTAAGATGATTAAGTTGATTCGAATAAAAAGTGAATTTGAATTATTATTATCAGACTTGGAATGGAATATAATTTTATTATGAAACATAATTAGTAAATGCTGTAGATATGTTTAATAATATGTTAATCATGCATATAGGCAGATCTACGGGGGGGAAGAGGGGACTTTCGGGCTGATGTCCCTCCCCCCAATTGATGAAATATGACCCTGTTTTATGGAAAAAAATATTTAAAAATTATCTCTTAAAGTATTACTGTTCGTGTAAATAATTACATTTAATGGGACTTCAAGTATCACTTAAACATATAGCTAGTTACAGTCAGTGGTACAGAACCCTTTTTATCAAATTATTAACATCTTAAAACTTCCTAAACAGCTTCATCTCATCGTAATCTACAAATATTTTATTTACGAAAATTCTTGGAATTGGGGCGTTTTCAATCTGGATATCTCAAAACTTTGTCTATTTAATTAGGTACTAAAAACTCGTGAATACTCATTTGATTTCCACTTGAATCGTAATATAATTTGAGCACAAAGTCGAGAAGAAGGTGGCCTACAAAAATATTGTGCCGTTTGGCTTTTATAACCTCGTTATTTTTGACAATTTAGGAATGTAGGTCAAACGCCAAACGGCTCAATGTTTTTCAAGGTCACCTTTTTTCCTGACTTTGTGTTCAAGTTATCTTAGGATTCAAGTAGAAAGTGAATGGGTATTTACGAGTTTTTAGGTCCTAATTAAATAGACAAAGTTTGCCCGGATTGAATATCGACCTATATTCGAAGTTTTAGCCGGATGTTAATGATTTCATATAAAGGAGTCTGTACCACGAACTATAGATAGTTGGTTTCTTTTTTTTTTTTTTTTTTTTTTTCCAAAGTAATTATCGTTATATATATGAAAAAAAAAATCTATCGGACTGAAGCCTCTCCCAAAAAAATAAAAAATAAATCCTGGATCCGCTGGTGGTCATGCACAATAATCAAATTTTGGCCAAATGTGCAATATAAAAATTTGTTTAAAGATTTAGAGTGTCTTTTTTTTAATAAAATTAACGACTTATGTTTTTGAGAAAAAAAAAATGCATCTGCATTATAATCCTGGACTTAATTATGACTTGCATCAGATTCGTCTCCTTTCTTGTTATATTATTAATATATTTTACGTCTACTGTTTCTTTCATACATTTTTATATTTGTTGTTTTCTGTTCTTCAACCTGAAAATGGATGTATTGTTATTACAAAGTATTTTGACGGGCGGAAACGTGGTGGGGTGACTAGTTGTGAGCGTAGGTGCTGACCGGATCATCCGGTATTATTATCGTTGCTCGAGAAAGGAAATCACTTATTGGTGTGTTGCTCGATCCTTGTTCAGTGTCTGATTTCCGGTTCTCAAATTAAATAAATGTTTTCAGATATATTTTAACTATTTAGCCCTTGCTCGCATTATTCATTTGTCAATGAAGAAATGACAATTTATTATGAAAATAAGTTAATACGAGAGGGAAGTGTTGATTATATTTTATTTAGGTCGATCACAACAGTTCATTCAATATAATAAACCAAAACATAAAAACGGTCCTATATCGATCATTTGTTTTCGTTTTGTTGAGAATTTTAAAGTAGATCATTGAAAAACAAAACTTATAAAAAGAAAGAATTAAAATTAGTCAATATCAATTTATTTTATTTTTTGTTATTTATGCAAATTCCGTCTTAAAAGTATTGTTTCATTTTAATAAAGTTTATCATATAGCTAAAATAAATATGGCCAAGTTCCTAAATTCAACGTTGAGCTCACCGATGGATTCGTATCTGCCATGCCTCATCACATTTTTTTTTTTTCCTTTTACTTATATATGAAACATACATCCGGCCGACGGATTTCCATTTCGTAAAATATTTTGCATTTTTCTTCATATTTTAATTTTGTATTATATATTCAATAAAGCATTATTATTATATGAAAAATGTTTTAATGGAACTTACTGCGGTCGTGAACATTTTCGAATCCGATTTATCATGGGAAATACATATTTTGAGTCCAAATAGTCTTGTGTATTGGTAACGAGGTTAGTTGAATATATGGATTAAAATATTTTAGATACTAAAAATCGGATCTGTATACTGTAAGATAGGGAAATGTTTCGCATTTTGTCTTCTTTGTAATGAGCTATTATTCAAAATTGTATCTTAACCCAACACGATGTTAGAGAGTAGAAGAGGGGAAAAGATTGTGTCCAAAACAAAATTATAACGAGTTTGACCTGTATACTGTAAGCGAGGGAAATGTTCAGCATTTCATCCTCTTTATAATGAGCTATTATTTATTATTTATATTTCATATTATTAATCTCGCCTTTTTGCTGTTTTCATGTCTATCATGTGGTCTGAAGCACACACCTGATTTTTTTTTATTAAAATCTACTTATTGGATATGGTTAATTATTTTATCGATTTTATAAATTTATACAATATCCTCGAAAGCAGCTCTAACGATTATGTTTAAACTTCTTGCCCCTATCTAAAGTCAAATAGTGTATAATATGAACTAAATAAGAGCCTCATTCAAATATTTAGACTGGGCTTAAATGCAAAATTTCCCAAAATTCTTCCTCTAAAGTACCTTTAATTTTGGTTGTATTTAAATTAATTGAAAGCGTCTCTCATTATTAGTATTACGAAATGGATGATGGATAGATATAAACTATGAGGTAATTTGATAATCAAGTTATTGAATTTTTTTTTTTGTTTGTTTTTTTGGCTTTAAGACTTGTAAAAGCAAGTCCTATTTTGCCAGTAAAATATTTTGTTTGTCATAGTGAGATGAAATTACGGTTTTTAGACGGAAATTACACTGGTTTTATATTAATTATTTACAGTTAGATGATAACTGAAAGTGACTTATATGGGACTTGGATAGTAGATATTATATTATTAGATATTAGATATTATGGAAACTAGCAAGACTAATGGTTAAAAACTGAGATGAATTAGAATTACAATTAACTGAGAATAAGTGTCGACTTTTATTGTATGACTGCTTTGATGTTATTGAATTTTATTAACAAAAAAGATACTAAAAAAAAAAATTTCTCAATAATGATAATCAGTGTCTATGAAATATGTATGTAGTTGCAATATTGCGATGTAAAATAATAAGGGAAAGGGAAGTATTACTATCATGAAAAATTTAAGAGTTTTTGACGGAAATTCCTGAATCAAGATAACCAAGTCTCGTAAAATAGTCTATGTCTGTGTAAACAGTCTAGCTCAAAAACTGAAAATTGTGTTCGAAACTAAAATAGCGTATTTAGATTGATTTTTGATAGTGGATAATTGTTGACTGTGGATGATGCATTGAAGAGAAACTGGTTGGAGTCTTTATTCAATGAAAATACAAAGTAAAACATATATAACTAATATTTTAATGTTTGCCTTGAATTAACCGGAGAGTTCGGTGTGAACTGTATTCGGTTAATATAATTGAGGTAATTACATTGCGGCGAATCAAATAGGCTTGTAAAATTGTTGGGCTTAGTAACGAAAGAATTTCTGAAACGATGATATTTGCTGTACCGAATGGTAAACGTGCGATGGGTAGACCGAAGCGAAGGTGGGAAGATTGCTTTAAAGCTGATCTGAAGGGACTGGGTTTGGACGGCAATCGGTGGAGGGAGGTGTGTAATAAGCGATTTGTGGTGTCGGCATCGAACCTTCGGATTCGCTAAGCATTTTGTTTTATTTTTATTTACTTTGTGCTAAAGTTTCAAGTCTTTCATCAGGGCTAAGTAAAAACAAGATAACATATGAATATATATGTAATAATTATAGTATGTATTAAGTATGTAGAATGGGAAATATTATATATAAATTATATATTTATATATATTTATTATATGTAAATCAAGAAATTAAATTATTTTAAACTTTCTTTCTACTCGCCAGATCGAGGATTTCTGTAGGTCAAAAAAATCTCATGAGAACACCAACCATTTTTGTATAAGGTTTGAATTTTTGTATTTTTTTTGCAATTATAAGTTAATGAAAACTGTTTTAAAAAAATATTCATTTATGTATGAATGGGTTTTATTTATTTTAATTTTAATCAACTTCAATCTATTATTTTATTTTTTGTATTAATTCTTTTTATTTTATTCACTTTTTTAAATTATTTATATCTATGTCCCTTTTGTACGTACTTGTGTTAATGCTGATCTGGTAGGATTCGGTTTGGATGGTGACTGGTGGAGGGGGGAGGTGTGTAGGCAGCGATCGGTGGTGTCGGCATCGAACCTTTGGTTTCGCTAAGCTTTGTATCATTATGATTATTATTACTATTTGTTCGTACATACTTTATGAATGAACACTCCTTGAGCTAACACTTGTTGCTCTTCAATATGTGAGATTGTATTATTACTCAATAAACTCGTTAAGAAAAAAACAAAATAAAAAATTAGAAGTTATAAACAAAACAAAATCTCTCTTTTTAGTGTAGATATTATTATTGTTTGTTTTATTATCCAAATAAAAATCATTTATTGTTAATGACACTAGCGGTTATTCTAATATTTAAATTTTTCATTAAAATAAATTTTTTATTTAATTAAACACTAATTTCATCCTTAAAGTTCTCTGTTTGACATAAAAAAGAAAATAATTTCATGTCCTTGGCGTGTTGGGCAGTTATGACTAACATGTTTATCTTATCATTTCGGTGATAGAGATAACTCTATGGATCCTCTTCGAAAAAAAAGGAAAGAGGAAAAAAAAGATAGTTTTATTCCTGACTATAAAAAATCTTGAGGAATTTGACATCAATTTAGACCTTTCAACGTCCTGTTGAATACCTTCAGATGTTTGTGTATCCCATATATATTATTTCTAATAGGTGTTTTTTTTTGTCGGTACGCCATAACTTCGTCAATTCTTCATCGAATCCAATGATTTACCACTAATTTTGAAGATATTCTTCTCCTTCACATGCGAAAAATAGTCCTATCCTCCGATATTTCTGGGAAAAAGTTATGAAGGAAAAGAAACTTTATTTGCGAATAAATCAAAAAGTATTTATTTTTTTCTTGATTGTACCGATGATAATTAGAAAGATTACTACTAAATTACCTACAAAACAAAAAAAAAAAAAAATCGGACAATTTATTAACAAAGATACAGTCAATTAATTTTGGTATACTTAATAATGTCTTCCTGTTTAAAGATACTGCATTTAGGAGTAGAATAGTCTACTACACTTTTTTTCAAGGCTTTCTTTGTTGTTACATTTTATTTTTTTTAAATGATTTTGTAAATTCCATGATCGAGGCTTTATTTTTTCTTTATTATCTTTCCAGTCAGCGTTTAAAAATAGGCAAAGCTATTTGTACAAATATTTTAGTCTATTATGTTAAATGGAATATTGTTATCGACCAAGGAAAAAATATTAATTCCTTCCTTACATAATACATAGGAACTATTTATTTCCATATTGTTTTGCTATTTCTTTACTAAACAAAATTTTCTGCGAATTATTCGTACGGACCAACTAGTACGTATATATTAATGAATACTTTTCATTTTGATTTGGGTGAGGGAAATGGGGAGGGGGTGAGTGGACCAAAATATTGTCACTATAATTATGTATGTTGTGGTGACAACATAATTATTGCAAAACTAACAAATGTAATATTTTAAATTAAACTTTTTTTTTTCTTATTATGTATTTATACTATGTATCATAGTCGCAGACTTTTAGGAAAGCGATACGGGCGATCTTCGGAGGCGACTCCCCTCAATAAAAATGTTGAGGAGACAAGAATATCGTTTCGCCTTCCCAATAATTTGAGGTCGAAACAAAAAATAAAATCGATAAATAAGAAGCTACACAAATGAATAAAATGTGTAAACTAAAATCGATTAAGAAAAGTCGACTAGCTGACATATTCTAGGATTCTATGATTCAATCACTCCTCAATTTTCACGTGATATTCTTATTATATTTTCCGCGATTAAATAGTCTGACTGTGACAAAACGTGTTTTTATTTGAGGTTGTACACACTAAAAAATCAATGATGTTTTTCACTTTTTTGCTGAAAGAGTTATAGAAATGTGCCAATGTTATGAAGGCTGTCTCTCCTCCCCCTATTTTTAATCTCAACAAATATGTTATATATTCAATTATATTTTTATTTTGAAGAGAATAGTTGGGTGGTCAGTCAAAAGGCATGCTGCAACATAATGTAATATTTATTTTACATATGCCGACGTTTCGACCTGAAGTCAGGACTTCATGGAGACAGCACTGATGAAGGCCTGACTTCAGGTCGAACGTCGGCATATGTAAAATTAAATATTATCATTTATTTTTGCCTTACTTTTTGACTGACCACCCAACTATTCTTCTCTTCATTATCCACGACAGTCAACAATAACCAATTATTTTATTTTGATATTTTCAAGTATGTATAATGAGTAAAACAAAAAAAAAAAAATATATCCTTACAACTATACATACATCTAAACAGATTAATTTTAAATATTCAGTATAATATTTTTTCGTTTCATAATAATTATGTTGAATTTTTATATATAATAAAACTCCCGTTTTTTTGTTTTTTTTTTTGTCTATACCTCTCCCCTCCCCCCATACAAATTTGGGAAAGTCTGCTCCTATGATGTGTGTTATTATCTTCGAATATAAATGAAAATTTAAATAATAAGAATTTTCACGGCATGATAAAATGCTTGCTTACCGCTTTTATGTTTAGGTGTGGTAGGCTTTTATTAATTTCTTAATTGAATTTTGTGTGTGTAGATTATTTGTTGTTGATTTTAATTTAATTTATAATTTAAAATGTTATTGATTTTAATTTTATTTAAAATGAATTATTGTGGCAGGAATGATATTCTTCCTCTCTATCCTTTGTTATTGGAGGGACAGACAATTAAATGTATATTGTAGGCCAATTTTTATTTTTTTTATTTTGTGTTAATATAATCTCACGATTCAGGTCGAAAGCAAATGGGTATTTACGAGTTTTTAGTACCTGATGGGAGTGGGGTAGCTCAGTGGTAGGGCACTAAGCTTCCAATGCAAAGGTTCCAGGTTCGAACCCCGGCTCATGGCAGAAAATTTATTTATCTGTTTCATTGGCCGTAGGGAGACCCTCCTAGGGCGCACACCCAGCCTCTATAAAGTGGGTACCCTTAATTAAATAATTAATTAAAGGGGAAAATCTGGTGGTTGAGCGTGATCTTGGTCAAATCACCTCCTTGCACAACCGTTGACCTAGAAACAGTGCTTTCCCTAAATAGTAATGAATCCCAAACCCTTCATGGGTTGTAGTGGTACAGGTTTAGTACCTGATTAAATAGACAAAGTTTGCAGATCTCCATATTGAAAACGTCCCAATTACGACAATGTTCGTAAATAAAATAGTTGTAGGTTACGATGAGATGAGGTTACGAAGCTATTAGATCACGAAGTTTTAGGTGGATGTTAATAATTTGATAAAAAGGTGTCTGTACCACGGACAGTCAACTTTTTATGATTTTATAATTGACTATTAAAATTAGCTGTAATTTTTATCACGACAAAAGATCCTATTCGATTCGATGATTTATCCTTTTAATAATTTTAGAAAAGTAGAATTACGAGATGAAGATGGTTCTTGGCAATTCTTCTCGATTTTATTGCCATGGTAACAATCAAATTTAAAAACAATTGTACTTGATGTTTTCTAATTTGTTTTCCTCAATAGATAACGAGTGGGTATTCCTTGCTGATTGGCCTGTACGATATAGTTTATACTGTGGGAAAACCCACAATAAATAAGTAATTATTTATTTACTAGTGCCTAGTGCAGCTGTCCACAAATGTATTGTTTATTTTAAATAGTTTTGTTTAAATCTATTAATTTTCTTTGTTGCTAATATCGCCATTGCAGTAATCAAGAATAGAGTTATAATAAACATGAAGATATAATTGCTCTAGCTTTTGAATGGTTAAAGATAGATAGTAAATAGTTTCATCTTATCGTAACCTACAAATATTTTATTTACGAAAATTCCCGAAATCGGGGCGTTTTTAATCTGCAGATCGGCAAACTTTGTCTATTTCATTAAGTACTAAAAACTCATAAATACCCATTTGCTTTCCGCTTGAATTGTAAAAAAAATCTAGCACAAAGTCGAGAAAAAAACGTGGCCTTTAATAATATTGATCCGTTTGGCGTGAGCTACACTTCCAAATTGTCAAAATAACGAGGTTATATAGGCCAAATGGATCAATATTTTTGTAGGCCTTCTTCTTTATCTATTTTATGTTCAAATTATCAAACGATCCAACTGGAATACAAATGGGTTTTTACGAGTTTTTAGTACCTAATTAAATATACAAATTTGACGATCTCTAGATTGAAAACTTCCCAATTCCACCATTTTTACTTTTCTACCTATACTAGGTAAGGAAAATATTGCAATCGGGTCAAATTTAGGATATGCGTTTTTCGACGGATCTATACGTTTCAGAGTCCCTTGAGTCCGAAAAACACATTTTTAGCCATTGGTCTGTCTGTCTGTGCCAAGATTTTCTTGGGATCTACTGAACCGATTCTGTTGCTTCTTTTTTTATTTTGTGGGGTTTTAACTACTGATGCTTGTGACAGAAATTCGTTGCTCCATGCGCAATAGCTTGCGCACAATAAATGAAAAACATATTTTTCTATAGACTGTAGCGCGCAAACGGCTTTAACGACTTTGATAAAACTTTCCTATAATGTTCTAATAATTGTCCTTTCAATTTTCGTATATGAACTAATTTCCCGAGAAAATTCAGGAAAAACAGTTATAGAAAAAGAAAAGAAAAATGTTTTAGGGCCTAACTCGCCAAGTATACATTCTATGGTAAAATTTATAATAAAACTTTTTAAAGATGGTTAAATTACCAACAAAACTAAAAATAAATCATCGGAATCGAACCAGTATTAGCTATAATATAGCTTATTCTATTTTCTACCCATGTTTTAATTTATTAATTTACTACCTATACTAGGTAAGGAAAGTTTTGCCTTCGGGTCAAATTTTTTCGCTTTTAACGGATCTATTCGTTTCATAAACCTGAATCCGAAAAACACATTTTTAGCATATCAAAAGTTTTTTATCAGCAATATTAGAGGATTTTGTTTGTTTTGTTTAGCAAAACGTTGTTTAGCCTGTCGTTTGAAAGGTAACGAAATTCTCTACACAACTATATAAAAATCGTTCATTTTGTACAACTATTAACGAAGTTACAGCTATTTAATTCCCAATGTAAGATTACGGGTTCATATCCTGCTGTTAGAAAATGGTGAATAAGAGAAAAAAGATGACTAAGTAAAAGTAAGAAACTCTGACGCATCACACAAGCTTCACTATTTCCTCTAGTTTTAATATAAATTATTGTTTGACAATACTAAGCTATGGCAAAAAGTTTTTGATCAGCAATATTAGAGAGTATTGAAATTTTTACACTGATCTACCTTAAATCGGTTTACATTGCTTAAGTTTATCAAATAAATCGTACTAAAATCTTATGTTTGATCAATTTTCAGGAAAATTAATCTAGTTCAATTCTTTTATGTTTCTTCATGAACATATGTAAAGGTATAAAAACTTTTCTGAAATAGACAGGAAAGTCTTGTGAGTGGGCACACCAGATTTTTTTTTTCTTTTGATTTTATGATTACATTACCTTACGACTCAAATAGAAAGCAAATGGTTATTCATGAGTTTTTAATATGTAATTAAATATATAAAGTTTGCCGATCTCAAGATTGAAAACGCCCCAATTCCGAGACTTTTCGTAAATAAAATATTTGTAAGTTACGACTAGATGGAAATATTTACAAAGTTTCGGGCGGATGTTAATGATTTGATAAAAATGGATCTGAACCACGGACTAAAAGTAATTACGTAAGATAGTGTTACTTTGGGACAGCGGCTAAAATTTACTTTGTGATTATTTCGTAGTGGATACACTGTGTTGGTTCAGTCTGAAAAAAAAGTGTTTTGTGTACTGCACTACTACTCTTGAGGCTCGAACGAAAGTTTCATGAAAACAAGAATTTTATAAAAAAAAAATCAAGAAAAAAGCAATAGAAAAAAATAAAACCTAACCTACCCCATGATGAGCTAAAAATATGTTGATCAACTTTGACAAATAAATACTAGAATATTGAAGAATGTTGATCCGTTTTCTTCAGTTGAATTTTAATATTATTATTTTATTATTCGTTTCTAAACTGTTTATTTCTGCAGCATCTTTTTTATTATTCATTTAATGAATTTAAAAACTCTATTTTCTGGTCAAGAATTCAAAGCTTACTTAATTAATTACGAGGACTAAACATGAGAAAAGTTTCTTTGTGTTTAAGGAAATAGAATAAATTCTAGTGGGCGCGGTAACAGTTTGTGTGGCGTGGGTGTTTTAAGAACTTAAATCTTATTTTATTTTATTTTTTTTTATTTAATATTAAAATATATTTCAATTCCATCACTACAATGCTTTACCTGTAAAATAGATTTTGCTTTCCTTTCTAATTTCATTCAGTGATTATTATGCAATTATTTTAGCTCCAATATTGTAGTACTGAACCCCTATTACCCAACTGTCCTCGTTAATTTATCCTTAGAGCTTAATTAATACTTAATGTATTACATGTATTTTGTTATTATTCATTGTAATAAGTCTTTTGACCAGATTTGTAGTTAATATATATGAACAATACTGTTATTCTAAAGGGACCTAGTCCCAGAATAAAGATGATTTTTCTATTTCTATATTTCTTTGGTTCTGAAAATATGGGAATCCTTTTGTATATTAAAATGATTAATCTATTTTTATATAAAATACGGTAGTATTTTGCAGTGCTTAATACCTTTTCATAAGCGGTGGATTTTGATGTATGAAGTATCAAACGAGAAAGAGTTAGACGTGACGAATTATATTCACATCTTCCCTTTCTCCAAATTTCAGACAAACAGTTGAATGAAGGAAAATAAACTTTATTTCCGAATAACTAAAAAAGTATACTTTTTTTTTTGTTAATTGCACTTTTGATTTTAAGTAAATGCGACCGCCATCGCCACTTCTAGCCCCGAAGTCTGCGTCTATGTTGTTACTATGTTAAATATATGTTATGTCTATGTAAATTGTTCACGGATCAATTTACTATACGAATTATTGGCGCGGTTCAATAAGTGTTTTAATTATTTATTTTATATTTATTGTAAATTTAATTTTTTATATATCCTATATATTATTTCTAAGAGGTTTTTTTATGTCGGTACGCCATAACCTCGTCAATTCTTCATCAAATCCAATGATTCACCACTCATTTTGAAGATATTCTTTTCCTTAACATGCAAAAAATAGTCCTATCCCAGCGAAATCTCTGGAACAAAAGTTATGAAGGAAAAAATCTTTATTTACGAATAACTCAAAAAATATTTATTTTTTTCTTGATTGTATCCATGATAATTAGAAAGATAACTAAATTAACTATAAAACAAACAATTATTAACAAAGATACAGCCCATTAGTTTTGGTATACTTAATAATGTCTTCCTCTTTCCTCAAGATATTACATTTAGGAATAGAATAGTCTACTACACTCTTTTCTCTGGCTGATATATTATCTTTATTATTTCTTAAAGACATTCGTTTGTTCTTACATTTTATTTTTTTTTAATAATTTAGAGAATATCATGATCAGGGCTTTATTTTGTCTTTATTACTTTTATTGTCTTTCCAGTCAGCGTTTAAAAATAGTCCTCAACAAAGCAATTTGTACAGATATTTTGGTATATTATGTTTAATGGAATATTGTAATCGACTAAGGAAAAAATATTAATTCCTTGCTTACATAATACATAGGATCTACTTATTTCCATATTGTTTTGCTATTTCTTCACCAAACAAAATGTTCTGCGAATTATTCGCACGGGCCAACTAGTTTATACTTATTGCTTATATCATTATATTGAATGGATACAGATAGTTATTCTTTAATGATAAATAATTTATCAATTAGCCTGGAAAGGTCTCAATGGCAGGTCAATTGTCTTGATAAGATTAGAAATAATCGCACTGTAATAAATTCAACTGATTCCAAGGTTTCGATATAATTAAATCCATTAAGAAAATAAGTCATTATTAAATGAAGTTAATAACCATTTTTATGTATATTTCATTTGGCCCAAGCGTATAATTGTCATGGTGTATGTCGATTACTCTCCGAATAGTACTGTATAAAATAATAGCTCGGTGTAGCTCAGTGAGTAACGCACTCTCCTTCTATGCTCTAGGATCAGGGTTATAAAGATGAAAGAAGAAATAAGCAGTTCTTGATTGTTCCTTTCCTTCAATGTTAGTTATCGTGTGCAGCAGACAATTCCTATAGTAACATTAGCATGTTATTGTTTATTTTTAAATTTAACTTACATATATACGTTCTCTTGGTATGTAATAAGGAAAAGTTTTGCGAACGTGAACATTTTCGAATCGTAGTTTTCAATGGAAATACACGCCAACGTTCAAGCTGTCGATGGTAGGCCAAGAAAACCTTGTAACTGCATTTTAGTATATTTTATAACGTAAAAATAAGAGTTTAAAAACATGCATAATGCATTTACTTCGTATAAGTTTTACTATGTAATACGATCCTTACTCATTTATAGATTAATTATATAGATGTATTTTCAAATCTCTCTTTGTATATAAAGCTCAGAGACTGGAGTTATTAGGTTGTTGTTGCTTACATATTGATGGTCCTTGGTACAGGTCTCTTTTTAACAAATTATTTACGAAGATATTAAAAAATTACTGTAAAGATTTTATTTACGAAATTTCTTGGAATTGAGGCATTTTCAACCTGGAGATCGGCAAACTTTGTCCATTTAATTAAGTATTAAAAACTCATGAATATCCATTTGCTTTCCGTTTGAATCGTAAGATAAAGGAATCATAAAATTGAATGGAAAAAAAAAGGTGGCCTGTAAAAATATTGGTCCGTTTAGCCTGACCTCCACCCCAGGAATTTCAAAATAAGGAAGTTATATTAGCAAAACGGCCCAATATTATTGTAGGCCAATTTTTATTTATTTATTTCTTTTTTGTGTTCACAAAATTCAAGTGAAAACTAAATGGGTATTTACGAGTTTTTATTACCTAATTAAATAGGCAAAATTTGCCGACCTCCAGATTGAAAACGCACCAAATCCGAGTATTTTCCCAAATAAAATATTTGTTGGTTATGATAAGATATAGCTATTCACCAGATTTTAGCCGTATGTTAATAATTTGATAAAAAGGGTTCTGTACCACGGACTACGATATAATAAATAAGATTTGTGTTATTTTAATGAACTCAATGATTTTTTAAATGTCAGCTTTAACGTTTAGCTTCGTTACAAAATTCACTTACAAAATTCTGTAATGGCCCATCTTTGCCAGAAAATAATGTATATTATTATGTATATTATACAAAGTAGAGTTGTACGTGAAAGTTGGGTGATGCCCGTATCAGATTTTTTTTTACTCTTAGTTAATTTTTTTTAAAAAGATTTAAAAGAAAAAGAATTCTATTTATCAAGGTGGAAGTTGTTTTAAAATGTAATCACTATGTTAATTATTACTGATAACCTCCACGTGGTACACTTCCTCGGGATTAATTGCATAATTTATCTCGTTAGGCAACTTCCCAGTATTTTAAAATATGAATGATTGCTAGTGATAAAGTTATTTTTTTATCAATGAACATATCAGGTTTTCCCCTTCCATTGGAATTATTAGGCTGTATGATTAATAATGGTAATTATCAATGAGAAATTACTGACAGTGTTCTTTTTCCTACATGAAAAGTGTAATTAAATTGATATTTAAGATTTATTTGCAGTAGATTATATTATTTTTAGGTACATATATAGTCAAAGAAAGTTTAACAAAGTCACATATAATTAGTTGTTTGTTATATTGTGCGTTATATTACACTTATATGCTAAAACTTGGAGTTTGCTGGACACAGTTCTAATATTCATGATTTTTTAATATGTGGTATGTTTAATGTTTTTTTTGAATACTGATTTGTTATTAATTTAAATATTTTATACGATTCTACGAAAAATTGTTAACAAACCTTGGTATATTTATAACACTATATATAACGACTTATACACCCCACCAGTAAAAATCTTACATTCATGACAAATATCCTACATTTTATTCTTAAACTCAAAATATCTTCAATCCACTTATTCTTTCAATTTTCTTCTTAATGTGACCTGCCCGGCGGAGATTAAAAAGAAACTGGCCAAAGGACCTATTCCTTCAATAATAATGAAATAATTAGTATATCGAATTCGTTATATGCGCTACAGCACAGGTGCAAATTATGAAAGATATTAAAGTAAATAAATACAATTTTATACCTAGCAATTATATCTAAATACAAGTAGGATGGACATAGCTAACGAAATTGTATAAGATCTAATTCTAACATAACCATTTTAATACTTATGTCACCTTTATGATTATGTTTACTTCATCATTCCACACTTTGTAACGCTTATTATTATTTATCTCTTAGTTCTTACTATTGTCATTATTCTACTCACTTCATTTTACTTTAATTTTTTTACATACATTATTTATATTTCTCATACCTTGTTATCTGGTTCTTTTCTTAGCCCTGATGAAGGCCTGATTCTCTTCATTATTCACGACAGTCAACCATTAACCCACAATAACGAAATTGTCTTTTTTAGCTTATCCCGCCGTCTACTTTTTTATACAAGGGTCTACTTTTTTCTATGTAACACTTTAAAATTGAAAACAAATAATCAGTTATGCTGATATAATCTCCATTAAAAAAAAAAAAAAAGCTTTTCACAAGTGATGGAAACTCCGAAATTCAATTGTTGTAGTAATAGACAGGGGGTAGGTACCAGTAATATACATACCTCAGAAAAATTCTAAAATCGTTATTTAACTATAAATATAAAGTTAAGATAAGATAAATGTTCAACTTACTATTAGCAAAACTGTTAGTAGGAAGGTATGAAACACACTGATCCCAAGAGAACTATAGAAACAACAATGATAGGAATTTTAAAATTTTGTTAATTCCCTTTTTGAAAACTTCGATCATACAGTTATAAGGGCACCGTTCTTCAATCTTGAAAAAACTGGGACTTTTCAATCCCAACTTTTCAACAAGGAAGGTTATTATTTACATTTTTTTTTTAAATTATCATTATTGGAATTTACAACTGTATTAAATGATAAATACAACAAGTAAATATGAAAAAATTAACATGTCATGTAAAACATGAAGAGAAACAGCCCATTGGTAGCATTCCAATTATATTTCTATATTAGAAGGTCCCGAAGCCATCTTCTTTTCAGACGCCGGGGTTCAGATAGAAGAAGCAGGTTGTAACGAGAGGTTCGGTGTTCAGAAGTTTATTATGGAAGGATAGGTATCTGGATTGGGCTAAATCGGAAACATATGGTACATTAAGGTCGTTATGGATGATTTTATTTGTGACAAAAGTAGGAGCATTGAGGATTTTACGAAGGATTAGGATTGGATACGGGAGGAATTCGATGGTTTAGTGGATCCCCATAGCTCAACTCCGTAAATCCAAATAGGCCTTATTATAGTCATGTATTTGGGTCTTTTGTAATTAATTGGAAGTCTAGAGCGTTTGTCTAGTAAGTGTTGAAGTAATCGAAAACGTCGAGCGGTTTCTTGTCGTTTCAGTCTGGTAAGATTATTTACGTTAAAAGTTCAACCTGTCGATAACTGGTGCATTCACTATATTTTTTAAAATAGATATAATTTCGATACATTGTTAATGGTGATCGATATATTCTGAACATATCATATTGGTCGGATTTTCCTCAAATGGTTGTTCTACGGTCACTTTTATTATTTAATATTATCACTTTTAGGGGAATAAATGCTCTAGATTAAAATTTATTTTTCTTCTTTTTTAGTGTTCCTGTTAATACGTTTTACATTTGAACGCGTCGTTTAGAAATTACAAGAAAAAAAAAATTCTAATTTTTATTTTTTGTTACTCGGTAACTCTCATAAAGTTTCGGAATTCTACATTACAGAATACTGACTAAAACATGCTTGCTTTTTGAACTTCGGCGACAAACCATGTTTTTAAGAGTAGAAATTTGACATCGATGGTTTTAGAACTACCTATGTATCGATAATATTAATAAGAGACCAAAAACATACCGACATATTCAATATGTTAATAGAGCGATTTACGAATTCTGTTTACTTAGTTTTTTTTTAGTCTGTTGATATGGGATGTACTCCTTCTGTGGTCAGCATTTTTATTTTTTTATATTTTTTCGCCCCCTTTGATTAACACAGCGTGTGCTGTGAACTGCTGAAAATAGATGTTTCATTTCCCGGTCAAAAACACGGGGCAAACTGAACTCTTATAAACAGGGGAATGAGGTATTACGAGCGCTTTCAAAGAAACAGTTTTAAATAGAACGTCTGCTGGATAAACTATCTGTGCGAATCGTTTCAGCTCATTTAGAACTCTATTATTACAATTCATTTACCGACTGCTTTATTATATATTGTATACTTATATATGTAATAATATAATCATTCTCGAGGATAGAAAAATTCAAATACCTCGGCTCCACAATAACCTCAATGAATGAACAATGATTAGAAATATACTAGCATATAACTAGCGCAAACAGAGGTTTCCTCTCCCTCTCAAAGATATTTAAATCCTGATAAATATCAAAGTGTACAATGCTATGATAAAGCCATTTCTAATATACGTCTGTGGCACCTGGACACTAACCAGCACCTTAGGAAAAAGTGTTGAAAGATTTGAGAGGAAATCGATTAAATCGATTATCGGAGCGATCTGAGATCAGAGCAGAGATGGGCAAATGCTACTCTGAGTACCAAAAAGGTATTTTGAGTACCAAAAAATGTAATTATTACTTCAGTTGATGTCATGTGATTAACTGAAGTAGTGATTGAATTCCCAATAGTGATTAAATTTGAATAAAGTACTTGGTAATCGGTACTCGGAATAGCATTGCCCATCTCTGGATGAGAGTACGTCCAGTTGTTTTGTTTACACATTTTCAAGTATATCCATAAGCACATAAAGAAAAAATCCTTCATAAATAAATATAAACTAGTAGGCCCTTACGAAAAATTCGCACGGCATACTGTTATAATAAGCCAAATTAATAAGAAAATAAAATAATGCAGAAATCAATTGTTAATTTATCGATAAATATAATCGACAAAGGAAACAAAAATTAATTTAAATCTTCATTTATGTTTGGAACCAACATGTTTACAAATTTCTATAATCTGTATCTTAGCTAAAAATTGTCCGATGTTGATGATTTTTTTTCCTATATAGTAATAATCATGGGCATGAACAAGGGAAAAGTGTGTAATTTTTTAGTTATTCACAAATAAAGTTTGTTTTCTTTCATAACTTATATTAACGATGATATGGCTTGCCGATCAAAAACATCATCGATAAATAATATAAACTCCTCCTCTCTCGATCACAGAGGCCTCAAGTCGACGAAATGAGACATGTATTCAATGACAGTACTACAAATAACGAAAGGTTGTGTGGATGCGAACCCTATGCATTGCGTTATCTCGAAAATATTACGTTTTTGGACTTAAAAAGGCAGGATCCAATAGTTTCAGAGGAACTATCCGGGTCTTGCTGTACTCATCAAAATCTTCAAGATCCAATTTGTCCCGTATCGATCTACAGACCTACCACCGTTCTAGTATTGAAGCCTAGCAAAATGTTTGTATCGACTTTATTTATTTTAGAAAGAAAAACGAAAGTAGAGAATACGATTCCTTAACTCCCCGTGAAATTCTGAATCCAACGGTACGCCATTCATGGTATTTGAGCATGACAGAAGCTTATATTTGGTACAAAACCGATTTCGAGCCTTACTGTAATAATATATGTGGGGATTTATTTTTAAATATCCAATATTATATTTGTCGTTTCACAATAATTATGTTGAATTTTTACTCATAATATGAGCTTTTTTTTTTTTTTTTGGTACATCGCCTCTCATTCAAAGTCTGCGCCTATTATAATGAGTAAATAACACAGCATACATATACATATTTATATTCATATACTCCAACGTTTGCTCTCTATTGTTCCGAAAGATTGAATTTATTTTTTACATGTATGATTGATAGTTGGGGAGATGGATTAATAGTAGTCATGCCCAACATAGGTCTTGGTTTTGCATTTTACAAGACCAAGACCGCCTTACTGTTGCAAGACCAATACCGAGACTGGTAAAAAAATGGTTTTTTTTTTTTTTAAATAAAATAGTTACTAATACTTGACAATTTTAATTATTATATGTAAACAATTGATATAACTAAAATACTTTTTCATTTATCTCTTCTAATGTTTGATTCGTGCTTAGGTAAGTTTTCTCTGTCTGAAAAATTACAGCAATATAGTAATAGGTAACTGCAAGACTGTTGCGAGACTCTTGCGCAAGACCAAGACTCGTCTTGGGCAATGCTAATTAATAAAGATGTCTGAATAATGCTATTGAGGTAACTTTACGGATTGAGATGGGTAGAGAATTCCTAAAGGATGTGATGTGTAGTATGAATTACAAAGGGTGCTATTCTGTATGAGTGAGAAGATATAAAGAAGTTTAACTAACAAACTATATATTTATTTTATAAATAAAATACATCGAAGATTTTGCTTCTTACCACCAGTAACTGTAATATTAATATAAATAATGAGATATGTAAATTGTGTATTGGTAATACCTTCCTTGGTCATCCACGTGTTCTCCTATATTGTATAAATTATACCTCATGATCAACTTCAACACATCCTTGAGTTTCTTTGAGTTGGCGAAAACATAACTCAGTTTATGTAAATTTAATTTACGAAAGAAAACTTCATTAATCTTAATTTCTTAATATGAAATTTTCGCAATCTGACAATCTTTGTTATTTAGTTGAATCATGACTGAAAGTATTTGAATTTGCCTACTCCTCTCATAGACTATTTCCCTTATACACAAATCCTGTGTAGATTTTTCGAGGATGGAATTTGACTTAAACCTTTGAGTTAAACAATCTGGTACGGTGCGCGCATCACACAACTTTCACTTTCCAACTTACCACCCTCTTGAGCACTTCGGAAAATAAGTATTTTCAGACAAAGGGAATGTGAAAGTAAAAATTATGGACGCTATATCGATTTATATTTCATCGTGGATATTTTTATTTGTCTAATTACTCTTATATATACACATTTTTAATATATATATCGCTGTAATCTATACAATTAAATATTAAATAATGCCAACAATAGCATTCATGAAAACTGCATTTTTTTAATAATAATAATACTTTATTTATTCTTGGACAAGTCCCTTTAGAATAATACATAAGACCAGTAATGTGGGCTAAGGAGGCTCAGACATACATAAAAAGAAATGTTGAGTAATGAAATAGTCATATTAAAAAATTATAAGTTACTTTCTAACTTCAATAAGTTAATAATAATTCATTATTATACAAATAATAGTTTGGCTATGATCCTTTGCGGGTCGAAATTCTAAATTTTTTAATAAATCCGAAGTTGAATACTAACCCCAAGCAAAAGACAAACTTTGTTTGTGGGTGCTATAGAGGCTTTCGTTTTGAATTCACGGAAATGTGTTTTGAATTCCTCAGTGCAATCCTAAAGTAAAATAATGAAGAACACTATAATAATTTATAATCATATTTACAGTGTTATCTATTTACAATTTTATGGGGACTGGATGGATAATAAATGATTTATATAATAATTATATACATTTGTGTATTTATATAATATTGTAGGAGTCCGTATTATATTAATCTCATGGTACGTATGGAAGCCTGTTCTAATCTTTCGGGTGCGTTCGTATTCCTTTGGTTTCTCAATTAGTACTATTATCCGTTACGATCTCTTATTTCTCCTTTAGTTAATTATCAAATTCTTACACATTTTATATTTAACCATTTTACATATTAGAAATTTACGTGAATTGGTCAATTGTTTCAATTAAAACAAATTAAAGGTACTTTAGAGGAAGCTAATATTGGAAATCAGCCAGTTAAGCCCTGTTAGAGAACATGAATCAGAACAAAAATTTCATTTTATTATAAACTACTTAATTTTACACTGATATAATTAATTTAATTAAAATCGTTTAAGCCGTTTTCGAGAATCATAAAAATGTTTTTAGTCCATGAAATGAATTGCCACTTCTCGTTAGCCGATTTTGATAAAAAAAGTTGCTGTAACATCCCAAGCATTTATATAAAAAAATACCTTAAATATGCAATTTCACTTTCGTTCTACTTTTCATTTTTGAGCGAGACTGTTAACACACACACAGAACATTTTGCGGGACTTGGGGAATCTCAAAACGTGATTTCTGTTGAAAGTGAGATTGCAAAATTTTCACGATCGCAATACTTTCTTTTACTATATATTTCATATATAAATAGGTAAGTGAAAGTAACAATGAAAATTGTTACAGTTCATCCCTTTGAATTCGTACGTTAGCTTAGTGTGTATGAGAACAGCTGTGCTGGGATGAAACACACCAGCGACCACGGAATGGATTTTGTTTTTAATCATGGAATAATTTTTCTGACGTTATCGATATATATATTTGCTCATGACTTAATTAGGACTACCGCAAACTCTCTTCGTCACTCCGATCATTATTTCCTGATGGTGGTTTATTAGAGAGGAAGTAGGAAAAAGGTCCATGACCAAAATCTGACAGTGATGATTTCAAGGAAGAAGGATTACAATATAGATAGAGGATGTAAGGCGAAGATTACGTAAGGAGGTCCTGTAACTAAAAATGTATATATGACAGGTATTATAGTCGTCACAGGTATTATCGCCTGGTATTGTTTATCTGCGTTAAGTTTTTGGTCGGAGTAATTGCGGGCTTGGATATCACTAAGAAACACGGGGGGAGGGCTATGGGGTTGAAGCCTCCCCCCATATGGTAAAATATAACCATGTTTTATGGAAAATTATAAAAAAAATATTAAAACATTATCTCCTTAAGTATTATTGTTCGTGTAATTACATTCAAAAGGACTTTTGGAATCACTTAAACACCATTTCATATAGAGAGTTAGTTTCTTTCTTTTTTTCCAAAGTAATTATCGTTATTTTTATGAAAAAAAAAACTTTTGGGCTGAAGCTCCCCCTCCCCCAAAGTTGAATCCCGGTTCCGCTTGTGCTGAGGAACACTTTGTTCCGTTACTGGTTCATTGCCTGTTACATGTAGAGGATTCAGCCAAGATTATTCTGCTAAGAATGTACTTTTATCTTAATATATTAAAGACTATTTCATAGAAGAGATGGACAAATGCTACTTTGAGTACCGATTACCAAATATTTTTTTACTTAAATTGAATCAATATTGAGAATTCAATCACTACTTCAGTTAATCGTTTGACATCAAATGGAGTAGTAATTAAATTATGTGGTACTCAAAAAATATCAGTATTTGAGTAAAATACTTGGTATTGAGTACTAAATAAAAAAATAATTATTATTCAAAAGCAGAGTTGCCCATCTCTGTCCCATAGTACAAGCTACTAGGGAGAGGTAAAAGGGATTAGAAAATTTAGTTTGAGATTAATTTTGAGAACATTTCGTTTTTTTACCACGATTTAAAGTTTTTTAAATTCTTAAAGAGTACGTTTTCCGCTTTCATGCACCGTTTAGGATTTATTGTTTAAAAAAATCTGGTGCACGCAACACACAACTTTCACTTAACGCTCAACTTTGAATAGAAATTATTTTCTGGCCATGTTGGAATATTATAAAATTTTTGAATTGAATTTTTAACTGAGCTAAAGCTAGAATAATACAGCTATCATAAATACTATTAAAATAACAAAAGTCGTATTTTTTCATCACTCTCCATCACCTTCTACAACTTTCTATATTATATATTGTTTTTTTTTTAATTCTCCGCTTTCCAACGGTATATTATACGTATATCATCTGATTATTATTTCCGGATATTCATTTTCAACTTGGATAAGTATTTTTCTTTTTTTCTCCTTCATTTAACTATCAAATTCTTCAAAAAGTTATATTCAGCTTTTTCTATTACTCCTGATAAGATAAATGGTTATTATTTATAATAAGCCAAATTAAAAGTACTTTAGAGGAAAACGTTTATGAACATCGGGCATTTAAGTTCTTTAAAGTTACATCAACGGGGATAAGACCTCAATGATATTGAATACCACTTAATTATACAATGATGCACCGAGTTTAATGAAAATCGTTGGAGCCGTTTTTGAGAAAATTATAAAACTATGTTTCACCGTTGATATAAAGTTAGCCGATTTTGAGGAAAAAGTTGCTGTGACATCTAAGGCATATACCTATCTTAAATACGTAATATCAGTTTCGTACGACTTTGCGTTTTTGAGCTAGACTGATAACAGACACACTGATACGCAGACCATTTTTCGGGACTATTTGGACTCAGGGTACCTCAAAACGCGTATTTCTGTTGAAAACTCCGATTCGAAAATCTTCGCGATTGCAATACTTCCCCTTCCTATATATTACTTATATATGTAAGTGAAAGTAAAAATAAAAAATATCGAAAAGAAGAGGTTTTTTTGTCTGTAAAAAGAGTTTCCTTGAACTCATATATACAAGTTATAAAGATGAACACTTTACCCACATTTTTTCGAGATAATCCTTTCAGTTGTGACAGAATGACTAACTCCAATTTCAACAGTTTTGAGTAAAGTCATTTTAGTGATATTTGGAAAATTTATAATATCTGTACAGACAGTAAGTTGATGCCAGTAGATGATTGTAGTATTCAAATATAGAACTGCGACTAATACATATTCTATCTAGAAACATCACTAATTTTTTTTTTTTTTTAATTATTTTAATGGAATTTACAACTGTATTACATAGAGAATACAATAAGTAAATGAGAAATTGGTAACATGGCATGTACAACATGAAGAGAAACTACCCATTGGTAGAACTCAAATTACTAAAATTAATAGTAAAAAATGTTAAAATTGGATTTGGTCATTCTGTCCGAACTGAAAAGCTCATATATTTCCCATTACTGACCTAACATTCTTTAACTCAGCCACCATTTTTGTAAGCAACGGCTCTGGAATGGCAGGCAAGGTTCATTTTACTTAAAATAACATAATCTTTCGTAATTTATATTCAAACCTTCGGCTGCTTTCAAGTTCCTTTATGAAGCCCCCTACGGGCGGAGTGTCACAGATTTCAATTTTTTTTTTTTTTTGGTGATACCAGCTCGTAAAATATTAGACCCATATCCGAGGTTTCTTGCCAATGCGCCCTAGGAACTGAAAAAAAAATCTTTTAAAAGGTTTTGCATAGATTTTGAGGTTGTAATATATCGATTATTTTGTTTTGTGTGTGTGTAAAATATGAAAAAAATATTTCTATATTAAAAATATTCAAACATGTAATAAAACAAAACACAAAAGACGTAAAGGGAGCCGAGTTAATTTTTGACACTAAAAAACGATTCCGATTCCTTTCTAGTGTGTTTTAAACATACTCTCCTGAAATATGACTTTGTTTTGAAATAAAAAAAAATATATAAAGTTTTAGAGGATTTTCTTTTTACTCTTCAGGATTTTAAAGTTTTGTTTAGGTCCCTCAAAGGAATATTAACTTTGTTTCTCCTTAGAAATATATATATACATATCCCCATATAGCTACGTCCGTTAGTCCAGTTTGTTTCAATACTGTTCTACTAGGCATAGCTAAATTGGACCCACCGACGTAGATAAGTCTGAAACTGACTATTTTTAACAGAGAAAGTAAGCTGTTATTTTTTTCTATTTTATTCTTTACCAAGAAATATCTGTTACTTTTCTGTATCTATTCGTGTCGAACAACTAAAATTTAGACAATTTCAAAGCTTTTCTATTAGACTTAAATATCTTTTCTTTCTATTGAACCGTTCAGATAATAATCATAGAGTTTACGTCATTTTGATGCATTTAATGATTTTTCGCATTGATAAATATTATCGAAATCAACAAATATGCATATTCAACATTTTCCAAAGTGTTTTACATTTGGGATATATAGATTTTGGTTTATTTTTTTCAATAATACATCACTTTAATAAACCAAAAAAAAATCAACCTCCCTCCTCAAAATTCAAGCTTTTACGATAAGTAGAAACCCGAAAATCGAATAAAAAAAAAAATCGTCTTTTTGCAGTACGCGACTTTTCTTCGAAACGACTGCCCAGATTTTTTTGAGATTTTAAATCAAAGTCATATAGGTTACCTGACGAAGATCTTCTCAATTCGACATTACCTTTCCGTTAAAGATGGCGTCCGAAAAACCTCTGTCGCTATATAACGTAGCGTCTAAACGAACGTACCGATTTTAATGAAACTTAGCTAAAATCTTCTTCTTCGAACCCCTTTAAGTTTATGCATATGACATATTTCACCGAAAAGAAGCTGGAAAAAATAACGAGGAGTAGTAAAAATTATATTTCCAAATAATTCCAAAAGTATAAACTTCTTTGTGGATATTGTATACGGTCAGAGATTTTTTTTAGTACGTAAATATTTTTTGTGAATTGGAAATAAATATACAGTGGATATCGTTTGTATTTCATTTATATGTATATCGATTAAAACTCGAGTTCATTTTTTGCATTCCCTTTAGTTGTAATTTACACTTTATTAATTTATAGTCGCATTGTATATTATTAAAAATTATTTTCAATGGTGCATTAATTGCACTCTGTCATTATTTTATTTTTTATGACGCGTCGCTTAGAGCGGTCTCCTTTGACTCTGAGAACGTTATCAATGCGCTGCCTCGATAAAGTAAGCAGTAAGTAAGAATATTCCTATATTTTTCCTCGTACAAATTTGAAAGTATAATTAAATAATTATTGGATATATTAAAATAGGAATTATTAACTCTCACTGGAAGGAGAGAGACTAGTATATTTTATTTGCATTATATACATTCTGCTAATGTATATACTTCAGAGGGGTAATACACATTAAATGCAACTGAATTTTTTTTTAAATCCTATCCATTTACTTTCACTTACGTATATATGTAATGTATAGTAAGAGTAAGTATTGCGATCGTGAAAATTTTGAAATATTGCGCCATGAAACTTTCTTCTGGGTACCGCTTATCGTTTTAGTATTGAATATGTCTAGTGTGCCAACGAACTACAATTTGCGGACTGCATTACTTTTCAATCGTCGGATTTGATGAAAAATTGGCGAAGTTATGGCGTACTGACAAAAAAACAACTCCTTTTAGAAATAATATATAGGATAGAAGAGCTGTGGTGAGATAGTCGTCATGGCAACAACTTCACTTTTCATTATAATGTTTTTGCCTGCCGTTATAATAAAACATACATAACTCCTCAGAGTTTTATCCTAATTCAATGTTTCTACAACCGTTGGAAAGCTGAATTATCGCTCTCCAAGACCGTATAAATAACTTTTTGATTCACCACGTCTATAAAGAGTAAATAAATAAAAACTATTAACAGGTTTTACGATCGCAATACGTACTCTTACTATACATTACATATATACGTAAGTGAAAGTAAAAAGATAGAATTAAAAAAAAAAATTCAGTTGCATTTAATGTGTATTACCCCTCTGAAGTATATACATTAGCATAATGCATATAATGCAAATAAAATATACTAGTCTTCCTCCTTCCAGTGAGAGTTAATAATTCTTATTTTAATATATTCACCAATTATTTAATTATACTTTCAAATTTGAACGAGGAAAAATATAGGAATATTCTTACTTACTGCTTACTTTATCGAGGCAGCGCATTGATAACGTTATCAGAGTCAAAGGAGACCGCTCTAAGCGACGCGTCATAAAAAATAAAATAATGACAGAGTGCAATTAATGCGCCATTGAAAATAATATTTAATAATATACAATGCGACTATAAATAAATAAAGTATAAATTACAACTAAAGGGAATGCAAAAAATTAACTCGAGTTTTAATGGATATACATATAAATGAAATACAAACGATATCCAATGTATATTTATTTCCAATTCACAAAAAATATTTACGTACTAAAAAACTCTCTGACCGTATAAAATATCCAAAAAGAACTTAATATTTTTGGAATTATAATCGGAAATATAATTTTTACTACCGTGATAGGTCTTTAAGTATATTGAAGTTATAACACTTAGTGATTTTCGAAAAAAAAATCAAGCTTTATATGTATTTTCCGTCATTTACTTTAGTTTCTGTATAATATTTATGTTATACAGGTTTCAGGTACAGCTGATGATGAATTATATAGCGGTCAGCTGATATCGCAGCCACGTTGATGCAGATATAGCGATTCCTATGGCAGTGGACATCCATGCCATTGCTATTCCGTTCGGCTGCTCCTTGCTTCTATTAATGCATGGCGATTGTTTCCTATAGCACCTTCTAGGGACTAATTTAGCTTCGACATTATGAGTTGTTAATTCTTCATCCTGTGGCCACAAAGCTTCTGTTTTATATATCTACGTATCTTTGCTGATTCGCTACGTAAGGTAAATAGACAGCCAAGGAGAAATTTTCAACATTAATGTGAATGACAACTTTAGTTCTGACGGTGGATCTTTGCAAATGAATTGAAACTTACAGCAAATTATTTAGTCTTTTATCGATTTTTTTTTTTTCTATTAAGTTAATTATTCATGAAAAACTTTTGCACCAGTAATAGGCACCTAGTTTTTGAGGACTTCTGAGCCCAAATAATCTACTCGAGCAAAAAGGCCTAAGTGTCTGTAAATAGTCAAGCTAAAAAACTAAAAGTTGTGTACGGTGAAAGACTTGAAGGGGAGGGTGTATACCCTTGAGATATCAGCATTTCCCCCCCGCTAGAATCGACTCTCTGAATACTATTTCCTCTAATAGATTTTACAATGTTCTCTAAAACAGCTCTTAACGATTTCGGTTAACACATTTTATCAATATTCAATTAAATAGTTTTTAATATGAGCTAAGTTTCATACTCATTGGAGTAGTGGGCTTAATGTGTTCGATTTGAACGCTTGTAGCTTTAAAACGATTTTTCGAACGAATTATTATTCTCAGTTTAAAATTTTATTTTATTCGTGTAGCTTATTTGTTATCAATTTAATTTTAATATTTATTTAATTTAACTTATATAACTTATATTATATAATTTAATTTTTTTTTTTTTACAACAAATTATTGGAGAGGGGCGGCCGAAACGATATTCAATCCCCCTCAACATTTTTAAGAGTGGGCTATCGTCCCCCTCGTCTCTCTCTCCCCTCTCCCCACCGAAGCCTGCGCCTATGCCTGGAAATTCCTATTTCTATGAAAAGTAGGGTGATGAGTGAAAATTGTGTGACACGCACCAGATTTTTAAAATCGAAATTATTTTTTTAATTTATTTTATTTTAATGTTAGTAAGTTGATACGAGGTATTAATAACTTAATGATATATAATATGATAAATAGAAGTTAAAATGAGGATAGTTGAGCGAAAAGAAATTAAGGAGTAAGTTTTGGTAAAATGAAATAAGGAGGGAAATATTTTTGCATTTTTAGTAGAAACTTAAAAATTAAAAAAAGAAGTACTGCCATAGCAGTATTGTATATACGGATATATTTTAAGGAAACGTTTTTTAGTAATAATATATTATTTTAATGTTGACTAATTTTTTTTTAAAGAAAAATAATTTTTAAAAATGGCTCTTGGGGCCAAAACGTTAAAAAATAATAATTTTGGTTTATTGTTTTCAATAATGAACAATTGTGATCGAATAAAAAATCCGAAAACTTTCTAAAACCCCCTTTCAAATTATGAAGTTATACGTAGATACTTTCAGGGTACGTAGATTTCGAAAAACGAATAAAACATTTTTGTCCGGCGCATTTTCTCCGAAACTACTGGACCGATTTTTTTTCAAATTTCGATTTTAAATGAGAGGTCACCCGAGGATGATCCTCCTTCATCGACATTTATATTCGCCTTTTCCTTTTAAGATGGCGACCGAAAAACCTACATTGCTATAGACTGTAGCGCCTGAATGAATGTACCGATTTCAATGAAACTTGGCTAAAGTCTTCTTCTCGATGCCCTTTAAATTTATCCATGTGACATATTTCAACGAAAAGAAGCTGGAAAAAAGGACGAAAAAAATTACGAGTGATGGTAAAATTAGATTCCGAAAAACTAAAAAAATATATACTTTTTTTGTGGATATTGTATTTAAAAGTTTACGGAATTACCTAAAAAACGTTAAAATCGGATAATTAAGAGCAAAGATATCGTCTCTAGATGTTTTTTTTTATGTCCTACTGGTAAGGCTATATCCTTTGTTTTGGTTTTTGATTTTTGAATTTTTTACTGATGTAATGCTCATTTTTTAGCATATTACTAACGAAAAAAAAAGTTTAGTCCAATAATAGAAATCACCTTTTATTTATTATTCTTAATGTTACTAGGAAGTTAATGTTACTTAAGATTTGTTTTGGTTTTTGATTTTTGAATTTTTTACTGAAGTAATGCTCATTTTTTTAGCATATTACTAACGAAAAAAAAAGTTTAGTCCAATAATAGAAATCACCTTTTATTTATTATTCTTAATGTTACTAGGAAGTTAATGTTACTTAAGATTTGTTTTGGTTTTTGATTTTTGAATTTTTTACTGATGTAATGCTCATTTTTTAGCATATTACTAACGAAAAAAAAAGTTTAGTCCAATAATAGAAATCACCTTTTATTTATTATTCTTAATGTTACTAGGAAGTTAATGTTACTTAAGATTTGTTTTGGTTTTTGATTTTTGAATTTTTTACTGAAGTAATGCTCATTTTTTTAGCATATTACTAATGAAAAAAAAAAGTTTAGTCCAATAATAGAAATCACCTTTATTTATTATTCTTAATGTTACTTAGGATGTATAATTGTTTGGAAATAATAAACCATTGTGAAATAATTTGTATCGCTTTTAAATAATGTATTAATGTTTTAAAATTCTAAGTATTGACTGTGAGATTAAATAAGGGTTTTATAAAACATATAGATTAAATATAATAATATTTTATATATTTGACTTAGTTTTGATGGTAATAAGAAATGCGATAAGAAATTCAAGATATGTTTTGTGATAAAAATATTAAAAAAGTAAATAAGATATTATCATTGGTGAACTTTAAACAATCCGAAGATTTACAATATTTTTTATTTATTCTTTTGTGTATTGATATATTATTTTTTTCTGAAAATATCAGTGTGCATGATCAAGAGTAACAATATAAAAATTTAATGATGATGTCAGATTAGAGCTGGAAAAATCCATCTACACAGCCTTGCGTCTCTAAATTGAAATGAAATGTGAATTTCTTCATTATTCTGGGGCAACTCCCTTTAGCACGAAATTAAAATAATACTCCATAATGATCAAAACAGTGCGTGCCGTAATGATATATGTTAAGAATCATCCACTTTATAACAGTTATGTTAAGCTATTTTTGTAAATTATATTTTTATTGTAAATTATGTTTTCAAATGAAGCAGTTTAAAATCGATGAGTTGGCCCCTAAGTTACAGACAGCTCCTCTGAGTATAATGCGATGCAGGCGTTGCTAATTAAGATATTGCCTGGCTGCTTGTTGGCCCTGTCGATGAATGTACTCCTAATTTAGCTCTCTCATACTCGGAATGTCTAATGAGCTTTAGTCTCTTATTGTACAATACTCTTCTCCTTTTAATCATATTTTTCGCCGAAAATAATAAGCTACTGCACTGTATCGAAGGACGCTGTAAAAAAAGTGACTTAATCGCAGGAGAAGGTTTTGGATGTAAATTGTACGAAACTGCCATTCCAGGCTTTCAAAAATGGAGGCAAATTTAAAAAATATCAAGCCAGTATGAAGATCGAAACGGGAAAAATATAGAAAAATATATAAAAAATAGAATATATAGAAAAAACGCTGCAAATTATTTCACAATGGTTTATTATTTTCAAACAATTATACATCTAAAGTAACATTATCTTCCTAGTTACAAAGAAAAAAAAAAAAAGGTGATTGCAATTATTGGACTAAACTGTTTCTGTTTAATCATTAGTAATATGCTAAAAAAAAATAGCATTGGTTCAGTAACACATTTAAAATTTAAAAACCAAACGAAGGATATAACATTGGAGTAAAACACATTAAAAAACCGGAGACCATATGTTTGCTCCTAATTGTCCGATTTTAACGATTTTTTTTTTGTTTTTTAGGAAATTTCGTAAACTTTTAAAAAACTATTTTGAGGGGGGAGGTTATGTTTTTGAATTTTTTGATCGATCACAGTGTTTCATTATTAAAAATAATAAACCAAAATATGTAAAAACCGCGATATCTCTACTAATAGTGCTTTGATTTCTATGAAACTTCCTTCATTTTTTAGGAAATTAAAATACCTTTGAAACATCTCATCACAATATCAACAAAAAAGTAAACACTTTTCGAGTTATTCGGAATTTAATTTTACCATCCCTCGTAACTTTTTTTCCAGCTTCTTTTCGTTGAAGTATGTTATATAGATAAATTTAAAAAGTGTCGAGAAAATGATTTTAGCGAAGTTTCATTGAAATCTGTACATTCGTTTAGGAGCTACAGTCTATAGCAACGCAGGTTTTTCGGCCGCCATTTTGAAAGTTAAAGGCGGAGAGTAATGTCGATGAAGGAGGATCATCCTCGGGTGACCTCTGATTATATATCAAAGTTTGAAAAAAATCGATCCAGTAGTTTCGGAGAAAATGCGCGGACGGCGGACGGACAAAAAAATTTGTATTCGTTTTTCGAATTCTACGCATCTTGAAACGTGAAACCTCAAATTTTGAGAAGGGGTTATGTTTTTGAATTTTTTGGTCGATCACAATGTTTCATTATTGAAAATAATAAACCAAAATGGTAAAGTTTTTATTTTTTAAAAAACTTGTTAGTCCGTGGTACATATCCTTTTTTATCGAATTATTAACATCCGCCTGAAACTTCGTAAAAAGTTTCATCTTATCGTAACCTACAAATATTTTATTTAGGAAAACTCGGAATTGGGGCGTTTTCAATCTAGAGGCAGGCAAACTTTATTTATTTAATTAGGTACTAAAAACTCGTAAATACCCATTTGCTTAATACTTGGATCGTAAGATAATTTGAATTGGATCGTAAGAACTGTAATAACTTTTCACTATTATTTTTTCCAAAAGCCTGTAGGTTCATTTTTTATTTTAATTTAATTTGTTCTTGTTTTTGTTTAATTCAATATAATAATTTTCTTGTATTTTAATGGCCTTTTATTGTAGTTTCGATATGTTTTAATCTACCCTGATAAACGTATACTTTATTTAAGATCACTTAATTATTAAATTGTTTTTTTTTTTTAAATTATTTGATGTAATGTATAATTATTGAATCAATTACTAATTTATTCTTCCACGCCACTGTTTAGATTACATATGTATATTAAACGAGAGAGTATGTTTGTTAAAACTTTCAGTGCTATCTAATATTGGTATTTTAATATTGAAATAGATAGTTTTGTCAATATTAGTTAAGCATACTCTTATCGTTATTTGGCGTATGATATTAAACCCTTGAAATCTATTGGTGCTTGATAACAGACACAATCACACCAAGTAATGGTGATAAACCATATTACGTAGATATATAAACTGTGAGTCTGGGCGGATTACAATAAAGAAAACTCATTTGTTCTTATTCGATGTTTATTTGTTTAAAATTTATTAAGTACAATTAAACAAAATTTCACAAATAAACAATATTGCTTCATCTCTACCAAAGGTAGGGAAGCCTTGTTTTGGTGCTGGAAATTTAAATAAAATTTGTGCTCAGAATCAAAAATTTTTTTCTAAACGGGTTTATTTATATTTTAACATTGTACATAGTTTTAAGTATCTTAGTATGGTTTCAAGAGTTTTTTATATAGATTTTTTTATTTTATTTTGTGTATAGTATGTATAACTAATATTTTTTTTCTTTTTTTTTTAATGACCTATCTTTATCTTAACTTTTTATGTTTGTTTTTATCTGGCCAGATATAAAATTTTAATTTCTGTACTTTTTTGTTATTCTGAAGGGACTTCTTCCCGGGGTAAAATTATTTTTCTATTCTATTCTATTTTTCTATTCTACTTTCGCTTGCGCGCGCGCAAATGTAGTTTTTTAGGTATGCCAAAATTTCAGAAAAGGCTCGTTGGTTTTGGCTTAATGTGGGAAGAAAGCTGAGTATTAGTCAAATAATGATGCTGTTTCAATTTTATTGAATTCCATCCTCTAATTTCTTTTATATGTGCGAAAAAGTATCAACATATAAATAGGCAAACATAAATCGGTTCAGCCCCTTTTACTCCTCTAATATTCAACCGATTTTCTTCCTTCTTTTTTTGTGTAAAACAATTGACGAGCTTTAGTGCTATCAATAAATAAAAATATGAAATAGTATGTAAACAAAAATATAAATGGTAGTTTGTTTAAAACGGCTCATCTCCGAAAGTTCTTCACCGATTTCTTTGAAATTTTGACACAACGTCGCAATAATATTTATAAGTGTTTTTTATACGTTTCATTATGATCAGGCCTTTTCTTTCGAAATGGCGGCCGAAAAACGTGATTCACTTTAGACTGTAGCGATAATACGGCTTAAACGATTTCAATGAAACTTTGCTAAAGTCTTCTTGAAACCTTTATAATTTATATATATGGCATACTTTCCCGAAAACAAGCTGCATAAATTTTTATGATGAATTCAGTATTTTATTTGCGAATAACTCAAAAAGTACACTTTTTTTTTTTCGATAATACCAATATTTATTTGAAAGCTTTCTGAATTTCCTACAAAATAAAAAAAATCATGAAAATCGGACTATTTGCTGCAGAGATATGTCATTTTAAAGATTTAGTATGTTTTATTTTGCAAAGTCGATTTCCATTGTTTTGTTTTTTTTATAAATCGAAAATTTTACATATAATGAAGTAATCTGGACTATTATTTGAAGATATGATATCATAGAATGTTATTGGAATGTTCTAAGTAAATTCTATAGTTGTGCTCATTCTTAACTTGAATACTGCACAAGCATTAGTTAATGAAACACGAATGAGAGTGAAGTACAGACGGGAGCAATTTTAAATCAAAGAATTTGAATCAGTCCTATAAACAATAATCTAGTACAGTGAGGTCTGGTGATCTTGGTGGCCAACTGATAAGACTCGGTGATAGAATATCCTCTAATAGTCCTCTTAATCGAAATGTTAATACATACATGAAATATTGTTTATATGTTACTGTATGAAATTTAAACAAATGAAATTCGGAAGTTTTTTTTATATTTGAAAATCGAAAGTTTCGAAATGAAACTTAAGTCAAACTTCAAGTGAATGAGGTAGCATTTGTACAGGGGACCCTACACGGTCAATCGGAATTGCACTAATGTCGTTCCGAATTGCCGTGTAAGGTAGTGAATGAAGTACTGATGGTGGAGCGCTGCGGATTTCCGAACATCCGGAAATCAAAGGTTCATTCACGAGAAGTGGAGGGGGGGCTGAGGTAAAAGTAGTGGGGGGGCTAACCATACTGCTGGATAGGTTAGGTTACCTAGGCCTCACAACCATTATAAATTTATGATTTTCATTATATGTAAATAGTTAAATAATTTTTCATATCCCTTGTTTATATATTTAAACCATCTTCAACTATTTCTTTTAAATAGTCAAGTGGGCAACAAATTAAAAAAAAAAAAATGAGGAAACTTCACAATTTATTTTAGGAAAAAAAAAAACTTTAACGTTGTGTATATTTATCAATTCTTTTCCCATTTTCTTCAACAAATTTATTATTTTCGCAATACTTTTCCGAGTAGACTTTAAGTAGTAGACTTATATTATTCTAACTTTTGTCAAAACGATTTTCTATGAGACTAACCTTACTACTAGATAGGTTAGTTTACCTAGGTCTCGTTATTAAGTAAATAATTTCATAAAAGTAAGTAGTTGTTTATATCCCTAGTCTATATTATTATTAACCATTTTTAACTATTTTTTCTTTAAATAGTCAAGTAGGCAATAAATTGGAGAGAAAAAAAAGTGGAAACTTCACATAAGTAATGATCAGTAATGATTGGACGTGTAAGGGTCTTCATGATCAAAGCGATAGCGGGCAATCTTGGCACTTCTTGTGACGTTCATTCATGAATTACCGTGTAGGGTCTGCTTAACCTCTCGAGTGAATTTAACTACGGAATTTGCAATTTGATGAGATATTTACAATGGCTGACTCTCATAGAATCTAATTTTAATACAGTTTTATATTTGTGTTTTTTCCAATTCGAGAAGAAGTAATTCGTCTGAAAAGCAGCAATAGACAAAACGTTTGCCGGCTACACGTTCTCTAATTTTTTTAAAAATTAACCCTTTGCCTTAATTTTTACTTTCACTTACCTATTATGTAATATATAATAAGTATTGCGATCGTGATAATTTTTTAATCAGAGTGTTCAATGAAAATACACGTTTTGAGGTCCCCTAAGTCCAAATAGCCAAATTCCGCAAAATGGTCTGTATATATGTAAACAGTCTAGCTTAAAAACGAAAAGTACGAAACTGATATTACGTATTTAAGATAGGTATATGTTTTAGATGTGACAGCAACTTTTTCCTTAAAATCGCCTAACTGGAAGTGCCACTTCATATCAACGGTGAAACAAATTTTTACAATTTTCTTAAAAACAGCTCTAACGACTTGGATTAAACTCGTTGTATCATTGTATAATAAAGTGGTCTTTTTAATATCATTAAGGTTTTATCCCCATTGATATCACTTTACAGGGCTTAAATGCCTAATGTTCATATATGTCTTCCTCTAAAGCGCCTTTAATTTGGTTTATTATAAATAATAACTATTTATCATTGTTAGGAGTAATAGAAAAAGCTAAATATAAATTTTTGAAGAATTTGAAAAGGGGCTTTAATGCCCAATGTATCTTACACGTCTTCCATATTGACAGTAACTATAAAAATCTTCTCCATCTTTTGCCTTTTCGATTGATTTTTACTTCATCGGAGGCAATTTCACTACTACGGTAAATTTTAGTTATCCGGTAGGAAATACGATTAATCTCGAGAAATGAACTTTTTTGGGCTTTAAAATGCAGGTATAATTCCTTCGTTCGTAAAATTTGAAAACATCTGTGTTTTTAAACTTTTCAAGTTTTTCAATGACTTTTATTTTAAGTTTTAGAAGGACGAAAGGATTGAATTTGGAATTCGCTAATTCTCAATGAAGTTCACTTTCACTTGTTTGGTACCTCATTCATGAAAATCCATCACTCCTGAGAGTGAGAAAAAACGATTTATTACTACCGTATTATATATAGTGTAGATGAGATAATATAATATCATTATGAACTTTTAAAAAATTTAAAATTTTATTATTTATTTAATATATTTACATTTAAAAAAAATTAAATTAGTATGTATTGGAGCAGAAAAGAGTTAGAGAGCGAGAAAAGTGATCCAGAAAAACATTAGCAATCCCTAATATCTATGGCTAAAGATTATAATGTATTTCATATTAATATTTTTATTTTTAATATTTATTTTTTCTCTTTTCTTACTTCCTTTAGCAAATTATAAAACAGGTTTTTTTACGTCCTGGAACATTTTATATATATAAAAAAGTAATTTTCCTTATCATATATAATAACAATCGATATTTTTATCGCGCTATTAATGAAAAATCGATATATTGCCGTTGTCCTAGCTAAGCCGACCCCCCTCGGAGCTGAACTCAACAACTGGGCGAGAGTCGGGGCTGTGTGCTACGCCCTTCCTACCAATCAATGGGATACCCCACCCTACTCTACTCCAACCCCCCCAGTCCTCTCAGTCTTAGCCTGAGTATATAAATATAATATAATACCATGTATGTATATATATAATAATATATATTCAAACTATCTAATCCATACAACGCATCAATGGTCCTAAAAACCCCACTTGTATGTTTATTGTAAATTTTTCACGTGCTGAATATTTTCATCAAAGAGGTTCGGGTACAGATCTGTTTAAAAATAGAGTTAATCGATTTCAAAAATATAACTAAATATTTGTGTTTGTTTTTCTCATATTTACACAATCGATGTTTGTTTATTAAATTGTAAATTATAAAAACATTGGGCGTTAATGACTATGATTTTTCACGCCCAGAAACTGTATATGTTTCAGACGTTGGTATATAATCATTTTTATCTTAAATAGAGTTAATTTAAAACATAAGAAATGATTTTAAAAAACCTGTTCCAGTACAATATGTACGGAAATATTTTTCCAAGGTACACGGTTATGCAGGGAGGTGATCAGTCCGAGAACACGCGTAACCGCAAGGTTTTTCCCTTAACTAGTTATTTAGAATAGAAAATAAACTTTATTCTGGGACGATGTCCCCTTAGAATAACAATAATGTACAGTTACAAAAAAAAAATACACATCCGGCCCAAAATTAACTTAATAAAGATTTAAACAATATATACAACAACTTAAATAATAGTATGTAAATAGTTAAAAAATGAAATAAAATCTTCTTAACTATATTTATAATTTTACTGGAAAAAATAGCAAAAAGAAAAGAGAATTACATATATAGAAAGAAAAAGCAATAGAAAGCAATATATATGTATCAAATTGAGGAATGTAAGAAATGAAATACGTCTAAAATATACACACAATCTTGTAGATGGAAAAAAGAAAAATGAATAAAAACAAGTGCTATGCCAAAAGTGATAATGAATCTTTCGAATTCATAAATAATAAACAAAAAATAAAATAAAATAGTGGTGTAGGAAAAAAAAATAAATGAAAAAACCAATGTTGTTAAGATTTCACACTTTATAGAGGTTTTCGGCGGTCCCTCGTCTTAAGGAAAATACAAAATTGATGCGACAGGATAAATAATAACCTAACAGTGCATTGGAGAAACGTGCCTTACTTTCTGAGCTATCCCATTGTTAAATAATGTTATTTTAAATTACATGTAATATGGGGTTAGCATAATAATGTTTACCTAAATAAAAGAAAAATATATTTAGCCCAAACAGGTCAGTATGAGACCGTTCAACATGGGTGGAACAAGAATTATCACCATAAGTTAATCTTTAATTAATGATAATTTTATTTAATTTGCCTTCTCTTCGCAATCGTGATTTGATGAAATTTGTGTGATGTGCACGCCGCACTATATTTTTTAATTATTTTGAAAATAAAGTTATCCGTAGAATATTCGAACAGGAGATTTCAGACGGTTACATAACGCCGAATTGCTTGAACTGTATCCGGTTAATATAATTGAGTTGACTAGCTGCGGATTCAGGATTTAACTTTGGGGGGACTACAAAAACTTTTTTTTTTCATTTATGTAACGATAATTACTTAAGAAAAACAAATAAAGATACTAGATGAAATGGTGTTTAAGTGATCTTGAAATCTTGTTAAATGTAATTACATGAGCAATGATACTTTAAGAGGTTATATTTCACTATAAAACATGGTTACATTGTACCATTTTGGGGGGGCTCACCAACGTAGATCCGCCTGTGATTTTAAGGTGATTGCGATTGCATTAAATGGGATTTGTGAAATTATCGGACTTTGTAAAGAAAGGTAAACGTCCGAGGGGTAGACCGAAGCGAAGGTGGGAAGAAGGTGCGAAGGAAGGTGCGTTAGGATTTATCTGAAGGGACCGGTAGAGGGAGGTGCAGACAACGATTGGTGTTGTCGGTATCGAACCTTCGAATTCCATATTATTATTATGGTTTTAACAGATTTTTATCAAAGATGTCATATCGTTAAAGCCCTCAGTTGATAAATCCCGAAATGAAATCAGTAAAATGTTAATTGGTAATTATAATTTGAACGATAATCGAATTGTCTGTGACTAGCTTTACTTTGTTATTATGGGCCGCTCGGTTGGTAACAAACGTATAATACGCGCGTCGGATGCGAATTGGCTAGTGGAATAATTTTTGTGTTTTGGTTTTCAAGAGCGGGTTAGGGAATAATAAGGACGTCTTAATCAGGAGCTAGGTGTGCGGGTTCGAGTCTTGTTTACGGCTAGTTTGTTCCCATTCGTTCTGGAACCCTTGTTGATTATGTTTCAGTTAGCGTGTTATGTAAGTAAGGTAGATGTTCATCGGTGATAGCAGGCCGGTTAACAGGAATTTTCTACGTTAATCTGAACACAGCTTTATAGTATGTACTGCCAGACTTTTCTTTCTGATTGGGAGGGAGGGGCGATGGATCCCTCTCCCCCCCCCCAAAAAAAGACTCGAAAGTTGATATTATGTATAAAAATTATGAATGGCAATTAACATAATCAACATTATATATTCTTCCATCCTTCTCTATCTAAGGCTTATTCTTCTCTGATGCCAAGCTTTCTACCACCGCGTCATTCAATTTTACCTTTGGTCTTCCTTTTTTCTTTTTCCCTTCTACTTTCAGATATATGCATAACTTTGGGGTAATCTTTCAGCCGTCATTCTTTTAACATGCCCAAACTAGCATGATCTTTACTTTTCAATATTTGCTTCAATACTTCAATATCCAGAATTCTTTCCCTTCTGGATTTTCTTGCTGCTCTTCTTCAAAAGTCCATCTCTGCTGCTTTCACTCTTTTCCAGTGTCTTGCATTGATGACCCATATCTCCGAGGTATATGTCGTTATTTGCTCGAATATAGCCTTGTGTACTAGCCTCATTGTATTGGGGTGTATTTTCGAGCTCCAAAGGATACTGTTGAGTATTGATTTACTTTTCTTCCTTCACTAATTATCCTGTCGATATCATTAATCTCTATTAAATATAGATCCTAGGTATTTAAATTTCTCTACACTTTTTATACCTCTTTTAATTGGCGTGTCATCTATAGTGTTATAGTGCTATTGTGTTTTCATGAAATCAATACTCAACCTCCACTTTTCATATATCTCGACCTGTCTATCCTGGGCTAAGATTACTTGAATTCTAAGTTTAAGTAAAACTTCAATACATTTCTTTAGGATGAATAGGATTATTTCTTTAGTATTTTTTAAAAAATTAAATTATTTATATACTAGTAGGCCCGTGCGAAAAATTCGCACAACATAGTTATCTAATGAAAAATTAATAAGAATATAAAAAATGCAATGTATCAAAGGATTAAGACATCAAATGTTACTTTATCGATAAATATAATCCACAAAGCAAACAAAAATTAATTTAAATCTTCATTTTTGTTTGGAACCAACATGTTTCGAAATTTCAGTAAGCTGTATCTTTGCTAAAAATTGTCCGATTTCGATGATTTTTTTTTTCCTTTTGTAGGGAATTTAGTAATCTTTTATATAATCATGGGCATAAAAGTGATAAATATAATAAAGATTATATAAAGGGAAAAGTGTGTAATTTTTCAGTTATTCGCAAATAAAGTTTATTTTCTTTCATAACTTGTTTGCCTGAATTCTCTGGGTGATTGGACTATTTTGCCCGCCTGAAGGAGAAGGAAGCCTTCGAAATTGGTGGCTCAATCTTAAGATTTGGTGAAAAATTGACGATGATATGGCTTGCCGATCAAAAACACCATCGATAAATAAACTCCTCCTGTCTCGATCATAGAGACCTCAAGTCGACGAAATGAGACATGTATTCAATGACAGTACTACAATTAGAGTAAGGTTGTGTGGATGCGAACCCTATGCCTTGCGTTATCTCGAAAATAGCACGTTTTCAGGGTTAAAAACGCAGGATCCGACAGTTGCGGAGGAACTAACCGGGTCTTGGTGTACGCATAAAAATCTTCAAGATCCAATTTGTCCCGTATCGATCTACAGACCTACCACCGTTCCAGTATCGAAGCCTAGGAAAATGTTTGTATCGACTTTATTTATTTTAGAAAGAAAAACAAAAGTGGAGAATACGATTCGCTAACCCCCCGTGAAATTCTGAATCCAACGGTACCCCATTCGTGGTATTTGAGCATGACAGGAGCTTATATTTAGTACAAAACCGATTTCGAGCCTTACTGTAATAATATATGTGGGGATAGAAGTAAATTTCGCTAATATTTCTACCAGTGTGTTTGAGTAGATATGTATGTACATTCGCTTAGAAAAAAGGATTGAGGTATTTCCGTAATTTTTTTTTAATTGCATTTTTTTCTTTGTTGTGTAATGGGTAAAACCATTCATTAACAACAATAGTCTAGCTCTCATGGTCGCTGAGTATTCCATCGAAGTATTAAAGGATAGGGATGGGTTCCATTCGATCTTTTTGGGGTACATGGATAGATAATCGATGTATTTTGCTATTCAAAGAGAAATATAGCTCTAAAATGAATCATTTGAGGAAATTAGGAAATCTGGAGCATTATGGAATTGTTATTTAAAAACATTTCATCCTCGTAATATCTATGTATCTTCTCTCTCACAATGGTTTCAGAATTATATTCTGACATTGAGGAAAGGATAAATACATAAGGTAATTGCTGAATCACCTTTTAAGCTGTGAATTCTCCAAGTTTCTGGGAAGTACAGGAAACTACAAAAAGAATAAACGATGTGTGAGGAGGACGAACATAACCGTAATTAAGGAAATAATAGAAGAGGTGTGAACCGCATGATATTTCCGCCACATGATGAATAATCATCCACCTAACCTAAATGACGAACAATCACTATATATATATGTGTGTGTGTGTGTGTGTTTATTATTGGAAAATTGCAGCCAGTCTTTAAAATGCAGGAAAATAAAAATATAATCCGTTATCGTTTCGCCAATTCAGGCGTCATCGAGACAGAAAACCAAAAAAAAACCAACGCAAGATCACCGTAATTTATAATCAAATAGGTGATCAGCAAATATAAAAAAATCTGGCGCGGTGCGCGCATCACACAACTTTCACTTATCACCATTTTCTTAGTATTTTAATAGAAGCAGAAATATGTATTTTCAAACAAAGGGAAGTGAAAGTAAAAATTATAGACGCAATATTTATTTATTTCATTGTGGGTATTTTTATTTGTATAAGTACCCTTATATATACAAATTTTAATATTTATATCGCTGTAATCTATACAATTAAATATTAAATAATACCAACAATAGCATTTATGAAAACCGCATATGTATATTTATATAATATTGTCGGAGTCCGTATTATATTAAGCTCATGTTACGTATGGAAGCTGTTCTAATCTTTCGGCCGAGCTCGAGTGCGATCGTATTCCTTTGTTTCCTCAATTACAACTATTCTCCGTTAGGACCTCTTATTTCTCCTTTAGTTATTTATCAAATTCATTCATATTTTATATTTATCCATTTTGTATTACGGCTAACAGTGATTTCAGTGATTTTAATGCCTACATGATATTAAAAACCCATTAATTATATAATTATGTGATGAGTCAAAATTAAAATTATTTAAGTTTTCGAAAAAAATTTAATCAAGTGTAGAATTTTTATTTTCTTATTTTTTTTTAGTATTTTTTTTAGTTATCACATAATAACGCACATTTGATAAAAAGCCATGCAATGTTTTGAGAAAATTACTAAATTCCAAGTTTTCAAAGTTGCCCCATTCTCATGGAAGGATCAAAGCTTATACTTGCCGAATTTATAGCATGTCATATTTCGAAATAAATTTTTATATTAGGTAAATGTACCGACAATAGACACTTTAAAAGAAATTTTCAACATTAATGTTAACGGCAGCTTTAGTTCTGAAGGTGAATCTTTACAAATGGGTTTAATTGGAAGCAAAGTTAGTCTTGAATAGAATTTGTTTTTTTCTATACAATCAATGAGTTAATTATTCATGAAAAACTCAGGAAATTCTGACAGCGTATATTGCATCAGTAAAAGGCATCGAGGTTTTAGAGTCAACAATTTTTTACATAATTAAATGAATGTGGAATGAATCAAAATTTCAAACTTAACTCCTAAAGAAAAGTGATAAGGAAAGCTCCCCCAAACATCAAGACTTGCTCCAGTACAAATCTATTACCAATCGGCTATTGTCGTATGATATTACCTGAGGCTCAGGCATCACCCTCTTAATAGTATCGGTACTGTATTAAATATGAATCTTTTTAAATTTGCGAATTCTTTTGGCCGTATAAAGCTCATTATATTTTAATGGGTCGAAAACTATCTGTTTCTGGCACAATGTCTATTACTGATACGTTTACCATAGCTAAATAAAAAAAATGTTTATTTTTACTTAAATATATGTATTAAAACTTGTAGATTAGGGCTTCACCTTAATAGTAATAATAAAACCACATATTTGATCACCATAATCCTACTTTATTTGTTTTTTGTTTTTTTCCCACAAACATTTCAGCCCTTTGGTTATTTTCAAGAGAAGAAACTTATTTTAATAATTGAAAATCATTATGGACTTGAATCGCCATTGTCAACATCATTTAATTTGTCAAACACTAAAACCTCCTAAATGTTTTATTTTTACTTTTATTGGCTTGTTTGACCTTAATTCAGTCAGTGACACACATTGATATTATCTGATGATTATTTGTTTCCTAAAATACTGACTATGGTTGAGGGCAACAAAATTTAGCTGTTAAAAATCCTACTTCCTGCCCTTTGTGGTACGAAGTTGCCAAGTTGTAATTATCAAATTTGAATGCATCATAAAATTAACTATAAAGAAGATACTAAAAGGAGATTATATGCTATTCAAAGTAAAATAACAAGTCGGTACTTATGAATTGATGAATAGGTAGGAGACACTTTTGCAGACAAAATTCTCTTATTTCTTACCTTGTGTTACCAGTGATATGGTTAAGAAAGAACTGCTGGGTCTACTAGAGTCCTGCTTTTCCCTTCTGGAGGGAAAGGCTTGGTTCACAGTTATCTTGATTAAATATCTGTAATATAATAAGTATGCCCGTATCTAAATTGTTATTTTGATTAATTTATCTATAAGTTTCTTTTTTGTTTATATGTTTATAAATAAATATTTATATTTATTATTATTACTTACATTAAGGGATGAGCAGCGTCTTAAGGTTTTTGAAAATAAAGTATTGTGTAGAATATTCGGACCGAAGAAGGATGAGTTAACCGGAGAGTTCAGACGGTTACACACCTCGGGTAATATAATTGAGGTAATTTCATCGCGGCGAATCAAATGGGCTTGTAAAGTTGTTGGGCTTAGTAAGGAGAGAATTCCTAAAAAGTTAATATTTGCTGTGCCGAATGGTAAGTGTCCGAGGGGTAGACCGAAGCGAAGGTGGGAAGATTGCATTAAAGCCGATCTGAAGGGACTGGGTTTGGACGGCGAACGGTGGAGGGAGGTGTGTAACAAGCGATTGGTGGTGTCGGCATCGAACCTTCGGGTTCGCTAAGCCTTATTATTATTATTATTTATTATTATTAGTTTGCTGTTATATTTTTCAAAAATTGGCAAAAAAATCTTGGTTTTCTTTGGAGGAACTTTTAACTTTTATGGATAATAACCTAAATACCTATTAATTCTAATAAGTTAAATGTTTGTTTTGTTGTTCATAACATAATTGAGTGAATATCCTTGAAACGCTATTGACAAATAACATGAGTGAAAGTTAGGTCCTCTGTAAACAACTTATGTTTTCTATCAAATTGTTGTTGAATTGTGCAACATAGGGCTGAAAATTGAACATATTTTTCACTCTAATCTGAAAATTTATTAGTTCCTTGAATATATATATAGATACTTTAAATGAGAGTATTACCTTTATTACCTTAGTATAATCATAGTTATTTTAATGCTATTATCAGTCTCCCAACTGCTTCCAGCAGCAATGCCAGATACTACGTACATCTGCAAGTCCAATAAAATACTACTATAATATAATAAGCTTTTCAGTTGACAGAGTGACCAACTCTGATTACAACATTTCTGATTTTTAATTTTCGTGATGTTTCTTGTGAGAAAATTTATACCTTTATTCACAGTTCTATATTTTCAACACTGCAATCACCTACTCTGGAATCAAATTACAAACGAATCAAAGGTTCATATAGTATTATATATTGACCGCACTCCCGACTAACTCCTTCTCTAACTCATAGTTATTTTAATGTAAAAATCATTTAAAAATGAATACAAGTTGAATATTTTTTAAGTGTAAATATTTACTTTTTATTTCAAAGGAACTTTTCCTATATACCTGAGCTCTCTTAAGAATTTCATTGATATTTAAGTGGCGTAAGTCCATTCGTAGCCAAAAACATATTATTTCTTAGTTGATTGTAGTTGTGCTGATTGAGATGATAAATTTTACATCCTTAGACACCTACATTATTCTATTATTTTATTTATCTTTTACCCATATTTTTAAATTTGATCGAAAACAACTACCAACCACACTCCAGCTCTTTTTTATCTGCCTGAGAGTACCATTTATATATTTCATAGCTTTATATATATTTATATGCCAGAACAATCTCATTTCTATTGATGTTATATATATAATTTTTCTTTCAATTTTAAAATCACTCCATTTCTGAATAAATAAAGTCTGGTTGTTCTGCTTTGTAGTTTGATTAATATTTATATATTTTACTTATTTATTAATATAAGTAGCCATCAAGATTTGTTATCATATCCTATTTGGTCAATATACATTTTAAGAAATGTGTGTATATAAATAAGAGATTTTTTTTTTCACTTCTCTGAATCCTACATTGTGTGATGGTAAAAAAACATTTCAATCTTCTTAATTTTCTCTTTATTTAAGTTTTTTAGTAATGTTACGACTTCCTCTGGTTCAAGTCTTCTTTCTTTATATTTTTTACATCTAATACAATTAATTAAATTACTGTAGTTTTATGTTAGTTTTTTTTTTTGTGAAAAAAAAATAGTTGTAATGATAATATAATTTATCTTTTATATATATTTTATATTTTTTTTATTTATCATTTATTTATTTTCTGCTCACCAGGTACTGGAGAATCGGGTAAATCTACTTTTATCAAGCAGATGCGAATTATCCACGGTTCTGGGTATTCGGACGAGGACAAGAGGGGCTTTATCAAGCTCGTCTACCAGAATATCTTCATGGCGATGCAATCTATGATACGAGCGATGGATCTCCTAAGAATCAGTTTTAATGACCCCGTAGAAATGGTCGTAAGTAATCATAAGACAGTTCTTAACCTATATTGTTACTGTTGTACAATAAATTTCTTCTATAAACTATTGTAATAACCATCTTTCCCATCAGTCAAACTGGTTGAAAAACAAAAAATTTTAAAACTAAATCGTCTGGATAAAACTTTTTGAGGATATCTACTGGTGTTGGGATTTCGGGAAACTAATTCTTAGGTGACGATTTGTGGCAACAATAATATGTATATATGAAATTTTAGAATGGGCGAAATCATTTAAAAGGAATTGGACACACTTGGTTTTGTCGATCTTCAGCTGTCTACTCTATATATCTTGACGCACATAGAAAAGCTAAACAAAAGAGAACACATTCACTTCTGATCAACACAACTATATCTATTTTAACAAATTAGTCAAATAATGAGTGTTAATTAAAAGTCTCCTAATATTTCTTCTGAAACCTTCCTCTTCTAGATGAAAGCTCGAGTGGAGTGTTCCTCTCTCTCTCCTCTTTACTCCAACGTCCCTCTCAAACTGCTGTAACCTCCTGGACACTGTTCCGAGCTCCTTCATTCCTTTGTCCTTTGTACTTCTGCACTTCCTTCACCAATTGTTTATACGTTCACATTTTACACTTTCCACAAAACAACTTGTCCCCTGCACAATTGAGTCTAATTCATTGTGCATTCACCGTTCCTGGTTTATATTGAACATTAGATCAGATATTTTACTTGGGTTCTTTATATCATCTAACACTCCAACCACCTGTTTTTCTCCATAATTGATTATTTAATTATCATTGCCCATTTTATAGAGGCTGGGTATGATTCGAAAGGGTCTCACCAAATCAGAGTCAATTTAGGGCTGATGAAACAGAATAGATAATTACCTGCCACAGTGGGACTCGAACATGGAATCCAGAGCACCGGAGCATGATGCCTTTTTTGCTTCTCAAGTTGTTTTCCGAAAATGTCTCTTCATGAGGCACCTATTAAAAGCCTCCAGTGAAGCCCTGATTAAGAAGTAGTGTTTTGATTTTTTATATGGGATCCTGTTGCTTACGAACTCCCATAGATTTGTTCTCTTACATTTTTTAAATGTACATTTATCAAAAACATTTTTTTGTTTTATTTTTTATTGAAAGTCTTTTAACTTATTGTAGACATACTTTCATCCAAAGATAAGATTAGGGAATGTAATATATTACTTAACATTATACTAGTGAATGTAATATTTTATTAAAATATGAGAAACCGACTCATTGGTATAATTGATTTAATGTAGTGTTCCGATTACCATAACCTGCCTTGATCATTAATTTCTTCTTGACTGAAATAATGTGTTGCTTTATTAAAATATCGACTCCGTGGTTCCATCTGCTTTTGAGGTCGATGGATCTTTTGGATATAACCTCAGTAGTATTATTTCTCAATTTACTTTTCATATTTACTTTCTATGTATTTATTTCTGTTTTGAAATTTGATTATTTGTAACATAGGTATTTCCTTACATTTTTTTATTTTTTCATATATTTTTTATTTTTGGGTCTCTACTTGGACAAACAACTGACATGGGCAAACCACAAAAAAGAAAAGAACTTAATCAGCGATACACACTTCTACTTAACAGACGTTATAAATTATCGTTGACTAATAAATTAACAAGTTACAAAATCCTAACTAAACCAATTTGGACATATGGTATCCAGCTATGGGGAACAGCAATGAAATCAAATATAAAAATAATTCAGTCAGAAGTCCTCCAGAAAATTGTAGAACCCACCCTTTTATGTTTCAAACTTTACGTTACACACTGTCCTTGACGTTCCTTTCATCATGGCAACTGCTACAGTCCCCTTTAATAATTTTCATTGCAGACTCTAATGCTGACTCTAAATTCAAATCTCCGCTTACTTAAGCTCTATCTACTGCAACAAATCCATGTAATCCACCCAGAAGACAGCTGAGACGCTGGCCAAGAGACTTACATTGTCTCTTTTATTATATTATTAGAGACTGCATTGAGCTACTTGCTGTTTTATCTTTTGCTTCTGTGTTATTATGTTATATTATTTTCATTTTATTTTTTATACTATTTATTTATTTTTTGCTATATTTTGTTCTCCTTGATATCATATTTGCTGAATAAAGAAATAGATGGAAAATTTATTGTATGGCAGAAATATGTCTAACTTAGAAATAAAAATGTAATTTGTAACCTTCCAGGAGTGTTAACCTTCTGCTGGAATCCATTAGATCATTCCTAAACTCAGAATAAATTGCTGTCCATCGATGTTTTGTTAAAATCACCGATGGAATTAGCATTGAGTTTTGGAATTGGTCCTATTTATCCGTGGTGAAAAAATATTCAATTTTATTTACGCATTTAGAAAATATTTCCTTATTTTAATAATCGTAAATGAATTTATTTATATTGTTTTTGTTCTTAAAGTCGTCATTGTTTTAATTTTTTTTTTTTTTCAGGAAAAAGCTGAGCTGATACGAGGCGTGGACTTTGAAACGGTAACGACATTTGAAAGTCCGTACGTAGAAGCGATAAAAGCACTCTGGGCCGACAAGGGTATTCAAGAGTGTTACGACAGGCGGCGAGAGTACCAATTAACAGATTCTGCCAAATAGTATGTTTTATTTGGTCTATAATATTCACATTCGCAATAATTATAAACTTATTTACATAAGAGCCATATAATAATCTGTTGGTATAATCAGCCATTCCATGTCAAATTAAAAAAATATATATATATTCCTAAACGTTTTCCTGCAATTTTTAGAAAGATTTTAGTTTTATTTATTATTATACAATGCAATCTCAGTAATATAAACTGGTGAAGAACAAGAAAAGAAAGAACAAAACAAAAAGAATGGAATGCCTATTATATTAAGAAAAACCAAGGAATAATAACTTTTTTATTGAAACATGTTTGATTCTATGATTTTTAATTTGATCGTAAAGATCTGTTGATTCGCATTCCACGTGGAAGTGTTTATTGAATAAAAATTATGAGTAACAATGAAAAAAGTTTTAGAGAGTAAAACTTCTGAACTCTTGGAATATACAAACTGATTAATTTAAAATAATTTATAAAAAAATATTATGTATTTTTATTAATAATATTTTTGCTTGTATTTTAATGATTGCGCATTTTTTTCAAAATTTATTTGTCTAACGTCTAAAACAAAGTTTCTGATTTTTCAGAACTATTAAAAATTATTTCCTAGTTCCTCCCCATTCTTAGCCTCCATAGATCTAATTTAATAAAATTAATACTCTTAATTTACACTTTTTTTTTTTTAAATTTTTATTTGGATATTTTGGGGATGTTTCGCTCTCCCTCTTCTTTAGCATTTAAAATTATATAAATAATATATTATCAGTTCTTCCTATTTTTTTACATTTTTATATGCTTTATATTAATAACAAATTATGAATATTTCTTTATTAAATTATATCTATGAACTAATAAATATAAAAAAAGATTTCAACCATGAAAATATAAAAGAAATATTTTTATTTGACAGATAATAAAATAAAATTATTATGTTTATTTTAAACGCTTCTGCGTGGAATGTACACTACTGAATTTAAAAAAAAAATTACAATAATCATGATAATATTTTTAGAAATATTTTCTAAACAAAGATTTTATTTTTTTTGTCTTTTCATTAGTCTGCAAGATTCGGGGCCCACTCAGCCAAAAGGCTCGTAATTATTAATACGTCTTGATACTACTGAATTATTATATTTGGTTTGAGCCTTATTTTATAATGCCAACAACATTATAATTGCTAATGCAAATGCAAACATATTTTTCTTAATTAATTGTTTTTGTTGAATCGTCCAAATCTTTCTTTTTTTCCATTTACCAAATAACTTAAATTGTAATTATATCATTACGACTATCTAATCATATAGTTATATCAACACCTTATCAACTTTCACAACCAACTATATCTTAAATTGTTATTGGATGTCACTGCCTTATTGATTGACTTAATTTTAGAGATTTTAAATAACATAATTCCTCTTGAAAAACTGATCGCATATGGATCTTGGTAGTTGTTCTATTTTATTTAACTACATACAATTTATTACAGATTCTAAAAGTGATGTTATTTCTTAGTAGTTCCTACGAAGTTATTTCTTTAAATATATTGTGATTAACAATATTGCATGAGTTATAATCTTATTAATTAATATTTATCACATATATTCTCAGTTTTAATAATGTTTATAATTATTTATTAAGAGAATTGGAATAAACTGAAATAGGTGTTGAGAAGGTGTGCCTAATCCTCTACGGACTGTAGCAAAATTTCAGCCATACTTTCTTAGTTTCCTCTTACATTCAGTTGGCATCAAACAACTAAACATAAAATAAATAATATAATAAATGAAACATTTAAATATTCATATTTATGGTTGGTCATCCTATTGGGAAAAATATTGTAAAACGTGTAAATAATATGTAACTCTACCTGAGGTTACAGTGTATGACCTACTACGGAATTAGCAGTTAAGATATTCACTATTTCAGGGTAGACAATAAACATACTTCTTTGAAACATATCTTCTAAAGACTTCTTAAAGTTAATTCCATTATGGTAATTATATTATTTTAAGTAAATTTTTCTTTATAATGACAGTAAAAATTGTGGGGTTTCACTGAAGTAATCCTTTTATTATTTATTTTTTGTTCAATGTTAGACCCACAGAAGGATGTAGAAAGCAGTTTCAATGGGATTGATACATAATCCTTCTTTAAAAAAAAACTTAAATTAAAAAATTCAATTCTTTTTTTAATTCCGACCTTCCCACTCTAGTTAAAATAGGTTTGGTTGAACCTCTAACACAACCACATCTTGTGCCAGAAATGGTGAGGTAGCGGGGGAGTAAACAATAAAAAAAGAAATGTTATACAAACAAAAAAAAATATATATTACAAACCCATTTTTATCCCCCCTTCCCTTCCCTCCCTTTTAAGATAATGAATCATAATTATAAATGAATCTTTAATTCATTTAATGATTTATTTTTCGTTCATATGATTTATTTAATATGTTGTTGTTCGATACGGACTGAAGTATAGAGGAGAACTGAGGAGTGTGGTTGAGACTCTATAATGCCTAGTAGAGGATTGTATTGGCAAATCTTTCGTCTAAGCAATCTTAATCGTAAGACAACATCTATTTCTCTTTACTGCAAATCTCTTTGACGTGAGTAACAGAGTAATGGAATTGAATAGAAGATAATGTTAAAAGTTGACTATATTGAAAATTAGTTAAGGTGTTTAGTCAACGATAAAACAAAATAAAAATAAATAAATTTTATTTATTTTAATTTCTTTACTGTCAAAGTTTTAGCCATTATGAAGGCCTAAAACTTAAGCCTTAAAGTCGGCACAAGGGAAATAACAATAAAGATAATTTATTTATTATTACTTAGATTATTCCTTGACTGAACACTCCAACTAACATCTCTTCAATGTTAAAAGTTGCATGGAAGTTTTCACGAGAGCCACACCTGTTGGTGTAGCCGCCACCATGTTGACAGAACATGAATGAAAGATGGAAAATCTTCGAGGATTTTTAACTTTTAATGTGTGTGATCCTAGTTATCTGATGGAAATCGATCGGGTCGCAGCGCCAAATTATTTACCTACGGAGCAAGACATCCTCAGAGTCCGAGTTCCAACAACCGGGATCATTGAGTACCCTTTCGACCTAGAGGAGATTCGGTTTAGGTAACCATAACGACCAAAAAAAGCATGCATGTCCACCACTTTTGCACGGAATCAACCTGCAACTAACTGTTTTTCCCACCTTTTTTTATAATTTTTTTTTGTTTCCACGCATTGTTTTGATATTAAACCTGTCATTGAGGAAAGCTGAGGTTTGTGTAGGAATATGTTTTACAATTTTGTATTGAAATTTTTTATGTATTTTTTTGCATGTTACTGAAATGCATGAAAATTAATTGCATTATTTCATATTTATCTTCTTTTTTTTAACTTATATGTGTTCCTTTTTTTCTGTATGTAATAATTAACATCATACATATAATTTTTTATTTATAAAAATAAAAACTACTCAATTTATATTATAGATAAAGGAACTTCTGGAACTATTATTTTTCTGTCCTCTCTCCAGAAAAATTTAACACTTTTATTATACAGTGGGACCTGTTTAATTTGAACTTAAAGAGGCCATTGAATAATTTTTTTGTTTAACTTAAAAATAATATTTTTCTTTAAATTGGTAGACCCCTAAATATCATGCTTTGCCCCCTTCTGCCTCATTATCATTTGTCGAAACTATTATTCAATAATATACTATGTTTAGAATTATTTAAAAAAAAAAAAAAAAAAAGAGGAAAGAAGCTAGCTAGTTTTTATATGGCCTCTTCTAATAATTAAATTACTTTATTAAATCATCCGTATTATTTAAAAGGTTTCTTGTCGGACAGGAATAGATTTTATTCTAAATAATTTCTGCAAATATAGTTATAAAACTTTTAATTGTTAAAAATAATATGTATGTAATTATATTTATATTTACAATGAATTTGAAATAGCACATTTGTTTCAATAGTTTTATTTATTAAATTAAATAAATTAAATTATACTCAAAGACAAAAAAAAAAAAAAATAGAAGAAATACGACCATTGTATTTGATTTCTTGTTTTTACATGCATCATAGGTTGTTGTATTAATTAAAGTTTACTTATTTAGAAGTAAATTAAATTAAATGATATCAGAAATTTGTGAGTTTCTTTAGTCTTTATACATAATTAATTATCAGAGATCTTTTTTTATTGGTTCTCCGTATTTATGTTAATTCTTCATTGCATCCAATGAATTAGTCATCATTTGAAGATTGGGTGATTAGAGCATCTTTTCTGTCCGGTGCGAAACATAACCAATTTCTCTCTCTGAAAAATCATTAAAAAAGAAACTATTTGCGCATAACTAACAAATTATACAACTTATGGTTAATTATTAGACTGATGATAAGTTAAAATATTTCTGATCTAAATTTCCTGCAAAACATTAATAAAAAGTTATTTTAATTTTACCATTTTTTATCGAAGATACAGTCAATACTGATTTGTACATGTTTTAATTTATTATTTTAAATGAACCATTGTCATCGACTAAAAAAAAGCAAATTAATTTCCTCCCTCTCATAATAAAAATGAATTGATAAGGTAGTTTGGACTTTTTTGCCATGACATGGCACGATATTTTTTAGAGGCAACTATAAAAAGTGATGCATTAATGGATACATATTGTTTCAAACATTAGTTGATATTTTTCTTATAATGTATAATAGAGAATTATAGCAGACTTCGAATTGTTTAATCTCTTTGGCAAGAGTGGGCCCCATCTTATTATTTTAGATTTTTTTTTAAAATGTTTTAATCCCAACAGAAAATTTTATTAATTTAAATCCTTCATATATGTAGTGTTATATTATTGTTTAGAATTCTGTTTGTTCAGATAAGGGTAGTTAAATGTGCATGAAGCGTATATAATTTTTTTTGAAAAAAATGATTGTTCAATGTTGAGCATCCTTTCAGCTCATGTACGTTGCTACTATCTCGTTTTTGTGTTCTATAATGCATGTTGCACGGGAATGTTTGGTTAGCTACTTGGGCGACCTGGAGCGTATAGAGAAACCAGATTACCTTCCGACGGAGCAGGACATCCTGCGTGCCCGAGCTCCTACCACAGGCATTATCGAGTATCCATTCGATCTTGATTCGATTATTTTTAGGTATTTATTTTTTAATATTAAATAATAACAGGGCTTTTGATGATATTAATATTTTTATTTATAATTTATTATGTATAAGAGGTTAATTTTAAGATAATAGGCCTTATCGTGTCCAAATGGAAATTATTATGCTTGATGAAGGCTTCATTTAGTAGTTTTGTTTTATGATTTTATGCAAAAAGATCTTGCTCTTTTTGTATTTAGAAAGAATTTTGTTATTATGTAAGTCATTTGTGTATTGTATAGACATATTCCATCTTTGTATAGTTATTTCTATATTGAAAAAGGCAAATTTTATTTGATCATTTATTCGTATTGTAATATATTTCTACCAGATATACTAAGCTATCAAGATATTGATTATTATTTTTTAGTTAGTTCATTAGAATAAATGATTAATACACAATCCTTTCTCCTCCCGTATTAACTACAAATCCTTCACTAAGTAACCTACATTGTATTGAATGTTTCTTCTCTTTCTCCGTTTCAATATCATCACTTTTTCAGTTTCCTATACCTCCTAGACTCAAGCATTCCTATATATTTTCCCGAATTTATGTAAGTATTCGTAAATGGTAATTAAGTTTTGTTATTATGTTTAATTTGTTTATTTTTAATGTTGTGAAGAAAATTATAGTTAGTGCTGAAAATATTGGGCTATAGTAAATTATTCTATATGGTAATTTATTCTCAGCATTTATATAAATTTATATTGAAGTTTTTATTTTCATTTTTAATTATAATCAGTCATTAAATGGAAAAATGGCGTTAGGAAAAACTGAAGATTTGAAATATTAACCACTTTACGGGAAGTTATTTCTAGATAACATAGAAAAAGAATAGCTATTTTTTTGTAAGCAATGACAGCTTACTTTCTCTGTTAAAAATAGATTTTATTCTAGCCTTAATTTTTTTTTTTTTTTAATTTTCAATGCAAAAAATATATCCTAATTTCGGTTTTGGATCAAGCAGACTTTAGAGTTGTTAAAGTTGAAAGTTTTGGTACTCCACTGTATTAGGCAGTTTTCCTGTGTTACCTGTCTATCCAGGATTGGGGAACTTGTTATTTTGTTGGGTAAACCTACTGTTCAGTGCCAGATCCCAGTTCCTTGTGCATAAATAAATAAATATATATATATATATATATATATATATATATATATATATATATATATATATATACACAATGATAAATGATTTTGTCATTGTTCCTTATAATATTTACTTATTATTAGTATAAAACTTATGCAATGTTTTTCTGTGATGGTTACTTTAAATAATGATTTATCAAGTATTAGTCAGGTTAAAATATATTATGGAACAAAATAAACCAGTTGTTTAATCTATAAAGAAAACTGAAGTTGATTTCACAGAGGATTATTTTTTGGTACATACATGCTTTGAGTACTTTTTCTCGGACTTGTATTATGAAATTCGCTATGAAAACAGACCAATTTAAGGTTTAGCATTTTTCTGGTGAAATAATTAACGATTTGAAACAATTTGTTTATTTTTTAAATTATATTTCAGTTTGACAGATGTCTGATAAAATTATTATTTGCAATTAATGTTTGGACAGTATGGGAATCGGGATAAGCTGCTTTTTAGGTATTAACAGTACTTTTTTTTAATGTTTTTGCATGTTAATGCATGTCAAAGTGTGGTAATGTTTTTTTTTTTGTATTATAGGATGTGTAGTTGATTATAGGTATGATACAACACGAGTTCCGACTATCTAAGTAGACTTCACTCGCATGTCCAGTATGGTTTTTCTATTCAAGGCGCATGCGGGATACAGGTTTTGGAACGGAAAAAACTGTATTATACATGCCGTGTCTAATAATCTAAACATGTGTTGGATCAAACCTAATTATGTTAAATATTTATTATTATGTTTAGTATATATATATAATTTATAATTATTTATTTTTATTTTTTATATTCAACTGGTTTAGTTTTAAGTAGTTAAGAAGAGAGATTAGGGTAACTCAGGGGGATGGTAACTGCTCTATTCTGTGCCTGAGTACGCATTAGTGTGATGTTAAGTATTATAATATTGGATAGTATCATATTACTGCCACATCTTCTACTGACTACTGAGTTAAAGTGAGCTGGACTCACCGCTATCTTCCAGTCTCTTATAAAGTCTTTGAACCACGGAATTTTTTTCACTAGCCAATCGAGGAAACACCTCAATGAGGACGTAATTTCCCATGGTTCTCATCAGCGTGGCTATTAATCCGTCGAAAGCAGTAAATGCCAGGACCAAATGCTCGAAAGTCTCTGGAACACCACAAGTGGGACATTGGGGATCTATATCTTGTCCTAGGCCATTTAGTTTAGCTCTAAAACCCCTTTGCCCCATGAGGAATTGTGAAACCCAATAGTCCAGGAGTACCTGTGACCGAACGAGCTAATGCGTGTGCACTGCACCGCCGGGGGTCTTTTAAATCTCCGCCTTCACCCTTTGTCCTGGGAAAACCCTGTATAGCCTTAAAGTCGAGGAAGGGGAGGATCCCCCAAACAACAAAACTTTATTGTGGGCGGGGTGGCCAAGCAACTGATTAGTGTGTAAAATACGCGTCACCTGACTACCTGATAAACTAAAGATTGTGAGTTCAAATCCCAGTGCACAGAGGACTATTAATCTCTGGTCCAGGAAAAAAGGTGTATAGCCTAAGAGACGAGGAAGGGGAAATACAATAAAAAAAATCTTTATTATATTTTAAACCAAGATGGATATTTTCTAGATAAACCTAAATATTTTTTTTGACACAGGGCATCTTGACTTCTATGTTTACTAGGAATGCTTAAGGCTCAGTTCTTATGAAATTTAAATAAATTACTCAAATTTCCTCTACTAACTTCAATGGATAAAAAAGTACCAAAATAGTTTGCACCATTTCCCTTGAATTATTTTCCTGATTCAGTTAGTTTTTTTTATATTTCACAGTTTACTTATTACAACTAATCAATAATTTGTAATTTTGATTGCATGATGGGAAAAATCTTAGTTATCTAAGTACCTAAATGTTCACCTTTATTCTTGCCATGGACTGAGTCCACTGGGGCACAGTCAGCCTCCATTACGTGGCTAGCTCTTTATGCTCGGCCCTTTATTAAAGGCAGCGGATGAATACAAAAATAAATTTGTAGTTCAAATTACAACTCTAATTCAAAATTAAATCTGTACTATTATGTGATTTGATTGTTTCAATATTATTTTCTAAATGTTAGCCTAAAACTTTAACTTTACACCTATGAAATTGTTAATTTTTATATCTTGATATTACTCTCAAAATATGTCTGTTTACAATTATTACGAAATTAATTATTCTTTATAAATAAATTTATAGGATGGTTGACGTTGGAGGACAGCGTTCTGAAAGGAGAAAATGGATTCACTGTTTCGAAAACGTCACTTCAATTATCTTCCTTGTAGCTTTAAGCGAATATGATCAAATTTTATTCGAATCGGAAAATGAGGTATTTTTTAATTTTTCATAATTCTAACAATTTAAAATTATATATATATATTTATGAAATTCTTTTAAAGATTTTTCGGTGGTACATACAAAATTCCTTTTTACCATAAAATAAAATATTGGCTGTGTTTCTTAAATATTAGTTTTTATTATGATATAGTTTATATTATTTTTTAGGATTAATAAAATTAAACAATTTTTTCATTTTATTTTTAATGTAAGTTTTAGCAGCTAAAGAATTTTTTTCCTGTATATATGTATTACCATGTTGATAATTGGAAACTATATATATTAGTTAAATATTAAAAGGCATAAGAAAAAATATAATAGTTTTTCAATAATTTATGGTTTGGTCCTGTCAAGGATTAATCACTGCTCGACGGACATTTCATGATATGAGATACAAAAGGAAACTTTCTAAACTTACCAATGGAAATCAGTGCATCTCTTTATTCATTGATGGAATCGCTTATGGCTCTTTAGTTCCATAAACTTCAATGGATCTACTGGATGTTATATACTTCAGCGTTGTTATTCCTCAATTTACTTATATTTACTCAATATTTATATTTATATTTATATTTAATATGTTTTGTTACTCTCCATGAGTGTTAACTTTCACCATGAAATCCAGCAGGCCCTCTCAAAACAGCATGAATTGCCGCTTCCATTCTGTTGTGTCTTGATTCAATTAATTGATTTCATCAATAGAATTAGCGCTGAGTCTAGAAACTTTGTCATAAACATCTATAATTAAATCCATATGTTTAATAGAATTAAAGGACAATAGTTATCTGTTTTGAAAAATCAAAAGCTGTTTATTCATTTATATATAATTGCTAATAATTTTATTTATTTTTTAAAATAATTTTTATTTTTGCTTTCCAGAATCGTATGGAGGAATCAAAAGCCCTTTTCAAGACTATAATTACCTACCCGTGGTTCCAACACTCTTCCGTTATCCTTTTCCTCAACAAGAAAGATTTACTCGAGGAGAAGATCATGTATTCGCATCTTGTTGACTACTTTCCAGAATATGAAGGTAAAGTATTTAAAAAACAAAAAAAATTTTAAGAGTCTAACGCTGTAGAAGCATAAAATTTGTTCATTAAAAGATATCTAATTTACATAAGACATATTATTTATCTGTCTTGTTTGATATCACATTTTTAAAACACATTATTAGGGCCGAAGCAAGATCATGTTGGCGCTCGCGAGTACATTTTGAAATTGTACAAAGACACGAATCCTGACCCAGATAGGATGTTATACTCTCATTTCACTACGGCGACAGGTGATTCTTGCAGAAGAAAAATATTTAGATTTGTATTTTGTGACACTCGCATATCCTATTATTGAGCACTTGTAAATTTGTAAAATTTATTGCTTAATTGTTGTACTTCTGATCTAAGTAGGAATTTGGTGGTATAAGCTTACAAATAGCAAATAGTTTAGTTCGTCTAAAAGCTCCATATGCGTTGTGGATTTTATCTTTACAATGTCAAAAGTCCTTCGGGTATTGAAGAAAAAATGCAAGATATCGATAGCAAAAGATTCAAAAATTATTTACCCATAGCGAGTTAAAGGGTTAAGGTAGAATTATTCAAAATTATATCGCAGTAAAAATGCTAATTTTTTTTTTTTTCAGTCCTAAATATGGAACCACGTAGATTTATGGAAAATTTAAAATGAATTGACATTGATTATTACTAATAAATAAATTTTGTTCTCCGAAGAACAATTCATTTCACCAAGTCCATAGGATAACATTTTTAAATGTTATTAATTGTCTTGTAGTCATTAGTCCCAGTTAGAAATAGATAACTTTCTGCGCATTGAAAATAGCTCATTAACAGACATTCGGGAGTAGGGTAGCTCAGCAGTAGTACGTTGCCTTTCAATGCTCAAGGTCTCAGGTTTGAATCCGGCTGATGACAGGTAAATTATTTATTCTGATTAATGGGCCATGGATTGACCCTGGGGTTAGGAGACCCTCCTGGGCCACATCCAGCCTCTATGAAGTGGGTCCCCTTAATTAAATAATTAATTAAGAGGTAAAACTTGGCGGTTGAGCGTGATCTTGGTTAAATCACCTTCCTGCACAACCCTTGACCAAAAAGACAGTACTTCCTTATAAAGTACTGAATCCCAGATCCTTCATGGGTTGTAGTGGTACAGTTTTTTTTTAAAAGATATTTAATTGGCTCTGGTGTAAAATTTATTTTTTTTTACATTTGACATCATTACCTCTACATAAAAGATTGCGAGATAATACATGCTGTCAATCCTCAGTGGCAGGAGTTTTTATCCTTGACATTTTTTTTTTGTTTTTACGGATCCCATCCCAACTATTATATCATGTTTATTAGAAATTTAGTAACAACAAATACAGAAAGCCCTTTACATGAAGGATCTTTATTAAACGATTTATTTGAATGATAATGAAAAGTTTTGGGTATTTAAAATTGATTTGGGAACCTCCTGTAATGGCTACATAGACCACCAGTACTTCGCAGACCACAGTTTAGGGGCCTTTTCTCTGGATCATTAACCATACTCTATTTTATAGTGGTAATGGTTGCAAAAATGGTTTCAATACTTCTCTTTTATGGTTTATCCAACTCAGAATCGATATAAATTCTGTCATAATAATATAGTTTTAACAGAAAATATTTTTTTATTTAGGTGTGGTAGATTTATCTTAATGTAATGATTTATTAAAAAGTTGTTTAAAGTAACTTTTTGTTAGAATGGTAGTTTTTTTTGTTTTATTGGTTATAAACTGGATATTGTTTATAATGACATCAGATATAACAATGTATGGATTATAGTGACATTTTTGGACCCCTAATTCTCATAGCATTATTTAAAATATATTTTTTGTCAGATATAGCAACCACGGTTATGAGAACAATGATCGTAATGAACTAATATGCTGACCCATCGAACCTTAGAGGTCAGTTTTATTGGCAGAATTCCTGCAATATATCAGAACATCCTGAAAAAAATAAAAATCCAATTTTTTCTAAAAATGTTTCTTTTACTTTAAACCAGAGATCTCCAAACTTTTTGCTTGCTCCTTGGGCCATATTCAGCCCTCGACTAAACCCCATGGAGCGCATTAATACCTCGACTAAGTCCTGCAAGCCATGGCTTTTGATGAAGAAAAAAAATCTGAATAGAAATGAGACTGATGACATGTCGATGACACATGATAAGGTGGACATGACAAAAACAAAAATTTTTATTATGAGTAGTAGACGCATGCAATTCGCATAAGTGAAAAGGACAGGTACATGATTGGTATTTAGACTTGAAAATGGCTCAATGAGCTGAAACGTCATAATTAGATGTGTAGTCATTATTTTGACAATTGGTGTTAAATTGGCTGATAATAAATAAACTTGAAAATAAATAGTATGCACCGAAGAAGAATTGGAGAAATATTGTGAAAACAAATCTTGTTCTATAAATGACACTTCAGTTGTGAAATGAGCTTTCTAAGAGAGAGAGAGAGAGAGAGAAAAAAAGAAACAAATGTTGTAGTAACCTCTGGTGTGAATGATTTGCTAAATTTCATATTTTTTAAATAGCTTTTAAAATTTTACCATGAAATCAAAGAAACTTTCACAAGCCAGATTTGGCCTGTGGCCATAGTTTGGAGACCCCTGCTTTAAACCATTCTTCAGGATTTTATGAAAATATGTGAAATGTTTTATTATTTCTTTCAAATAAGGCGAATCACGTCTAAAAGAAAAACTTTCAATCTGAAGAACTTTATTATTTGCTACCATTTTGAAAAGGCAATTCCAACCATCCATTTAGAATTGAATAGAAGTTAATTAGTCGATGAAGATTAAGTTATAGCACAAAAAAGTCCTGCATTTTTCTAATGCATATTTGTAAATGTAATTAGCATTATAGGAAAATAGCTACATCACGCGAATGGAGACACGGCAACATCAGTGAATGCCAGCTCCTAGCTCATACTGTTGGATATCTTGTAATTACTGGTATTTGGTGGGGGGACTAGTCTGGCAACTGGGCCAAATCATAGTTCTTTTAGCCAGCCCCTGACGACTACCTTGAGGTTACTACCACATACTTACCAGGGTGGGAATGTCAAAATCCATTTCCTAGTGCCGCTGAGAAATGAAAATTAACTCGGTGGCACTTGGCGTACTTGGCCATCCTGTCCTCGATATATTGTATTTATTAATAGGGGGCAGGGCAAATTGGGCTAAGTTGTTTGCAAAACATGCGTTGCAGGCAACATGATAAACCAAAGATATGATGATAAAATATCTAATGGTCTAATATGGTTATGTTATTAAATAATTTATATTTTAACGGTCATAATAAAGTATTGACCGAATATAACAACTAAATATGTCTGATTCCTTAGAAGTCATTTTAAATGATATCCAATGAATATTTCATTCTGTAATATCTTGTAAATAACTCCTTTTTTTTTTTTTGTCTTTCTTTTATTTTTCATAGGCTAGCAAAAAAAATTACATTGTTAAAAAAATTAAGAAAATTTCATATAAAATCTACTGTTGTTATTTGTGATTTTTGTTGTTTGCCTATGTCTTTTTACAGTTGATTTATATTTTATAATTTACATAGTTTAATAATAGTAGTTAACTATTTCTGTTGTGTATTTAGGTCCGCAACGAGATGCGATAGCAGCCAGGGAGTTTATACTCAGAATGTTCGTTGATTTAAATCCGGACAGTGAAAAGATCATATATTCACATTTCACATGTGCAACAGGTAGATTTGTCGAATCAACGTTGTTGGCATGTGAATGGGAAACGGAACGTGTTGCTAACGCATTAACCTGCATGTGCTTAATCTGTTTATTGCTTTTAATGATTTAAACATCTTTTTAAATTAATATAAAAATGTCTTTTATCTAATATTTTGAAATTAATTTTTACCAATATTTCACTTTTTTTTAGAAGAGAATAATTTATATTATTATTATTATTTGTATCAACATGAACGATTAAAATATTCAACAGGGGACAAAAATTAAATGTTAAGTTATAATTGGAAAAATTCCACAAGAGCCTTGTGTTTCTAAAATGTAAATAAAAAAAAATAAAAAAACTAACTAGTCTTAGATAAAGTAAATGTTATTTAATGATTGGGTTTAAAAAAATTATTATTACAACTGATATTATCAGTAAACTGTATTTGGAAAATTTACTTTCCTAAGCAGAGTATGTTTTAAGTCTTCTCATTTAAAACATTGTTTGAAAACTCTGTTTTGTATCAATTAATTAGGTCAAAATTCGCAAAAATGTACTTGCAAGTTTAGCCCTATCACAAAAATACTTGGTGACTTTTTGCAATAAAACCAACGATTTTTTTCTTCCCACGGTAGCGACCTCTATTCCATACTGCCAACACTTCATGCTTGTCTATTTCGGTTGTTATGCACACCATCGCGGCTAAATACTCTCGATTTAGCATCCTAGTTTGAAATAATATTAATTAAATATGTTAGCCTTATATTTAATGGTTTTCATTTGTATCGGAAAGGCACCAATACACATGATTTCGATCTTAGTTAATTAATAATTGCCATTTTTTCTGCTAGTTAAAGTTGAATAACAAGGTTAGGTCATGCCTGCTCTACAATATTATGATTTATAAAATTATGCACTACACAATGTGCAGGTTCCATTCTATTCCACTAAGGCGAATTAATACCTTAAGAATCATTAGTTTGCTCTTTATCTACTGTTTAGATTACAAAGCTATTGGATTTTTACAATAATAATCTAGCATTATTTTTTATCTATAAATAAGATGAAAAATACATTAATTTATTAGTACCTTATTCTAGTTTTAATATTATTTTAATTAATACTCCTTAGTTGCAATCTGAGAAATATTTAGTGATTAGGGAAGCATATTAAAGTATTTAAGATTTATTTTGTATTTAATTTAAAATTCTTTTAAAATAATCAGTTTTTGGTATTATTGGTAAAAATTAATAATAACTCACTTGACTTTAAAATAATAAAAAAAATGCTCATTTTATCTCTTTTATTAATTGGTGTTGCATGTTATTTTAATGTTGTTGTTTTTTTTTTTGTTTTCTTTTCTTTTCTTGTGCATGCTAACAGATACTGAAAATATCAAGCTGGTCTTCTGCGCGGTGAAGGATACTATCATGCAGTCTGCTCTAAAAGAATTCAACTTAGCTTAAATGTAAACGCAATACCACAAATATCGAGGCAAAGTGTTTCATTATTTGTGGTTATCGCTTGATAAACAAATGCATGTATATTTGTATGCGCCATTTGAAGCTGTGCTGGTCATTATTCAAATAAATCTTATTGAATAATTATTTAAATAAAAATTTTATTTGTTGTTTATTATTCCTTTACTTATATTTTTGCCATTTATTGGACCATTCACTAACCTACAAAATATTTCATTTGATATTTTCCTAATTAAATTGCAGCTATTTTTTTTTTTTTTAAATACAATTAAAGTTTGTTCTCTACTAAGTTATAATTTGATATATTTGTTCGTGTAAACATTTTCAAATTTAGAAAGTTCTAATTAATTGATGTCACCTAAATATTGAATGGATATATTTATACAAAACGCAATAAAAGTAATTTTATAAGGGAAAAAACCTTACAAAGACAATGCCAACTGCAGTGTTTCACCTGAATATTCTGGAGGGTGGCTTTCTATGTTAATATTTCAGAAAAGTGGGTCAAATTAGACATCAATGATGAACCAGTGATTAAATAAAAGAAGAAAAAGGAAAGAAAATCGGTTCTAATAGTTTATAGGATACTAAAATTTACAGAAAGGAACATCTATGCAGAAATCATTTAATAAACCAAATGAATAAAAAATTTAAATAGCTGGAACCTCAAAAAAAAAAAACTTATTTATTTATTTTTTATTTGTTACAATAAATTAGGCCATTTTTCACCAACCTTTTATTATTACGCATCAATTTAACATTTCGACCATACTAAGGGTCATTTTCAAAACTTGATGAGTCCTAATATATTCATCCTTAATGTTCACTGAACTTATTAATTAGAACATTAAGGATGAACATATTAGGAGGACTCATCAAGTTTTGAAAATAACCCTTCGTATGGTCGTAACGTTTAATTGATGCGTAATAATAAAATGTTGGTGAAAAATGGCCTAATTTATTGTAACAAATAAAAAAACTTCAAGACACCAAAAGTAAGAAAAATGAACAGAAGTTATTTATTTAAATTATTGGAGTATAGAAGCGCTTAAAAGATCTTGAGATTGAAAACTCTTCGAAATTAAATAAAAAAAATTTTTTTTCTGTATATACTTTTTCGTTATCTTTTTTTTCAACCAGTTTCAGCTTCAGGCTTATTTATGATTGTCCTCTTCTATTGCTTGTCCATTGAGGACCCAGATCCAATCGTAAAAAATCCTGAAGAATGTCTAATTAACGAAACCAATGTGAAAAAGAATAATAGAAATATATATAGGAAAAAAAATATTTTTATTTAATTTGATCTCAGTCCTGAAATATTAAGCCTCAATTCAAGAAAAACTATTTGATTATGGACTTCGAAATGAAAATAAAAACAATGAAGTTTATTGGCATATCTGTCTGATACCATTCCTCAGGAAATCCTAGCCATCTTTTTTGCATGGAACCAGAACAGGAATATACACCGGGAAATTAATAGCAGACGTGCCGGGCCGTCGACCAGAAATGAATTGCGTTAGTCATGAAGCAAAGATCTGAAACACAATGTTGGCAGAGAAACTACATATCAGTTATTTTACCATACCCTCAGTAAATAAATACAAAGAAAAAAATTATCTCAGGAAGAAAAAAAAAAGGCATGAAGTAAAATTAAATACTGATTTGCCATGATGTCAGATAAAGATGACCGTCCTGCTAGTTATTTTTTTGATAGACCTGATAATCTAAATTTAATCACTCAAGATTTATGTCGCTGACAGATTCTTTTATATTTTCTTTCTAACACTTATTGAAAAGCATACTTATCTCTTCTTATTATACAATATTGTTATACTTTTATTATTTTCTAAACAATATTGATTTATACTTTTCTTCTATCATATTATTATGCTGTGCTACATCTCTTGTTGAAACTTAATTTATTCCTTCATTTTTCCTCCATTTTTCTCAATCAAGTGCCTGCTGCCTTCCAATTTGGGAGGATTCTTCCCGTCCAAGCTTTCTCTAAACATCTTGGGATTTCGTTTGGATTCATCATGACGTGATCCGTCATAGTCTGCCTAGTTTAATGATTTGCACCATGTCTGAATCTTTAGTGTTGAGCTCATTATATATCGTTAGATGGCAGAATCAGATCGTACATGTTGATCCTAATATTCTTCAGAGAATTTTCTTTGAGAATTCAATTAAACAACTTTAATTATTGTCCACATTATTGTGTCATGAATTAGTCTAGGACTGGATTAATTAGTATCTTATATATTCTAATCTTTGCTGTTCTTGCCACGAAAGGTTTTTCGGAAGGATGACATAGCATCTGTTTGTTGAAAAGATGCGTCTATTTATTTTTTCATTCATAATGTTTTGAGAATTGATTTGGCTTCTCAGGTACTCAAATTGTTGTAACCCCTGTAATCGAATTGTTAGTATTTCTACATTTCTTCCTGCTCATGTTAAGGAGAATCCGTATGAATTTATTCAATTATTCATTAATAAAATTTCATAAGAAAAAAAAAATTAACACAGTGCATAATACCCACTGCCATGGTGATCGCTGCTATAGGTTAGGTGGATGTACACATGATATCATGTAGACAAGATGGTGCGGACGGGCACAGGATTTGAGATTCCTGCTCTAGACATTCTTTTATTTCATCTTGATTTACAAAAAAAACGTTTCTACTTCACTCTCTTGCTGGTATTTATGAATTATTTTTTCTATTGATTCTTAAAATATCAGATCTGTTAAGCTCTGGTTGAACTGTTTCCTTTGAAAATTTTTCTATAGTTTTAGCCACTACGTTTTGTGATTCAAACAATACCTCTCATAAAGTTTCTTCTCTAGTTCCTTCTATTTCTTCAGTTTTTCAATACTTTTCGAACAAATGTAATCTTTGGGCATTTATGAACGTTTGTTATGCATCTAATATTGCTTATTTACTGGTAAATGCAATACTTACAAACAGAAAAGCCAATATTTCTTCTTCCTCATCTTATTTTCTTTTAAATTTATTTTGATTATTTTATTTTATTTGTTTAATTAATACTGGTCTATTGCAGAACTAGGATAGGCTAGCCCATAATATGAATACATTTTTAAACTGATTTTTGATTAAATAAAATAGGATTTTTAATGATTCCATTGAAACCTTAAGTATTTAGTATTCGCAAGGATTTCAATAATTTAACACCAATTCAAATAAAATATGCTTTTATCTTCATATATTATTTCTCAAAGGTGTTTTTTTTTTTTGTCAGAATGCCATATCACTACTTTTAGTACAAAAGGTTGTACGTAAAAATTTAGTTTTTTTACATCTTAACTATTATTTCTTCAAACTGATATGCAGTTGTTTGCTCTGATATGGGCTTGTTAATATAGTTTATTAATATAATAAACCAATTCAGTTAATTTTCTTTGAAGCCATTTTAAGTAGTAATCAATAAACAATAATGATTTCTCCAGATGTTCTATTCCTAACTTTTTTCATTATTGGTCGTCTAATTGCAAACAGCACTTGATTTTCAACTTTTTTGAGAATAACTTAAAAAATTGATTGGTTGTGCATTTTATTGCCTAATTCTTTTTTAATATTTCTTTATCTTTTATAATCTAGCTTTAATAAAAAGCTGATTATGGCCAAATTATACTAAGACCAAACAAAATTGACTAAATTCAAATTGATTAATTTCCCATGTTAGGATGCCATTTTGTTTTCTAGGAGTAATCTTTTTTATATAATTACTTGTTACAAAGAATTCAACAATAAAATAACTCAAAATGAGTTCTTGGCCTGTATAAAGGACTCTTAAGAAGCATGGTTACGTGTCATTAGAGATCGGACTTTCAGTTGTTATTAAAGATCAAACAAGAAATACTTATAAGATTTTAACTATTGTGTTTGTTGATAACATAACCACTATGAGCACAATCTGGTGGTATAACAATTATCAACTCTTTTTCTGTAATAGACCAGTATTGTTTTAGTTATTATTATTTACAATTTTATTAAATTATGGCTATCCTAAATCCATTCTTTCTTAATACATAGTGTGGATTTAATCAAAAATGATAATTTGCTTTAAATCAAGTACCAATGTGTCTTTAAAAAATGGAATGTGATTTTGGTGATCATTAAATGGTTATTACATCACTTCCTTTAGTTATTTTTATAAGGGTTTTCTTAAATATTTTTGAGCATTTATGTGCATAAAAGTGTCCAGCATTCCCAAATATTCTGAGAACTTTAAGCCCGTAAATAAATAACTGACATGGTACAATTTTGCTGCACATAATGTGTTGGAAATGTGTCTTCTACAATCTATTTTTTTTTTTTATTTACAACCTAAAAAAAGTTAAAATCTGCAGTTCTAATGCTTACAAGAGATACTTATGATATTTTTTCATTTTCTAAAACTGAAGCGATTCGGTAAACAAATTAATTTACCTTGAACGACAATTTTTAATTTACAACCTAAAAATGTCAGAATCAGCAGGTCTACTGCTTACAAGTGATAGCTACGATATTTTTTTCATTTTTTAAAATTAAGCAATTTTGTAAAAAAAAGTAATTTACCTTGCGGAACGTGCAAATTATCATTTTTTATTAAATCAATCCATATGTTCATGAAGATATTCAAAATTCATTTTACTGTTCTATTTTATTTATCTTTGGGGACAATCTGTCCTTAAATAGGAATTATTTTTTATTTCATTTCGTTTGATGCAAATAGATACAGAAAATGTCCAGTTCATCTTTAGTGCAGTAAAGGATAAGATCATGCAGGCGGCGCTTAATCACTTTAGCTTAGTTTAAATGTCATAAGTCGTAAAGTTTTTTAGAGTCTCACTATGTGTGATTCAATTTTTTTTTTTAAATTCAAATTAATCTTTAATAACAATTGTTAAAATTAGAATTTTATTTGTTTATTATTTTTGCCTTTATCGGATTATTGCTTGACATATTTATTCATTATCTTAATTTATATTTTCTTAATGAAATTGTAAACAAAATCACATTTATATAAGTATTAATAAAATTAATTATGCATTTAAAGTTGTTTGAATGTTATTCAAACTATTTGATATGTTGCTTAGGACTGATGAGGTTTTTTATCCTTTAAAAAATAAATTCTGTGCTGCTATAGACTGATCAAGAGCGTCAATTATAACTCTATGGTGCAGTTTTTAAAAATGAAATAATTTTTAATTTATAACCTAACATTATCAGAATCAGAAGCTCTACCACATACAAGAGATATCTATGATATTTATTTTATCTTTTTAAATTGAAGCAATTACGTAAAAAATATAATTATGTTGCGGGACATGCAAATTATCATTTTTTATTAAATCGACCTATATGTTCATGAAGATATTCAAAATTCATTTTACTGTTCTTTTGTATTATTCTTTGGGGACAATCTGTCCTTAAATAGGAATTATTTATTATTTCATTTAATTTGGTGCAGATACACAAAATGTCCAGTTCATCTTCCGTGCAGTAAAGGATATGATCATGCAGTCAACACTTAATGACTATAGCTTAGCTTAAATGTCACAAATCTTAAATATGATTATTTTTCTTTTCTTTTTTTTTTTGTAATTCAAATAAATCTTTATTGAACATTTGTTAAAATTAGAATTTTATTTGTTTATTATATTTTTGCCTTTATCGGATTATTGCATGATTTATTTCTTATTTATTCATTATCTTTATTTATATTTTCTTAATAAAATTGTAAACAAAATCATATGTATATGAATATATTTGAATTTTAATAAAATTTTGTTACCTAAGTTTAGCTGAGATGCCTTTTTTATCCTTGAACTTTCTTCCGAAATAAGGTTAAATAGCAAATGAATTAAATTAAAGGTGTATAAAGAAACACATAAAATACTTACTGTGACAAAAAATTATTATTTTGGATATTTAATTTGTATTTTCTGTTATAAAGTGTCGACAACAATTTGATATCTGATTATTATTATTTTTTTTTATTATTATTTCTTTATATACTGTAACTGTTTAAATTGCTTGTAAGGGTCCCTAAATATTCTTGACAGAAAATTAGCGGACCTATCCAGAATAAGAACCCTGGTTTGAAAGATAACTTTATGAAAAACAATCTTCCCTTAACTATCCCTATCCTCTATTATTTTGATGTAATATCTCTTTATTTTATATTTACAAATTTATAGTATTTTAAAAAAGAAAACATTTGTAATAAGCATTCAATAAGAGAACCAGCATCACTAAAAATTTGTTCACTTTTCAAAATATTGCTACTATCATTTTTTTTTAAATTGTTTGAACCAATCAATAAGTCTTAAAAATGGAAATACTTAGATTCACTTTTTTTTTTTGCTTTTTATGTTTTTATATAAGGTGGATGGATTTGCATGTTTGTATTTTATTTTATTATGTTTTGTTGTGTGGTTTTCTTTGTTTGTGCGTGTGATGACTTATTATTAAATGTCTATGGTTATATTAATACATTCAATGTGGAAATTGTTTTGTCAAATATAGCAAAGTTTTATAATTGATAAAAGTTGTGAAAAGCTAGATTGAATAGTAATATTATTTTTAATAATTATATACATATTTAAAATGTTAGAACTAAACTATATTTCAGGATTTTTATAGATGATTCAAAATTATAAGTTATTGTTTAAGAAGTGACTAATTTTGACTCATCTAGCCTATTATGACTAGCTTAGATATGATGTATTATGTTTTGATATTTTATACACAGGGTGACACAGCATACTGTATATTTAAATTTTAAAATGCTATAAATAAAAATAAACTTTATTTTCACTATTTTGCAATACAAAGAAAAGTAAGTATTAAAAAAAAAAATCACTTATAGCCATAAATACTGTTACAAAAGTTGAACTTTGTTTACATCCTTGGTTATTATTAAGATAATCCTCACCTCTATCACGTTATTTTCTTTACATATCAGAATAATAATCCCAATTAGTTTGTATTTTTCTTTCACTCAGTTAACATGTGGAGTCGGGTGATAAAGAAAACCAAATAGCTGTGATCGCCTTACACGAAGTTGGAAAATGTAGGTCAGAGCTTTTCAACACTTTGAAACCTTTGGGTATCAGCCGTATGTTCGTTTACCGCACTATAAATAGATATAATGAGACCCTATCTGTATGTGACAGACCTCGACCGGACCTTCCCCGCACTGTGAGAATGGCAAATGCAGTGAGAGCAGTGGCTGCTCGAATAAGAAGAAATCTCATTCGAAAACAACAAATTATGACTCGGCAAATGGTAATCTCTGTCAGATCAATGTCTTGCATGATAAAAAGTGACCTTAGGATGGGTGCATTTCGAAGAATGACAGGACAAAGGCTAACCACTTCCCTAAAAAAAATTAGATTGGATGGATAGATACAAAGTGCTCCTTGGCCGTTACACCAATGGTCTTCATCGAAAGATTTTGTTTAGCGATGAGAAAATTTTTACAATTTAAGAAAAATTTAATCACCAAAATGATCGTGTGTAAAAACACATCTCTCAAGAAACCCAGAAAGTCATAGGAAGAGTGGAAAGAGGTCATCACCCTTCCTCAGTAATAGTTTGGTGAGGAGTTTGCTTTGATGGTACCCCAAAGCTCCATTTTTGTGAAAAAGAAGTTAAAACAGCCTCTAAAAACTACCAGGATGATATTTTGGAACGTGTTGTCAAGCCTCTGTTTGCTAGAAGTCATTGGGTTTTCCAGCAGGATTCCGCTCCAGCTCACAAGGTCAGGTCAACTCAGCAGTGGTTGCAACAGAACATTCCAGGGTTCATTTCTGCCTCGGATTGGCCCTCAGGAAGCCCTGGTCTCAACCCACTAGATTATCGGCTTTGCTCCGAACTGGAGAGGATGGCATGCCACAGAGCACATCCTAACTTGGAAAGCCTCAATCAATCTCTGGTCTGAGCAGCACACAAGAAGTGCTGCGTGCGGCTGTTGATGACTGGCCACGGAGATTAAATGCCTGTATCAAGACAAAAGGGGAACATCGAGTCATTTCTTTTTTTTTTACTTTCTAAAGATATATATTTTATTTTCTAATAAAATTTTTGAAAAAAAATAATTTTTCTCTTGAAATCTGTATGTATTTTATTTTAACAATATTCATGACAGGACTAGTAGGTATATATATTTCAATCTTGATGTTTAGGACTCAACTATATAATTAATAATAAAAACACTCATTAGATCAAGATAGTCCTATTTTTCAGCCCATTGCATTTCAGCCCTTAGGCCAATATTTAGGTAATTCCAGTAGTATGTTTTTCAAGGATACTTTATGTACTTACATATGGTCTTTTCAAGAAACAGTCCATGTTAAACAATAGAAGGAGGAGGTAGTACCCGATTCCAGGAATTGACATGCATTAGATAATGCGACGAACAATGGTTTATTTGTGGAATACAAATAAATATGGACATATAAGTCCTTAGTTCATTTTCAAGGGAAGAAATCTATATTATACTAAAATTAATAATAGTCTGATGCTATCTTATTTCTATATTATATTTTCAGTTATTCACTGACCAATATACTATGCAAATTAAAAAGGTACTAAAAGCTAAAAGATAGCTATGAGGAAAAAATGTTGTTTGTGTGGTGGGGACTTGATAACCACTTTTCCTCTGATAAAAAAACAATATTATCACATTCTGAAATATATTGATTGCGAATAGCAACTTTTAGCGATAGATAAGTAATCATTTCGGAGCATTGTGGAACTAAAATAATTATTATGGAAACTTATTGTTGTTTTGTTAATATGAGATTAGTTAAGGCACATTATTTCATTATTTCAACTGAGAGTTGTGGGATTAGATTAATACCTTGTTTATTTATAATGTACCATTTATGTTATGGAAGAACATATAATAGTTATTGGATGAAATTGCTCTTCATACCGTGAATATGAACAATATTTTATCACTTAAAAGAATGTGTTTTTTTTAAATATTTTTTTTATATTTGCTTTATTCGTGAAAATGAAAAATATCTTTTATTTTTCTACTAAAATGATTCCTCAGATATAGCTTAATAATTATGATATTTTATTTGTGCGATTCTGTACAACCAAAATTTAAGATAAATGATTATTTTATTGATGTTTATATTATCGTTTGTATTTTTTTTTTAAATACATTAATACAATCATCGTACATATAAATACAGTCGTTTGTTTCTGTCAATTAAGCATTATTTGCTTTTTAATATTAAGATATTAATATTAATATTTGAGATTAGTTTTAGAATAGAGTTGAGATTCACCTCTATTTGTGTGAAAAATTATGTGATTGGATATTCTGTCACGCTGGAGTATCTGTATTTTCAGTAAAATTAACAATCGAGAAATTATTGTAATGTTTTTAATTTATTCTTTTTCTTGTGACCTGGCATCTATTTTAGTAAATTAATTATGAAAACACACTTTTTCATTAAAAAAATACTGCTTTTCCAAAATTTATTAACTAAGGTGATAATGAACCTTGGCCTAAAACACAGATATCTATTGTGGAAATTGATCCTTATGGTATTAAGTAATTTACTAAATTTTTACTAATCCTAATATTCATGTTTACATGAAAAATATTCACAATTTAACATCATTCTAATATTCACAATTTAATTTTAAAAAACACAACTTAGCGTAGTATGGCTGCTCATTTTAAATGGTTTTGAAAAAGATACACTCTAGTTATATTTGAAATTTTGTTTAGTTTACTATAAAGCTATTTTAAATGATCTTAATTAAATGTTTTTTGTGTTATCGATTTCTATGAAAGAGAAAACGTGACCACCTTAAGAAAAGCCAAATATGACAACATGAAAATTTTGCCTATAAACACCTCCCTCCCAATGATCATTAAGAACTAAGGTACCCTGTATAAATACACTGGTTCTTTTAATGATATTTTTCAATTTATTCCTTCTTTGTTCTTACGTTTTGAACATTTTAATAGCAGATTTTAAGTTTGTGTATAACTGATTTACAAACGTTTAGGAGTAATAAGATGTCAGGAATCAGGAAAGTTTGAGTTACCTTGTAGGTATTAATTCCAAAATGCTATAACAACATCGTAGCTTAGCCCAATATCACATTTTTAATTAAAAAAAAATTGTCGTAATTATTGAAGTAAAATATCAATTAGTTCTCTAAGAAACCTAATATTGTACAAACAACCCTTTAAATTGCATGAATAATTTATTGGCCTTCAAAATCTAAAAGGATAATATGCCTAAATGCAGAAAATTGGCCACCTTAAAAAATTAAATCATAATTGGTCAATTGAAGCATAAGCTTATAATGTTTTTAATTTGAACTATTTTATCAATGGACCAATTACTTTAATGATCTGTTCATTCAGGAAATCAACAAATTAAGTTGATTATTATTTGACATTTCAGTATAAGATTTAATGATCATTTTAAAATTGAGGAAATGTCAGGGTTTTTTGGTGAATTAATTTCTGAGATATATTTAAACACCCTTATAAAAGTGATTAGTTGTTTTTTACTTTCGCTCACCTATATATGCAATATATAGTAAGGCTAAGTATTGGGATCGTGAAAATTTTCGAATCTGAGTTTTCAACAGAAATATACGTTTTGAGGTTCCCTGAGTCAAAATAACCAAATCCTGCAAAATGGTCTGTGTGTGTGTATGTTATCAGTCTAGTTCAAAAACAAAAAGTCGTAAGATAGTGAAATTCCATATTTATGGTTTTTATAAGCTTTCAATGTTACAGCAATATTTTTCTCAAAAACTGCTCTAACGATTTTGATTAATCTTAGTTTACCAGTGTATTATTAAGCAGTTTTTAATATAATGTAGGTTTTATTCTCATTGATGTTCTCTATCAGAGCTTAAATGTCTAATCTTTAATATTGGCTTCCTCTAAAGTACCTTTATTATTTTTTTATTTAAAATAGTTAAATATAAAATATGAAAGCATTTGATAATTAATTAAAGGGAAAATAAGGGATCGTAACAGATAAGAGTTGTAATTGATGAATCAAATACGATAGGAGCTTGCCCTGGCTCACCTGAAAGATTACAACAGGCTTTCATACGTAATGTGAGCTTCATATAATACGGTCCCTGGCAATATTATGTTCATATACATATGCGGTTTTCATAAATGCCTATCGTTGCTATTATTTAATGTTTAATTGTATAGAATACAGCGAAATAAAAAGGAAAAATTGTTTAAATATAAGGGTTTTTAAACAAATAAAAATACCCACAATGAATTGTAAGTAAATATAGCGTCAATAATTTTTACTTTCACTTCCCCTTTGTTTGAAAATACTTATTTCTGCTAAGAAGTGGGTGGTAAGTGAAATGTGTGTGATGTGCGCACCAGATTTTTAAATGTACGCATATGATAGCATAAGTGAAAACAGTGAATGGAATTTGACAAAATTGACTCAAGAAAATCTAGAACATAGTTGACTAACCATTTTATCATTAGAGGCCGCTTTAAGGTTAGGTTAGACAGTGACAATGAAGGCTGCAATAATTTTTTATATTTCATTATTGCTATTTTTATTCATAAGTAAAAACACACCCATTTACACTTATTCATCTAAACTCTATTTCAAATTTTCATAATCTAAATAATCAAATTTTAGTGCTACATTAATGAATATCACACAAAAACTAATTGGGGCCGCAACTACCTCAGGGAAGCCACCAGTGATTGAAGACCTGTTACATCAGAATTGATACTTTACAATCACTGACAATTTCATAAAAATTGGTTCTACTTTATTGGGTGTTATGACCATCACATAGAGAAAAGCCAATAACAAAAAATAATTAAAGTTTCAAAAGATCATAAGAATTAGAGGAAACTATTTTGGACTCTAAGGACAATTCTAGATCCTACATGAATATAAAGTTTCACTACCTTTATTAGTGATAGTTCAATAATTATTTATTTAAATGCCTCGACTAAAGTTAATGAGTTTAAGGAAATAAAGTATCCTAACTTTGACCCACCAAAAAAAGGTTCTTTTATTACACTTATGTTTCATGAAAATATGATTCATAGTATCTACCACAGATAGCAGCGTTTGAGCTAGTACCTGAGGGACTTCACTTTTTTCCTTCTGCTTATTTCAATTTTTCTTCAAATAGCCTACGCAATACCTCTCTAGTTCCTGTACACCAATTTTAGGAGAGGATGGGAAACGTTAAATAATTTCAACAATCGTTAATAATACCTAACAATTATTTTCAATCATACACTTAGTCTGGCAATATTACCAGAAAACGTTAGCCAAAATTTGAAGAAAAAAAATCAATCTTTTTTTTTTAATGAACTGAGGAATATTTTCCTAACCTTCAACAGCAGACCTTTCAAACTTTTATAATGCTAGGATCTGAGATTGATTTTTCTATAATCAGTTAGAATCTTGTCTTTATTCTCTTTGAATGGAGTTTCAGTTGTGGTCTTGTAATTCTAACTCTCTTTTACTGTAGAAAGAAGGAATGGCATTTCAATTTTTATCAATCAATGTGTTTTACAAAATCATTATTTTTTCATACCTTAAAGGAAGAAGGGAACAAATTAAAACAATCTGCCCAAAATATTTCATTCATTTTATTATTGCAAATTTTATTAGATACTTATGAATACATTTTATTATATTTCTTGAGCTGAAATTTCACAAATGTGTAACAAACATTACTTGAAATTTTTATTTCATTAATATGGTTATTTCCTGAAGTCATCATTAGAAATCTTATTTTGGATTGTTGAAGTGAAAACTTTCATTTTGCACTTTTTTGTGGAAAGTGAATTAGTTAGAGCCGTCAGATTTCTGTTGTGTAACTCTCAGGTAAAGTTAGCTAGAGTCGACTAATTGAAGTGTTTTTGCAAATGGATTAAAATATCTCAAAAACTAAAACTTGGATCTGCCAATTGTTTGCGGGGAAATATTCATTATGTCATCCTCTTTGTAATGAGCTATTTTCAAAATTGTATTTCAACGCTAAGCTGTGTTAGAGAGGGGAAGAGAGAAAAAATAGTGTTGAGAACCAAATGATAATAAGTTTTATGGAAGATATGAATTGAAAAATCAGACCTGCATACTGTAAGTTAGGAAAATGTTCAGCATTTCATATTATTAATCTCGCCTTGTTGATGTTTTCACTTATATCTCTAAAGTAAACACTTTATTCTTTTTTAATATAAATACAAAGAGATTAAAATTAATATTTATGTTTAAATAAACATTTGATCTCCATTGAATGGTTTATTGTTATTTCTGTTATATTATATGATATTGTTACTTGTTATCTATTTGAAACATCTCTTGTTAATTATTTTGTTCATAATTTGATTTCATATAATGTTTTATGTAAAATTAATTAAAGATTTAAAGCAGACAATTATATGAGAATATAATTTTAAAATAGGATATCCCGATGATTAGCCATTATTTTAGGTTATGTTTGTTTATTATGATTATTGTTTGGTAAGATAGGTTATTCATTGGTTTATTGTTCCATTACCTTAATATCAAATAGGCAACCTTGGTTGCCTCTGAATTAGATTATTTTTCTTTTTTGGTTGTTTATTCAATGCAGAATTACAAAAGAGTGAGAAAGAAAAAAAAATGAAGTTTAGAAGTCAACCTACAAATATAACCTTGATCTAAATAGACAGTTTCAAAAATTTTCTGTTATATGGGAATGAGAATTTTATTTTTTTAAAGGAATTTTAAAATTATCATTGTTTTTGGAATTTATAACTAATTTTTAAACTGTAACTGCTTTAAACAACAATATTTACAGCCATCAAGAAACCTGTCTTACTGGCTGTATAGGCTTCATTAATTATTATTCAGCAAATGTGATTTTAATGGTTTTCATATAGGTGTGTATTGTAAGTTCATGGATTTCATATATTTTCCACATTGATTGTTTAATACATTGACTGCCCATAGTATTTTTCAATATTTTGGTCTAAAAATATATTTCAATTAAATTATATATTATCATAAACTCTATTTCATGTATATTATTCATAAAAAAAAATCGTAGCTGCAATTATATGGCATCCAAACAAACTATAATTAATCACATTGGTGAGCAGTCAGTGTGCATAGCATGTTTAAATTTATTATGTTTATAAACAAATTTTTTTCTGTTGCTTTTTAAATTTTAATATATCTGTTATTTGTTTTTTATTCATTGTGTTTTTATTTTTTTGTTACAGATACAGAGAATATTCGTTTCGTATTTGCTGCCGTCAAGGATACAATATTGCAGTCAAATTTGAAAGAATATAATTTAGTTTGAATGAGGTACTGCGAGGACTTCGCTTTACCTAAATTTCATATTACTATACAGTATAGGATATATTAACTGCCACCGATCCCGAAATATCATTTATACGTCAAACTGTTTTTTAAACGGAACACCCGTTCTGGACAAAAAAGAAAGAAGATGAAAAATTAACTTATAAATGATACGGGGCGTTTTGGAATCATCGGTATTCATTTTTTTACACTTAGGGCGGGGTGGGGTCTTTTAAGTAGGATGGATTACGAGTGAATTACACTCGAAAAAAAATAATTATTAAACGAATGCTTTTTTGTACTGTGGGCGAAAAGATAACGAAAAAAAAAATTAGCTTGCATTTTGATTTGATGTAAATCTATTAACCTTATTGGCCCATAGTGCACTGAACCGTTTCTTTATCATGTATCTTTATAGGCCTGAAAAATTTACAAAAAGAAAAGAAGAAAAAAAAAACAATATGTATGCACAAATTAAAAGTTACCAAAAAAAAAATAAAAATAAAAAAAATAATGACCGTACCTACTGTACAGTTTTGTAAAGTGACCGATTTGTGTGTGTTATGACTTTATTTGTCAACACTGAAATGTGATACCAACGTCGCATAAGTTATCCTAAAACATATTTATGCGTCACGTGTTTTGTACAGTCTCTTGACCCAAAAGGAAAATTAAAAGGAAGAGGCTGTTTTTGAAAAAAGAGACCAACAAACCTATTTCTTTCTTAAAGTAAAAAAATTTACCTCTATTTAAAAATACTTACAGCTGATTACGTGTATGAACTATGACTATTTCATTTGTATAATGTATGCTACAGATTGTTTTAAAATCCTAGGTGGATCCGAATATTGTTTAGCGCGATGTAGGGTGGTTTGTACAGTCAGTTTTATTATTTTGTCTGTTTCGAGCACTCGTTGTATTATAAGACAGCTCGAAGCAGGCATAAATGCCTTTTTATTTTTCTTAGAAAGCTAATTGATCTTTCGAGATTTTATTTATTTTATCTCATGGCATTATATGTATTCCATGGATTTTGTTACTTTTCATAAAATGCATTTATTTATGTTATTATTGTATTTCATGAAAAAATATATTAAAAAATTGTTTGTTATATTGTAAAGACAAAATTAATAACACACTGTTGCTTTGACCGGCCTTTTTTTTTTTTTTTTGGTCGGAATTGTTTGAATTTATATGTTTGTCTCTCGATATCTTGTCAGAAATAAAAACGAAAAAAAAAATGTAAAAAAAAAATTTAAAACAAATAAAAAAAACAAAAAACAAAAACCATAGCTTTTTTTGCCATAAACAGCTGAATTGTAAAATGTTGTATGTATGTGTGCGAGAGCTTGTTTGTCTTTAAAAACCTACAATTTAGATCCATTTGTAAATCAACATTTTCTTGTCAACAAAATATATACCAATTTTTCTGATTTGTAGTGCCTTATTTATTCCAATTTCTAATTATGGGCAGTTACTGCTCTGTATTTTTTTAAAAGTTATAATTAAATAGTATTAAGTTATTTTACTGGATGGCTAAGTACCGAAACTTTTTACTGGATGGCTAAGTACCGAAACTTTTTACTGGATGGCTAAGTACCGAAACTGAAAAAAAGGAAAAGCCCAGTGATAAAAATATCAGCAATGGTTTCTGGTGTGAAAACTGTACCGTATATTTGATAAAATAATAAAAATGCTTTTGTGATAAACTATGAAATCTGTATTATAGGTGAAATCTCTTAAGCTATATGAAGGTAAGATTCAATTAAATACTATAATAAACGATGTATTTATACTGTGTGGAATAAAATGATTTTTTGTTCTCCTGAAAAAATAACATTTTGCAATTTCGTTTGTTAGCCATGCACTCAAGCATATAATATATTTTATAATTGACTCAATAACACATTTTTTTTATCCTTAGAGAAAACCTAATTTAGTTTGAAAAAAACAAATTTGAGAACTTTACCTGTTCAAGCTAAAGAAATCCAATTGAACAGTATTATTAAATAATACATTTTATAACTAATTACATGAAAAATTGGTACCAATACTATGGTCTCTGACCACTAGTTAAATCGAAAAATGGTCCTCAAAAGTTCTATAAATTGAGATAATCTTTCAAGCATTCTAACGGTGGAAAATCGGCGAACGGTGGAGGGAGTTGTGTAATAAGCGAGTGGTGGTGTCGTCATCGAACCTTCGGGTTTGCTAAACCTTTTTTTATTATTAAACATTGTTATTAATGATATCACCTGTAATTAATACTTTGTAATTTATATTGCTCTTGATGATTGAAGTCCTTGAAAAATGGATTATCAACTAAACAAAATTATTTTAGAAAGAAGAATAATGAATAGTATGCCTCATAGTATTGAAGCTAAAATACATCTCTCTAGCAGGGAGAGGACGACAGAATTTAGATGGCAGCAAATTTCAGATATTTTTTATTTTTTTAGCTTAAGTAAATATATTTATGTCTGTTTTTTGGTTGTTTTGATCTTAGGGGTGGGGTACTTGAGTATGAAAAACCCATTGCCCTGCAATGTGATAAACCGAAGATTACGAGTTCAAATCTCGGTGCTGGAAGAACCGAAAGATGAGGGAGAGGAGAAAAAGAAAGATATTGACTTTAATTCAGTCGATAAAATGATGTAATGTCATGAGAAGATATTTATTTCAAAGTATATTATGTTAAAATACATTACTTAGGGATAAAGTTTTTATGTATTTTTCTTAACACTTGTGTACATTTAGTAGCTTTAATATAAAAAGAGTCAACATATTGTAATTGGTTTAGTATTTAGCTCAAATCAGTCGCAGAAACACAGTGAGTGATAGTAGACCTAAAAAGCTACAAAAAATTTAATATAAACAATGGGCCAATTTTCAGCAGAAAAATAGGAAATCTAAGGTGAGTCATGTTTTTTATTGAATCGGAAGCAATAACTAAAAGAATATTTAATTTAAGTGATTAATAATTGCTTCATTAGAAACAAGATGAAATTCACTTAAAATTAAAATAGAGTTTATCATTGTTAAAATCATTTACAGAGGATTTTTGAGCGACTAAACTAAGCTAAGTTCTGTTTTTAAAAAAATCATGAACTATTCGTGATTTTGTTTTATCGTCATCCAACTATACTACTGTTTCCCCACTTTTACAAAAACTTCTTTGTTTAATAATCTCTAAGTCTTTTTTAATTAAGTTGAGGTTTATTGGGGAGAAACTTGAGATTAAGCTCAAATTGTGTAAATAAAATAATATTTTTTATCTTGTCAAGTAAAAGTAACTTTGTTTTCAGCTGAAATGACTGAAATTAGTTGTGAAGCTTTTATTTCCTGTTTTCCATGATCTGGGATATATTATAATAAACCCAATATTAGAATAATACTGATTTTTCAGATTAATTGGTTGTAAACTGTGGTTTTCACCCAGATCTCTATTATAGGAGTTTATCTGTATTTATGAGTGACAAAATAAAAGTTTCTAGTCTTAAAATCTACGTTACACTAACATTGCTGATTGCTTCAATTATTTTAATGGAAACTTTAATATTAGGATCAGCAACATTTAATTTGTCACTTATAAATACAAGTCAATTTTTATGATAAAGATCTAGATGTAAAACACAGTTTATAGACGATTTAACAGAAAAAATATTTGAAAAATCAGTATGTTCTTTGAATTAATGTTTATTATAAATAAAATGTGTGTTTAAGCAATTGGATTTATTAAAATACATTCCAGATCATAAAAAAAAAAAGAAATAAAAACTTTGCAACAATTAATTGTAGTCATTTTTGCTGAAAACGTGTAATTTTACTTGGCAGGATAAAAAATATCATTTTTTTTTTACAAAACTTGAGCTGAATCTTAAGCATTATCCTAAAAAACCTCAACTTAATTAATACACATTTAAAGCTTATTAAACAAAGAAGTTTTTGTAAAGGTGGGGTAATAGTAGTATTGTTGGTTGATTATATAAAAAAAAGGCGAATAATTTATGATTTTTCTAAAAACAAAACTTAGCTTAGTTTAGCCGCTCAAAAATCCTCTGTAAATGCTTTTAACAATCATATACTCTATGTTCATTTGAAGTAAATTTCATCTAATTTACAAAGGGTTGAAGCCTTCATCTAGGCTTTCGGGCTGAAGGCCCCCAAAATGGTAAATTATTAACTACTATTTGGTAAAGTATTATTGTTTGTTCGTGTAATTACAGTTAATAGGACTTAAAGAATCACTCAAAGACCATTTCATATAGGTAGTTAGTTTCTTAATTTCTTCCGAAGAAATTATCCTAATATATTTATACAAAAAAAAATCTTTCGAGCTGAAGCTTCCCCCAAAATTCAATCCTGGATCCGTTAGTGCTACTAGGTAAGGAAAGTATTGGCGATCGGGGTAAATTTCCAATGTGTTGTTTTCGACGGATCTTCGTGTTTCAGAGCCCTCTGAGTCCGAAAAACGCATTTCCAGCCATTGATGAGATGAAGAGCCTAATAAACAGGCAATGATTCTTCACTATGTTCTTGAAACAAATATGGAAAGTGCTGTCCTCTCACCATCTACTTTATTGCTTAAATGTCATTAATTCACGTTGATCGGGGGGGGGGGGGTGTGGTCAAATAATAATTTGACCATTCAATCATATTATATCAAATCTTCTCATATTATATCAACGGTCAACCATCTCTACATCATCGTCATTAACTCACTTTTTTAATGTTAACTGAGTGAGTAACACTAGGTTCTCAATCAGGTTCTTTCTGTTCAGTTCTAGAATCAGGTTCTAGAATACACAACACTACCCACAAGGCTACCCCACTTCCATTTTGTAATAAATAGATCATTAAATTTCAAGGGAGAGAGTTTTCACGCAATAATAATTTGTGAATTTTGTACATTTCATTAAATGGCATTATGCTATAACTTAAAAAAAATATTACTTACAAAAAATAATAGAAATTTTCATGACCTTTTCTTATGGAAAATTTACTCATTGTTTAACATTACAATTATGTTTTGTTTAATGGTCATCATTTTTAAATTTGCAGAGCTGTTATGGGTTTAATACCTATAAAAATGAAAATCACAAAAATTTTAGTGATTCCCCAATTTTTAAGATGAGGTAGGGTAGGATGGTTTTAATATGTTTTATCCATTACATTGTGTTGGTAAAACAATTTGTGAACTATGAGGACAAGGAATACAAATAAAAATTTATTGATGTATAGATTATCAAAGAAACAATTTCACACCTTTTAAAACTTCATTTATTTACTTATTTATCACATCAGATAGTATTTCGGGCTAATATGCCCTCATCCCAAATATACCATTTTTTAAATATATTATTTTATTTTTCATATTTATATTAAAACAAATCTTCTTTCAAATAGAAAACTTTTTTGCTAACCCACTTTTTCTTTTAAAGTAAGTCTAATGGATCTTGTAATGGGCTCAATGCTGTTTTATACAACAATAAATTTTTAAAAAGTCTTTTGTAGACAACAAAAAAAAACTATAGTTTCCACTACTCTGTTCATTGAAAACAAATAGGATAACTTATAGAGATGGTTAAATAGTCAACTGATCAATTATATGGAAGTAACAAAATTTTCAGAACTTTCAGTCAAGATATTTTTATTGGGTTAGCCAAAAAGAATAGTCATTTATATGAAATAAGCCTTATCTTTTAACAGTTATACAATCACAATCTGAGGTGTATTAAAACAGAAATTGTGATCCATACAATGTACTTTTAGATGTAATATCATCATACACAGTGATCTGAGATATTTAACTAAGTTTAGTCCTCTTTTACATAATTTCTAATGCTTATTTGCATTTAGTTAATACTTCATAGAATTTTTATTCAATAAACTGTTATTATTGTAATTTTTGTATTACAATTTTCCATTTTATTGTTTCAATTAAAAGCATAAAGTTAGTTATCCACAGCTTTCTTTATATTTTAGGGATTAGTTTTCTAGTTATTATAAATTTTTAAGTAGAATATTCATCACTGTTGAACAAATCAACTTTTTTAGGATTCAAGATCTCTTAGATGGATTGTGTATGTTGGATGATTAATGAACTTTTCATCATAAGCAGAAATATCGTAAACAACGAGCAAGGATCTTTTTTTTTTGTTCAACAAACACAGAAGATCATTATATAATTAAAAAGAAACATGAATTTTGTTATATCTTAAAGATACATAAATTAATTCATTGGTTTTGCTATTGTATATGACCTAGCGTGTAAATTTAAAGTATTAGTTTTATAAACTAAACATTGACTTAACAGTGCAATAAATGCCATAACTCTAATTAATTATTTTGTTTTTATGTATCCATTTTTTTCTCTTTATTCCTTAGTTCACAACTGTCAGTGTTCACCGACAACCAGCAAATTAGATTACAGTAATACAGTACTATGGAATAAACAGGGCATGATGAAGAGAATCACCCAGCGGCTGATCTTCAGTCCTGTATCTTATGTATATGAATTTAACTTACGTACTTGTATTCTTTATTTATTGAATATATATATTATAAATGAGATAAATGTAGTGTAATATGAATGGTTATTTTCATTTCTCTTAAATGCTGTTTGTAATCTTGTAAAATGTATAATAAATAAACAAATATATCACAAAAAATAAAATTAAAAATTTAACCTCAGACTGTTAGTTTTTCTGCCTTCCTTTTCTTTGATTCAAAAAGAAAAATAATAGAAGTAAATAACGATAAATTAAGCGATGAGAATATAAATAAAGTAAAAACTATGTATCTCTATTATTATTTATATTCTTACTGCTCCTTTTGTCCTTAATTTCCTTGCATTAATTATCTTTTTGTAATTTATACTATATGCTTTTCTATACTATATACATTTATATATCTCTTATTTAATTTCATCCTTGATGAAGACCGAAAAGTTGGCATTAAGAGTTGCATTTCACTATAAAATAATAATTGAATCCTTATAATTTGTTTCATGATATAAACCACAGTGAATCAAAATATTCAAAAGTATTAACAATTATCACAAGATGTATAATACATAATTTTCGAAATGAACAGATTTCAACTATCAAAAGATTTTAACTGAACACCAGTGTCAAAATTTAAAAGAACATTGAATGAGAAAACCAAGAATGAGTTATTATACTTAGATAGACAGAAAATTGTGAAAACTTACCATGATCATTTGAAAAATAATTTAGCAAACAGTTATGCTTTGAATCAGGTATACATTCAGATGATATAATTCTGTATTCAATAATACCTACAGAAATGAGTCTCAGTGTTTGATTATGAAGAAAGAATGGAGTAAACAAAAAAACATTTCTTCTCAGAAACACATTTATTTATATTCTTCTATTATGTTTAACCATATATGTAAATACATAACAAAATTATTACATATCCATAATATTTATAAATATAGTTCACTGTGGATGTCACTAGGTTCATTCAAAACTCCACTGCACTTTAGAGAAATATATTTGCTTGTTTTCATCTATTATGGTTTACCATATATTTAAAAATACATAACACAACTATTACATATCTATAAACGACATATTTATAAACACATTTCACTGTTGATACCTCTAGATTCATTTCAAACTTCACTTCAGTCACTATATACACTTTTGAGAGATTAGCGATAAATAATCAAACTAAATTCTGTAATTTATAATGAAAAAAACGTATAAAATAATATATTGCTTATGAAATGAAAGAATCCTATATGTATGACAGTACAACCTTTATATACATTCAGATGATATAAATCTGTATTTAATAATACACACAGAAATGACCATTAGTGTTTGATTATAAAGAAAGAGTGGGGTAAACTAAAAAAATCTCTTCACAGAAACACATTTATTTGTATTCTTCTATTATGTTTTACCTTATATATATATATATATATATATATATATATATATATATATATATATACACTTAACAAAATTACTACATATCCATAATATTTATAAATACAGTTTACTGTGGATATCAGTAGGTTCATTCAAAACTCCACTGCACTATAGAACAATATATTTGTTTGTTTTCATCTATTACTGCTCACCATATATTTTAAAATACATAACACAACTATTGCATATCTATAAATGACATATTTATAAACACATCTCACTGTAGATACCTCTTGATTCATTTCTAACTTCACTTCACTAACTTTATGCACTTTTGAGAAACTAGGGATAAATAATTAAACTAAATTCTGTAATTTCTAATGAAAAAACATTATTAAATAATATATTGCTTATAATGTGATAGAATCAGACACTAATTTAGGCTATACAACAGTTAAGACAAGATACTTCAAAAAGAAAACATTTCATAAAATTTATTACACGCAATTTTAACTTATTAACATATTATGGAAGGTTGTGGAGGCCTGTCCCGTTAAGAATTAGATTAAACAATACAACAAAGCGAAAACTGCAATTTTATTGACCATTTATAAGTTTAAACAAATTTTGAACAATAGGTTCCATAACTATATAAAAGTAGCAGCAGTACGGACAAAATGTTTGAATAATAGTTTTAAAACTCATTAAAAGAGAGCAGCACCATCCAATAAACGTATAATATGAAATTCTAGTATCAAAAACTGCTAAAAGAGGGCAGCATTATACAGGGAACGGAAAATTGGAAAATAGTTCAAAAAGTCGCCGCTAGATAGCAGCACTATCCAAAGGGCCAACGTAAGGAACCCGAAACTCGAATTTAGTTGTTAAAACTGCCGAAAGAGGCCAGCACTATCCAGGGAACGCGAAATTGGAAAATAGTTCAAAAAGTCGCCGCTAGACAGCAGCACTATCCAAGGAAGAATAGTAGGGAACCCGAAACTCTAAGGTAGTTGTTGAAATTGCCGCGAGAGGCCAGCACCATCCAACAAAGCATAGGAAATCATAGTTCTAGGAGCTGCCGCTAGATAGTAGCACTACAAAGACTCCTGGTCGACTCGAAAAGTGAGCTCCTTCGACCTCCCGCTATCCTGATACAAATCGACAATTTTCTCGCTAGAAATTCAAATAAAATTCGTAGTTCCTATGTTCTGCCAACAGATAGCAGCACCAGCGGTATCAGGACCGCTTCTAAAAGTGAGCTCCTTTTTGTGTCCTATGCTCCTGATACAAAATGGAGGTTTTCAACTCGCAATTCTTGTGGCTGAAGCCTCTGGGATCGTTTTTTTTGTAGTTTTTGTTGTTTATTCATGCTTAAAATTGATCAAATATTTAAAAATACGTTAGATTAATTTAAAATAATTCCTTTTTGTTCTTATTTCATCGTAAATCTTCACATTTTCACTATTTAATAAATTTTATAGTATAGAAAAAATTCAAAATGCTTCCTCTTTTTTCTCATTTCGTCCAAATTTAATAAAAACAATGGCAAATCTTCCTAATATGTGTTATTTTCACCATTAATTAAATTAATAATACTTTCCTTTACCTGTAATATCATCCATCTATTTCTTATATTATACAGTTAATAATTTTCTTGTTTTTTCATATTACGAATCAAACAAAATACTTTAGTCCAAACAAAGGAAAAATGATGACAAATCTTCCAATTAGGTGTTATTTTCACTATTTATTAATTTAATAGATAATTTTCTTGCCCTTTTCTTATGTTGTATAACATATTTCGTAGATTAAATAATATTTTTATATAATATATTCATTTTGTTTTCCATTGACTTATATCTGGTTCTGTAAAAAGGGTGATTTCAAACATTAAAATTTAAACAAAAAATATTTTTCAAGGAAAGTGATATTTTTGCCATTCTTATATGAGATAATCTGAAGTTATAATTTCCTATTTACAAATTGGTAGCTTTTTACGAAAGTAAAATTTGATGAATTCACTCTTTTTACAGAACATTAATGATATATTTTCTTTTAGTGAATATAGCATACTCAGTCAGTATGCTTAATTTATTTTATTTAAATTACTAATTAAGGATTGTATCCTTGTTAACTGAGTAAATTGTGGAGTAAAATTAAAAAAGAGAAGGGATTGAGGGATTTGGCTTAGGGAATTCTTCAGGATTTAAAGAAGAAAAATAGAATATATATATTTTTTTAATACATTTATTTGAAACAAAATACATCCAATATTGTAATTTCTGCATAAAAGCACTCAAGTTAAGTATAAGAGCAAAAATATACAGAAAATAGTTTCAGTACTTGTTATAATAGAAGAATAAAAAAAAATCAACACAGAATAAATAAACTTGCCATTTCTATTAAATTATCTTCATCAAAAATGTAATTTTCATTTATCTTATATTATGATAAATTTCAATTATTCATAAAACTAATACATAACCTGGAGAAATGTAATGTAAATTTTAATAATACACACAAAGTATAAAGAATAGAAGTAAATATAAAATTTGATTATATTAAGTTTCTTTTCAACTCTTGAATCAAACACCTTTAAATGTTTTCCTTAAAAAGGATTTTTTTATTTATTCTCTTATTACTTTTTGTTAATTATACATACTTATCACCTCACCATATTGATTCAATTTGATGTGATACATGTTAAAATATTCTTTATTTATTTTATAATAAATATAATATTTACAAGTATTAAATAACATGAATAATTAAAATACCAATAATTAAATTATTACAACAATGATCTAATGATTACTGGAATTAAATGGCAGGAATAATTACAATAATGAATTTAAAAATTAAGAAGGAGAGTTCTTGTCCAGACTTCAAATCATTGCTCTGATGGTGACCCACATGTTTGTTTCAAAATGTAGGCAAACTCAATAAAAACATTTTTTGACTGCACATCCTGACCATTTTTCATCCTTACAATTTAAACAATCAACTATATAGCCATCACTAAAATACAAAAAATAAATAACATCAATAGTTTCTATAATGATTACAAGAATTAAGTGACAAGAATAATTACAATAATGAATACAAGGATTAAATCTAATGAAAAATTACAGCTGTACAACATCAACATTTTAATGGCTCTCATTAAATGATATTTATTTTATTCTACATTCATTGTCTTCAAGTTCTTTAGCCATATTGGAAGGTATACAGGCTCATTCTGGTGTCAGAGATGTGTTGCTTGATTCTCAGAGTGGTGGTTCCAGGCCTCTGATTAAGTATACATAGGTGAAGGCTGCATGCCCCCTCGATTTGGAGTCTTGAAAATATTAATTTTTCTGATGTGGATTCAACTGAAGAAAATTTCCATGGCAGAATATCTTGTTTCATATGTGATCTGTTTGTCAATGGCCTCATTCGTATTTATGCCATATTTTTTCAAAGACATATCTAATCAGCAGAGTAGCTTATCATTTCTAAGTATTTTCTTCGGGAAGGTGGTAGAAGTCAGCTAAGTACCTAAAAAAAAAAAATATATATATGTATATATCTGTATCTTCTCTTAATATTTTTTGGGGACTTTAGTCCCAGAATAAAGATAATTCTTCATTTATTTGAAAAGGAGCTGGTCGGGGATGTGGTAAAATTAAATACTATATGTTCTAATTGTATTTTACTGGATACGCCTATATAATAGTATTTTATTTGACCTCACCCTGATCAACTCCTCAAATTATAATTATAACAGCGCACCATCTCCACACTATTATTATTTATAACTTGAGGTAAATATACCAGCATAGGCAATTTTCAACTCATTATCTGATAATAAGCTTTATATACCAAAAAAATAGTGCTAATGGTTATTATTTACATGAAATAAGTCTAACTATGTAACAGTGATATAGTCATAATCCAAAGTATTCCAGAAAAATATTGTAGATAATAAACCTTTATATAAGAACTGAGATGTAACACAAGCACATACAATGATCTAAGATATTTTACCAAGTTTAGTCGTGATTTACATAATTTCTAATGCTTATTTGCATTAAATTTACACTTCATATAGTATTTAAGGAATTGGCAACAAACACATATAAAGTAATTATGAATAAATAGTATTTTAGTTCAATAAATTGTTGTAAGTATGATTCTTGACATTTTTCTTTCAATTTTGCATTGTCCACTTCCAATTACTACCCGAAGTTATCCACAGTTTTCTTTATTTTTAATAATTAATTTTCTAGTTATTAGAAATTTTTAAATAGAATATTCAACATAGTTGGACAAATCAACTTTCAATATAATAAAAATAATATGTATCTCCATTATTATTTATATTCCTGTTTCTTACTTTATCTTTATACTTAATTTATTAAGTTTTTCTTTTTTATTATTTACTTCCATCTTTACACTATACACATACTATATATTTTGTATATCTGATGTTAATTCAGCATTTAAAAAGACCCATAAGTTAGCATTGAAATGTCTTTGGTAATAAAATAATAACGATTGAATCCTAATTATTTATTTATGATATACATCACAACCAATCAACTACAATCAAAACATCCTATTACATTAACAAAGAGCAGAGAATAATTTTCAAATATTATTTTTAAAATGTTATTATTTCAATTACCGAAACATTTTAAATAGAAGTCAGTGTAAAACTCAAAATGAATATTTTGAATTTGAAAACCAACAATGAATTATTCCCGATGAACATGAACGGTTTAATAGATAAAAAATTAATTACTTTCACCCTTTTAAAACAATTTAAGCAAACTGCTATAATTTGAATCAGATATACATTCAAATAATATAAATCTGTAGTTAATAGTGCATACCGTCATTAGCATCTTAGTGTTTAATTACAAAGAAAGAATTGGGTAAACTAAAAAGAATCTGTCATAAAAATACTTCTATTTGTTTCCTTCTATTACTGTTTGCCATATATTTAAAAATACTTAACTATTATGTATCCATAATATTTATAAACACAGTTCATTATCGATACCACTCGATGCTTTCAAAACTCCATTTCACTCACTATGAAAACTATTGAAAAACTCGTGATAAATATTTCAACTAAATTATGTAATTTCAAATGAAAAAGACATTACAAAATAATCTATTATTTAAATCATTAGAGAACAGACGCTAACTCAAAGCTATATAACATCTCACTATATACTTCAAGAGGAAAACAAATAACAGGATTTATTACACACAATTTTAACTTATTAACAGATTATGGATGACTATGTTGGACTGTCATATTTGGTTAGCCAATAAAAATATCTTGGCTGATAGTCCTGAAAATTTTGTTTCATCTCATTTCATAAACTATTTATTATATAGCATATTTAACAGTTATTTTAATATAAATAGAACAGTTATTTTTTTTAACAGTTCTTAAGAACTGTTGTTTCTTGTTTACGTTACTTTTAAAAACAGGAGTCTTGGTAGTGCTGCTATTTAGCGGCAGATACTAGAACTAGAATTAGGTTTGTTGGATAATGCTGCTGCCTTGCGGCATCTTTAAGAACTACGTGCAAGTTTTGTGTTGTGAAAACTGTTATTCTAAAACTTTGTTTTAACTTCTAAATGATTACTTGTATACGAAATTGTGAATTCCGCATTGTGGTATTGTTTAAATATTCATTGTTTTCTTAAAAGTGTAGACTGGTCTATCAGTGCAAATAGCTTTAAGTGTCATGTCATAGTGTTAATTGTTTTGTATATAGTTTCGTTTGTTTTGTATATAGAATATTTACCTTATATTTTCTTTACATTATTTCTTTTTTTCGATTGATTTTATTTTGGCCAGATGTAATCTGTTAATTTTCTTCTATTTTGTTCTCAAGGGACTGTGTTCCAGAATAAAGTTATTTTCTATCTATCTATCTACCTGTATAATTAATTCTTAATATGACAAGCCAACATAGTCTTCTATAATGCATTGATTAGATAATATTATGGGTAAGAAATCCTATTATTTGTATTTCTCTTGAAATATAAAGTTGGATGTTATATAGCTTTGATCTGACACGAAAATTACCCTCTTGTCTATCTTGACAATGAACATATCCCCCACTCTGACAAAGTACGTTACCTGGGTCTAATGTTTGACAGAAGAATGACGTGGGCCCACACATCACCGCAAAGTGAAAGACACTATATCAAAGATTTAGACTATTATATTCCCTACTGGGACGTCGCTCAAAACTAGACCTAAGACAAAAACAACACTTACACTTACTTACTAAAACCAATTTGGACATACACGTCACAAATATTTGGAATTTCTAAAAAAACACACATTCAGGAATTACAAATATTTCAGGCCAAAACCTTCAGGACAATTATTCAAGCATCTTGTTATGTTAGTAACATAACTATCCACTAAGACTTATGCATGCAAACCGTCACAGAACACATACAAACTTATTACAAAAGGTTTCACAACAAGCTTTATGGTCACCCCATTAGACTTATCTATGACATGGCCAATAAAAACATGCCCAATAACATCCACAGAACGCTGAAAAGGAGTTGGATGAGATATCTCCTTAATTAACCACTAACATGACCGAACATTAGCCACTGAGTTTTTCTCTTCCTCATGCCTATCATGCCCTTCCTCCTAGTTTATTTGTATATAGTTATCTCATTCGCTGGTTGTCAGTAGACATTGACAGTTGTGAATTAAAAAATATATAGCTTTGAGTTAGTGTCTGTTCTCTGATGTTTTAAATAATAGATTATTTTGTAATGTCTTCTCCATTAGAAATTACACAATTTAGTTTAAATATTTATAATGAGTTTCTCAAAAGTTTTCATAGTGAGTGAAATGAAGTTTTGGAAGCATCTAGAGTTATCGACAATGAAATGTGTTACTTGTGCTTATAAATATTATGGATAAATAATAGTTAGATATTTTTAAATATATGGCAAACAGTATTAGAAGGAAAAAAATAGATGTGTTTCAGTGAGAGGTTCTTTTTAGTTTACCCAATTCTGTTTTTGTAATTAAACACTTAGATGCTAATGGCTGTAGTTTACTATTAACTACAGATTTATATTATTTGAATGTATATCTGATTCAAATTATAACAGTTTGCTTCAATTGTTTTCAAAGGTTGAAATTAATTAATTTTTTATCCATTAAACTGTTCATTGGGAATAATTCATTCTTGGTTTTCTCATTCAAAGTATTCCTTTTGAGCTTAAGGCTTCCATTTAAAATGTTTTGATAGTTCAAATCCTAACATTTTAAAAATGATATTTGAAAATTATTCTCTACTCTTTGTTAATCTAATAGGATATTTTGATTGTAATTGATTGCTTGTAAAGTCTATCATGAAATAAATAATTAGGATTCAATCATTATTATTTTATTACATTTCAATCCAAATTTTTGGGTCTTCAATGCTGAATTGAAATCAGATATACAAAAGATCTGAGATATGTCTATAGTGTAAAGATAGAAGTAAATAACAAAAAGAAAAACTTGATAAATTAAGGACAAAGATAAAGCAAGAAACAGGAATATAAATAATAATTGAGATACATATTATTTTATTTAATGTATTACTCATTGCTGTATTATTTTGTTTTTTTTCATTAGAAATTATAGAATTTAGTTTAATTATTTATCCCTAGTTTCTCAAAAGTGTATATAGTGACTGAAGTGAAGTTTGAAATGAATCTAGACGAATCAACAGTGATATGTGTTTATAAATAAGCCGTTTATAGATATGTAATAGTTGTGTTATGTATTTTTAAATATATGGTAAACCATAATAGATGAAAACAAGCAAATATATTTCTCTAAAGTGCAGTGGAGTTTTGAATGAACCTAGTGAGTGACATTCACAGTGAACTGTATTTATAAATATTATGGATATGTAGTAATTTTGATATGTATTTTTATATATATGGTAAAACATAATAGAAGAATACAAATAAATGTGTTTCTGTGAAGAGATGTTTTTAGTTTACCCCACTCTTCCTTTATAATCAAACACTGAGACTCTTTTCTGTACGTATTATTCAATACAGATTTATATCATCTGAATGTATATCTAGCTCAAAGTAAAACTGTTTACTAATTTTTTTTCGTATGTTGAAGCTAAGTTTTTACAATTTTCTATCTATAAAATTATTCATGTTCATAAGGAATAATGAATTCTTAGTTTTTTCATTCAATGTTCTTTTAAATTTTGACTCTGGTGTTCAGTTAAAATGTTTTGATAGTTGAAATCGTTTCATTTTGAAAATTATGTATTATGTATCTTGTAATAATTGTTAATACTATAGAATATTTTGATCATAGTGTGATTTTGATTATTTGATTGACTGTGGTTTATATCTTGAAACAAATTATAAGGATCCAATCATTATTTTATTGCGAAATACAAATCTTAATGCAAACTTTTGGGCCTTCATCAAGGATGAAATTAAATCAGATATATAAATGTATATAGTATAGGCAGAAATAAATTACAAAAAGATAATTAATGCATGTAAATTAAGGATAAAGGGAACAGTAAGAATATAAATAATAATAGAGATACATATTATTTTACTTTATTTTTATTCTCATTGCTTAATTTATCGTTATTTACTTCTATTATTTTTCTTTTTGAATCAAAGAAAAAGAATTCAGAAAAACTAATTTTAATTTTTTTTGGGGGGTGAATTTGTTTATTTATTATACATTTTACAATATTAAAAACAGTACTTGAAACAAATAAAAATAATCAATTATATTATGCTCATTTATAATATATATTTACTACATAAATAATACCATTACTATATATAATTGAAATTTTCATTCTATTAATTATTCATTGATTGATGTTATAAAATTGTTGTTTATCATTTACAATATTTCTGCTTATAATGAAATGTATCTTAATCATCCAACATACACAATTCATCTGAGAGATCGAGAACACTAAGAAAGTTGATTTATCCAACTATGTTGAATATTCTACTTAAAAATTTCTAATAACTACAAAATTAATTCTTAAAAATAAAGAAAACTGTGGATAAATAACTGTTGGCTAGTAATTGGAACTGGACAATGCAAAATTGAAATAAAAATGTCAAAAACCATACTTACAACAATTTATTGAATAAAAATCCTATTTATTCATAATTATTTTATATGTGTTTGTTACCAACTCTATTAATATTATATGAAGTGTAAAATTGATGCAAATGAACATTAGCAATTATGGAAATCACGACTAAACTTCGTAAAATATCTCAGATCATTGTATGTGCTGGTGTTACATCTCTGTTTGCTTACATAAAAGTTTTTATCTACAATTTTTTTCTGGAATACGCTTTGGATTATGACTATATCACTGTTATACAGTAAGACTTATTTAGATCATGTAAATAATAACAATTAAGGTAAATGTACCGGTAATAGACACTTTAAGAGAAATTTTCAACATTAATTCGAACCACAGCTTTAGTTCTGGAGGTGGATCTTTGCAAATGGATTTAATTGACAAATTTAGTATTTTATCATATTTTTTTAAGTATACAATCAATTAGTTAAACGTTCGTAAAAAACTGACAGCTTATTTTGTACCAGTAATAGACACTCATATTTTGGGAATGAGTAGATTTTTATACAATTAAAAAAAACCAAAATAGATTCTCCACAGAGTGAAACTAAGATATAACAAACCACATATCAATGGATAACAAATTTAAACTTACCTACTAAAGAATAGTAATAAGGAATCCTCCTTGAAATAAATCTCAGCCTTATATTATTAAGAAATCAACTGACTATGGGCTATTGTGGCATATCACTTGAGATTTAGGAATCACCATCAAGTGTTCTATTTCCAAATATACTCATATTTGCACTATATTTTTGGTATATAAAGCTTATTATTGGTTAATGAGTTGAACACTGTCTATTGCTGGTACATTTACCTTCAATCTTCAGTTACAATTATATTTATTATTTACAAAATAATATTTAAATTAAAATCTTTTTTTAACCTAATGTAAAATAAGCTTAACTGAACTTAACTGGGCTCAATGCTATATTATACAACAATACATTTTAAAAAAGCCTTTTGTATACAATAACAAAGTATTTATTAACAAACAATATATAGTATTTAAAAACCTATCTAATATAACAATTTAATTATAATGAAACAGTAATTCATAAATATATTTTTTTTTTAGGTACTTAGCTGACTTCTACCACCTTCCTGAAGAGAATACTTAGAAATGATGAGCTACCCTGCTGACTGGAGATGTCTTTGAAAAAATATGGCACAAATTCGAATGAGGCCATTGACAAACAAATCACAAATGAAACAAGATATTCTGCCATGGAAATTTTCTTCAGTTGAATCCACATCAGAAAAATTAATATTTTCAAGACTCCAAATCGAGGGGGCATGCAGCCTTCACCTATGTATACTTAATCAGAGGCCTGGAACCACCACTCTGAGAATCAAGCAACACATCACTGACACCAGAATGAACCTGTATACCTTCCAATTTGGCTAAAGAACTTGAAGACAATCAGTCCAGAATAAAAAGAAATTCATTTAATCAATTTAAATTATTATGTTGTATAGTTGTATTTACTTCTACTCTTAATTCTTTGTTTGAAAGATGTATTTAGTATGTACTATTCAAATTTACATTAGATTTCTCCAGGTTATATATTAGTTTTATGATTAATTGAATTATTTTATCATAATATAAGGTAAATAAAAAATAAAAATTTGTAATGAATATCATTCAATTGAAATGGCAAATTTATTAATTCTGTGTAGATTTTTTTTTTTATTCTTCTATTATACCAAGTACTGGAACCATTTTCTATATATTTTTGCTCTTCAAATCAAGTTGAGTGCTTAGAAATTACAATATTGGATGTATTTTGTTTCAAATAAATGTATTTAAAAAAAAAACAATTATTTTATTTTTCTTCTTTAAATCCTGAAGAATTCCCTAAGCAAATCCCTCAATTCCTTCTCCTTTTTAATTTTACTCCACAATTTACTCAGTTAACAAGGATACAATCCTGAATTAATAATTTAAATAAAATAAATTAAGCATACTGACTAAGTATGGTACATTCACAAAAAGAAAATAAATCATCGATGTTCTCTAAAAGAAGTGAATTCATCAAATTTTCAAATCACAGGAATTATAACTTCAGATTCTCTCATATAGGAATGGCGAAAATATTACTTTTCTTGAAAAATATTTTTTGTTTAAAGTTCAATGTTTAGAATCACTCTTTTTACAAAACAAGATATAAGACGATGTAAAAACAAAATGAATATATTATATAAAATATATTAGTTAATCTAAGAAATGTATTATATAACAGAAGAAAAGGGAAAGAAAAGTATTTATTAATTTAATTAATGGTGAAAATAACACATATTAGGAAGATTTGCCATTATTTTTATTAAATTTGGACGAAATGAGAAAAAAGAGGAAGCATTTTGAATTTTTTGAACAATTCTAAAATATTTTAATCAATTCACAGCGTGAAAAATAAGTTCTATACTATAAAATTTATTAAATAGTGAAAATGTGAAGATTTACGATGAAATAAGAACAAAAAGGAATTATTTTAAATTATTCTAACGTATTTTTAAATATTTGATCAATTTTGAGCATGAATAAACAACAAAAACTACAAAAAAACGATCCCAGAGAGGCTTCAGCCACAAGAATTGAGAGTTGAAAACCTCCATTTTGTATCAGGAGCATAGGACACAAAAGGAGCTCACTTTTCGAAGCGGTCCTGATACCGCTGGTGCTGCTATCTGTTGGCAGAACATAGGAACTACGAATTTTATTTGAATTTCTAGCGAGAAAATTGTCGATTTGTATCAGGATAGTGGGAGGTCGAAGGAGCTCACTTTTCGAGTCGACCAGGAGTCTTTGTAGTGCTACTATCTAGCGGCAGGTCCTAGAACTATGATTTCATATGCTTTGTTGGATGGTGCTGGCCTCTCGCGGCAATTTCAACAACTACCTTCGAGTTTCGGGTTCCCTACTATTCTTCCTTGGATAGTGCTGCTATCTAGCGGCGACTTTTTGAACTATTTTCCAATTTCACGTTCCCTGGATAGTGCTGGCCTCTTTCGGCAGTTTTAACAACTAAATTCGAGTTTCGGGTTCCTTACGTTGGCCCTTTGGATAGTGCTGCTATCTAGCGGCGACTTTTTGAACTATTTTCCAATTTTCCGTTCCCTGGATAATGCTGCCCTCTTTTAGCAGTTTTTGATACTAGAATTTCATATTATACGTTTGTTGGATGGTGCTGCTCTCTTTTAATGATTTTTAAAAGTATTATTCAAACGTTTTGTCCGTACTGCTGCTACTTTTATATAGTTCTGAAAACTATTGTTCAAAATTCGTTTAAACTTATAAATGGTCACTAAAATTGCAGTTTTTGCCTTGTTGTATTGTTTAATCTAATTCTTAACGGGATAGGCCTCCACAACCTTCCATAATATGTTAATAAGTTAAAATTGCGTGTAATAAATTTTATGAAATGTTTTCTTTTTGAAGTATATTGTCTTAACTGTTGTATAACCTAAATTAGTGTCTGATTCTTTCACGTTATAAGCAATACATTATTTAATAATGTTTTTTCATTAGAAATTACAGAATTTAGTTTAATTATTTATCCCTAGTTTCTCAAAAGTGTATATAGTGACTGAAATGAAGTCTGAAATGAATCTAGAGGTATCAAAAGTGAAATGTGTTTATAAATATGTCGTTTATAGATATGTAACAGTTGTGTTATGTATCTTCAAAAATATATGGTAAACCATAACAGATGAAATCAAGCAAATATATTTCTCTAAAGTGCCGTGGAGTTTTTAATGAACCAAGTGACATCCACAGTGAACTGTATTTATAAATATTATGGATATGTAGTAATTTTTTTATGTATTTATATATATGGTAAAACATAATAGAAGAATACAAATAAATGTGTTTCTGAGAAGAAATGTTTTTTTGTTTACTCCATTCTTTCTTCATAATCAAACACTGAGACTCATTTCTGTACGTATTATAAAATACAGATTTATATCATCTGAATGTATATCAAGGCTGTACTGCCATATAGCCTGATTCTTTCATATCATGAGCAATATATTATTTTATACTTTTTTTTCATTAGAAATTACAGAATTTAGTTTAATTATGTATCGCTAATCTCTCAAAAGTGTATATACTGAGTGAAGTGAAGTTTGAAATGAATCTAGAGGTATCAACAGTGAAATGTGTTTATAAATGTCGTTTATAGATATGTAATAGTTGTGTTATGTATTTTTAAATATATGGTAAACCATAATAGATGAAATCAAGCAAATATATTTCTCTAAAGTGCAGTGGAGTTTTGAATGAACCTAGTGACATCCACAGTGAACTGCATTTATAAATATTATAGAGTTGTAATAATTTTGTTATGTATTTATATATATGGTTAAACATAATAGAATAATACAAATAAATGTGTTTCTGAGAAGAAATGTTTTTTTTTTACTCCATTCTTTCTTCATAAGCAAACACTGAGACTCATTTCTCTAGGTATTGAATACAGAATTATATCATCTGAATGTATACCTGATTCAAAGTAAAACTGTTTGCTAAATTTTTTTTCAAATGCTGAAGGTAAGTTTTCACAATTTTCTATCTATCATACTATTCATGTTCGTGAGGAATAATTCATTGTTGGTTTTTTCATTCAACGTTATTCTAAATTTTGACACTGGTGTTCAGTTAAAATGTTTTGATAGTTGAAATCTTTTCATTTTGAAAATTATGTATTATAGTATGTATAAGATATGTATCTTGTGATAATTTTTAATACTATAGAATATTTTGATTATAGTGTGATTTTGATTATTTCATTGACTATGGTTTATATCTTGAAACAAATTATCCGGATTCCATCATTATTTTATTGCGAAATACAACTCTTAATGCAAACTTTTGGGCCTTCATCAAGGATGGAAGTAAATCAGATATATACATGTATATAGTATAGACAGGAATAAATTACAAAAAGATAATTAATGCAAGTCAATTAAGGAAAAAGGGAGCAGTAAGAATATAGATAATAATAGAGATACATATTATTTTACTTCTATTATTTTTCTTTTTGAATCAAATATCAGAATGAAATTAAATCAGCAAGTAAATTAAGGACAAAGGGAACAGAAAGAATATAAATAATAACAGAGATTTACTTTAATAATTTATCGTTATTTACTTCTATTATTTTTCTTTTTGAATCAAAGAAAAGGAAGAAAGAAAAACAAACAGTCTGAATTCAAATTTAGTTTATTTTTTTGTGGTAAATTTGGGTTATAATTTATAAAACTTTTACACAAGTTTATTTATTATATATTTTACAAAATTACAAACATCATTTAAGAGAAATAAAAATAACCATTCATATTACACAAGATTTTTCTCATTTATAATCCATATATTCAATAAGTAAATAATACAAGTACATAAGTTAAAGTCATATACATAAGTAAGATACAGGACTGAAGATCAGCCGCTGGGTGATTCTCTTCATCATGCCCTGTCTATTCCATAGTTCTTGATTACAGTAGTCACATTTGCTGTTTGTCAGTGGCTTCTGACAGTTGTGAATTAAGCATTAAAGAGAAAAAGATATATAGATAAAAACAAAATAATGAATTATAGATAAGGAATGTATTGTACTGTTAAGTCAATGTTTAGTTTATAAAAGTAATCCTTTAAATGTACAACCTAGGTCTTCAACAATAGAAAAACCAATGAATTCTTTTTAATTGAATAATGACCTTCTGTGTTGAACAAAAAGATACTTACTCATTGTTTACAATATTCTTGCTTATCATGAAAAGTTCCTTAATCATCCAACATATACAATCTATCTGAGAGATCTTGAACCCTAAGAAAGTTTATTTGTTCAACGGTGGTGAATATTCTACTTGAAAATTTCTATGAACTATAAAATTAATCCTTAAAATATAAAGAAAGCTGTGGATAACTAACTTTATGCTTTTAATTGGAACAATAAAATGGAAAATTGCAATACAAAAATTATAATAATAACAGTTTATTGAATAAAAATTCTATGAAGTGTAAACTTAATGCAAATAAGCATTAGAAATTATGTAAAACAGGACTAAACTTGGTTAAATATCTCAGATGACTGTGTATGATGATGTCACATCTAAAGGGTTTTCGTATAGATTACAATTTCTGTTTTAATACACCTCAGATTATGATTGTATCACTTACAAAATAAGACTTATTTCATTTAAATAATAAATAATAGTGGATAAATTGATAATCTTCAGTAATAACTATATTTGCTACTTACAAATTAAAATTAAAATGTTTTCTTAAACTTAAAATTGTTTTATTACATTAGATGAGGACAAAATTGTAAATTAGATAATTGCACTTTATTTTTCAAAAAAAAACTTTTTACATTTTATTGAAAAATATCTTTCGGCTTCATCAAAACTTAATTACATTAACATATGGATTTATTTATGAACAAATGTGAAAGATCACACTATTAGAATTAATTACTTTTATTAATTTGCCATAATCATTTTTTTTTTAAATAAAATTTTATTAACAAAAACCTTGTACTCAATGAAGTAAAAAGGCTCTCAGATAAAATTTATCCAAAATGTGAGAGTTAAAACTAAAATATAAGTTTTTTTTGGTCTCAGGGAAAGTTGGTATATTCACATTTGTTGCGTAAACATGGTAGTGACAAAATAATTGATAATACCATAAGGATTTGTTTCATGGTATATATATATATATTTTTTTATTCTTTTATATTGAACTGTTCGATAAAATAAATTTCATTGAAATTATTAGAAATGGTGTCGCAATGAAGTGACATGAAGAGCTGTAGCAACCAAGACTTTTGTGCATAATCCAATATTTTGTCATGTCTGGATATTTGCAGCTAGCATCTGAAATTTAAAAATAAGCAAATAAAAATAGAAATTATATTCATCATAGCTCTTCTACAAGAATAATTCAGACCAAGGGCGAACTCACATGACATTGAATTGAAATTAACATTTTCCTCCATATACCTTGAAAGTTTAGTTATAAAATTTAAGTATAAGGCAAAATGAAAACAAACATTTCAATTATATTGCAAGCATTCATCAGGTCAATTAATTTATGGAAAGGGAATTTTTTTTTCTGTTATATTCTCTCGAGCAAGCTATATTCTCACCATTTATTTTTTTCATTATGCAATATGGAAAAAAATATATAAAAAGTTTAGCCCAGGTAAACTTTTTATTTAACCTCTACTTCTTTTTTTAAATAATATCTTCAAATTTTCAAAAATTAGTCTATCCTACTGCAATTTTTTAACATTTAGTTATACCTACTATTGAGCATTATGAACCAATTGTTGCGTCATAGACTGCCAGTTTTCTCTATTCAATGGTGCTACTTTCTAGTTTTTAACACGAAGTAGAGATTTAATGTCAGCAGTCATGCATTCTTCTCAATACATCAATGTACGTCCATTCCGCCTGGTACTATAGATTCGCTCTGATGGGATTCTGGACAGTATTTGGTCGAGTGAAGTCTTGATCACCTTATAAATGTTTTTACATCTACTTCTTACACACAGCATTTAACTTACCGTTCATCCTTCTTTTCCAAGTACCTTGAGAAAACATTTTTTTTTTGGTCTATATTTTGAGTCGTATACAGGGTATCTCATTTCTTAACACATTAGCTGTTATGGTACCCGGGTTCTGTAACCACAGCTAACTAATGGCCAAACTATAGGGGGTGATTCTAGATAAAATTTCCAACAAAAAAGTACATTTGATGCATGGGCCGATTCTAAACGGAAAATGAGAAAACACCAATTTTGTGTTTTTCTTAAGGTGGTCACGTTTTTTATTGAATA